>OX457038.1:34453253-35103253 GCA_949752735.1 Lumbricus terrestris | reverse complement strand
TATAGCATCTCTCATATTGTTAGGGCAAAATATAACACACACGCGCGCGCGCACACACAACCTTTCTCATGCGCCTAAGTCCAAATAACACAACATGCAACATTCAGACTTTCATACCCACATAAATCCAAAAAGGCATGAAAACGCACAAACTTCAACTTCCAAAGTGGCGCATTCACAGCATTTCTCATTAGGATAAGACCAAAAATGGCAAAAACGGGAAACCTTGTGCTCCCAAGGTGGCGCCCGCGCAACCTTTCCTGTCTGCACATGTCCAAATATCGAACACGCCTTTCTCATGCGCCTAAGTCCAAACAACACATGTGTGAAACTTTCCGTTCACAAGATGTCGCACCTTCAGACTTTCACAAACATATAAATCCATAAATTGCCGTTTTTGGATTTATGCGGGTATGAATGTCTGAAGGTGCGACACTTTGTGAACAGAAAGTTTGCATACGTGTGCTATTTATTCGCATGAGAAAGGTTGTATGTGTTCGATATTTGGACATGTGCAGACAGGAAAGGTTGCGCGAGCGTCACCTTGGGAGCACAAGGTTTCCGGTTTTTGCCATTTTTGGTCTTATCCTAATGAGAAATGCTGTGAATGCACCACCTTGGGGGCTGAAGTTTGTGTGTTTCCATGCCTTTTTGGATTTATGTGGGTATGAAAGTCTGAAGGTGCGACAACTTGTGTTATTTGGACTTAGGCGCATGAGAAAGGATGAGTGTGCGCGCGCGCGTGTGTGTAATATTTTGCCCTAACAATATGAGAGATGCTATACATGTTGAATTTTGGGAAGAGAAAGTTGAGCGATTCTTCAGTTTTTGAGATTGTGTGTGCATAAAAGTTAGAAATGGAACCATATTGGAAATGGCCGGTTGAGTGATTCATCGGTGTTTGAGTTTGCGTGTGCATGAGTTTGAAATGCTCCCATATTGGGAAAGGAAGGTTGCGTGATTCTTCGGTTTTTGAACTTGTTCGTAAATGAAAGTTAGAAAGGATGCCATATTTGGAATGGAAGGTTGATCGATTCTTCAGTTTTTTAGTGTGTGTGTGTGTGTGATGAAAAAATGGATCCATATTGGGGAAATACAATTGAGGGATTCTTCGGTTTTGAGTTTGAGCATGCTTGAAATGTAGAAAGGGCACTATACATGTAGTGGCAAATGAAGTCTGCTTGATACAGTTTCATTACGCTTATATGCACAAGAAAGGCAGAAGAAAATGGATTGTCTGCGATAGTTTGCTTAGTATTGTAGGAAATACAGAATAGTTGTTATACTGTTGGATAATTTAATTGTAGATATGTCTGATTTTTGCGTATTTTTGAACAAAATAGTGAATAATGGGCATATTTTTTAAGCGTATGCAGGGATTCTCGTCTCCTGATTGGTTCGTGGCTAGGGTTTGGCGCTTACTGGTTGGTTATCTCTTATGCGTGTAAGTCAAATTTGTGTGTGCGGAGGGGTGGAATGGAGGGCTGGAGGGTGAGGGGAAGGCTGTGGATGGAGAGAGGCCGTACGTAGAGTTTCTCGCTTCCTGATTGGTCAGCTGTTATGTGTAAAATGAATATTTGTGTGTGAGGAGAAGTGGAATGAGGACGAAGGCTGTGGAGGGAGAGATAGTCCATACCTAGGGTTTCTAGCTTCCTGATTGGCCTGTCGTTATGGTTCGCCGCTCCCTGCTTGGTTGACTCTTATGTGTATGGTACAAAAGTTATCGGTGTGGAGGGGTGGTGTGGAGGGTGAGGTTTTCTGCTGTAGAGAGATAGCGTATGTAGTTTGTAATCAGTGATGACTGAGAAGGTGAGGTTTGCTGCTGTAGAGAGATAGAGTATGCAGTTTGTAATGAGTGATTGTTGGGATGGTGATGTGGAATGCTGCTGAGATAGAGAAATTGATTTCTGAAGAAATATTGCGTGGGATGCCAAGAGGTGGAAGCCAGTACAGCACACAGAATGATCAGCGGTGCTTCGGATGAGTCATTTCCGGTCGGAGTGGGGCTTGCGCTGCTAATTAGGGGCCAGTTTAAGAGTGAGTAATTAAGATGTCCTTGACCTTTGACCTTGACCCCCGATGACGTCACTTGTCACATGATGGGCCAGATGCAAGGTTTACACTAATTATTATAATTTAGTTATTATGACTAAATAAAAATGACTTAATTAAAATGACCTAATTAAGATGACCTGATTGAGAACACCTAATTAAGATGACCTAATTATAATTAGCTTCACCTTGACCTGATGACGTCATACTGGGCGGGCTAAAAGTGATTCTTAAATAAACGTTTTCATACTATAGCCTACTAGTGTTTCACTTGTTTGATTGACTAATTGCACCGCTACTCTGGCTTCTGACATGGCGCGCAGGCCGCGACTTGCATCTGGCAGCAATAGACACCTCTGACGGCGTCAGCGCTGAAGGTCTTTACTCAAGGAATGATTGCAGTTCAGCGCCTAAGACGATCCAGTTGACTTTCGTGGAAGCAGCTATACATGTAGGTTTGTTTGAGTTATGTGAATGTGCGACGTAGCCTATGCCTATCCGAAGTATTGACTGAGCTATGATAAAATCCGCATGTCGTGAACGAATGCTATAGGCACAAGTATCGGGATGTAGATCATGATATCGATCAGACGAATGCGTCAGATTTTGTATTTTCTTCTCTTCTACTAGTTCTGTTTGCTGGACTCTTTTCTTCTATTTATTCTTCTATCGATGACTGTGATAACTTTAGTCTTACTCTTTCAACTTGCTTTCACACGGTCGTCTGAATTCTTGTTTTTCTCGGTCTGTTGATGTTTTCTTATCTTCTGCATTTGAATAATGAGTTTATATTGTGATTCGACTTGAAGCGATCATCTATTGATGTCTTAGTAAACTCATGATGATAATTATGGGCGCTATCTTATTGTAATTCATTCGGTTAGAATATATTTAACGACTTGAATTGCATAACATGTTTGTTAAAATTAATGATCACTGTATTTTCGCTTTAGGAATAGGCCTATTCCCGGTGTTGCCCCAGGTCGTATTTAGGGGTGTTTAGGGTGCTTGAACGCCCCCGATATGCAATGATGTGAAAAAGGAATAATGCATTTACTAACACACTATGTAAGAACTAAGAGGACATTTAATTTTGTAGCCCTTATTTCTATGTGTAATTTTACAATAGATCAGATAACGACGATGATCTAAGCATGATGATGATATGCTACAATTGAGGTTCTGGAATACTATCATCAAAACTGTTCTGCTGTGTGTCATGTATTGGCCGCCAATACCCCATCCGCTATAATAGCTCACGACGCTTGACTCCAAACCCCTTAGTCAGTTAATTCGGTTGCTTGTCAGCTTGCTCAAGATCGAGAAAACACGCCCACCCAAAACAAAATTCTGATAACGGTCTTGAGACTTTAATTAGTAGAACAAATTAAAAATCAACAATAGGTAATTAATTTTATTTTGGATGCAAATTCTCACATGATTTTCGAAGAAAGCACCAACACAATGTGTAAACTTTGAGTTTTCAAAATGCTGAATCTACGCCCTATATTTTTTATACAGCAAAAAACATCTTTAGGTCATCGATCAGTATTATCCCTGTTCGGATTCTTCATTTACACATCATGTGAAAACACAAAAGAAGTAAAACACCTCTTATGCGCACAAAAGCAACAACACACATCGTAAAAACAATAACTGCGAAACTCAAAAATATAAGAAAATCAAGCGCCAAATGAAATACTGTTATTCTGAACATTTTTTGTTAATGTTATTAGATCTGAACACACACACATACACACATAATATATATATAAACATTGCTCCTCTGAGAATTCTTAGGTAAGATAAAGTAATCTCATTTATTACAATCCTTTACAACATAAGCAGCATGGACCGTGTGCGGTGACATCATCCGGCTGCAGAACAAAACGACAACATCAACCCAACAAGACAACATACCGTTACAGGATTGACAATAAATAGTTGCTTTTCCCACAATTGTCGCTGCTCCTCCATTCAGTGCAGAGGTGAATGGCCGGTGGGTGTAATGCTAATCGGTCGCGCACCACAGAGAGTTTCTTGATTTTTTTGCAAACAGATCAGTTAAAAGCGATATGGAATGTATAACATGCTTGGACTTCATGCAAGTAAAGTTCACAGATTATGCATTTTCTTAGATCACAGCTGCTGCCTATTCTGTATGGGACAAATATGGTTATCCACAAAGAATGACCCTCCTGTGTTGTCTACATTTGACATTTGCCTTCCTTATCCACAACTTAATAAACTGTCTTTACATAAGTACAGCTGTATCTGCACTCAATTTATATGCAGACATTTACATAGGCATAATCCCTTCCACCTGCCCCGCACGTGGATGCCTTTCCTCCACATCCTCTCCTAGAGGATACCCCTAGGAGCCCATTGGGTCAAGCAGACAAGCAACCATGAGTTAACCTTGCACAGAGACAATGCTTAGAAACCGTTTGAAACAGTGGTATAATTTGCAAAGCATTTAGGAGGGTAACTGATGATGCTTTTAAAAGCCTCAACAGATTATTTTCCCAATCGTATGCTGTGGCATTCTGGATCATGGCTCTTAACAATTTTGACTTAGAGTTTGGACCAGAGCTTGCAGTACATTAATACAACAGACACCAATAGTTCTTCCTATATTCTTTACGTCAAGAAAAACAGTAAAACCAGTCCACAAGTCCGTAATATTTATTAAAATGTTCTTAAAATCCAAAACATTCCTCACAAAATGTTACATTTACATCAAGTCAGACGGCTGGCAATATAACACATACCCTGAATAAGATGTAATGAAATTATCGATTCAGAGAGGAGGGCCACCATAATATAAATCAGAAAGCCACAACATCAGCTGCATGATGACCAGTATTTAATCTAGACGTCTCTGGGGGGGGAAGTTCCCCCCAGGATTGACATTCCCCCCCCCAGAAAAATTTGATGAAATGATATTGGTTTTTTAGTTACTGTTTTCATCATTGCTTTACATTAAGTGTAATAATATACCGTGATATTATTCATTATTATATGATTATAATGACATTATTTACTACTATAATATATGATACTATCGTGTAAAGATGACACCTTAAAATGCTGCCATTGCAATGTGAACATTCAGAAAGTTTCTAATGGGTCACTGAAAAAGTGCAGCTATTTTGTTAAAATGACCCCTTAAAATTCTGCCATTGCAATGTGGAAATTTAAACAGTTTCGAGTGAGTCACTGAAAAAGTACCGCTATTTTGTTAAGATGACACCTTAAAATGCTGCCATTGCAATGTGGAAATTCAAAAAGTTTCTAATGGGTCACTGAAAAAGTACCGCTATTTTGTTAAGATGACACCTTAAAATGCTGCCATTGCAATGTGGAAATTCAAAAAGTTTCTAATGGGTCACTGAAAAAGTACAGTTATTTTGTTAAGACGACACTTTAAAATGCTGCCATTGCAATGTGGAAATTCAAAAATTTTCTAATGGGTCACTGAAAAAGTACAGCTATTTTGTAAAGATGACACTTTAAAATGCTGCCATTGCAATGTGGAAATTCAAAAATTTTCTAATGGGTCACTGAAAAAGTACAGCCATTTTGTTAAGATGACACCTTAAAATGCTGCCATTGCAATGTGGAAATCCAAAATTTTCTGATGGGGAGGGCGCATCCCCTCCCCCTCCCAGTCTCGGTGCTACGCGCATCACAAGCGTCCTTCGGGCACTCAAATCTCTCCCCCCCGAAACCTCAATTCCCCCCCAGAGGAGGGGGACTAGATTAAACACTGATGATGACAACCAGTTAAACCAATTCCCATTCAATATAAATCTGTGCTGCATAACCTTAGATTATCACTCACATATCTGGTTCTGCGTATTTAAAAGCTGCACACTGATCTGCACCTCCTTTACCAAGTTATCTAGAGACATCTATTACACCTTTCACAGCCTCTAAAATATCTCTGCACTTTGGTCTCAATTCAACCTAAGAAACTCAATTCACAAATTGTAGCCATACAAATTACGAAACAGGTGTTAGGATAATAAATTAATAATATATATACTAGTCCGTCTAAATACTGGAA
Organism: Lumbricus terrestris; assembly: GCA_949752735.1. Taxonomy (NCBI): domain Eukaryota; kingdom Metazoa; phylum Annelida; class Clitellata; order Crassiclitellata; family Lumbricidae; genus Lumbricus; species Lumbricus terrestris. The sequence goes on along the minus strand of OX457038.1, from coordinate 35,097,132 downwards.
CAAGTAGAGTAGTCTGAAGCAACGACAAACACAGTTCTGCTTGAATTTGAATAGATTTGAGCAGTGCTTAAAGTGTAGAATAATAAGTGCCTGGACGCCCCTTATCTTTCCAAAAGAAATGCCTGGACGCCCCTTACCATTCCAGTCATTGCTGGCCAATAAGTGGCTGGACGGCGTTCAGATTTTAAAATAAGTGCATGGACGCCGTCCATGACCGTCCAGCCACACTTTAAGCCCTGGATTTGAGTCAATTGTTTGGGGATAATCCTCCACATGATTCATAAATCTTACTGATGTTCACAAACTGGACTCTAAATGGTTTAACACAAAGCTTTCTTTGCATTGTGGCTGACAACATGCGACATATCATTTGCCATAATAAAACTAGTAATAACTATTAATATCATTAAAATAAGATAATAAATAGCAAAATAAAAATCTCATATACAAACATTTGGGGTAGACATCTTTGTTTATCCCTGATGTTTACCACCCTGTGGGTCAAACATGACACTTCTAATTGAAAGCATGTTTGTTATTCAGAAGCAATAAAACAAACATACATCTATACCAGGTAAATTACATAAATATATTATGTTTAATATCATACATCGTGATATAATTCCTCGTCCGAAACTGACATTTCGTATTTTTTCACATTTCAATTATTTATAAATTCACTACACTCCTGTGCGACAACATTCCTCCCAGTACTTTCTTTACAACACAAATGTGACAACACCAATCCAACTTAAACTTTCACTTGCCCTTAATTTTCACAAGGCTTGACAAGCGTTTGTAATTTAAATGCGAGGATCAAATCCTGGATGCAGGAATAGCAATCTGCAATATTATGCCAGTTGCGTTGAACACCAGCAGCTAGACGCAAGTAATAACTGAGCAACAGTGCCTTCAAAACTTCTGAAAAACTTCTAAACAGTTTCTCACACCCTACCGCAGTCCATTGAGATCAGCTTTTAACGTTAGACCTGGATTTATTCTTCGAGATACGCATGGCAAGTCTTTCACTGCCCAAGCTTTTTATAGAATATTTTCCAAAACAACGTGACTGGTCAGGAGAGTGCAGAAAACGCTGAAATAGAAATTTTAAGCCAGAAACATAAGTCATCTTCCACTCGCATCTGTGTTTTTTATTCTTTTCCTCGGACTGACAAGCCCGCTTGTTGACATCATTCGAAAAATGGTTTGTCCTAATACTACTACCGTCATTGAACATATGAAATGGATTTCCTGTGGCTGCTGCCTGTCTTGTTGATGTCTTATGTGTCTTGGCAAAGGAAATGCCATCAAAACTATCACAGAAATTATTTGGCAAGACAAGTTCAGAAGAATTCTCCTTTGTCAACTTTTGGCAACTGTTAGCAGCAGCAGCAGCAGCAGCGGCATTGCAGCTTGAAGTCAGTTCGGATTCATCGGTACACTTTGTCTCCTCGTTAAGAGCTTTCAACATCTCCATCAGTCTATCTAAATCATCCAACTCGCCGGCTGGTGTCGAAACTGTGCTGAATGGTTCAGTCTTTGACGTTTCGTCCAATTCTTTCTCGGCATCATCAGTGCAAAGCGGCAAGGTTTGTGCAACTGGTCTGTCATCTAGTTGAGCTCCATCAATGCACGACGATGAGCCGTTCTCAAGCAAGTTACTTTCGGAAACTGTGCAAAGAGCCTCAGAAGAAATAACCTCGTTTGCTTCATTAATCTGAACCGACTGGAGCTCCAACGGAACAATAGGCTTGGATGTCTGGACCACGGGCGGCGATGTCGGAATTTCAACACTGGTCATGGTGTGACTTCCTGAGATTTTGTTGTTCGTCTCCTCTTTTAAATCCTTATCAGCAGCACACACGGACAATGTAGAACACAACGCCGCAGTCTCTCCATCGGTCGAATTGGATTTCTGTCTTTCCGCCTGCCACTCCTTACTCGCATCTTCCAGGATCTTTGATAAAGCGGTCAGAACGACATCGTCGAGGACAGATGGTTCGGCAACGGAATTCCCGGTATTCACCGAATTCCCCGATCGGATCTCGGTCTTCAGACCGGTCGAGACTCCCGGTGGATTCTCTTTCTTCGCAGTCGTGGGCAGACACGATTCATCGTCGCTGAAACTGACGCACTTTGGAGTACCGATCGGTGCAGACATCATCAAGTTATCTAAGCCGACGTAACAACCTGACGCGAAATCGTTGGGACAGTTACTCTGAACGATCGTCGCTAATTCTTCCGGCCATGTCGTGTCAACCGCAGCGGCAGCAGTTTCGGTTGTTTGATTGGCAGCGGAACCCCACGCATTGTCGGTCCATGGAATTTCTTCACTTTTATCAATTCCGTAGAATGTGATCGGATTCGACCTTGCAGTAAAGAAATCCTCCGACAATTCAGCAAAGCCGACGTCCATTGGTTCACTGCCCGAATAGCAGCTGCCACCTGGTGGCAGAACTTCCGACAGAGTTCGATGGACTTCGGTAGATGCCAAAGGACAGTTGGAAGAACAAGGTGAATCCAGTGCGGTATCGTTCTTCGTTTCCATAAGAAGATCTGGCATCTGCATCTTAGACTTCTCTGGCAATTCATTGATTCCACTCATCAGATCTGGATAAGTCTGAACTTCTGGAACTGTTGCAGCCTTTGAAGACTCTTGGACTTGACCGATAGCGCTTGCTAAATCCTCTAGAGCATCGACTTTTTCAACGTTAGTTTCAGGTAAAGTAGGCTCGATCAAGACATCTTTACATTCCGGTTCATCCACAGGGACTTCATTGATTGCCTGCTGTTCAACACTAGGAGAGTCACTTTGACTTTCAGCATTGCTAACAGCTGCACAGGATTCTGACTTATCCTCCTGGTTAACTCCTGGATCAGAATTTTCAGTTTGACCTTTAAGAATAATTAAGGAATCAGAGTTTTCAGCCTGGCTTAAAATTCGGGTGGAATCGTGATTTGTACTTTGACCAGAAACCGATGAATTGCCATTTTCAGTTTGACAAAGAACTGGTGAAGAAGTATCATTGTTTGCAGCTTGGATGGAAACTGATGAGGGACCCAGCGTTTCCACAGAGGCTGCCAGTGAACCTGCACTTTCACCTTGGAAATGAAGATTCACTTCATCAGAAATTTCTGTTTGGAGTAGAACTGGAATGGAACAAGGAGTTTTAGGAGTAGCAGTAACTGGAGACGTTGGACATTCAGACTGGCCATGAAGTAGTACAGAATCCGTGGTTTTACACTGGCTACCACTTTCTGCATTAATTGGAATTTCAGATGTGCAGCCTCCCAGGTTTTCAGCTTGTTTAGCTGCTGGTAAGGGATCAGGAAGTTCAGCTAGAATAGGAACTGGTGATGATGACACTGGATTTTCAGTGTGGCTTGGAATGCACTTCAGCTCACGGCGGCTACATGTCTCACCTTCGTCAAGATCTCTTGTGCAGTTTTCATGAGATCCAGGACAAGAGTCCACTGCGACTGTTTTAATCGAAGCACAATATCCCGAGTCCAGAGAACTGCACGCAGAATCCCGTTTCTGCATTTGAAATTCACTGCTAACAACTGGCAAAAACTGACTGGCGATGATGTGGCCATTTGTAAAACTTGTGCCAACCAATTGCTGTGAAACTGTCGGTGACATTGGGGCGTCCTTGACGCTAGTTGGCCGATAGACAACCTGTCCATTAACAAGGACAGGAGACATCGGCCAAGAAGGTCGCTGGTCAATTACTCGTTGATCGACGTCTTGATAGCTAGAACCAAACGCAATGCCTTTGTCACCTGCTTCAAGACTTTGTGGCATTTGAGTCTTTACAGGAGTTATGGGCTCGTAATGCGGCATGGTTGTCTGATCTTTATCTCCACAGTTCTCGCTTCTCTCGTCACATGTCTCTACGTCTACTATTATTGAAGATTGCGAACTGCTATGAGGAGAGTCTTGAAATCGAGTTGGGCTTTCAGCAACCGCCGCAGGAACGATCTCTGCAGTCACAGCCTTTGCAGTTTGCTCAGTGATACATACTTCCACTGGAGCAGGTGAATGCAGGATCTTTTCAGGAACATGACAAGACACGGTTGTCATTACAGCGCTTTCAACAGCGCAAATATCACTTTTAACAGCTGTGCGCTCAGCTGAAGGTGCTTTTTCAGGTTGGCAGTCCTCATTTAAATGACTTCCCTCTGTGTTATTTCCCTCAGTTGAATGTTTTGTCCGTGAGTCACCGTCATCGTCTGAATGTCTTGCCTCAGGCAGAAGAGCTTTCCCAGTGCGTGTAGCAGTGGTTACACAGTTTGATTTTATCCGTCTGTACACTTTATTGCCATTAGGACGCTGGTCACAATCAGTTGGCAAAACAGAGCCACTGCTATCGCTAGCATCTAGCATTTGTTGGCTTTCCACATTACAGTGACTTTCTTTGTCCATGCGAAGTTGATTAGGCTCAGGTTTATTAGAAACCATTTCCCAAGGTCTTACAATTCCTACACTACCGTGTTTTATCCTACAGGACATTGAGGTTTCCTTTGAAGAAACCTTTCCAACAGTTGCTTTCTCAGTCACATCCAAATCTGGCTGAATTCCAAAAGCTGGCTGCCCACTACCTGGTGTGCTTAGACTTTTTAAACTGGAAAAATTGAATTCTTTTTTGTCCAAACTAATTGTGTGACAAGCTTCTGCCGCTTGTGTATTTGACCTAACGTCTGACTTCGTTTGTGAGTTGCTGCTACAGTCATCAGGTATGTCCTTCGCCAAATCTTTGGAGGAATTGCTGTCTTCTAGAATATTGAGTACTTTATTGCACGAGTTTCGAAGATTAATCTTCCAATCAACCTTTTCATCAGCAGAATCACTTACTTCGTCGGAGGAAAAGTCCAGATCATCATCCTTACTCATACTCACTTCCCTTGAAATAGTGCTCGCACCGCCCAAGAATGGACTTCTCAACTCTGCGTTATTCGCAATGACTGGTGTTGCCAATAACTTCAAGTCCAAAGAACTATCCATTCTTTCGGAAATCAGATGGCCTCTTGTCATTTTCGGATCACCGATATCAGAAACCATGTCTGAACAATTGGAAGTGGCAAGCTTCTTCATTTTATCGGCTCCTTTGCTAATTTTTACCGATTTACCAACTTTTGAAATCTTTGTGTTGTCAGCACAGTTTAACTCGGACACAGTTGACAAACTACTGACTGATGATTGGTGCAAAGAAACACCTGTCGAAGATTTGGGCAGAGACAGATCCACAGGACAGTTTAAGTCTACGTTCAAATCAGAACGACCATCTTTACTAAGTGTTCGACTTTTGCTCACTAGCTTCCCAGCGTGTCTGTCGTCCTCACATTTCTCGTAAGTATGAAAAGAGTCACTGTTCCGAGTAGTGCACGATTTTGAAGAGGTATTCTGGGATTTTTTTGTCCTAGGCTTTCGACTAGGACAAGAACTGCTTGGTGTGAAAACCGTGGCAGGCGAAACACAACCGTTACTTTTTACATGCTGGGCATCGTAACGGTTTTTCACGTCATGCTTGAAATTGGTACTAGAACCTGGATATAGTCGTCGTTTGGTCCCATGAACAGCAACGTCATGTACAAATGAAGGATTCGAATTATGGTCTTGCGGTTGAGAATCAGAGAGACCGCTGACCAAGCCAGGATCGACGCCTGTAGCGCAGCGAGATGACGACAAGTTCTTTCGGTCTAATTCCACCGCTAAAGCAAATTTCTCCAACGACGGCAGTTTTGAAACGAGAGCATCGAGACTTGCGAAGTTTTCGTTGCGCATCACAAAAGCCCGATGGATCCGGCTGTTGAAATGCTCCTTTTCATCGACGAATGAAACGTCGCAGCACTCGCAGTAGCCAGACTTCTTGATCCTCTTCAGCTTCGTCTTCTTTTTTGCGTTCGACTCGTTTGATTGAGACGCACCGTTGCACGGCAGACTGTCCAGCGGGGATAGGTAAGACATCGGGAAACTGTTGAAGAGCTTAAAGCTCGTGTTGTACATCTGCATTGCGTCTTCCACCTTCACATATGGTTTGTCCAACTTCTTCACAGTTGGTTTCGAACTCTGAGACGAGACCTGCTTCCGATGATTGTTTTCCTTCCTCAGCAGATTCCGTAGCACCGAAACCTCCACGACGGGTATCTTCCACGTGTGAGCGAACTGAACCGGACCACAGACGGCAGATGAGGACGCCTTCGTAGAATTCGAGCGAAGGAGCAGAGCCTTACCTCGTGACATTGCTCCCAAACTCGAATAAATATCTGTAAATGATTAAAAACATATTGCTGTTGAATGACAAATATTACGATAAATTATGTTCAGAATTTGGGAATATGATATTGATTATGTAATGTAAAGCAATCTCGGATTTGTATAGCACCTAGAGCTTCAAGAGAAACTCACCACAGGCGCCCTCGACCTAATGACAAAAACCATAATAAAACAAAATCATTTTCAAGCACGTAAGGAAGAGCAGTCAAGAAAGACCAAGACAATCACTTAGTAAGATGCTAGGTAACCTACTCCAGAAGGTTGGAGTGACCACAGCGACACTCGTTGAGGGGAACAATCAGGCCACAAAGTGCAGCCGAGCAAAGATTTCTATGGCGAAGAATCAGACTGAGAAAGATGGAACAAAAAATTGCTCTGCAAGATAAAAGGTAGCACAGCTCAAATTTTTACAAAATCTCGCTAATTTCTCTAAATTTGGCTCTAATTGACTTAAAATCACCGCGGCGCGTGGCAGTTCAACATAGCAACGACGACCGAAAATTTTCATGAGATTTCGGTCGAGGCTTCAGCCCCCCCGAAACTGAAATCCTGGCGCCGCCACTGCTAGTTGACTGATTGCTTGCTTGATTATTCATTGTAATCATTATGTCAGACAATTAATTTAAGTCACTCTAGGAACAGCACGTAGGCTACAGGGCCTGTCAGTTCGAAAGTAGTCTCTATACGAGAAGCTTTCAAGAAGAGGGAATAAAATAAATGGGAAAACTGTCATTTCTTAGTTTGAAATCAATCAATGTATCAGAGAGTTCAGCTCATGGAATTGTTATGTAAAGTAACCTAATTAGCTTTACAGAGCCTATGTGATTATGTGTGATAATCAAAATGGTGGCCGCCGAATGGAATGAAATTATAGATGAATTTTTAGTTAAAGATCGATATTTTTGGTAGTAACGCACAAACTTATAGCATAAAAAATTCCAGAACTTCACGGCCACACAATAAAATGTGTTAGACGAAGTTTCTCAAAGCGGTCACACAGCAGCGTCGCTTGCTGGCTCGGCTTATGACAGAACGAACGCATTTAATATATAGACGTCAGGCATGCACACAAAGACGGAAGGCTAGTACTCAGCATGTTGTGTAACTTGGTGATTCATTATAATATAGCCATATATAATACTATTTTGAAGTTACATTTGTAATGAGCGTAGATTTTGGTGGGCGCAAATTTTGCAAAATTAAAATTATTTGCGATCGTCTGAATACATTAATCTTACGGTTATAGGAACTTTATAACTGCATTTTTGGCTTGATTGCCTAATATCTAGAACGCCAAAGCTTTACACTAAATGACAAAAACACTGTTAGATACTTTGGTACGCTGATTCAATGAAAAAATAACGAACATTTTGATTTTTTAACTTGCGCAACATTTGCGCAAATTTATCGTTTTTGGTGCACAATTTTTTGGCGTAAATTTCTGGGGGCCCTAAATAAGGCCTTATAGTAGGTTTTAGGAAGTGTTATCCTATTCTATTAGACTAGGGCTAACTGGTTTGAAACCGGTTTTCACGTCGAACACTCCTTCTAGACAACAGGCTAGACCAAGTGAGTTGACGGTTAGCTTTTGACCAGATTGGAACTGTTTTTTGACTTGAAGAATGTTTTGTTACAATTTTCGTTTTAACAGTTTATAGTAAATAAAGTTTTGTGAGCAACGTGAACGAAGGTCAAAGGCGAGAATCAAGCCCCTAGACGACACGCTACAATTCTATAATCAGTTTACACTCTGTCCTTTCCAATGGAGTTGGGTCAGGAATGTCTCCGAGTAGAAATCTTGAAGGGGCACTTTAAATGAGCTTGAGAAATGAGGTACATCATGAACAGACGGGTTAAAGCCAAATATTGCTAGGAAAAAAGCTCACTTAAATTATTGCAATGAATAAGATAAGAGAACTCAAGTTCATAGCACCATCAACAAAATGACGATTACTCTTACATTAAACTGATTGAAAGGATAAGTAAAAAAAGATACTTTATTTCCAGGATTGCCAGTTACCACATCCATGATATGTATGTGTGAGCACTTGTAATAGCACCCCTTCAAAATTTCTACTCAGAGGCGCTTTCGTGTACAGCGCGGACACTAAATCAGAGTTTCATGCCAAAGTGTATGAGCAACTACGAGTGAAGGACTTGCTCGGGGCCCTAAGAGGCTTGAGGTGGATTCGAACACACAACCTTTCGGCTCTAAGGGCCGTGTTTAACATAGGTCCATTCGGTGCGGTGCACCGAATGCCCCTAAGCCGAGAGTTTTGTTGCTATTGGCCAAATGTCTCATTCGAGTGCAGCGAGTCTAGTGTTACTTAATTAGGCCTAAACCCTTCGTAAAATCAGCAAGTGTACGAAAACATTAATTAAAAGTGTATCTACCGTAAAAGCTCTATAGGATTACATAAATTTCTTTATGATTATATAGGCCTACTTATAAATTACACATGGCCGTAGTTTTTGGCAAACCAATGGCCGCTCGAACGACACTATGCCCCTGCGGTAACACTTTGCACCGACACTCGAAGAACCTTAAACACGGTCCTGCATCTCAACTGCTGTAAATCGCTTTTTACATTTTAAATTTAACTTGCAGCTTCAGAGTCTAAAATACCGAGGCCAGAGTTATCATGTAAACTGCAAAATACGAACTTACATCACCAATACTTATCACCACCACATTGGCTGCCCATGTAGTAAAGACGAATAACTTAAAGCTGAGCTAATTGCGCCCTTGTTTGCAATGTCGTTTCCATGGGTTTTATTTTCTAATACTGTATGTGAGTTTGTGTGGCCCTACCACAGCATACATAGGAAGAGCATAACAAACGTGCCTCTCTCAAATCATTTGCAATAGATACTGTAATGAACAACATGCATGCATTCATATGCTCAAGGATAGATGCTGATCTACAAATTCAGTCAATCAGTATAAATTCATTACAATAATAATATTTCAAATCTGCATTTGAACAATCCAACCTGGCTTTGGCTTTTCAGCAGCACATGGACTGAAGGCCTCCTTTTTAAGACAGGCATCCTCGGCTTTTGTGTCCTTCGGGTCGATGCGACTTGTGACAACACAAGTTATATCCTTGGACAGAAACTTTTCCACAATTCCCCCAAACCTAGTGATGTACTTTTCGAGATCTTGTGTCAACTGGCCATCTTTTAAGTCCAGATAAATTTTCTCGTTTTTCACAGTGCCACGTTTGAATGCAATTGGCGATGAATCGGATGCAAGTCCATTGGTCACAGTGGACACATCACTGACATCAACACGGTGGTAAGAAGTCTGAGGACTTGCAACAAAGTCGGCAGACACCTTAAGAAACTTCTTGCGAGAATCACCTCCACAAGCCTTTCTCTTCAGCTTCTGACTAGTTTCACTTTGAAGAATGGTGCGGCCGCCATTTGACGGTCTTACAGAACTACCACTTGGCTCAGGCTGCATTTTGGACAACACATGGAATCTAGTGAAGGAATTTCTTCTCTGATTTCGCTGTTGTGCAATGAGCTGCAACAAAGAATAAAACACTGAATAAAAGAATCAGTTACAAACAAACAATAACATCTAAACCAACAGCATAACAAAAACGATTTTATGCTTGTGCACCTGCAACATTAAGATAAATCAAGTCAATCAGAATCCTCAAAAATAGTAAAACACATAAAATACATATAATTATTGATCAAATTTCCAAAACAATGTTCCATGTTCCACCATGCATTTGATTCCTGAAAACTAGCTGGCTAATCCTGAATTTGGTCTAAACTTAAAATATGCAATTCGGGGATCCGGTGAAAAATCTGGTGAATTGGGGATTTGTTATGCAACCAGCAAACCAGTAGAAGTACCTGAATAAAAACAATCAAAACAATCAAGCCAATATTATTTTCCAAAATGATCCTACATGAGTTTACAATCGAAAATAAGTGAAAAACCTGCAGCTGTTTTAGTAAGGCAAGTAATTTAGATCATTACCGACTCATATAAAATAACCGTAACACAGCCGAAATAACACTAAGGCCACCATGAGCGATACCTGGACAGCTAAAGCAAAGTAGCAACACACACAGGGCTGTACTGGTAAATTTTGAGGTGAGTACATGCTGACCGGAAGAAAATTTTCCGACGACCTAATCTCGGGAAAATTTCATCCATTTTCCAGACCTTTTTTGTCATCCGGCCCAAATCTCGGGAAAATTTCGGCCATTTTTCCGCCCGAAAAATCTGACGACCTTTTTTTAGTCATTCGAACTCCAAAACAACCGCGTGCGCCTGATTTACTAGCGTGTACGGTGTACCCTGCTTTTTACCCGCGTATACCCTACTTTTCGGGAGGTGAGTATACGATGCCGTTTTTCCCCGGAGGAGAGTATACGCTGTATACCCTCGTGTACAGCCCTGAACACACATTACTATCCATAATTGGTAATCTATTGCTTTAGCAATGTTCTAAATTTTTAGATAGAAGTGGGATCGAGCAAAAGGTTCTTGCTTAAATTGGAGTTGGATTTATGAAAAATAACCGCTATTTAAATAGAAGCTGGATAGATGGAAAAATAATTGTTGCAAAAATAGATGCTGGGTAAACGTGTATTTTAGCATCATAAATTATTTGCTCGTTGCAGCATTATTATTCTTACTCAATCCAACCTCTAGTTGGCAAGAATAGTTCTCGTCAATCCAGCCTCTGTTCATTCAATAATTCATTTGATTAGGCAGCAATTATTTCATCATCAATAAAACTTCTATTTAAAAATTATTGTTCATCAACGCAGCTTCGACACCATCCAGATTGTTTAAAAATTCGATTTCCATTTCAGCAAAAACTATTTCCATCAGTTTGAGTTCTATTTAGCAAGAACTCTTTTCGTCAATCAAACTTGTATTCGACCAACGCTGAAACGCATGCAATGGAGAATAATTTACGACCCCTAAATGCACGTTTGCCATAAGCTGTATTGACGAAACGAAAACATTCCTAAATGGAAGCTGGATTGATGAAAACGAGTCATGCCAACTTATAAGGCGAAATGATGAAAAATAACAATGGTGCAATGAGCGAATAATTTAGAACACTAAAAACGATATATATCTCCATATTTTAGCAAACACCAATAATAACAGCATTCAACAAAACATCACAGTCCAGAAGAAAGCGCAAAACACTGCATTGAAAAAAATGCATTACTTATGAAGAACCTGCCTACTTAATATTCACACGTTCTAAGACGTATTCTCCAACAGTCGTTCAAAGCCAAACAAGGAAACCTCACGCCAATATATAATAATAGTAAAGTAACAACCCCTGCCTTTGTAATTTTATTTCCTCTACACTAATGTAACGATTTTAAAGAAAATCTTAATTTATACAAACAATAACCTCTTCATTTTAAATTTGATCTGGTGCCCCGCTACACCGGCAAAGGAAGCTGGTTCTCTGCCATTCTGACAAAGACGTTATATTGCCGCTCGTCAGATTTATAGCTTAGCCTTAGCGTAAACAGACATCGCAAATTACTATTGCGACTCACATAATTATGAGTAAGGAAGTAGAAAATCTCTGTTGGGTATGCAAAACCTCCATAGGCGGCGATGATAGGCCATAATAAATAAAATATTTACTAAAAGTCCCACAACGCATCCATTGCAAAATTGTATCTCTGACCTACAGAGCACTTCAAACCTCTTTAGCCATCTTACATCCATCCAACCGTTTAGGTCTAGATCGATCGCTCATCATCGTATAGTATTTTCTCTCGGCCTCCAGTCTCGACCTCTTTGAGGTTTTTAAACAGACTTCCAAAAGACCTCCGCCTGTTTGCTCATCCTTCCATCTCCCCTCGTAATTAAAAGTAGGCTAACGTATGGGCCTACGTTCCTTTCGCTTGCACTAGGCCTAGCCTATATTTAACCTCTGCTACTTTCCATAATATTACATTACTGATGACCAATTAAACTCTTCAAGCCCTCCTATCCTGGTTCTAATCAGGTTCCACCGCACGATCGATATGATCGACTACAGCGTTACACCGTACGTACGTAGCACCATATTTAGGATTGCATCTTTGGTGTGGCGACGCTTAGGCCTATCAGGCTGGGCACCCTCTCGTGGGCCGCATGCACCACTGTTAGGTGCCAGATCTACTAGAAATCTTTTAGCCTATTGGCCTAGTCTGGACGAGGACAATCGCGTATGGGAGCCCGCCCAAGGGGCAACAAGGGCAACGCGGTCTCCTGGGAAATTGACACGCATTTTTAACTATTACTCTTAGGCTAGCTCAGACCAAATAAGCGGATTCGATATCTCGGTGCGCGTGCGCAGTGGGTCAAGGACTCAAGGTCAATTCTATCATAGATGATGGATTATATTAAAATTGTAAATTCGCAGTGCGCGTGTCTTTAAGTTTCAGAACTTTTGGCAAATCCATCATCTATGATAGAATTGACCTATGTCCAGTGCCTAAAGTGTGGAAAAATAAGTGCCTGCATGCAGACGCCCCTTACCTCTCCAAAAGAAGTGCCTGAACGCCCCTTACCTTTCTAGTCTGTGCTCGCCAATAAGTGGCTGGACGGCGTTCAGATTTTTAAAAAAGTGCATGGACGCCGTCCATGACCGTCCAGGCACACTTTAAGCCCTGCCTATGACCACTGCGCACGCGCACGCGAGAAATTGAATCCGCTTATTCTTCGCGATAAAGAACCAATAATTATGTTGCTATATCATATGCCGCCTCTATTCGGCCTAATTATGACTTTTACTTGGATACATATGTGCAGGCCTAGTAGGCCTATAGTGTTTTAAATGTTCAAATGTTACGTTTAAAACCCACTTTGAAAACGCCCATGCTGCATTATTATATCCTGGTCTGGATTAGCCTATACTGGAAAATTTGACAATGTCCATTAATTGTGTTTTCAACTGTTTTCCTACTCCTGAAAAAATCTGCCGAGACCATGCTTGGTGTAGGCCTATGTCTAATTGCAGCTATATAATTGGCTCCTAACAATCAACTCACCTGATTAACTTGTGTTAATGTCAATTAAGCTTGTTGAATAAATGAATGCTAGTTGGTTGACAGTGGCGGCGCTAGGGGGCTGGGGGGGCTAAGCCCCCCTACAAGAGGCTCAGCCCCCCCTAAAAAAGGGCCATCCGAAATTTTTTACAGTGAAATATCCACGATTTTGGGCTGACGACTAAAAAAAAAGGTCGTAAGAAATTTTGGCGGCGAAAACGGAAAATTTTCATGAGATTTCGGTCGAGGCTTCAGCCCCCCCCCGAAACTGAAATCCTGGCGCCGCCACTGCTAGTTGACTGATTGATTGCTTGATTATTCACTGTAATCATTATGTCAGACAATTAATTTAAGTCACTCTAGGAACAGCACGTAGGCTACAGGGCCTGTCAGTTCGAAAGTAGTCTCTATACGAGAAGCTTTCAAGAAGAGGGAATAAAATAAATGGGAAAACTGTCATTTCTTAGTTTGAAATCAATCAATGTATCAGAGAGTTCAGCTCATGGAATTGTTATGTAAAGTAACCTAATTAGCTTTACAGAGCCTATTATCAGTCTTAAGAGTCTCACAGCTGAATCCAGGCCTGCATCAACCAGTGAATCACTGACCGCGAGAGGCGAGAGTGAAACAAACAGCCAGACAGTCAGAGAGAGAGAGAGAGAGAGAGAGAGAGAGAGAGAGAGAGAGAGAGAGAGAGAGAGAGAGAGAGAGAGAGAGAGAGAGAGAGAGAGAGAGAGAGAGAGAGAGAGGAGAGAGAGACGAGTGATACGAGCAGCAGGTCATGTAGGCCTAACCTATATGCAAAATTAGGATCTGAAAGAGGAGAACACGTGATGACAATGTTCTAATAAAGAATTATGACTGTTACAGTAGTCCTATCTCGACTTCTATAGAGCATCGGTCTTCAAAGACAAGCTGAAATGAAATCAAACCACCAGAGGGAGATAATGGATGAATCTCATATGTTGCGTTCCAGAATCTTCTGGGAAGGTACCGCCTCCCATTTTAAGGAACGAATTCATAGGTTAGCATAAGTAGGTAAGGTAGGGCTTAGGACACATGATGTCAATCTTGGGATTCAGGATTAGACGGACCAATAGAGAATCACCTTTACCAGGTTGATTGCAATGACTTAGGTCAGGAGGAGAGCAGACAAGAGAGAATCGGGGAAGCAGTCAAGCAGATGAGGAGAGCAAACGTTGAGCAGTCAAGACTGTATACATTCTGCATTAGACTGTCATGTCTAGTGTTCAGCAAACACTAGGTGTTCACCTAGCATGAGAAGTCTAGAATAGGAGTACTGATATTGCTGCATTGTTTGTAACTGTATATCTCATCATCGTCAGTGTATTGGTTGATCAGTGAAACTGTGTACTCGGTCAAGTGACATTCGCGCAAAGAATGCAGTAAAGACTTTCATAAAGAAGCTCATAGACTTCATATAGTAAGGCAGCTGCATCCTATCTGATAGACGATTCGAAGTTTCGAACTATATACGATAGCTGGATCGGAACTATCCCATACATGGTACAGAGCTATCTTATAAATGTAATGTAATGCAAATTTTCGAGAATGTTTCAGCGACCAAAAACCACGTCAGAGAGAGTTGCAGCTTAAGCACCAGTGCTATCAAATCAAGTCCACAGGTCAAACTCCTGGCCGGGGAGGTGAAGCCGAGGAGATGGCATAGTTACTATACTACTACTACTGCTGCTGCTACTACTGCTGCTGCTCCCAACACCACCACCACCACCACCACCACCACCACCACCACCACCACCGCCGCCGCCACCACCACCACCACCACCGCCACCACCACCACCTACACCACCACCACCACCACCACCACCACCACCACCACCACCACCACCACTTCTACTACTACTACTACTACTACTACTACTACTACTACTACTACTACTACTACTACTACCACCACTACCACTACCACTACCACTACTACTACTACTATTACTACTACTACTACTACTACTACTACTACTACTACTACTACTACTACCACCACTACCACCACCGCTACTACTACTACTACTACAACAACTACTACTACTACTATCATCGCCACTACTATCACTATATACTACTATCACTACTACTGCCACTGCTGATTATAAGACGACGGCGGTGACTTCGAGATCACAGAATATCGTTGAAATGTGAGTCTTTTATTAGGCAATAATTCATTAATTTGTTTTAATGTATTTATTCTAATGTATACTAAACCATGCCTTGCATGCTATCTTGAACGCGCCTTCATCCAAGGACGCATACCCACACGGTTTAATTATGTTAATGGCTGCAGTTGCTCACGATGACGCTACAGAATTTAAGTCTTGTGAAATTGCTCTGTGATTTGTCACAACATCCGGTGGTGAGATCAAGACTAGTGGAGTGGTTGTCTGGCGCAGTAAAGTGGAGCGGTTGTCTGGAGCTACCAGTCGCTGTAGAAGCGCTTCCACTTAGCCGGTGAATCTCCAACTCTGGAATCATGTGACTCGGAGTTGGACTGATGTCGACCTTGGTTGACCAGGTTCCTAGTCCTCAAACAAAAACATCCACATGACTGTAGGCTATTATACTATATTATGCCATTCACTGCATTCAGTCGCTAATCTAGTACCGTAACTTAGTATAAGTAGGCCTACTTTACTTTGTATGTATTTATTATAACCATCAGTGGCGTAGCCAGGAATTTTTCATGGGGGGGGGGTTTATGGCCGAAAACCCTGTTTTTTGCTATTTTTTCTTACTTAAATGGCAAAATAACCCTAAAGAAACCTTTTTCCGGAGCCAATGGGGGGGTTTAACTCCCGAAACCCCCCCCCTTGCCTACGCCACTGATAACCATCAAGTTAAAACTTCTCCAGTCTTCTTGGTCTTAAAGCGATCTGCAGGGAGTAATAGTCTATCATTTTATTGATCATCAGCACTAGCCTAGTATAGCCTACATTTCAAGTACAGTCACGTATACATAATTATATGTTTTGCTGACATCAACTTCAAATGATAAACCCCTATGGAACGCATTGTTCCGCTATTCAGGCTACCCACTTTAGCCTACACCAAACATTTCCAAACTTCGATGAGAATATTATATATTTATTATATATATATATTTCTCGCTCGTTGCCCTCGGATTTCTCTTTCATAGACCGTCCGAGACCTGGAGTTCAAGATGCGGACCCCAATGGAGGTGGTCTGGTGATCTATCACCGTGATTCTCTGTCAGCTCGGAACATCGCGCTATCTTCGACTCTGACCACGTTTGAGGCGCTTGCAGTCTCTATCTCATCACCTTCTGGACCTCTCATAGTAGTAGCCGTCTACCGGCCTGGATCGACCCTGCCCTCGTCTACTTTTTTCGATGAATTCTCAACAGTACTTGAACAATTTGCAACTTACAATTCTCAGGTCATCATCGCAGGAGATTTAAACCTCCATCTTGAAAACACAACTTTACCATCGGTGGTTGATTTTCGAGAAATCACTGACCAGTTCGGTCTAACTCAACATGTCAGCGGACCAACACATGACAAAGGTGGCTGGCTTGATGTCATCATAACGCGAGACGATTGTGCGGTAACAGATCTACATATCCGTCCGCCGACCGTCTCTGATCATGGTCTCGTCACAGCCAACATCCCGTTTCTACACGACGCCCTGACTGTTCTAACCAGGCAAGTCCGTAGCTGGCGTGAATTGGACCGTGATGCTTTCGGCGTGGCGCTGTTTGAGGTTCCGGCCGTTGCTGATCCATCAACGTTGACTGAATTTACAGTTGCTGAAGCCTTTGAAGCCTACGAAGCGACCATGACTGATCTGATCGACCGATTTCTTCCAATGCGAAAAGTCACGATACGCCGAAACCTCAGCTCGCCTTGGTTCGACAGTGAGTGCCACTCCTTGAGACGACGTGCTCGCTGCCTAGAGAGAAGATACAGGCGCACCAATCTACCATCGGATCGCACCACCTGGGTGCAGTACGTTCGCCGCATGCACCGGCAGTATCGTGAGAAAGAAAGGTCATACTGGGAAGCCAAGATCGCTTCTCACACAAAGGAACCTAAGCGACTGTGGACAACATTCAATGCGCTCCTTGGCCGTCGTCGCCCTGAGCGTCCTCCAGATACTCCATTCTTTACAGCGGATGACTTCCTGGCTTCGCTTGATGCCAAGATTCGTGACATTCGACAGGCAACTGCTGACTCTCTGCCACCTGAATATCCTCCCTCTGACTGTCACCTCTCTACATTGAATTCAGTTACAAGTACCGAACTTCGACGCATTATTCTCTCTTCACCACCAAAGTCCTGTGAACTAGATCCCATACCGACCTTCCTACTTCACGAATTCATCGACATTTTACTTCCTCTCCTCACAACACTCTGCAATCGATCTCTACAGGAAGGCATTCTACCATCAACGCAGAAGAGGTCAATCCTGATCCCTGCTCTGAAAAGTTGTGGATTGGATCCGACTAATCCCGGGAACTATAGGCCGATAGCGAATGTTACGTTCCTCTCGAAGCTTATCGAAAAGGTCGTCGCCATGCAACTCGTCGCTTACCTATAGAAGGGAATAATCTGCTGCCTCAGAATCAGTCTGGTTTCAGAAGATTCCACTCAACTGAAACGCTTCTGCTCCGACTCCTCTCAGACATCTACGGAGCGATCGACAGAGCTCAGCTGACCCTGCTGGCCCTTTTTGACGTCAGCGCCGCTTTTGACACTGTCGACCACGAGATTTTGTTAGAGCGGCTGAGTGTTTCTTTTGGTTTGTCTGGTGCATTTTACAAATGGATAGATTCTTTTCTTCAGGAGCGTTCTCTCTGTGTGGTCCATGGCTCTTCTAGGTCCTCATGGGTGCCTGCACAATATGGTCTACCCCAGGGTTCAGTCCTTGGTCCCATACTTTATATTATTTACACCTCAGGTCTTGCCACTCTACTAACAGCTCATTCGGTTTTGAGTCAGCAGTATGCTGACGACGTCCAGGCTTACACCCATTGCCTCCCTTCTAATGCTGTCAAAGCGGTTCGGATAATGAGCGGGACTTTGGATGCTCTAGAGGCATGGATGTCATCCAATAGACTACGCTTGAACCCATCTAAGACAAAATTTATTTGGTTGGGCACACGGCAGCAGCTTGCCAAGCTTGATCTATTTTCTCTTGCATCTGAGTTTCCTGGCTTTGTCTTTGCAACCACGGTTCATGACCTCGGTGTCCAACTTGACCAAGAACTAACTTTTGCTCCTCAACTTCACCGTCTTGCTCGAGACTGCTATTATCAGCTGCGCCAGCTTCGCACTGTCATCCGTTCTCTTACGTCTGCTGCTACTCTTACTTTAGTGCATTCTTTCGTTACATCTCGCATCGACTATTGCTCTTCGCTCTACATTGGCCTCCCATCCAGCAGATTGACTTGTCTTGACCGGGTGTTGCGCTCTGCTGCACGCCTAATTGGGAAAATCCCTAAATATGATCATGTCTCAAACTACATGCTTGAGGTACTTCACTGGCTCCCTATTCGCCAGCGTATCGAGTTCAGGGTAGCTGCATTGGTATGGCGATGTTGTCAGGGCCTTGCCCCAACTTACCTCCGTGAGCTATGCAGCTCTACATTGGGTATCCAAGGACGTCGTCAGCTACGCTCTGCTGATAGGGGAGTCCTCTTAGTTCCTTTTGCTCGTACTACTACCATGAAGGATCGAGCCTTTTCTGTGGTTGGACCAGTGGTCTGGAATGGCCTTCCTTTTGAGCTACGCCTACACCCTGGAACTCTACCAGGATCCTTCCTTACTAAACTTAAAACTGTTCTTTTTGTGCGCGCTGGAGTTGGGAGCGCTTCTGAGTAGTTTTTCTTAAAGGAGCGCTATATAAATGTCCGAATGAATGAATTATACAAATCATTAAAGGCTACATAATAGTATACCTACATTGCACAAATCGTGATGAGTATTTTAAAGTAGAGGCTATAATTTATATATATACATTTAAAGAGAAACAGAATTGGCCGTCATGCAGTTAAATTCCACTGATTATTGTATACGCTCCAGTCATGTGTTCATGCTATGACTTCTAACCATATAACTCTTGCGATGTATCAGTTTGAGTTAGTATAAGAAACACAAATATAAATAAATAAATAAATATATATATATATATATATAATGTTATGCTTATGTTAAGAGCGACTATATACTGAACACCTGTCACTCTTGACCCGTTCCTGTTACTACCACTTGAGACGACTATAGGGCAATTAGAAGATCTGTTTCCTCCAAAGTGTTTACGACTATGGTACATGCCTTTATCTCCTCACGGATTGACTACTGTAACTCCCAACTAATTGGGTTTCCTAAGGTTCGCCTGTCATCTGTGCAATCTGTCCTAAATTCTGCTGCTAGACTTATTGCACGACTTCCTCCATACTCGCAAATCTCTACATACATGAACATGACTCACGACCTTCACTGGCTTCCGATCTTTGCCCGAATCAGATACAAGGTCTTCATCTTAGTTACCAAGTCCATGCAGGGCTTAGCGCCTAAATGCCTGTGCGATTTAATGTGTATGCCTCTTTCTGCAAGATCTTCGCGCCCTCTTCGTTCTGCTGACCGCTTTGATCTATTTGTACTCAGATCACGAACCTCATTAACCCAACATCGGGCTTTTGCTATTGTTGGTCCTTTAATTTGGAATCACCTTCCTTCTGAAATTCGTGGCAGGATTCTTGTAGGAAATTCACCTGCATCTTTTCGCTGCTTGAAGACTTTTTTCATGGGCCTGTCACGCTGAGAGCGCTTCTGAATAGCTCTGCTGTGAGAAGCGCTTTACAAATGCTTTATTAGATTAGATTAGATTAGACTATGGAAAAAAGAAACCCGACAAAATAAATGCGCACCGAAATTGCGCCTCAAGCAATTGGGCAATTGAGCGATTAAAACCGTTGCAAAAGGCGATAATCATCCGTAAGTTTCACATTGCATTCGAATAAAATAAATATAACATAGGAATTGAATAATTTAATGCCATGGCTATTATAGCGACATCATCAAAACTGCGCAAGGCAATTGATGTCTGCTTTGATATGGTCCTTCCTAAGCGCCTTCGTGAGGTTATTGTAAGGCGCTATATAAATGTTCATATACCAGAGGTTATTTTAAGGAATTTTCTCAACTGCACATAAATGACGTATTTTGAGATTGGACATAAGAAAGTCCTTGACCAGGGATTGTCCCCCAAAGCTGAAGCAGCTTTTGGTGAGCGCTCGTTAATAAGCTGGTGCTTTGCGCTTGGCCTTCGACTGGAGCTTAATTTAGATGTTTGAATATTAAGATTTTCCGACTTTATAAAAATTCATATTAAAGATCAAATCAATTGTTATGACAATGTTTGACTCAACGTTCATCATGGCAAAATCTCCAAATGAATTAGCGAATGAAATCAGCGAGACGCTCTTAGACGTTTACACTTAATCGACTAGAGATCCCTTAAAGATCCCTTACAGATCCTCTGCTGTCGCTGGAATTAGAAATATATCTCAGAAAGATTGTTAAGTGTAATAAAGTTCAATGGTCCTATGTTCCTGGACACTTCCAAAGTTTCGCTTGTGGGCCTATGTAAGGGTAGGCCTACGTCTAAATGGGTGTCACGACAACTCGTCTACCGACAACTCGTCTAACGACAAGTGGTCTCCGGACAATTCGTCTACGACAACTGGTCTACAGACAACTGATCCAGCGCTTGAGAAATGGAAGCTGGATGAACGTTTTTACAGGTGAAATGGAGGTTGGATTGATGAAAAAACGTAAGAGAAATTAAATCTATGAGAAATAAAAGCTGGATGAAAGTATTTCTCGATCTGAAATAGAAGCTGGATTGATGAAAAACGCTTAAGTAATGGAAGCTGGATAAGGGTATTATTTTATATCTGAAATAGAAGCTGGATTGACGAAAATAACGGGTGAGAAATAGAAGCTGGATGAAGGTATTTTTAGATCTGAAGTAGAAGCTGGATGCATGTCGAAATACATGAATAAAATCATCGATCCAGCTTCCATTTAAGCTAAGAAACCATTTTCATAAATCCAGCTTCTATTTCATCAGTACTATTCGTCTGTAGACCAGTTGTCGTTAGACCAATTGTCCGGAGACGAGTTGTCGGTAGACGAGTTGTCGGTAGACCAGTTGTTGTCGTGGAACCGTCTAAATGTTGCTTTTCTGCTCTGAAACCCTGGTCATTAAGATCAACATGATATTGTTTTGCTAAAGCTAAAGCTAGCAGACAAGATGAGATATTTCCCCAAGAAATAAAATCTTTGAGCTAATTTCAAATTTTGTATAAAATATAACCCACTAACTGCAAAATACGATGTAAGACCGATAAATATCATTAACAAACCTCCGAAATGGTCATTTGTGACACAGGGGCTCAAAACCCGTCACATGTCGGATTTTGACCTTTTGATTTAGTCATATGCTTCAATGACCATGCTCCAAAATGCATTTAACACAATGAAATTATCTTTTTTCTAACAAAAGTTGTGCTCGCTTGATTCTTTCATTAGTTTATAGTGAAAAAATAAAATAAAAAGTTATTAAATATTCGTGTCATCCAAGTCTACTGAATCCACTAAGTTATTATTCTGAAAATTTTCTGGGCATTAGAGGCATACATTTTGAATCAGATAACCTAAACGGCATCAAAATCGGTTCACTACTTCGCAAATTAGGGCGAATTCACAGTCATATACTGAATTGAAGAGTAAACTGCATTCTTTACCCCTCTCGCCTATTTCGGCGTCTAGCGCAATATCTAGGAAGGGTCAAACGACGGGTTTCGAGCCCCTGCGTCACATTTTTGATCGATAGGCCTATACTGACACCCACATCAACACGAATATGTACTGTGTAGGCTAACAGCAGTTTCAACTAGGAGCCTCGTCACTGATCTGCATGTAATTAAAATATTTTACCACACCATGACTTGGCTTAGGGTACGGCTGCTGGAAATTTTATATGCAACAAGCTCTGGTGTCATTCATTCATGAGAACCAGAATGTGTTTGAACGTAGCCGCATATCTGGTCCTGGCTTTGTGGAAACGAACGAGCGACCGAAGGACAATAATTTCCAATGCACGAGCACCTAGCTGGGTAGGGGTTTTGGAAGGTGATGTACCAATCCCATTTTCGAATTTTGTTTAATTTCCACACTGCACTGGTGGTATTCTAAGTTGTAATTTAGCGAGGTTGCTCATCATTTCAGTGCTGATAGTCATGGATTAGGACTTTAATAAGTGTCCCGTCCCATTGTTTAAATATTTTTTACAACATTATAATGGCAAATTTTAGACTGTGATCTTAAAAAAAATTGCTCACAAATTTCCTTATTGTTTAATTTTTCATTTGCACGCTGTTAATCTGGCATTTAAAGCTGTCATTTGAAAAAATTACTCATAGTTTTCTTTTCTCGTCAATTGTTTGGGGAAAAAAGTCATTTGCCCACTGTTGCAATAGCATTTTAGGCTGTTATCTTGACAAATTCAATCATAATTTGGTACTCAGAGACGTGGTTTAAGACTTGAATAATTCGCCCTACCTGTATCTTAATTTGTTTTTAAATTTACACAACGTAATGGTGGCAGTTTAGGCTGTCACCTGTATCAAAATTGATAATTATAATTATGGACAAGCATTGGATAACACCGTAGAAATCTATAATAATGTTTGTGATAATATTTCTGAAATATTTGGGGATATAAGATGGGATCACATAAACTCAAAAAGGTTGCGTGTTATATTGGGATACATGGAGAATTTTGAAGAAAATTTGAGTATTCCTATGCATTGACCTACAATCCTACATCATGTATGTAGGTATTGGAAAGCCTGTGTGGCTGAAAGGCTAGCCCGGTCTGGATGTCTGCATGATTAATTCTTTTCTTTTCATCGCCTGTCTCCAGTTAGATACTTGGGTTGTTATATTATAGTAGACTATTAATTTTTGCTTTATGCGTCTGACTGTCGGCGTCCTTTCTTGCTTCAGCTTGTCAGAGCAAGCGGCAAAAGCAGGAGAAAGTAGACTACGATCGATGGCCAAGAAATTGTCATTATGGTATGACTCCGGCCTTTACAACTTTATCAGGATATCAACCTACAGCAGGCCTTGAATCTGCATCCGCCCATATATTTAGCCTACTGCAAATTCTTCTGTCTGCAGCCTATGTGCAATTTTTGGCAGAACCTTGTCTTCGATGGTTCCACGACAACTGGTCTACCGACAACTCGTCTACCGACAACTCCGGACAATTGGTCTAACGACAACTGGTCTACAGACGAATAGTATTGATGAAATAGAAGCTGGATTTATGAAAATGTTTTTTTTAGCTTAAATGGAGGCTGGATTGATGATTTTATTCATGTATTTCGACATGCATCCAGCTTCTACTTCAGATCTAAAAATATCTTCATCCAGCTTCTATTTCTCACTCGTTATTTTAGTCAATCCGGCTTCTATTTCAGATATAAAAAATACCCTCATTCAGCTTCCGTTACTTAAGCGTTTTTTCATCAATCTAACTTCTATTTCAGATCAAGAAATACTTTCATCCAGCTTTTATTTCTCATGTGTTATTTTCGTCAATCCAGCTTCTATTTCACCTGCAAAAGAGCCATCAACCAGAATTCATATCTCTTGCGTTTTTTCATCAATCCAACCTTCATTTCACCTGTAAAAACTTTCATCCAGCTTCCATTTATCAAGCGCTGGATCAGTTGTCTGTAGACCAGTTGTCGTAGACGAATTGTCCGGGGACCACTTGTCGTTAGACGAGTTGTCGGTGTCACGAGTTGTCGTGACACCGTCTTCGATTACATCACCCATTTTCCCCGCTCTTACTTCATGCACACGAGTGACCTTCGCCGTATCGGTCTAATGCTTGACTTGAAAACTGCATGTAATCACCATATCTATTATAGTTCACGCCAAATTTCAACAGGCCTGCTCTTTTCATGAACATGAATATCACAAAAATAAACCACCTCAAAGATGTTCACTTTGGGCTGTTACTATCATGTTTGTGTCCAACTTTTTACCACTAACTTCTCGTCGGTTCACGCAACTAGGCAAAAAGTAACTGCACAAGATTTGATTTTCAACTGCACAAATCTCTTTCCCAACTACACACTTTGTGTCCAGCTGCACGTTAAAATAACCCCTGTCATATACATACATACATACATACATACATACATATAACACAGATTCTTCTATCTTCTCTTCCGTCATCGATATGACGATGAGGCCTGTATGAATTTCCTCCAAACTTCTCTGCTTCTGATGATTTCTCCGATCTCGACCAAGCTGGTGCCCTTCTCTCTCAGATCTTCTTTGATGTTGTCCATCCAGGTCTTCCTTTGCCTCCCTCTGCTTCTTTCTCCTTCTACATGCCCATGCAGTGCAGCGTTTGGTATAACACAGAGTAACGTGTCTCAACTAAATGTATAACGAATTCGTTTGTTCGTTCTCTCACTCAAATATTAATTGATTGATTCATTCATTGATTAATTAATTCATCTACTAATTAATTAATTAATTAATTAATTAATTAATTAATTCATTCATTCATTCATTCGTACTTGGTTCTGACCATGGGGTGGGAGGAACGAGCGTCCGAAGGACTATGGCCGAGACGCTAAGCACCGAGCAGGAGGAGGGGTTTGGAAGCCTAACGTTTTAGGTTGTCATTTGAACGAAATTGTTCATCATTTATCATGAAAGTCTTGGTTGAGGCATAGGCGGAGACCTGGGCCGAGACTTGGGGGGGGGGGGGGGACGGAAAGACGCGAGATTTTCTAATGGACGAATGGCTGAGTGTCCGAGAAAAAAAATTGCATCTTTTTCCCGGCCAAAATTTCTGACGACCGGCGAAATCTCGAAAAAAATTCTGTTTTCGCCGCCAAAAAAGTTGATGACCTTTTTTTTAGTCTTGATGCTCAACGATTGGGGGGGGGGGGACAAATGCATGGGCCGTCCCCCCCAACACCTCCATTGGGGGGACCGTCCCCCTGTTCCCCCTAGGTCTCCGCCCATGGTTGAGGACTTCAAAGGTGTACCCTGCCATTGTTTAAATTCTTTTAAATTGGCACAATATAATGTAGGCCTACTAATGGTAGTCTTTATAGCCGTGGTCTTAGCAAAATTGTTCATAATTAATAAACAGTGGACCACTCTGTAGAAATTTATAATGATACTTATGACACATTTCCTGAATATTGGGGAACATTATATATAATTATATATTTTTTTCGTCCCCGACCACAAACCTTGAGGGGACCGTCACCTCTGTCTCCCTAAGTGTCCGCACATTCATTCATCCATTCATTCATTCATTCATTCATTCATTCATTCATTCATTCATTCATTCATTCATTCATTCCTACCTCCTCAGTGTTTTCTGTCAGAAGCAGATATCTGTCTTTAAGCCTATTCCAGCCTTCAGCATCGCTATGGATGCATGATAAACTAATGGCGTAATCTGCGATATCTCTCTCAAGTCTTTACAGCAAAAGTTTTAATCAATTTAAGCAGATTAAGTGATGTAGGCTGTGCATCATAATCGCACAAATAATCCTGCCAAAAATACACGGTGAGTTATAATTATATATCTAAGTCTAAAGCTTCTGGCGATGAAGGGGTTGACAGCTATTTAATCTATTCGTCCACTCACCAGTCCATTCATTCATCCGTCCGTCTATCCATCCAACACTCCGTTCATTCATCCGTCCGTCTATCCATCCATTCACTCATGAGCTCATTCACTTTCGAGCTCATGACATTTACCCTGACAATTGACAATGATTACGCGTGTAAAGCATCTTATAAGTGGCCTGCTACTGACGATGCTATATAAATTGTCTGAATTACAACTACAATTACAATTCACTCATTTATCCATTCATCTATCCATAGGCGTAGGGGACATTTCGGAAGTGTGGGGGGCAATTTTTTTTATTTTTGCCCGAAAAATCTGATGACCCTTTTTTAGTCATCCGCCCAAAATCTTAGGATTTTCTCGTCCGAAAAAACTGATGACCTTTTTTTAGTAAATCTTCAGAAAATTTAGCTTTTTGCCCCTGTGTGCCCGAAAAAATCCGCCTGTACCGGTTTGCCCGAAAATAATTTCCGAAATTTTTTCCCCCGTCCGTGCCTCTTTTGCCCAAAAAACACATTTGCCCGAAATTTGGGGGGCATTTGCCACTCCCTGGACCCCCACCTCCTACGCCTATGCATCCATCTGTCCATCCCGTGCAATATATACCTGCTTTGTTGCTGCTGTTGCAATTTTCGCATCGGTTGGAGATGAATGATAGGCCTCAAAACTTCTTCTAAAATTAAAAATGCAACAGATAATAATTGCCAGCTTTTATTTGGGCAAAAATTAAAGTAGTTTGAATTCGTTACAAATTTCGCTTCACGAATTTCATAAACATTTTTGCCGATGAATAGGAATCGAATCACTACGTGGTTGAAGCTGGTGTTTATTAAGTCATTTTCTGTTTGCTGCCTGTATATATAGGCCTAATATTAATTTAACTTTCTCTAGGCCTATAAAATAATAGAGATTCGCAATTTAAACGGGACGTTTGTTTTATTTCGCATTCAGCATAATCGTCATCGTTATCTTCGTCAGCATCACCGATAACGTAGCAGGTCTATTATCGTCGATCCTAGTCATCATCATCATCGTTGTCATCATCGTCATCATCGTCGTCGTCATGATCATGATCATGATCACCACCACCACCACCACCACCACCACCACCACCACCACCACCACCACCACCACCACCACCACCACCACCACCACCACCACCACCACCACCACCACCACCACCACCACCACCACCACCACCACCACCACCATAGATTGAGTATTCGTGACTTTTGGGTTTAATATTCGTAAATATTCGTGAATATCAAGATTTTTTAATATTCGTAAATATTCGTAAATATTCGTTAACGGATTAAAGTGAACCATCGAAACCGCAATTTTACCGGGTAAAGCAGCTTAAGTTTCTGTATGTCTCGTCTCCATGGCATACACTCGCATTCAGGGCAAGGCTGAACTAAAATATGCGATGCGCTTAATATGCTGAGATCGGGATAATTTTTGCTTGTAATCTGGCACTATTATTTCCTGCGTTGGCATTTATATTTACTCAGCCTGCTACAATGATATAAAACTACTTTATCAATTTTGCACTTACTATTATAGGCAGCTAAAGTTTATTTCTAATTTAGCCTACTATTGCTGCTACTTGCCAACTGCCATCGGTGACTCTGTCTCTTTTCAGTTGGGGAGGATGGTCAGAAGTCAGACAAAGTGACTAACATTAAGTATCGAGTGTGATAGACCTATGAGTGCTGTATGGCCACATTGGCCAGACCCAGCAGAGACCTGAACGTTTTTAACAATAAATCTATTAAAGTTATTGTAACTTACTGATATAGGCCTGTGCGTAAGCTAACTCAATTTTGTATAATTTATTCAGTAAAAGTTAAACATTTTCATAAATAACAAAATAAAAATTTAGAATAAAGAATTTCCTGAAAGAACATAATATTTTACGAATATAATATTCGTTGGCAGTTTTAATATTCGTTAATATTCGTGAATATTCGAAAATCTTAATATTCGTAATATGCGAATACTCAATCTATGACCACCACCACCACCACCACCACCATTATCATTAGACGCCCCCGCAACCACCCTCGCAAGCTCTACTGCCATATATATATATATATATATATATATATATATATATATGCCTACAGCTGCAGAACGAGATAGATAAGAATGCGCGATAATTCTTTTGTGCTTCTCAAATGGCTATAATGCCTTAATCCGATTCTTATTCCTGCATATCTTCTCTTATGCTGTTTGTGTCAAGACGATGCATAAAAATAACATATTATTTTATGATCATATTATGATTGTAATTATAGCGTCTTGATTGATAATTCTACATTAATTTTTACGCCTGTTTTTACTACCACGTGTGTGTGTGCAGGGCCGTCTTATCCATTAGGCACAGTAGGCACTGTGCCTAGGGCCTACGAACTTGCCAGGGGCCTACGAAATCCTGAAAAAATATATTAAAAAATAAATGCAGTGATTGGTCAATGACCGGAAAAAACAAACAGAAAACGAAAACTTGCAAATTTCATTTTAACGATCTAACTTTTTAAAGGCTAGAGTCAGCTAATGAAACAGTAACATTGGCTAAGCTATATTATGTTAACTTTGCGGCTCTTTGCATTCGCAAAATCACTTAATTATAGCCTAACACTTTCAAATGTCATTTCTCACATTAAGTCGTTTTCAATTGAAAGTAGGCCTAATTGTGCTTGTCCCATCGTTTAACCGAAGGTAATTTTTGATAATTTTCGGTGTCGAAAAAGAACGTTCACCTTCACAACTTATTCCAAAAATAGAAAGATAAATTCGAAAAGCAATATTGACATTTGGAAAACTGGAGACCAGATTGTCAGTTATTGGTGACCTAATCATTTCAGCTACAGATATATTGGTTTCTCAATTCCAGACTCATGTTTCCTCTTATAACCATCATAGCCTACATGATTTTTTTTAGAAATTTATATTAATAATTTAACAAATTAAAATTTAAAAAGCGATGGCGATTTTTCATCAGAATTTAGACCGAAACGCCGCTACTCAGAGTGTATAATACACTTTGGCCGCTACTAACCGAAAGTCGAAAATTGGAAACCGGAAATACATTTAGCGGATATCGAAAATAAATATTACAAAAAGTAGATTGAGATTTAAAATCAAAA
The DNA here is from genome assembly GCA_949752735.1 of Lumbricus terrestris. Lineage (NCBI taxonomy): Eukaryota > Metazoa > Annelida > Clitellata > Crassiclitellata > Lumbricidae > Lumbricus > Lumbricus terrestris. The sequence continues at coordinate 35,067,933 of OX457038.1, read as the reverse complement.
CTGAATGCGTTCACAAAACATGGTTCAGCAAAATTTTAAGAAATAATGTAAATGTGTTGCAATTTGAATTAATACAGAGTTAAGTTGGATAGGCCCTAGGGGCCTACGAATAGATTAATATGCAAAAGTGCCTAGGGCCTACAATGACCATAAGACGGCCCTGTGTGTGTGTGTGTGTGCGTGTGTGTGTGCGTGTGTGTGTGCGTGTATGTGATATCTTTTCGCGCGATATCAGTTGTGCCAATCTGCTCCCAGCAGTGGACTGAGTGGGCTGATGGGACATTCAATATCTCGACACAGAATTCACTTCTTACACCTTTTTAATTCTTATCCACATTATATTCATGTTCATTATTGTTGGGACGCGGTGGTGTAGCGGCAAGTTCGACGCTGGTGACCGAAGGGTCGCGGGTTCGAATCTAACTCAAAGCCACTGTGTGTAGCGACCTTGGACAAGTTGCGCACCCACAATTGTCTGTGAGAATGGCAACAGGAAACCACCTCACTTAAATCATCTATAGAGGCATAGGTGCAATCACGTCCTAAAAGTTGGGGGGACCAAATGAATCACGTCCTAAAAGTTGGGGGACCATAATAATAAAGTTGGGGACCACTCAAAAGTTGGGGGGACGCGTCCCGTAGGTCCCATAGGGTGGTTGCGCCTATGCATAGAGGCACAAAGCCAATGAGCCTTCCTTCGGGCAGAGAACTCCATCATCATCATCATCATCATCATCATCATCATCATCATCATCATCATCATCATCATCATCATCATCATCATCATCATCATCATCATCATCATCATCATCATCGTCGTCGTCGTCGTCGTCGTCGTCGTCGTCGTCGTCATCGTCGTCATCATCATCATCATCATCATCATCATCATCATCATCATCATCATCATCATCATCATCATCAATCATCATCATCACATTCGTACAGAGAGCATAAGTTACACGTAATTCTAATGGTCTTCCCTCCTACAGAATGGGACATTCCACTTACTTACTTCAGTGTATGTTTGTGTGGTTGAAGTGGTTCCACCCAATAAATAATCTTTTGACATTGAAACAGTGACAAAATCTAACAGTTAATCAGTTTGGGATAGCTTTTGGAAACAGATATCTTGGGATAACAGCTGGAAGCAGATAGTATTAGAAAAGACGTAGGACCTACCGTACCCTTTATGTGAAAATTGTTATTTGACGTGACTCTTGCATCTTGATCCTATCAATGAAATTTTGAGTAGGCCTAGGCCTAATTTTAATTTACCGCGTTTATTCCAGCGAGGTGATATTGTGACGACATTCCACAGAGGTCGTCGAAGGTCAAATGCTGCCTCTGCAGCTGCTTCTACTGATGATGATGAGGAGGAGGTGGTGGATGCCAGCAGGCGATTTTGAAAGATGCCGAGATGAGTCATCACAACTTTCAGAAAGCAGAATGTTCAAATTAATTAATTAATTAATCAATTAATATTGTTAGTCTACCAATTTTGTAGATTACACACAGGCATCAAATTATGGCGCCTCATAAAACTGAAACTGTTGCATTAGACTTCTGTACGGAGCCTGTTGTAGCCGACCTGCGTGTCTGTCATCGTTTATTGTTGGCTTTTAATTGTTACTGTGTACTTAGTTGTTTATGTTTGTATCTACGGAATTGAATGTGTGAAATAAACAATATACAAGAACAGTTAGGCTATCTATAGAGTTAGGCATGGGCGGAGTTTGGTTTCCGTTCTTTGGGAGGGGAGGAGCTAAAAAAGAACTTGGGTTTTATTGGCGCTGAGATTGGTCCCGAACGAGCAGCGCCGACAAATATTTTCTCGCCCCAAAAAAGTTGATGACGTATTTCTTAGTCATTCGATTGAAGTTTAGTACGTGAAAAGAGCCATTTTCCCCGAACAAATGTATGAGTCCGCGCCTTCTTTGGGTGCTAAGCCCGAGAAAAGATACCATTTACACGATAAAAAAGCTGAATCTGGGCCTTCTTCGGGGGGGGGGGGGGGGCTTAGCCCCGCTAGCCCCTGATAAACTTCGCGTTAGGCCTTTTCGCTTAAAGTTAATAAACAGTCTAGGCTATCTTTAAAGATTAAGCTTATAGCTGAAAGTTAAATTTAGGCTGCGCATTCATCACGTGAATTTTACGGCTCTTTGTAGGACCTATATTTGGAAATAAATTAGGGTGACGTCTTCGTTGTGTCATTCCCGCACTCGTTTTCAATCGAAAGTAGGCGTAGAGCAGAGGGTATATAGGCCTATGATAATTACAATGTATAGTCGTCCTCGTCTCATCATATCATAAACCAGAGCTTTTTTAACGTGCAGTTGTACACAAAATGTGCAGTTGTAGAAGCACTTATGCAGGCCTACAGCTAAAACTAGCAAAACAGGTCATTGTCCTCCGATTGGAAATAATTTACCATGGAGGATTTGGAAAGGAAAGAAGGAGTTGTGCAGTTCTAAAAATTCCTTAAAAACAGCCCTGTCATAAACCGCAGATGATTTCTGATAAGCTTGAGTTTGCAAAAAATCGTTCACCTTCAGAAAATGATTCCAGAAACGGAAGGATAGGCTAGATTTGAAAAGCCATAGGCCCTACCGGTATTTTTTTTCGGGGGGGGCGTGTACCTTTGCAAAACTTGTCTCCAGCCTATCCTGATCATTTTTTGTCCTAATCATTTCAGTCGCAGTTTTACTTTCAGCAAACATTTCGTGAGATCAAAAGAAACTCATCAGCAAAATGCCTACTGACGATGGCTACAATTATAATTATAGGCTTATGTATACCCATCAGGTTTTCAATCTGATGATAATCATCCAAATTAATACCTTGGCTTTAATAACTCTTTCGTCGCACGACAAAGAGCTGTCAAGAAGAAAAATACACCTTTCATGTATTGTAGGCTATCGTTGTATCGTTGAGAAAGCTGCACGTCAGTAGGGGCCAGTGGCGTAGGCAAGGGGGGGGTTTCGGGGGTTAAAACCCCCCCCATTGGCTCAGAAAAAGTTTCTTTAAGGTTATTTTTCCATTTAAGTAAGAAAAAATAGCAAAAAACAGGGTTTCCGGCCATAAAACCCCCCATGAAAAATTCCTGGCTACGCCACTGGTAGGGGCCTATATAGGCCCAAGTCTGTCTAAAATCTCGTAAAAGGATTGAGCTTATGGCATGCATGAATTTGTCACTTGTATACGGCTACTCAGATGTAAACTCGCAGCCTATCAGTTTGATCAACAGCACTGTCATATAATTATAATATTATGAATGCTTTATTACGCGTAGTTCCTATAGGTCTATATAATATATAGACCTATAGGGACTACTCGAAATAGGCACTCCTGCAGTCGTAGACCCAAACTGCCAGGTCTGCATTTAAACATATATTATGTTTAAATGCAGACCTGGCAGTTTGGGCCTACGACTGCAGGAGTGCCTATACGATGACCTCTAAACGGCCCTATGTCTGCCGGTCAGATGCATGTGGTAGGCCTATACCATTCCAGTCATCCACTTCTTAACTGAAACTCTTCTCTCCACTGCATACGGTAGGAAAAATTGAAAACGACTAAACGAGTGTAAACGAAGGATTTGAAAATTACTTTTCATTTTTATTTTTACATAGGCTTGACCTATAAGCCTAGTTTAGGAGGGTGCACTTTTATTTCAAACCTTGCTCGTTGTGCAAATAAATTTTAAGAACAAACTAGAATAATTAATCAGTTGTTTTGTGACTTTTGTGACTCTTGAGAGCAATATATTCAAATCAATTCAAATCAAACTTGCTTATTCAAAGAGATGAACAATAAAATAGAAAAATCGGGAGAATTAAAAAAATAGCAGCGTACAATGAGAAAAAGAATCTATAATTATTAACTCGCAAGTAAGAGGGGGAAATCTCTGAGAAAGGGTTAGGACCGTTAGGTTATACTCAAAAAGAAAGTGATCCCGCTAAACCTGGGCAACTACGGCGCAGGAATTTTGTATGAAGATGTGACTGAAGATGTGAGATAATGTAGGCTAGTTGTTTCAAGCAACAGAGACAGAAAGAGAAACGAGTTTAAGAAACTCAGGAAGCATGTCTGAATTGCAATTAGGCATAATAATTATTGTGGTAGGTCTATTTGTTAAGCTGTATAGCCTATAGTCCAGTATGAAAATTGTCGAAAAATAACTGGAGGGGGTCAGTCATTGATTTATGTAGAATTCGGGTCGGCAATAAGGACTTTACCATGGCGTCCTACGAAAGACTGAGGGTTGAACCCCCATAACCCCCGGCAATTCTCACCCTGCTATAGTCAGATGAGCGCATAGAAATATAGTATACCTAGGCGGTGACTTAACTTTCTGTAAATTAAGTATCGACTTTTAATTTACTTAATTTATTCCGTGATTTAACCATTATTACGTCAATTCTTCAGCTTAATGTTGCGAACTTGGGTTTGCCGATCGTTTATGTTCCACCGCCGACTGTATTGAGTGTATTGGCGGCGTCTCTTTGAAGTCGGTCGCCGCTCGGCCTAGTATTATCGGCCGCGACCGCGGTATGCTTTATGTGCCCCTTCCCCCCGCAGCGCGAATCGTTTATGTTCCACCGCCGACTGTATTGAGTGTATTGGCGGCGTCTCTTTGAAGTCGGTCGCCGCTCGGCCTAGTATTATCGGCCGCGACCGCGGTATGCTTTATGTGCCCCTTCCCCCCGCAGCGCGAATCGTTTATGTTCCACCGCCGACTGTATTGAGTGTATTGGCGGCGTCTCTTTGAAGTCGGTCGCCGCTCGGCCTAGTATTATCGGCCGCGACCGCGGTATGCTTTATGTGCCCCTTCCCCCCGCAGCGCGAATCGTTTATGTTCCACCGCCGACTGTATTGAGTGTATTGGCGGCGTCTCTTTGAAGTCGGTCGCCGCTCGGCCTAGTATTATCGGCCGCGACCGCGGTATGCTTTATGTGCCCCTTCCCCCCGCAGCGCGAATCGTTTATGTTCCACCGCCGACTGTATTGAGCGTATTGGCGGCATCGCTTTATGTGCCTCTCTCCCCCGCGGTCGCGAATCCTTTATGTTCCACCGCCATCTCTTTGAAGTCGGTCGCCGGCGTGTACGACCTGTAGTATATATAAGGGAGCCTGTTGCTCTGATAGTCAGTCAGCGAGGAGTCATCCAGTTATCGAGAGAGTGAGAGTCAGTCCTCAAGTTCTAGCCAGAGATATAGTCAGTCGTAGAGCGAGTCGTGATGTACAGTTGATGAGTGTCGTACTGCCGTGAATAAACTGTGTTTTCTTCTCTTCATCGTCGTGTGTTTCTTGGGTGAGGCGTATCGGTCGGAAGGGGCTGCACTTCCTTCGAAATACAACGAAGGCGGACTCGCGTCTCCCTCCTGAGGCGACACGCGGGCATATTTGGACTGGCACCCGCCCGATCGGTAATCGGCCATCCTACGGACCGAGAGGGCAACTGTTTCCGCAGTCGGGGTGTTTCACGGGGCGTCTTTCCGCCACACTGGTACCAAGCAAGTGGGGTGTGTGGTCGCCTTCTGATCGACATTCGCAGATCAACCGACGATGGAAGAAGACGAGGAAGTCACAATCGCCTACGCCGCTGGAGGATTCGCCGATCTACGGGCGAACGTTTTCACGCCATTGGCCGATGAGAGTGCAATGGCAGACCAGCGAACGGACCGGAGCCGACTCATCGAGGAGCTGCGGAGGCCGACTAGGATGAGCCACCGAGAGACGTCTGACGATCGGGAGACTTCCCTGAGAATGCCGGAGACTACCGGAGGACGGCCGTGGACTCGACCGCCTCCAATGAAGCCGGGAAAGTTTGACGGCACGGGATCGCTGGAGTCGTTCCTGGTGCAGTTCGAAGTCTGCGCCCGTCACAACCAATGGACTGCCGCCGACCGAGTCGACTATCTTCGATGCAGCCTGGAGAAAGCTGCCACGCAGCTTTTGTGGGACTTCGGTGCTCGTCCGAACGTCGGCTACGAGGAGCTTGTCGAACGCCTTCGACAGAGGTATGGAACGGAGGGCCAGGCGGAAAGCTTTCGCGCTCAGCTTTATTACAGACGCCAGCGTTCCCAAGAGACTTTGAGCGACTTGCTGCACGACATTCGTCGCCTTGTCGTGTTGGCGTATCCAGTACCTTCGAACGAGACCACGGAGATCATCGCCAAGGATGCTTTCCTTGAGGCGTTGAGCGACAGAGACCTGTCACTCAAAGTACGTGAGCGGGAGCCAAAGAACCTGGACGAGGCCTACAGGACGGCGCTTCGTCTGGACGCCTACCAACGGACGAACGATTCTGACGATAGACGGAGGCCTTCCAACCGCGTGCGGAGTACTCAAGAGACCGATGCGAGTACTCAGATCCAGTCTACGCTCGACCGATTCCTAGAGACGCAGCGCGACGAGCAGAGACGATGGCAGACGGATATGGAACGAAGGATCGACCGCCAATTCCAGGAGCTGCGAAACCGTGCTTCAACCGACGACGATCTGGGGCGCAACGGCCGCCCCGGAAACAGCAGCGCCAACGACCAGGACCGGTCGAGACGGAGTGTGACCTGTTACAACTGCAACCGCGCAGGTCACATTAGCCGGAATTGCCGCCAGCCTCGTCGCCCCTTCGACCGCAGGAACGACGTCGAGACCACAGAAACGGAGGCGCCGCCGCCTCTGATGAACCATACGACTCGCCCAAGATTGCCGGACCGAGCCAGCAGCAACGCCGTTTACATTCGAGGGAGCATCAACGGACGACAACAGATGTGTTTAATCGACACCGGATCCGAGGTCAGCTTGATCCCGTCTACAGTCGTCGAAGGGTTAGCACTGCAATCTTGCTCTCGTTTTCTGATGGCTGCAAATGGCACTAGCATTAATGTCCTTGGGGAGGTCCGTTTGCCCATTAAGATAAGGGACGGATTTGAGGTTTCCACCGTATTTTTGGTATCTGACCAGATTACCGAGCCCATGCTAGGTATGGATTGGCTGAGGGAACACCGGTGTAGAATTGGTTTTGGTAACGGGGCATTGTTTTTAGGACGTAGACGGGTACCCCTCGTAAAAGGGAACGGATCTATGTGGTGCCGTAGAGTGATAATTGCTGAAGAGGTTGTAGTGCCTCCTAAATGCCAGAGTGAAGTCTCTGTGAAGACGTTGTACGGGGACCTGACTACTATAGCGCCTGCATGGATGACAGAAGCCCAAGAGATACAGCCAGGGGTGCATCTCGCTCGCGTCGTCGTTGGAGACCGCGCGGATGCTAGTGTTAGAGTAGTTAACCTGAGCGACGAGACCGTTACGCTAACGAAGGATCGATTCCTAGGAGGATTGCATCCAGTGGAGGTGGAATTGGGTACAGGTAGGGGACAAGGGACCGCACCTGTTAGTGAGATTTCGCCCCGAGATATGTTGATGGCAGATTTGCCGGAGGAAGTTTCCTCCGAGATTCGGGAGCGGTTGGACAAGTTGCTTCTTGAATATCGGGACGTATTCTCAGTGACCGACCGAGATTTAGGGAGAACGACTGCCGCTATGCATAGAATCGAGACAGACGAGACACGCCCCGTTAGGCAGCCCTTAAGACGCCATCCCTTGCCGCATAGGACAGCTATCGACAGTGAACTTGATCGGACGTTAAATGACGGGCTGATCGAATCTGCAATTAGTAAGCATGCCTTTAGCGGAGGTCGGGTGCGAAGGGACAATAACGCTCGTAAATTCTATCGGCAGCAGAGGTTACGGTTTAAGCGAGGACGAGGTGACCGTGAGAGCGCGCGCCATATTGAACGACACGTGCCACGACGGACGGATCAGACTAACAATTGGCTGGGGAGGGTGACGAGATTTCGTAAGTGGGTTACTATCTGTGGTCGACCCCCCACGCCCTGTCCCTTGTTGCTAGCGCCCAACGTATATCCGTGGGAGCGGGTAAGAATATTCGCGGGTGGTCCATTGCCCGTGGGAAAGTGCCTAAAGCAGCCGTCAGAGGGTTTGGGGCGGGGCTTTGCACTGTGCTACTGCTGCCCACCGGAGGAGACGAGCAACGATGTCGCTCGTACACCTGACCCGCCGTGCGCGACGCACATGACGTCACCCGCTGCCGCAGCTGGCGCGACGGAGAGAAGGAGGAATTCGAGACGTCGGTCGATGCAGGACCGCCAACGTCACTCGTCCTTGTAGTCTGATTTGCTGATTGTGCCGTTGAGGTTGAGTCCCGATTTTTGACAGTGTGCAGGAACTTGGTTTAGGTCCGTTGGACGTAAATATCCTTGTTATGTGTTGTTCCTTGTGGAACAAATTTCTGTAGCTTGGTTGCCCATTGGGCACATGTTAATGTGTTACGGGCGGAACGTCGCCTCCGCCCGTTTGAGTTCACGCTTGTTCTGTTGCCTACGGGCATAGTTAAGATCGTTGTTGCCTACTGGCTAATTAATATTATTAGCTATTGACTAAAAGTCGTACGAGTAAAGGTCCCCGTGGAGGAATTGCTTTTCAGTTGTCCCTTGAAGGACGGGTTTCTGTAGCCTCAGGGCATATTTAGATTAATTGTATGATGACCGTGCCAGAGTTAGGGTATTGCTGTTAGAGACTTTCTTAGCTATAGACTCTTGGTGGGCCCGTTGGCCAATGTTTTCATCGTGGTGACTAAAATGAGGACATTTTATTAATCGTAGTGGGTGGGGGATGTTGCGAACTTGGGTTTGCCGATCGTTTATGTTCCACCGCCGACTGTATTGAGTGTATTGGCGGCGTCTCTTTGAAGTCGGTCGCCGCTCGGCCTAGTATTATCGGCCGCGACCGCGGTATGCTTTATGTGCCCCTTCCCCCCGCAGCGCGAATCGTTTATGTTCCACCGCCGACTGTATTGAGTGTATTGGCGGCGTCTCTTTGAAGTCGGTCGCCGCTCGGCCTAGTATTATCGGCCGCGACCGCGGTATGCTTTATGTGCCCCTTCCCCCCGCAGCGCGAATCGTTTATGTTCCACCGCCGACTGTATTGAGTGTATTGGCGGCGTCTCTTTGAAGTCGGTCGCCGCTCGGCCTAGTATTATCGGCCGCGACCGCGGTATGCTTTATGTGCCCCTTCCCCCCGCAGCGCGAATCGTTTATGTTCCACCGCCGACTGTATTGAGTGTATTGGCGGCGTCTCTTTGAAGTCGGTCGCCGCTCGGCCTAGTATTATCGGCCGCGACCGCGGTATGCTTTATGTGCCCCTTCCCCCCGCAGCGCGAATCGTTTATGTTCCACCGCCGACTGTATTGAGCGTATTGGCGGCATCGCTTTATGTGCCTCTCTCCCCCGCGGTCGCGAATCCTTTATGTTCCACCGCCATCTCTTTGAAGTCGGTCGCCGGCGTGTACGACCTGTAGTATATATAAGGGAGCCTGTTGCTCTGATAGTCAGTCAGCGAGGAGTCATCCAGTTATCGAGAGAGTGAGAGTCAGTCCTCAAGTTCTAGCCAGAGATATAGTCAGTCGTAGAGCGAGTCGTGATGTACAGTTGATGAGTGTCGTACTGCCGTGAATAAACTGTGTTTTCTTCTCTTCATCGTCGTGTGTTTCTTGGGTGAGGCGTATCGGTCGGAAGGGGCTGCACTTCCTTCGAAATACAACGAAGGCGGACTCGCGTCTCCCTCCTGAGGCGACACGCGGGCATATTTGGACTGGCACCCGCCCGATCGGTAATCGGCCATCCTACGGACCGAGAGGGCAACTGTTTCCGCAGTCGGGGTGTTTCACGGGGCGTCTTTCCGCCACATTAATTAAAATCATTCGACGATCTTTAGATATCCTCCTACCTTCGGCAGTCGACTCGTTTCTGGTGTGGAAACCGAACAGAATCGCAAGGACAGCGAATCTCGCCATTTTCACGAACATCGCTCCGTTCTCTTTTAACCTCTAATTATAAATTGCAAATCGTCTGCGATGAATAATCTTTAGAGTGCGAGAAGCGTATTATGCTGTTTATCTCTGCTCGATGCTCGATGAGTGTCCTTCGAAGAACGGCTCAGCGGATGAATGAGTGCTGAGCGATCGCTAAAGCAGAGTCGGACTCCGACGCAATATCTGCGTCTTCTGCAATTCTGATCTTCTTCGGTATAGATGACACATTCAATGCATCCACAGCCGATGAAATACGAAATGCTGCTTCAGAAACTCATCTCCCGCTGTTGATAAGAGCGTCGAGTGTGTATAGCTCGTGCTGCGGTGCCTCACGCTTGTATGCCTCCTTATTAATGCATATACATGTATAGAGGAGTCGCCATTATGTGCACGCATGCTTCTATAATTATTGCATATTCTTAAAGTGCTTGTCTGCAGAAACGTCGCGGTAGTCTTTCCTGAAGCAGCGCTGCATGATTCTAGTTCGGGAAACGCGTATTTTAGTGCCGTAATTATAATAGCCATTGCATGGGTTTCAACATTGGTCGAATACAATCTTAAGTCGATATGATGAAAAATAAAAAAAAGCAATTCTTGCTATATTGAAGTCGGATCGATGGAAATAATCTTGGCTTAAATAGAAGTGTGATTTATGAAAATATTAATCTCTCTTAAATCGAAGCCCATTGATGAACAGCAATTTGAAATTAAATAGAAGTTGTATTGATGATAAATAATTGCTCCCGAAATAGAAGCCGGATTGATGAAACGAATTCTTGCCAAAAACAGAAGCTGGATTGATGAGAATGATTCTTACGAAACTAGAAGTTGGAGTGATTAAAAATAACAATGACGCAACGAACGAATAATTCACGACGCCAAAACACACGTTTACCCTAGTTTTCATCTTAAGTGTCCTCCTGGTTTACCAAGTAGCCTAATACAAAGAATGAAGCTCCGAAAGTGACCACGCCAGCAGGCACACTCACACACGAATGAAAGATGTGATCATGTGAATGCTGTGTAGGCCAGGCGTGTTGGCTAGATCTATATCGCTGTATAAAGCATCGCTGTCATGAAAGCTGTGCCAGTGTCATCATCATTATTATCATCATTGTCGTCGTCATTATCATAATCATCGTCGTCATCGATAGTTGTGGACGGTAGCCATTTGACGCTAATGGTCGAGAATAAATAACAATTCCCCCGTCATTTGCTAAAACTATAGTGCTTGGCACAATTCTTCATTATTATTTTCGTTTGTGTTGTCTGCCCAGCCTAGTCTTTGTCTTCGATCTCAATTTGCATCTCATTGTATCTTTTTCCTTAGAATCGTGCGCAAGCTGGTAATAGCCTGGTACAATAGGTCAACTGCATGGCAATCTGTTTACACTGCCATGCAGAGCGTCAGAGTCTACTAGCAGCCGCTATATATATCGAACAAAATCGTGTGCATTTATCCAAGAACAGCCTATATAATAGGCTTAGACCATGCATGCTGTGTGTTTGCTATCAGTTCTATTTTTTGCTAAATTTAGATCAACGCGATGTCACTTGGCTAACTCCTTTATGTTACAACCATACTTAACAAGGATTCTTTCTTGTCTTGGTTCGTATGAACGAAAATTACCCACTTACTTATTAATCCAGCTGCAACTAAAACAATAAAGACAATGACGTCATCAGCTGATATCAGTGTTGGAAGGCATAGCCTATCTCAGCGTTTCCCAAAGTGGGTTCCGCGGAACCCAAGGGTTCCGCGAGGTGAGCCCAGGGGTTCCGCGAAAAGTTGTAAATAATCGAAATTTCTGTGAAAATGCACTGAAAGTTTGAAACTACAGTCAGTGTTTTGTCCTCACCCATTGAGTGGCTATACGAGCTTTCATTGCCCATTAGAAATCCAGTTACAATTTATAGACATCGATCACTGCTGAGACGTAAGTAGGTCAGAACTGTAAATCTAACAGGAACTCAGCCATCTTTGTTATCGCTATCCCGACCGAGGCTAACCTGAGCATGATTAGGCCTAAACGCGACAGCTTAAAAAGTGTTCGATTTGAAAGTTCAACTCACTAAAAGCAAGACTCTGCTGGCAATAAAACATGTATTAATATTATCCAGAAACGTAGAAAACAGATTATTTGACATTTGTAGATAACAAAATCGACAGTCCGATGAACCAGAAACAAGAAGACCCCTGACTACAAAACTGAGCGGCCTAACACAGTACTCAAAACCCGATATAACTATTACTGATATCCAACAAAAAGTACTGCCAAGTCAAATTATCGTACTGCGCAGTTGTGACAAATAATAATTTTTATTGGTTGGTGTAAAAATTTACCAAAATTCAGTGACTATATCGTAAGCTTGGGTTCTAGGCCGCTCTTCTTGATTTAAATGGTAGGCCTACAGCTGACAACAAGAAACACACTTTCAAGTGTCAAGCCAATAGTAAAAATGCATAAAAAGAAGAACAAGTGCTGTTCGTATTCTAGACTTCATGTACGGTACTCTCAATACAATATTGATAGCCCTACACGAGTCGTGATTTTCAAAACATTCAACCTAATTTTTCAGATAAGAGCTAAGTAGACTTTCTAAAACATTGTTTTGGCAGCCCGTAATTTTTTATTAGTAGGCTCTATGCTTCCTAGGCGCCATGCATGCTTCAGTTCGTTTAGTTGCTGTTGGGGTTCCGCAAGAAAATATTAGGACACGAAGGGTTCCGTTGCCCAAAAAGTTTGGGAAACACTGGCCTATCTGATATCTTATTCGTCTAAAATTCATAAATATAACAAAATTTAGTTGTTTCCGTAACCGTCAGCGTTTGATTTGTACATCTTTTTCAAAATCAACAGTTCGTCACTCAGAGGATCGTATTCGTTGAAGAAAACCCATTCGGGAAACATAGTAATTATAAATTTTCTCGTCTTTCATCAGCGCATTTAAAATTTTCACCGATAGCTGTAGGCTATATGCCACGTGACTGTTGCCAATGGCAACGTATTTTTTAATGAGTCGGTTGATAGAGTAATTATTATAGCTGTCTTAAGACGTAAATGTAGCCCTTACTTGATTTTAAATTATCGACGGTTGGCCTATATATAATATTACAGTTATGTTGTCGACCTTGCTCATTTTTCAATAATCATGAGATCCTTCACCACCACTGACCCGTTTGAATGGGCGTCACGCTACTTAAGATCCTTGAGGTTCGTGCACACTGCACAGACCAAGATGATGATCGTGATGCGATGATAACACTAGTGGCATCGATATTGGATGTGAATAACAGTTAAGTTATACAGTAGTATAATATAAGGCTCTTCAAACCTTCAACTCTCTAATATTCGTCAACTATTCACCATTCAACCGTACAGTTCTACTCGCTCATCATCATAATTATCTTTCCTCTCTCGGCCTCCAGTATCATCCTCTCTGAAATTCTCTTTGAGTTTCCGTTCAATGTTATATTTTCTTCGTTTCGTTTTTGTTTTCTGTTATGTCTTCTGTTAGTCGTTTTCGTCCTTAGTTATATTCTTTTCGCTTTCGTTCTCAATTACCAATATGTTCTTTCTTTGCGTTTTCGTTCTTTGTTAGGCTATTTCGTTTCGTTTGCGTTTTTGCTCTATGTTATGTTCTTTCTTAGCTGTTTTCGCCCATAGTCGTTTTCGTTGTCTGCTATATTCTTTCTCTGCGTTTTTGCTCATAGTCGTTTTCATTCTCTGTTATTTTCTTTTTCTGCGTTTTCGTTCTCTGCTATGTTCTATTTAAGTGGTTATTGTTTTTTACTCATTTTCGTTTTTAATTAGTCTAAGCTCTTTCTTTGCGTTTTCGCTCTTTGTTATGCTCTCTCATTTCGCTTTTGTTCTCTGTTATGTTCTTTCTTAGTCGCTAGTTCTTAGTTATGTTCTTTCGTTGCGTTTTCGTTGATTGTTATGTTCTTTCATTTCGTTGTTGCTCACTGTTACGTCCTTTCTTAGTCGTTTTCTTTCATAGTCATTTTTGTTCTCTGTTATGTTCTTTCTGTGCGTTTTCGTTTGCTATTGTTATTTCGTTTCGTTTCCGTTCTTTGTTATGCTCTATTTTAGTCGTTTTCGTTTATATATGAATGTTCATATACATACATACATACATACATACATACATTCATACATACATAATCGTTCTCGTTCTTAGTTGAGTTCTTTTTTGCGTTTTCGTTCAATGGTATGTTTCTTTTTTCGTTTTTGTTCTCTGCTATGTTCTTTCTTAGTCGTTTTTGTTCTTACTTATGTTCTTTTTATTTTCGATCTTAATTATGCTCTTTCTACTTGCTTTCGTTTTTTTATTATGTTCCTTCTTAGTCGTTTTCGTTCTTAGTCGCTTTGTTCTAAGTTATCATTTTCTTTTCGTTTTTGTTCTTTGTTATGTTCTTTTCTTTCGCTTTTGTTCTTTGTTATGTTCGTTCTTTTCGTTTTTAATTCATTGATGTGTATTGTTGTAGTTTTTGTCGTTCATAGCTATATTCTTTCTTTTCGTTTCCGTTCTTGGCCATGTTCTTTCTTAGTCGTTTACGTTGTTTGTTTGTTTGTTGTTCTCGATTTCAATCTTTATTAGGTTCTTTAATTTCGTGTTAGTTCAATAATTATGTTATTTCTTTTTGTTTTTGTTCCATTCTAATTTCTTTGACTTCTTAGTTCTTTGCTATGTTCTTTCTTTACATCTTAGTTCTTTGTTTTGACCATATTTTTCGTTTTCGTCCTTTGTAGCGTTATTTCTTTTCGCTTTCGATGTTAGTTATGTTCTTTCTTATCGTTTTCGTTCTTAGTTATGTTCCTCTTTATACGTTTTGGCTGTTAGTCATGTTCTTTATAGTCTCTTAATTCTTTATTGAGCTCTTTATTTGTCATTCTCATTCTTAGTTATGTTATTTCTTTTGTAATCGTTCTTTGTTTTGCTCTTTTTAAAATGGAATTAGTTGTTTGTCGTTATATTTTTTACTCGTTTCCGTTTATAATATTATTGTGCTAATATTTTGCGAATTCGTTTTGGTTCTTTATTATGCTGTGTTTTCTTTTTTGTCCCATTTCATGTTCTTTCTTAGTTAATTTGCTTCTTATTTTGCTTCTGTTCTTAGCTATGTTCTTTGTTCAATGCTATGTCATTCCTTTTCGTATTTCATTCTTTGTTATGTTCTTTCTGTCACTACCCCTATATTCAGGATTTATTAAGTCTAGAATATTAAGGGTGAACTTTATGCTCAGAGGCTGTTGGGTGAATAATGGTATAATAGCAACCTACGACCTAGAACAAATGAGACTGTGATTCATATAAAGATATAATATAAAATAACATTTCAATCAATAAATGCAATTCAAAGAAAAGAATCTTATCTACCTATTTGTGGCGTATTAATTATAATAATATTATGTTTATTTCTTATCTTTCCACATCGTCCTTTCTGGTGGATGTAGAAATGCTTTTCACTTCCGCGGGAATGGATTGAAGGGAAAGTTGAAGAAGGTCGCGATCTTCTCAATTGCCGTCAGTCCAGATTTCTCGGTAGTTGCTTGTCGATGGGTACTGTAGCTTGAAACAGTAACCCAGCGTGTTTCTCCTTCTTCCTCGGATTTCGTCGAGCATTGGAATTCACCCGTCGCTCAACCGATTCTTCCTCCTCGTCTTGCTGCAAATGTTTCACCACGGATCGCTTCAGAGTTCGATCCCAACTTCAACGTTCGACCGATTCGCAAATCGTCGCCAGTTAGAGTCACACTGCTTCGCACAGTTCACTCGCTTCGCCTCGGAACTTCGCTTCAAACGTCTCAAAGTTCGACAGTGGGACAAGTCGACAACGTGTCGCTTTCCACACCCATAAATCAAGTTCCAGATATTCGAATTACCAACGATTGGCTCCGTATTTGCCAACAGACGCCATCGTTCGAAATATCTTTTCGACCATCGCCTTGCTCAGCTCCATCGATGACTGCCTGTCGTCTGCTTTCGTTAACGCTGGTTTCCGCCGCTCAGTAATGTTGAGTCAATTGTTGTAGCGCATGTTCAAGAATTGTTGTAGCGCTATTATTATTATCTAACTTAATGCCACAAGTAATATTAATTATAATCTACCATACGCCACATATTGTCTAGCTTAATTCTTACCTACATTAATCATTATACATAGCATTGTTTAATAGGTTTTGTTTGGCAAGAAGCATTCAACCGCTACAAATGCCCCTCCTTCAAAAGTCTGTTTACAGGCTTTATCAAACTCACCTACTTGACAAACTAACCTAATAAACTTCTTTAACTTACTTTAGATATCATGCATAACTACTATACTTCACTTACTTATTTACAACTATACATCTACCTTATTACATCCTACTCTACTCTAATCCTCTACTCAGGTAGTCGGACATGACATTGTTGGACCCCTTGATGTATCTTATGCTAAAAGAATAATTTTGGAGGGCCAAACTCCATCTCATCACCCTTGCATTTTTCATCCTATTCTCTCTCATGTATTGCAATCCGCAATGATCTGTCTCGATTATGAATTTCTTTCCACAAAGGTATCGATCGAACCTACTAACTCCCCACATGATCGATAAGCATTCCCTTTCCTCTACTGAGTACCTTCTCTCACGTTCCAAGAGTTTCCTGCTGGCATACGCTATGGGATGATTCATCCCCTCGTATTGCTGCATTATTACACAACCTACTCCGTTTCCACTTGCATCCGTCTGAAGAATAAACTCTTTCTCCAGGTTTGGTAATTTCAGAATTGGTTCCTTTGCCAATTCGTTCTTCAACATCGTAAAACTAGCTTCCAGTTCTTCGTTCCATTCAACTACTCCAGGTGCCATCTTCTTTGTCAAATCGCTCAACGGTGCCATGATCTCCGCACAGTGTGGTATGAACTTCCGATAATAATTTATCGCTCCAAGAAAACTCCTGACTTGTTTTTTTGTCTTTGGACGTGGCATGTCTACTATTTTATCAACTGATTTATCCTTTGGACTTATGTCATCCTTGTTCAATGTATGTCCCAAAAAGTCAATCTTTTCATATCCTATAGAACACTTCTTTGGCTTCAACGTCAAATTCGCTTGTCTCACTCTTTCGAAAAATATCTCCAATGTCTTCAGGTGTTCTCTCCATCCTTTATTATGCGCTAGTATATCGTCGACATAACTTTCAAGATTTTCTGTTCCGTGAAGAATCTTTCTAATTAATCGGTTATAACTTGACGCACTGTTAATCAATCCAAATGTGCTTCACATTACCTCGACTCACTTAACTCACTATTATTATTAACTTAGTTCTACTTATTATATATGTGTTACCTTCTCAACACATGGCATTCATCCATCCTAGTTCTCACAATGAATGACCTTGTCATTTCACGAACATCTCATTATCTTAACTAGGCAACAATAGTACTTTGCTCACTGGACCTAGTACTTCTTCTTAACTACTTTCTCGTCACTCAACTGTTTTCTAATTATCTAAGTGACTCAACATCACACTCAGATACTATATTCACTCAATTTCATCTTAGTGCTTAACTACTACACAACTACAATAATTTTACTACTACCTCACTTGATCCTAAAATTCACCTTATCATTTAACATAACTCCTGAACTACTTGAAATAAGCAACTCAACTTCACTTATCTCATACTGTATTCTATTTACACTCACTCTTGATTAAATATTCTCCACAAGCTAATGTCAGCTTCTATCTACAGCATCTTTTCTCCTGCTTTGATAGTTCCTCCTTTCCACCTCTAATAATCTACCGGTATCTCTTTTCACCTTTTTGTACAAATTCAATGTGATGCCATTTTTTGTTTCTAGTTCATCTGTGTGTTCCTCTTCAACACTCAATGCATCTGCATCAACATCAGTTTTCCACTTAACATCTTCTGTTTCATTTTGTTTACTGACATACGAGTCCAGTATCTCTTCTTCCTCATTTTCTCCTACTTTTCCATCATGTACAACTGCCGAAATGCATGCCACTGTCTCGACATCTTGCATTTCTCCACATTCTCTCTTGTAGTCTTCACTATTTTTCCACTTTTCAATATTACTGTTAGGACATGACCATTCTCTGTCATTCCATAACCTACTTTTCCATTTACTCGTATAATTGTATCCTCTACAATTTTCATTCTGTCTTCCTCCAGAATTATTCCCTTGTTCTCTCCTGTACCATGATCTACTGTTCCAATGGTTTTCACGACTTCTATTCTCATCTCTTTGACTTCTAAATCTCCAATTTAAATCACTAGGTCTCTGATACCTAACTCCATAATTACTATTAGACTCTCTCATCACATGTCTATGGTTTTTCCAGTTGTACCTATTTGTGTCACTCATGTTCCACCTTGTATTTCTCCTATCCACATTTGGATTCTCTTTGTATCTTCCATACATCCACTCATTGGATCTTCTTGACTGAGTCTCATTAAACTTATCTCTATACTCCCTATTTCTCCAGTCTTCTCTTTGCTTCCACCATTTATTCTGATTTACACGACTATTATTCAATTCACTTCTTCCACCTGTGATTAAATATTGATTTTGCGTCTCTACCAATCTCAATGGTTTATTTCTGAAGTTCTTCTTCATCGTTTTGTTAAAACTTGATTTCCTGTTATCTGTATC
Source organism: Lumbricus terrestris (assembly GCA_949752735.1). Lineage (NCBI taxonomy): Eukaryota > Metazoa > Annelida > Clitellata > Crassiclitellata > Lumbricidae > Lumbricus > Lumbricus terrestris. The sequence goes on along the minus strand of OX457038.1, from coordinate 35,049,379 downwards.
ATCTTTATCTTTTGTTACATCATCAGTGAACCTTACTGGTTTCTTCACATGAAAAGGTTTCTCATGTTCTGTTCTTCTTGTTAATATTCCTTTGTTCTTCATTTCAGTATTATTCTCACAAGTTTCTTTCAGTTTATCATTTGTTGCATTCTCGGTTCTCTCATTTTTAACCATGAATTTCAATCCTTTGATTTTCCCGATTATCACTGGTTTCACCGGTTGCTCCATTACCATGGCTTGTACTTCACCATTAAAGTGTTCACTCTCTATGTACACTTTAGCCAACGGGAAACATCTTAAACTTCCGTCAACTAAAACACAATGTGTTTCTTCACCAGTCAATGCTTCTTCATTTATCAAAGAACGTTTTACGATACAGCAACTTGCGCCTGTGTCGTATAAGCATCCCACTAAGTTTCCATTAACTGTTACTTGGTATTCACTCTTGTCTTCAAGACTAATACATCCATCATTGTCTTTTATCACCATTGCACTGGCTGCCATGTACATTGGTGGTATTTTACTATGTTCACCTTGTTTCATCTGTTGTTCTCCTCTTGTAACTTCAGCCACTCTCTGTATTTCACTTTCTGGCTTAACCAAGTGTGCTCGACTTTCAAATATTTGTACTGCTGCTGCAGTGTGTTTAAATGTACCCCTGTTCTTCTTTGGGCATTGATATGCCTTATGGTTTTGTTCTCCACAGAAAAAGCAAGTAATCTTATGTCCAGTTGCAGCTTCTCTTTCCCTGCTGAACCCTCGGTTTTGATGTGTACCCTGATTTATCTTCACATCGCTTCTACTCCTGTTCAGGTTGTACCCAGACTGTTCCTTGGGTCTGTGTTCAAACGGTCTACCGTTCAACCTGTCACCATGGAATTTCACGTCTGATTTTGCAGACTGCTCGCTGTATTTGTAACCGTGTGCTTCAATGTGTGATTCCGCACAAACCAACATGTCCTTCAAACTCATCTTGCCTTTCTCTTTTATAAACATACGAAGTTCAGTACTGCATGTAAGGTAAAACTGGTCTTTCAACAAGAGATCTTCCACTCCTTCATAAGTTCTCTCAAATCCCGCTTGTGCCAACCACTGTTGCATGTACCTCCTCAATCTATGCACAAAACTAGAAGGTGTCTCTCCTGATTCCATTTTACTGGTTTTGAACTTGTTTCGATAACCACCTTCTGTCAGTTGAAATCTCTTCAAAAGCTGAGTCTTCAAACACTCATAATCTTGCACTTCATCTGCAGACAACCTTTGGTACACTTCCAGTGCTCTGCCTTCCAAATGTCTCGCTAACGTTAGCGACCAAACTTCTTTTCTGATTTCATACGCTACACATGTTCTCTCGAATCTCAACAAGTAGGCATCTAAACAATCCTTGGACTCGTTGAATATAGGAAATTTGATATTCCTGATTCCTTTATTGTTTTCTCGGTGATCTCCCTGTTGCTGACCATCACCGATCCTCATGTAGTCATTCTCGTGCTCTCGGTTCTGTTCCCCTCTTGAATCAATTTCACGCATCCTCACCTGTGCTTCAAGTCTCTTTATTTCTAGCTGGTGTTCGCGCTGTTCTCTGGCTTCTGCTTCAGCACTCCTGATTGCTTCCAATTCCACTTCAGCCTTCTTTGTTTGCATTGCAGCCTCTGTTTCAGCTTTTCTCATTGCCGCTTCTGCTTCGGCTTTTCTCGTTTCTGCTTCTGTTTCAGCTTTCCTAGTTTCTGCTGCTGCCTCAGCTTCCATCTCTGCTTTTCTTGCTTCTATCTCAAGTCTCTTGACTTCTGCTGCTGCTTCTGCTTTTCTCGCTTCTGCTGCTGCCGCTGTTTCAGCTAATTTCATCTCTTTAGCGATCTCTCTCTCAGTCGCTCTATCTTGTCTCCACTCTGCCTGTCTTTCTTTGACAAAGGCGCGTGTCTCGTCCCCTTCCATGTTCATCCGTTTGGCAATTTCCAACCAAGCTTCAAAATCACTTACAGACATCCTTACTGTCTTACTTATTATTTTCCACTTGACACAAAATATAGGCTACAACGTGCACTATATAAATTTCTAACAGATAGAAATTGTTCAATTCTACAAAGAGAAATTCAGTTCCACAAAAGCTAATACCTAAAAGCTTACACAACCTATTGTGCACTTTTCAATAAGCAATGTACTACTTCAACTCAGATGCCAATCAGTTCAAATTGTCTCTCTAATAATCACTAGCAACAATTGTTCAAAGTTTGCCACTATAACAATACTCAAATGACATTTTCAACTGTCTAAAATATCCCGGCGTGGGCACCCACTCTTGTCACTACCCCTATATTCAGGATTTATTAAGTCTAGAATATTAAGGGTGAACTTTATGCTCAGAGGCTGTTGGGTGAATAATGGTATAATAGCAACCTACGACCTAGAACAAATGAGACTGTGATTCATATAAAGATATAATATAAAATAACATTTCAATCAATAAATGCAATTCAAAGAAAAGAATCTTATCTACCTATTTGTGGCGTATTAATTATAATAATATTATGTTTATTTCTTATCTTTCCACATCGTCCTTTCTGGTGGATGTAGAAATGCTTTTCACTTCCGCGGGAATGGATTGAAGGGAAAGTTGAAGAAGGTCGCGATCTTCTCAATTGCCGTCAGTCCAGATTTCTCGGTAGTTGCTTGTCGATGGGTACTGTAGCTTGAAACAGTAACCCAGCGTGTTTCTCCTTCTTCCTCGGATTTCGTCGAGCATTGGAATTCACCCGTCGCTCAACCGATTCTTCCTCCTCGTCTTGCTGCAAATGTTTCACCACGGATCGCTTCAGAGTTCGATCCCAACTTCAACGTTCGACCGATTCGCAAATCGTCGCCAGTTAGAGTCACACTGCTTCGCACAGTTCACTCGCTTCGCCTCGGAACTTCGCTTCAAACGTCTCAAAGTTCGACAGTGGGACAAGTCGACAACGTGTCGCTTTCCACACCCATAAATCAAGTTCCAGATATTCGAATTACCAACGATTGGCTCCGTATTTGCCGACAGACGCCATCGTTCGAAATATCTTTTCGACCATCGCCTTGCTCAGCTCCATCGATGACTGCCTGTCGTCTGCTTTCGTTAACGCTGGTTTCCGCCGCTCAGTAATGTTGAGTCAATTGTTGTAGCGCATGTTCAAGAATTGTTGTAGCGCTATTATTATTATCTAACTTAATGCCACAAGTAATATTAATTATAATCTACCATACGCCACATATTGTCTAGCTTAGTTCTTACCTACATTAATCATTATACATAGCATTGTTTAATAGGTTTTGTTTGGCAAGAAGCATTCAACCGCTACACTTTCCTAGTCTTTTACCTTCTTAGTTTTGTTCTTTCTTTTCGCTTTTGCTCTTTGCTTTGTTTTTTCTTAACCGTTATCGTTCTTTATAGTGTTTGCCGTTCTCGTTTTAATCCTTTGTTAAGTTCTTTAATTTTGCATTCGTTCTTAGTTATGTTCTTTCTTAATCGCTTTTCTTTTTAGACGTTCTCATTCTTATATATGATTTTCTTTTCGATTTGTTAGTCGTTTTTGTTTTTAGTCGTTTTGTTCTAAGTTATTATTTTCTTTTCGCTTTCGTTCTTTGTTATATTCTTTTCTTTCACTGTTGTTCTTTGTTATGTTCGTTCTGTTCGTTTTTCATTCTTTGATATGTTCTGTCGTAGTTTTTGGCGTTCTTAGCTATGTTCTTTCTTCTCGTTTCCGTTCTTGGTCATGTTCTTTCTTAGTCGTTTACGTTCTTTATTTGTTTGTTGTTCTCGTTTTCAATCTTTATTAGGTTCTTTAATTTTGGGTTAGTTCAATAATTATGTTCTTTCTTTTTGTTTTCGTTCCATTTTAATTTCTTTGACTTCTTGTTAGCTCTTTGATGTGTTCTTTCTTTACGTCTTAGTTATTTGTTTTGACCATTTTCGGCCTTTGCAGCGTTATTTCTTTTCGTTTTCGATGTTGGTTGTGTTCTTTCATATCGCTTTCGTTCTTCTTTATTCGTTTTCGCTGTTAGTTATTGTAGCGATATCCTTGGTCCCACCTATACGTTCTTATCCTGATATATATTTTGTTGAATATTAATTGCACATGTTAAGTTAGGGAGAGGCCCTAGTTAATGTCTAGTTAATAATTCTAAGGAGAAATTATACATTGTTCTGTTTAATTAATTGACCAGTGCTATGACCAGTACTTAGGGGCAAAATAAATATTAAATCGGGGCAAACATTGCGTAATACAGCAACGGCATTTGCTGATGGGACACGAGTAGTAAAAGATCGGCTGCTGCGCCTGCGCAATGAGGACAGTTGACGTGAAGAGGGACGGAGTTGATGGCCGACGTTGAAACGGTCGTGAGTTGGAGTTAATTGTTGCCGGATGATGCCGGGTAGATTCAGAGACATTTCAGACGTTCGGAAGACGGTGTAACGTTAGTTTGTATCCTAAAGTGAGGACAATACAGAGGTTCGAGGAGCGAAACGAAACGATCGAAATAGCGCAAAAACTAACCAGTTAACTGCGTCGATGTATTGCAATCTTAAGCAGACATCGGAGATCTTCAAGGTTACTTCACGATATATTGCGAAGTAATAAATAAACTACGAATGTTACATCGAACTCTCGAACTTTAATCGAAGGTAGCAACAGTCGGCAAATACGTTACCGAACAAGTATTGTTGGAATCGTAAACTGTAAAATCGAAGTTATACGAAAACGGGTAAGAAGAATACGGCAAAGAAAATCTGCAGAGAATCGAGGCCTACAGCTTCGGGAGATCTGCAACTGGGAGAAGGCGATGAAAACTGGACGACGGTGAACGACGACACGAGTTAAAGAATTCAACGCGGGAGGGTAGATATTATAGTTATATCCCTCAAAATAGCTTTAATTAGTACTGGTCATTAAGTAGGTATATTTGAGAAAGACTTGTATCTAATTTGACATTTTCCCAAACCCTTAGAGAAAGGTTTTGTGTGCTGTACATGTTGACATATATTAATATTCATTCGCTAATATTATTTTTATATTAAACACACGACTTGTTGATTCGATGACATATAGGGCAATGACCCACATTGCAACGAATTGAAAGACATTATGCAAATGAGTAACCTGATTTCCGCTCTGAAATCTTGGAAGTGTTTCCACTAAACTATTGAGCCGTAGTGTGGTCTCACTTCCCGTTACAGTTATGTTCTTTATATTCTCTTGATTCTTTATTGAATTCTTTATTAGTCGTTTTCATTCTTAGTTATGTTCTTTCTTTTAGTTTTTGTTTTTTGCTATGTTCTTTCTTAGGCGTTTTCGTTTCGTTGCTGTGTTTGTTGTTTTCATTTTCTTTCCGTTCGTTTTCAGGCTTAGTTATGGTCTTTCTTTTCTTTTTTAGATATGCTCTATCTTTGCGTTTTTGTTGTAAGGTATGTTCTTTCTTATCGTTCTTAGTCATGTTCTTCATCTTTCGTTTTCTTTGCTATATATAGTGTAGCGGTAGAATGCTATTCTTATCAAACAAACCTATTAAATGATGCATTGTATAAGTATTAAATAGGTAAGAATTAAGCTAGACAATATGTGGCGTATTGTAGATTATAATTAATATTACTTGTGGCATTAAGTTAGATAATAATAATAGCGCTATAACAATTCTTGAATACGCGCTACATCAATTATTGAAATACAATGGAGGGCGGAAAGCAGCGTTAAACTTGAGCAGACGGCAACAACGGCAGACGATAACGTTAGACAGCGAAAAGATGGCGAAGGAAGAAGACGTAGATTTCTGAGCAAGGGCGGCCATTGACGAATGTGGCGTTCCTTGTCGGTAATTCAGAAGATCTGACGGTGAATTGGGTGTGGAAGGCGACACGCTGTCGGCCTGTCCCACTGGTGAGACTATAAGTCCTTGGGAACAGAGATACCAGGGCTTGTCGTACGGAAACTTTGCGAAGTTTGGTGTGACACTTGCGAGTGCACTGCGATCGACATCGGAGAAGATCGAATTCGGAACTACAATTGCGATTGGAGTTCGACGGCAGAAGAAAGGGGCGAAACGACTACAAGACGAGCAAGCGACGAGAAGCTACCGTTGCTTGTGGAGAAACAACGAGGTGGACGAAACTACAGAGTGCTGTGCCAGCTACAGCATTCTCCGTCTACACAGCTACAGAAGAGAATTGGAAACGACGGCAAGCAAGGAGAAGGTGACCTTCCTTCCTCTTCGAACCTTCATTCCAATCCATACGAACTGAAGAACTTCTACATCTACGCTGGAAGAGTCCAACGTGGAAGATAAGAAATAAGCTATAATATTATTAGATAATACGCCACAAATAAGTAGATAGGATTATTGATTGTATTTTACTGTTTGATATTGTTTTATTATAATATAATCTTTAAACGAATCTCAGCTACATTTGTTTTAGGTCCTAGCTCATTCTAATATTGATCACCCAATGGCCTCTGAGCATAAAGTTCCCTATTAAAACTAGATTTAAAACCCTAGATTTCAATGTACGGTGACATATAGTCATGTTGTTTTCTTTGCTAATTGCTTTCGTTCTTAGTCGCTTTCGTTGGTCGCTGTGTTCTTTCGTTTGGTTTTCGTTGTTAGTCATATTCTTTCTTTCCTTTGGTAGTTTATTATTCTTTCTTTGCCGTTTTCGTTTGAAGTCGTTTTCCTCTTTGGTAGTTTATTATATTCTTTCTTTGCCGTTTTCGTTTGAAGTCGTTTTCCTCCTGAGTTATGTTCTTTCTATTCGTTTTCGTTTTTAGTCATGCTCCTTCTTTTCACTTCTTTCCTAGTTATGTTACATCTCTTCGTTTCCGTTGTTAGCTATGTTCTTTCCATTCATTTTGGTTGTTTATTACGTTCTTTCTTTGTCATTTTCGCTCTTAGTCGTTTTCGTTTTTTAGTTGTGCTCTTTCTTTTTCTTTTCGGTCTTAGTTATGATCTTAATCTTTTGTTTTCGTTGTTTGTCATGTTCTTTCTTTCGTGTTGGTGCTTTATTATGGTCTTTATTAGTCTTTTCGTTCTTAGTGGTTTTCATTCGTAGTTATGTTCTTTCTTTTGGTTTCGTTCTTAAGGCTTAGTTATGCTCTTTCTTTGTCGTTTTCATTGTTACTTGTGCTGTTTATTTTTCGTTTTAGTTCTTTGTTATGTCGTTTATTTCTCGTTTTTGTTCTTAGTTAGCCTATGTTCTTTTTTTGTCTTAGTTCTTTGTAAGGTTTCTATGCGCAGAGGTATCCAGTAATGGAAAGTATTTGATATAGTATTTTAAATAGTATGTTAAATTCTGGCTGAGAATTTTGCACTTGTATTTTAAATATTTTCGTGATCAGGTATTTAGCCTATACTTTTTGATAGTATTTTGTACTTAAAGTTATGATGGTAACATACTTACTGTGAACTTTGTGAAGTACGCTTATCAATTTTGTCCAAACATATTCCTGAGTGTACGAACTAACGATACATCCAACTTGACGGTCTAAGTCTAACGATTCATCACTCACCTTAATCGTAGTAGGCTAGGCGGGGTCCAGAGGGGCAAGTAGGCAGTGGCGGCACCAGGATTTCAGTTTTGGGGGTGCTGAATTTGCGGGAGAAAATGTTCCGTTTTCAGTCGCCAAAATTTCTGCCGACCTTTTTTTAGTCATCGGTCCGAAATCTCAAGACAAATTTCCATTTCGGCCGCCAAAATTTCTGACGACCTTTTTTTTAGTCGTTTGGTTCATATCCGCCAAACTGTCTGGCAAACCTCGTGCGTACCTTTACGGTTATTTGGGGGGGGCTAAAGGGGGTTAATTAATCGTGCAAATATTTCATTTTTACATGGGAAAAAATGGATGGCTTTTTTAGGGGGGAGGCTTAGCCCCCTAGCCTCCCTAGCGCTGTTACTGCAGATAGGCCTATGAAAATAAGCTCAAACCAACTTGGATGGGGATGACACAAATTAGCGGAAATATAGTTCTTAATTCACTTTGGCTTTGTATGTAGTGGCGAAAATCGCAGCAAATTCACGTGCCGAAAATAATGTGCCCGGCAATCGCGGCAATTGGTGGCATTTGGAGAAATTCAAAGCATTCAAGGCTTATGTAGAGATTAGAGAACCGAGATTCGTTCGAGGAATCGTGTTTTGTTCATTTTGGAGAACGAATTCGAAGTGGGGCGTTTGTGGAACATAGCTTACAACGAACTTTTCGTTGCAGAGTGACGAGACCGGATGCATGGCTGTTTTTAAGGAATTTTTAGAACTGCACAACTCCTTTTGTTTCCCATGCATCCTCCATGGTAAATTTCTTCCAATCGGAGGACAATTACCTTTTTTACTAGTTTTAACTGTACAGAAGTGCTTCTACAACTGCACAAATCCATTTATAAATTAGAACTGCACATTTTGTGTACAACTGCAAAAAAGCATTGGCCGGGTGAATTCAGAGGGGTCTTGGACCGGGTCAGTCATTACTTCAATATACTGACGAGCGACTTGTCAGTTCATATCACGGACATGTCGGGCATTAATTAGTGTCGCTGGAGAACAAGTTGCAAGGTAAAACACACTGTTTACCAAAGGACACAATATACAATGTCCTTGCTGTTTGCCGTAGTCGTTCAAGAAGATGAGTAAGACCAGAGCCGTATATTTACAAAATATTTTCTAAATATACGGCTCTGAGTAAGACGACAGGTGAAATAATAGCCATGATCTTCAACCAACCGTTCCCATCAAATTCTCGGCCTCTCTACTGAGAAGATTCGTGAATAGAGAGCAGTCCGATAGTAAAGTGAAAGTGAAGTATAGATGCAGATTAGAAATAATATCTATTTCTTAAACTAATTGGCCACACTAAATAATTAGGGACATTGCATGTTTTGCATGTCTTACCTCTGAATTTGTTTATAATAGGAGGGAGAGCAATGTGTATAAAAGTAAAAGTCTTTCTCCATTTTTAAACTCCGCCACTGGTTGCACGCTGCCAGTCCCAAGCCTGGGTAAAGGAGGAGGGCGACACTATAATCATCTTTGAAATGGCAGTCATTAAACATCAACAAGCTTCATTGCGGCACTCGCGAGGACCTTCTTAGATTTCAATTGTCGTCTCATGAAAAATTTATTTTTGCTAAAAGCTATTTTGAAAGACCTGGATAGCTGTGGATTCGTTTATTACAAGGCATAGAGACAAATTTCAAACCAATTTAATACGTAGGCCTATAATCCCTATATCTTGAAGACATCGCGATTCAGTAAAGTGATTAATTATCAATGAGGATCGAGCTAGTAGGCCTATATATAGTGATTGTGGGTGACGAGTAGGCCTGTATACCTACATGTAGGCCTGTGTTAACTAGATTATGCTAGTATACTACTACTATGCTACTGCTACTACTACTACTACTATTACTACTACTACTACTACTACTACTACTACTACTACTACTACTACTACTACTACTACTACTACTATTACTACTACTGCTTCTGCTATTATTATTATTAAATATAACTCAACATACTTGCTCAATTTATTCTAATTCTGAGTCTTATTCATAAGGCAGACAGGAATTTAAGAAATATGTACCCCGGTAGTTGAATATAAAGCAAGGTATTTTTTTACAGAGCAGTAAGGTTTGGATTACTTTGAACAAAGAATTTTACCCATAATCCGTCGCAGCTATTATTAATCCTACCCCTTTTGAGAATCATAGCTGCTCGAGATTAGATTATTGAAGCCTTCGCTCAGCGCATTCACAACGTGGAATAGGCAGCTACCAGTTTCGTTCCTCGCAAGCAACAGTGTTAATTGATGCAGACGGAAAGAACAAAGAAAGCAGGACTTCGGGCGCTTACAAGATCTTGCGTCGGAAAATAATAATTATTGCATCGACTCATCTACCTATTCGATGGGACTCTACGGTGTGGAGTATAAGGCAACAGTTTGCCATTATGCCATTCGGAGGAGACCTCGTCTCGCGTCGGAAAATAATGCGTCATCGACTACTCGGAATGGTTTCGACGGTGTAGAGTGCAAAGTGGCTATCGTTTTGCGTTGAGGCAACTTCCTGCAGGCTGCACTTAATTGTGTCAACCAGGAAGAACGAATGCCGATCCATCGTGTTTGGTAGGGACTACCAACAAGAGTGATGCGTCGTATCTATGCTTGCCTCTTCGCCTCGTGACAGGCCTCATATTATTCAATTTTCGCTTATGAAGACAATATAGTTGCCTAGAATGGCAAGAATCGCTGAATTGGTTTTGTCTTGATATCTAAATAAAAACAGCGATATCAGTCTGCCACGCTTGTCTGTATTATAAGAGCCTGTGTAAAGTTCCTTGCTTCTGATTGGTGGTGCAAAATGTAATAACACCCGTATAGATAATGTCTGTTATAAGGTGGCCAATACACAGTGTTTAATCTAGTCCCCGTCCTCTGGGGGGGGGAATTCAGGTTTCTGGGGGGGGAGACAATTGAGCGTCCGAAGGACGCTCAAGAGGCGCGTAGCGCCGAGACTGGAAGGGGAGGGGTATGGGGAGGGGGATGTGCCCCCTTCCCATCAGAAACTTTTTGAATTTCCCCATTGCAATGGCAGCATTTTAAGGTGTCATCTTAACAAAGTAGCTGTACTTTTTCAGTGACCAATTAGAAACTTTTTGAATTTTCCCCATTGCAATGACAGCATTTTAAGGTGTCATCTTAACAATATAGCTGTACTTTTTCAGTGACCCATCAGAAACTTTGAATTTCCCCATTGCAATGGCAGCATTTTAAGGTGTCACCTTAACAAAGTAGCTGTACTTTTTCAGTGACCAATTAGAAACCTTTTGAATTTTCCCCATTGCAATGACAGAATTTTAAGGTGTCATCTTAACAGACTAACCATACTTTTTCAGTGACCCATCAGAAACTTTTTGAATTTTCTCCATTGCAATGGCAGCATTTTAAGGTGTCATCTTCACAAAATAGCTGTACTTTTTCAGTGACCAATTAGAAACTTTTTGAATTTCCCCATTGCAATGGCAGCATTTTAAGGTGTCATCTTAACAAACTAGCCATACTTTATCAGTGACCCATCAGAAACTTTTTGAATTTTCCCCATTGCAATGACAGCATTTTAAGGTGTCATCTTAACAATATAGCTGTACTTTTTCAGTGACCAATTAGAAACTTTTTGAATTTCCCCATTGCAATGGCAGCATTTTAAAGTGTCATCTTAACAATATAGCTGTACTTTTTCAGTGACCCATCAGAAACTTTGAATTTCCCCATGGATTGCAATGGCAGCATTTTAAGGTGTCATCTTAACAAAGTAGCTGTACTTTTTCAGTGACCAATTAGAAACTTTTTGAATTTCCCCATTGCAATGGCAGCATTTTAAAGTGTCATCTTAACAAAATAGGTGTACTTTTTCAGTGACCAATTAGAAACTTTTTGAATTTTCTCCATTGCAATGGCAGCATTTTAAGGTGTCATCTTCACAAAATAGCTGTACTTTTTCAGTGACCAATTAGAAACTTTTTGAATTTCCCCATTGCAATGGCAGCATTTTAAGGTGTCATCTTAACAAACTAGCCATACTTTATCAGTGACCCATCAGAAACTTTGAATTTCCCCATTGCAATGGCAGCATTTTAAGGTGTCATCTTAACAAAATAGCTGTAGGCTACTTTTTCAGTGGCCGATTAGGAACTTTTTGAATTTCCACATTGCAATGGCAGCATTTTAGGGTGTCATCTTAGCAAAATAGCTGTACTTTTTCAGTGACCCATTAGAAAATTTTTGAAATTCCACATTGCAATGGCAGCATTTTAAGGTGTCGTCTTAACAAAATAGCTGTACTTTTTCAGTGACCCATTAGAAACTTTTTGAATTTCCACATTGCAATGGCAGCATTTTAAGGTGTCATCTTAACATGATAGTATCATATATTATAGTAGTAAATAATGTCATTATAATCATATAATAAGAAATAATATCATGGTATATTATAACACTTCGTGGGAAACAATGATGAAAACAGTAACGAAAAACCAATATCATTTCGTCAAATTTTTCTGGGGGGGGAAATGTCAATCCTGGGGGGGGAACTTTCCCCCCCCAGAGACGTCTAGATTAAACACTGGCCAATACATACATGTGATCATCCGCTCGTTACTGTGACTTGTAATCGTACTGTGTTCAGGTTTAAAGGGGGCATGAACGCGTGGGAAACTCTACACTCGAAATTTTGCTCTCGTGCCTACTGCTCACCATCCATGGAATCCTGCATGCGTTCCAATCAAACTCTTCTTCGGCATTCCCACTGCTCAGTGCTCACCCATTCGACGCTCCCACTGCTCAACCAAACCACTTTAAGCACTGACTGCGTTCATGTCAGTTTGATTAAGAAGTGCAGATAATTAGGCCTTCAGACTAATCTGGTGTAGCCTATCCGAAAATTTAAATCCGTAACCTATTCGATGCACAAGGCCGACAACATTTGTCTATATTTAAGTTACGGAGAATCATAAAAGGTTTTCTAAAAATTATAGCGCAATAATGATAACAGTGACGTCATAAAGAAGCAACGTGTTTGACTGTGGCGGAGTCTGGTAACCTTTCCATGATCCATCTCCTTCACCGGCCAGGACTGGACGGCACAGGGCTGTTAATTATAGCTCACTATAGTTATTGCCAAACAGATGCGAAGCCTCTAAACCTCCAGAACCGTTGGAGACTTGGAGTATGGCCGCATGCAGCTTCTATATAGGTCCTCATAATATTCATTTTGAGCACTCATTTCTCTTTAGACAATAAAAGTTGGATGAGCGGTAGCATGGCCGTTTTAAGAAGTTTTGGGGCCCTAGACACAAGCTCTAACTTTAAACGTAGCCTAAGTTACGTAACTCGAATTCCGCCTCAAATTATCGGTCTCGTATGTAGCCTAAGCCTATAGAGCGTTGCATCACTGCATTAATTTTTGCAAAATAGTGAGTTGGGCGACACATAAGTTTTGCATAATTAAGTTATTTGTAATCTTGCTAAATATATTGACATACATTGTGTCCGGATGAAAAGTAGAACACAAAAAGTGTCATAAGAAAAAAACTCATAACTCGGTCAAAACTTTTAGGATTTGTCTGAAATTTTAAACACGACAACAGTGACCATAATTATTTGCACGAGATCCTAAAGCCGATTATAAATATTCGTGCGTCTTGAAATTTATGAGCGTTTGAGATGCAGCACCGAAAAATGAAACAGTTGGAACTTTGCAACAATGTCAAGCAAAAGTTGAAAGGAAGTAAAATTCAGCTATATAATATTATGGTGTTCAAAATGTCCCTTTTTGTTCACAAACACACGACCGTAGACGTAGCTAGATGGTACTGTTTGATGGTCCGGTCGATGATCACCTGGTCAAACAGCTGTCACTCTTCAATCAGACGGTTATAATATCGATATCATCGAGAATACGGGAACGAAAGACGCGCTCCTAAAGTAGACTACATTTACCCGGATCGACGTCTGGACTGCTAGGCGGCCACTGCGGCGGTTATGAAGCCGAGTGTCTCACGGGACAGCTACTACACTACTACCGTCGACGTCTACTGAAACAGTCTTTGTGCTTGTTCAAAATTATTTGTTAAAAAACAAACACGTTCTACAAAATGCATGTGGCACTCAGACTACTCAGTGTAATTATGCCTACCTTGCATTTGATTTCCGGCTTTTATCAGACTGAATTAAAATGGTTATCACGTATTGATCAGGCTCATGGTTTCAGAAGTCCCCCAACCTACGGACATTTTTTTTATAGCGGAATCTTAAGAGCCACACAGAATTAACTTGTAGATATTGCGGTCAAGTTTAATATAGGCCTATAAAAACAAGCGAGCTGTGATAGTAGCTCAGCCCAAAATGTCCGTAGGTTGTATTATCCGTCAAAAAATGTCATGTATCCACCTGGGTCAGACCTAAACAATCATACATATGCAGATGCATCCATTTTCTAACATGTTTTGAATGCATGGGGATTCCGCAGCCTGAAGAATGGAGAGTTTGCAAAAACCATAAGCCAGTCAATATCGATTCAAAACCAATTGCCACAGGCCAGCATGTCGGTCGTTGTGTAGGCCTATATAGTCACGACTGAATAAGCAGGTTGGTTTATCCCGATGTATTAAATTGGTCATGTTTTGCTCCCAGTCCGAGGAGTAGTGTTGGGATGAGGTTGCCCTTATCCCGCTAAGAGCAGAGGAGATATCTCTGTCCCAGGGATGCAGGTTCACCCTCCTGCCACCCCTAGCTGGGCCCGTAGAGGAAGCGTAACCCCTCATTTATGCATTAAAATGCATAGCCCTCACGTTTTTACTGCCGCTGTGATAGAGGTTTCAGTCTAGATCAAGCGGTGGAAGGTCTCAAGCACGCCGATGTGTGTGGAATACGCCAGAGGCAGAGTCCATGCTAGCATCACGTAATATGGTATCGTGACTTGCAGCTGCAGAGCACTGTTTGTAAAGTAGACTCATTTAGGTGGCAGCAAACAAGTTCATACGTTACTTGTAAATACATGACATTTCTTTCAATGACGGGGGTATCACAAGGCACCGCCTTGCTCATTGTAGCTTCTTTTAGAGCCGATAATGAAGTTTGTTTACTTTAGTAATTTTTGTTTTTTTGTTTTTTTTTCTTTTTCTGGCATTTTTTTCGCTCCCATTTTTTTGTTTTTAAAAAAGAAATTTGAGAACGCCTCGTTCAACGTTACAACGGTGAAGCCAACACAACGCTTGGATAGCATCTGAATTTTGGGTTTTCGGAAATGACCTTGTACAGAGTTTGGATTATCATGCGTAAATTTCGAGCAATGAAAGTTTCGAGCTGTTCGTGAAGGATAGAATCTCGTAGTATTATTTTGCCAGTTGAATCGGTGACAAATACGACTCGCGTTTTATCTTGTTGCTCATTTGTTAGGGGATGAATATCTAAGTGGGGGAAGAGATGTGGATCGCACAGGTGTCCATAGCAGAAACCAAGAATGACTTCGGGCTTTGAGCTTAAATTTTGAAGATGAAAATATTGCAAAATACTGTTTACCAGAATGTCTTCCTCACCTAGCTTAAACACTGCTCTTCCGTCAGATATGCCGCCGTGACCAAGAATGTAGATACGTAGAGTATCTGTCCACCCCAGGATATTCTCTCTAAACTGTTTGATTTGTTCACTCAACTCAAGAAAATTTCTCACTTTTGCAAAAAAGTGAAAATTATGGACGCTGTGTTCCTCGAATTAGATTCAAAACTTGGGCTTCCATATATTCTAACTCCTCAGATTCAGAAAGTCGAATTTCAAAATGAGAAAAATTCAGGACTGTGGTACCCGAAGAATATGTAGGAACGACCCAGAAATTGGCGACCGATAGAAGCGCTCGCTTTTCTTTAAAATAGCCCGAAGTCTGGTCTGCTATGTAATTAATTACCCACTGATGGCGAATGAGATCATGATCTGGAAGTCGTTGGAGACAATCTAGTACGCAAAGATTCGATAGTTTTATGAATGAAAGACAACTGTGCGATCTAGTCTTACCTGACTCGGCCTCAGTCAGGCAGTGGCCATTGGGTAGTTCTATCTGGAATTGGCCGCTACCACAAGCGTTGTGCTGGTCCATCTTCACGCCCCGTCGAACGACCGCCCTGAAGAACAGACCCTCAGCACCACCATTTATAGACCCAGTGAGTGCTCAGGTGAGTGCTGTCACGTGACTAACTACAGTCCTGCACGTAGGCCTCACATTGTCACCTTGTGCTGTGCTGTTGGTTCGTGGAACCCTAGCGACCGCCATGACCAGTTCTCGCCACTCTCTTTCACGTAGGCCACTGAAGAGCATAGGCGCAACCACCCTATGGGACCCACGGGACGCGTCCCCCCAACTTTTGAGTGGTCTCCTAACTTTATTATCATGGTCCCCCAACTTTTAGGACGTGAGTTATTTGATCCCCCAACTTTTAGGACGTGATTGCACCTATGCTGAAGAGCTTATTGTTGCAACAGCTATAAGTCAAGATATATCACGCCACTGCATGCAGATACCTAAGTGGTAGGATTAAGGACTCTGCATGCATGTTGGCAAGAAGCGTGTTTTCTGGTCGAGGTAGGCCTATACTGTCTAACAATGCAATCATCCTGCAGGGTATTGACCGGTTGCTAGGCTATATCAACGAAAGGTGGCCACACATTAGTGTGCAATCTGTGCATTGAAGTCAGTATAGTAACTTTCACTTTCAACGCTGTTCGCATATTTGAACTCGCCTATCAAAGTCTCTTAAAGTGGCCACCGCATTCTTAATGCGTAGACTTACCTAAGGCCACTAGAGTTAAAGTCTCTTGAACTAGGCTGATGTAAGCCTAGATATGAAATATTAGCCATTCAATTTTCGTAGCCTCGGTATAGGCCCTAGAGTAGGTGGTCAGATCAAAAATCTCCTTCTCGAGCAGTCGAGCTTCTCGCTCGCAGTATTAGAAGTTGTAGCCTGTGTGCACTTGGCTTATTATAGCGCGATGTATAAACTTGTCTACTTAATTAAATACGACTTTTTGAGTCAAATTTTCAGATAAATAATATTTACATACCATATGGTAGCCTATACATGAGTTCGCCGGGGTCGCCTGTGGAACTCTGTTTATTCGAAGACTATATCTGGGGTACCCGGCGTTGCCCGGAAAATTTAGGATTCGACCCGCTCCGGCCACAACCCCCACCACCAGTGGCGTAACAACCATATAACGAAGGTGGACAAAATCCACGGGCCCCCGAGACCCAAAGGGCCCCCAAGCTTATTAAGTAAAAACGTGTCATGTACTTTTTCGGAGTTTTTCCGTTTTATAGTTATTTTCAGTTTGTAGAGTCTAGGCCTAGCCTGGATAGGCCTACGACCGACGGATATGATAAATGATACGCATGTGTCGTGTCTGTCGGGACTGTATACGGGTCATCGGATGTGAGAGCATCTGACCCATAGTAGACATCAGCACTTAGTTGTATGTTAGGGGCTGGTCGACGGTTAGGGCGAGGGGTCCTCGGTTAGGGTATACCGGTACATTCATTCATGGAGGTCATCCAAGTGACCGACACAGCGTTAAGGAATGATGCTTGAAATAGTATCTGCTTTCTTTTTCCGCTCCCTCTAATTCGAGCTGGCTGTGTGTGTGTGTCTCTGTCTGTCAGACAGACAGAGAGAGAAAGGTCTGTCTCTGTCTGTCTATCTGTCTCTCACTCTCTCTGTCACTCTCTGTGTGTGCATTGTGTGTACCTGTTTTTGTCTCTGTCTCTGTCAGTGTGTCTATACGAGCCAAGTGTTCAAGTGACTGATACACACTGCACATTGCAGTGTTCATTCCTTCTCGCTCATAATAACAGTCACTGCATTCATTCATTCATTTATTTTTTATCTGGATTATCACTATTGCGAACACTTGCCTAAACGAAAATAATCATCATATAAGATGAATGCCATATGAAACGCACGTACAGTTCTGAACTTCTGGCAGTCAGAACTCAGAAGCGAGCTGAGGAAATCGAAAAATTCAGGCTGCTGTGTTTGCGAACAGTAAGGCCAGAATAGCCAAATTCACGAAGTAATTCTACGAAGAACTACTGTAACAGACCACAGTGAGTATACATTACAGGCACGTACGTGTATGTACATAGGCTATGGACCTTTGTATGGGTGTCACGACAACAGACTGGTTTAACAGACAACTCGTCTAACGACAACTGGTCTAAAGACAGCTGGTCTAACAACTGGTCTAGGCTACAGACTGGTTCAGCGCTTGAGAAGTGGAAGCTGGATGAAAGTTTTGTACAGCTGAAATAAAGGCTGGATTGATCAAAAAACGCCAGAGAAATGGAAGCTGGATGAAGATTCTTTTACAGGTGAAATATAAGCTGGATTGACGAAAATAACGCATGAGAAATAGAAGCTGGATGAAGGTATCATTTTTAGATCTAGGCCTAAAATAGCGGCTGGATTGATGAAAAACGCTTAAGAGATGGAAGCTGCATGGATGAAGGTATTTTTATATCTTAAATCGAAGTTGAACTGACGAAAATAACGAACGAGAAATGGAAGCTGGATGAAGGAATTTTAAGATCTGAAATAGAAGCTGGATACACGTTGAAATACATGAGTGAAAGTCATCAATCCAGCTTCCATTTAAGCTAGAAACCATTTAACGTCTTTTCGTAAATCCAGTTTCTATTTCATCAATAGTAGGCTACGAGTTGTCTGTAGACCTGTTGTCGTTAGACCAGTTGTCTGTAGGCTAGACCAGTTGTCGTGGAACCGTTTTCTTGTTTTGCATTGAACCATTAATGTGTCTTAACAATCAGTGTTTAATCTAGTCCCCCTCCTCTGGGGGGGAATTGAGGTTTCTGGGGGGGAAACAATTGAGCGTCCGAAGGACACTCGTGATGCACTCAGCACCGAGACTGGAGAGGGGGAGGGGTGTGGGGAGGGGACGTGCCCCTCCCCCTCAGAAAATTTTCGAATTTCCACATTGCAATGGCAGCATTTTAAGGTGTCGTCTTAACAAAATAGCTGTACTTTTTCAGTGGCCCATTAGAAACTTTTTGAATTTCCACATTGCAATGGCAGCATTTTAAGGTGTCGTCTTAACAAAATAGCTGTACTTTTTCAGTGGCCCATTAGAAACTTTTTGAATTTCCACATTGCAATGGCAGCATTTTAAGGTGTCGTCTTAACAAAATAGCTGTACTTTTTCATTGACCCATTAAAAACTTTTTGAATTTCCACATTGCAATGACAGCATTTTAAGGGGTCATCTTAACAAAATAGCTGTACTTTTTCACTGGCCCATTAGAAACTTTTTGAATTTCAACATTGCAATAGCAGCATTTTAAGGTGTAGTCTTAACAAAATAACTGTACTTTTTCACTGGCCCATTAGAAACTTTTTGAATTTCCACATTGCAATGACAGCATTTTAAGGGGTCATCTTAACAAAATAGCTGTACTTTTTCACTGGCCCATTAGAAACTTTTTGAATTTCAACATTGCAATAGCAGCATTTTAAGGTGTAGTCTTAACAAAATAACTGTACTTTTTCACTGGCCCATTAGAAACTTTTTGAATTTCCACATTGCAATGACAGCATTTTAAGGGGTCATCTTAACAAAATAGCTGTACTTTTTCACTGGCCCATTAGAAACTTTTTGAATTTCAACATTGCAATAGCAGCATTTTAAGGTGTAGTCTTAACAAAATAACTGTACTTTTTCACTGGCCCATTAGAAACTTTTTGAATTTCCACATTGCAATAACAGCATTTTAAGGGGTCATCTTAACAAAATAGCTGTACTTTTTCACTGGCCCATTAGAAACTTTTTGAATTTCAACATTGCAATAGCAGCATTTTAAGGTGTAGTCTTAACAAAATAACTGTACTTTTTCACTGGCCCATTAGAAACTTTTTGAATTTCCACATTGCAATGACAGCATTTTAAGGGGTCATCTTAACAAAATAGCTGTACTTTTTCACTGGCCCATTAGAAACTTTTTGAATTTCAACATTGCAATAGCAGCATTTTAAGGTGTAGTCTTAACAAAATAACTGTACTTTTTCACTGGCCCATTAGAAACTTTTTGAATTTCCACATTGCAATGACAGCATTTTAAGGGGTCATCTTAACAAAATAGCTGTACTTTTTCAGTGACCCATTAGAAACTTTCTGAATGTTCACATTGCAATGGCTGCATTTTAAGGTGTCATCTTAACAAAATAGCTGTACTTCTTCAGTGACCCATTAGAAACTTTTTGAGTTTCAACATTGCAATGGCAGCATTTTAAGGGGTCATCTTAACATGATAGTATCTTATATTATAGTAGTAAATAATGTCATTTTAATCATATATTAATAAATAATATCACGGTATATTATAACACTTCATATAAAACAAAGTAACTAAAAACCAATATCATTTCGTCAAATTTTTCTGGGGGGAAATGTCAATCCTGGGGGGGGGGAACTTTCCCCCCCCCAGAGACGTCTAGATTAAACACTGCTTAACAATGGATTATTGATGACAGCGTTGAAAACTGACATTCATAAAGCGAAACTTTATGAAAACTCACCAGTAGGCCTATACTATTAGTCTATTGCGCTACCAAAATCACGTCAGATTATAATAGGCGCTCTTGTTATAAAATAGCCATCTCATTGTTTTCACTGTTTAGTCTCGTTAATGGATAGGGGCCCCCAAGCTGAGAATGTCCACGGGCCCCCGGCTCAGTTGTTACGCCACTGCCCACCACACAACACCCCACCACACTCCGACCTCTACCGGTACGCCACCCGAGAAATTTAGGTTTAAGGAAAATTTCAGAATGCCATATGCAAATTTTCGTGCAATAATCAAAAAATAATTCTGACTATAAAAATACATGAAACTATATAGTAGTTAGTAGAACGAAGTTTGAAAAAGCCTACGAAAGCTACTACGGAGTATTAGCTAGGCCTATTTATGGAAGTTATGAACGGTTTGAGTAAATGATGTCAGATATGCGTGGTTTAAAAGAAAATTCAAATTTAAGTGCCTAGAAAATATGCAACACATTATTTTGTACATTTAGGCCTAAGTAAAATTTCTAAATAAAAATAATCCTAGGCCTATATGCATTTTGAATTCTGTTGTGATGATGTAACGCCGCATTTCACAAACCCCTCCTTTCATCACAAATGTGTGACCCGTCACTCTAATAAAATTCTACGCTTCGCTTGTGAGAAGATTGGTGAAGAGGACAGTCCGAAAGTCAAGTAAAACTGAAGCATTAAAAGCATATGATATAAGAAATATCTTTTAAACTAATCCGCCACATTAAGTAATAATAAGGACTTAACTTGATTTGCATGTTTTAACTCTAAATTTCTTTTATTATATCAATTTTCACAAGCGCACCGGGAATTCCTTCAATGGGGATATAAGATTTATGTTTAGCCTAGCTAATTAATATTTCAACCCGTTATACCGCTTGGATAAAAAAAGTGCTCTTTATTGGCTAAACCTGCGTCACAAATAATATATGATGATAAGTTTAAGCCCCCCCCTAAAAAGGCCATACATTTTTTCCCTCATGTAAAAATGAAATATTTGCACGATCAATTAACTCCCTTTAGCCCCCCCTTCCCAAATAACCGTAAAGGTATACGCACGAGGTATGCCAGACAGTTTGACGGATATGAAAAAGGACCATTTTCCAAGATTTCGACCAAATGACTAAAAAAGGTCGTCAGAAATTTTGACGGCTGAAATGGAAAATTTTCTTCAGATCTTGACCGATGACTAAAAGAAGGTCGTCAGAAATTTTGGCGACTGAAAACGGACAATTTTTCTCCAACAAATTCAGCCCCCCTCCCCCCCCCCAAAAAAACTGAAATCCTGTCGCCGCCACTGGTCTTATGACATTTATATAAGCTAGTTCACCCTTAGAACTTCCGGTGAGGCATGACGGGAAAGGTCATAGGTCACCGTTCATAAAGAGCGATAATGGGAGTTGTTATTAACGAAGTGTTGCGAATAACTGCTGACTTATTCGTTGGAAAGTAGACGATCTGAAGAAATTTATAAAAGAAAGAGGCCACAAGACGACTTATCGAGTTAAACGTGAACTCGTTGCTGTGGCATTTGCGTTGTATCAGCAACAATTGCCAGTTTTTGCTTCGAACGTGGACAGCTCGGAACAGGTCGATGTCCACTACAAGACCCTCCTAAGGATTGAATGGAATGGTGTGACTTGCACGCTACTCGATCCGAATTATCTACAGGATGGATGGCTGCTCGAGTCCACAGGAGTTACGAACTAGTCTCCTTGCAGCTACGTTAACATATCTGCGTATCTCGTCGATCATGACCAACGAGCACTGCTATCCAGACTAACCAATGATTACAAAGGTTTTTTTAAATTAATTTCAAATATACTACTATTATCACGAAGACGAACGGCGGCCGATTTTGTTTTACTGTAGGCCGTCCTGGGCGTTTAGACATTGCAACATTTATATCTGGCTAGTAAAACATTCAAGGATATGTGATATTAAATTTCCCGAGCCCAGTTATCTCAAAATCTGTGCAGGGTGGATAGAAGTTGGCAACTGAAACATGTTGTGGCACATCCGAATAACATGTCGGGCCGTATTGACCCATATGCATGCATGACAAGGCCATAGCGAGGGTTTTGTTTCAGGGGTGTTTACTCAATCTTGAGCAAGCCGACAAGCAATCGAATCAACTGATTCCAATTTTTTCCTCACTACATGTCAACATTTAGGATGTAGTTAATCTATGCCTGTGGACTTGTCTGTATCTTTTGACTTTTTCAGTTATTTCATCACATAAATGCTCTACTTTCCTTTAGTCAGCATTAGCTTTGTTAATCCTCATACACCAGTCAAAAAAAATTTTTTCAGTTCAAGAACGTTCTCAAATCTTCCAATGTAAACACTCAGCTGAAATTATTCAGAACTTCAGCAGCTTACACATCTTCATCATGATTAGATTAATTATCGTCGTGATTTATTCTATTGTAAAATTTAATATAGAAATAAGTGCTTCAAAATTAAATCCTCTTAGTATAGTTCTTACATTTTGTGTTAGTAAATTCATTATTTAATTTTTACACTTTTTCATTGGGAGGGGTGTTCAAG
The DNA here is from genome assembly GCA_949752735.1 of Lumbricus terrestris. Lineage (NCBI taxonomy): Eukaryota > Metazoa > Annelida > Clitellata > Crassiclitellata > Lumbricidae > Lumbricus > Lumbricus terrestris. The sequence continues at coordinate 35,026,670 of OX457038.1, read as the reverse complement.
CACCCTCCTAAATCAACCTTGATGCATCATAAACAATTTTTTACACATGCATACATATATAACTGATCTTTTCACCAGATTTAACTGATGCTGAGTTTTAGAAAAGTAACAGAGAAGTGTAAGATGAAAATAATGTACTGAAATGTCTTCCACATATTTTTTACAGGAAAGGCATTCAGCTATTGCGCATTCCAACAGGCCTGGATCAAGGAGCTGTGGTATAACGGCTTGTCGGATGAAAGCCCTTTCTGCTTCTCGAAGTCTGAATGCATGCCATCACAAAGGATTCGAGAAATTGCTCACAAGCCTTGTCGATCATCGAGGAGAAGACTGACGCTGTGAAAAGTGCCAGTTGCTCCTGTTTTTCAGGGTAGGACATTTATGTGTGGATTTCTGCAAAGCACTTTTATATGTAACATTTATATGAAACCTAAGATGTTGCAGTCTTTCCCAACTCAGTTGGACCTTTATGAGTGCTCGTGGCATTCCCCCTTTCATGTTTACAGAGACAAGGGCCAAATGCTTTATCAGGCCGGGTCCCTGAGTGTTGCATCGTTAGTTATTCCTTCTGGCATGTTACAAGGGAAGTAAAATTAACAAATTAATTAAATGTCATATATTAAAAATATATGAAATATTTGATTGCCAAATTTTTTGTGTTCAACCGATTTTAAAAGTTGAATATCTTAATATAACTTGGCATAAAATAAGTTGGATGTGGGTAGGGATGGAACCGCCTGCATATGGGTGAATAGGCGCAGGGTGCAGTGAGAATGTCATTATGCAATGCCGGCCTTAGAAATAGGCAAAGTAGGCAGTTGCCTAGGGCATCACAGTCTTGGGAGGGCGCCGCGGCACTGGCGATTTTTATTTTTTACACTATATTCTTTTAATTTCAAGACTTTCAAAATAGTTTAAAACAATTACTGATTTAATTGCGCCTGTTCAGGCAGGCCTAATTCAATTTCAAGCACTGCATAAATTTTATATCGACTAATAAAATTCAATTTTTAACGGCATTCCATACTCTGTGCTTTGTAGTCTATGACTATAATTATAGACCTATGGGCTTATACTGATATAGTGACATCTTTTGACTGAAATTCACTGAATACACCAACAACTGAAGAATTGTTGTTTGTTTGTATGTGCACTTGTTATAGCGCCACTTCACTCTCTCCACTGAGAGGCGATCCCGATGACAGCGCGAACACTGCATCGGAGTTTCACGCTGAAGCGCTGAGCAACTGTGAGCGAAGACTTGTCCAAGGTCCCTACCCGGAGACTTGAGGTGGATTCGAATCTGCAACCCGTCGGCTGCAAGGTGACGAACATACCCACTACACCACTGAGCCCCACAATAACACTGTTATTAATAGTCGTGTCTTATTGTTGAATGCTTAGGTTTTAATCTTTTGATCTTAAAAATTAAATTAATACGCATTTTTAAAAACTATTTCAGTCAATGTGGCAACTGGTGAAAGAAGCTTTTCAAAGTTGAAACTAATAAAAAAAAACATGCCTTTGGGCTTCTACGAAACAGGAGAGACTTACTGCCTTAGCTACGCTGTCTATCGAGAAAGATGTTGTCCAAACATTACATTATGCAGATATTAAAAGCACATTTGCACATAATACTGCAAGAGCAGTACTTATTGTTAAAGTAAAATAATAGACTCTTATCGATAAACTGAAACCTCAAGGAGATAAACTGCAAGCAGAAAGATTTCTGTAATCAGCGCAGCAAATAATAAGAAAATGTCTTTTCCGGTAATTCCATTTTTTTTTAAATTCTAACCTTTTACCTTTTTATATTTTCGGAAATTCAAAGTATCCAGGGCTAAGTGTACTAATGAACAAGCTTAATAATAAAAATAGCTCAGTTATGCACAATGTTCTGGCTGGTTTCTGAATCGCTACTCATTTGGTTGTCGTGGGGTTGACCGTGGAGTGGGGTCAAAGGGCGCCGAATGTTTGAATTACCTAGGGCGCCATTTGGACTAAGGCCGGCCCTGTCATTATGATTTCTTGTTTGCTTACCATTTTTTTAAATTGTTGCGTAAATGAATTTGCTATTTTGGTTTCACTTTAGACTCGGATCGACATGCAATCACGTTGGAGCCCTCCTCTTCAAACTGGATTATGAATAGCAGCAAAGCTGACATCAAAGAAGCCGTGCACCTCTACAACCAACCAATAATTGGCTAGCACCATCCGTCAAAAGTGTAGAACCTGTTGCGGCAAAAGACATAAAGCATTAAGTGCACCTACACTGCAATCCTGTATTAATTCGCACTAGTGAATCTGTGTCAATGAATTGCTCACACACATCAACCCTCTGTTTTACATGCATTATGACGTATTACAATCTCCCAGAGTTTTTATTTTTTGTTTCAACTGCAATATGATTTGATCTTTAGCGTAACAGTTAGAACAGCTAACAATGTCACCAACTAATGGTGCAGCACTGTAGGAATGATCAACCAATCGGTTCTGTTGATGACGATCATCCCTTGGTTCATTTGAGCCGCTGTGACAGGCTGTATGATCCAACACATCTGCAACATTGGAATCCATGACATCAAATGGACCTTGTGTCATGGAACTTGAGTTGCCTCGACATATTTCAGCAGAACTTTCTCCACCAGATTCCATGTCCAATTTGATTCTTTTTGGTGGAGGTCTTCGCTTTCTATCTTGCACAGCATATCTGAAATCATCAATGAAAAATAAACAAATTGTTAATAATGTGAAGGGATTGCTGCCTTTTATATGTGGTTGTACAACATGAATGACCTTAGTATTCTACTCGTGACTTATTTGGATATGTTTTCAAAATGTCACTCGGGCAAAGTATTCGCAAATTACACCATTGGTTTTGAAACATGTGCACGATCTGTTCGAAAAAGAATATCCTATATTGCTGATAGTGATATGCGAATTAGTTATCTATGTGAAGTCTGATTTCTAGCATGACCACAATAAACAGAAAGTGAGAACGATCCTTGTCTGTTGACGAAATTATTATTCTGTGTAGAGTAAGATGTGTGTCTCTCTCTAGTCACTACTACTCACTAGTAGTCTACGATTCCTCGGAGTGATGTCAGGTGGTGAAGTTCTTATAAATTGAAGCAACCAGGCACAATTTTTGCACTATGCTTGATGAAAATACTTTAACACATTACCCTGATGCAGTACTCAGTATTTTTCAATATTCCATAAAAGCATGCATTTGTAACATGATATTATAGACTGCATGAGTAATAAATTACATCAAAAGTTTAGAACTGTAAATCTAGACATTATTCGAAAGTTGCAAGTCACAATTAGGCCAATAATTATAAGTATTTCTTGAAATCCTGGATGGGTGAAACACGCTGGGTTCCTCAATGCAGAAAGGGTTGAACACCACTGGCCTAGGTTAAGTAAATTAAATTAAGTCGCACAAGATACGCACCCCATTTTAAGATTTGACAACGGATTTTCCTCAGTCAGGCGACCATCAGGAAAGTGCTTGGAACAAATATGATGGTGTGCAGATGGTTTCCAGTTCCCTCCATCCACGGCTTTCCTGTTAATCTGAAATAGTTGCATATGTATTAATAATGAGTACATTTTCATGTTCAGAGCTCCATTCCCAGAACCCTGCTAAGACTTTCTTCTCTTGTTTCATGACTATTCGATTAGCCATGCTGGTGTTTGGTGCACCTCTGAGCAGTGCCCTTGAAGAGTTTTCCAGCAAAGTTTGAACATTTCAAAGCTCGAACCATTAATATAAGAATAATTAGATGTATGCATAAAATGAAACTGACCAATACCGGTAGATAGGTACGAAAAGTGTTACAGGCCACAGATGAAATGCGGCTTAGCATACTGCTAAGTAAATAAAGTAAGTAAATATATTCTTTATTCAACATTTAGTGCTATTACTATTCCTTTATTGAAACACTCATTGACACATGCAACAAAGTACAAAAGCTGCAGTTTAGAGTTAGGATTTATAATGGCAAATAATTGCCAATAAGGAGGCTGAGGAGTGAATTAACGATTAAGTTCTGTATACTATTATAGGAGTATAAACTAGTATTTGTTCACTTAAATACATCATAAAACACCCGTGGGATAATAAAAATTTCGTTCTTAGCTGGCAAGATAAAATTATCCGGCAGGGTCGCAGACCCTGTGGAATGTGGAATGACTTTAGGTTGGTTACAGAGACACAGAGAGCATGGAACTCGTTCCCTTTCTTTTCTTAATGAAACGCCTGTAAACGCACTGCGCTGTACATGTACAAGGTATGCAACAATTTTAATTAACATCGATCTTGACTACTACCAGAACAGACAGCCTGCAATACACGGTACTAATAGCAGCTTACAAAGCACGTCCGCCCTACAGGGCTCGAAATCGGGTCCTCGTGCTCTCCATGCCAGTGTGTTATCCAACGCGCTACCCTAGGTAACAGGAATTCAGACAAGTAAAAGAAAGTATAATTAACATCTTACCATTTTGTCCATTCCAGAAGCCACGACTTTTCTTTGGAGAATGTAAATAATTCAAATGGCGCTGGACATAAACAGTGAACAACACCCTTGTTGCAACCATCGCAGATTGTTTTTCTCCAGCGGCAGAGCTGGTAATCTCCACTACCGCAACTAGCTACCGCACACATACACATTTCACTTTGGCACCGGTTAAACAATCTTATAAAGAAATTTACTACGAACTAATATCGATTGTAATCGCTTCAAACTAGATCACGGCATCTCGATAATGGCAGTGTTCTGTTTATTCCCGTTGACCTATGCCCCGGAAGCAGAAGTAAAATAGCTGCGCATGCGCATTGATAATGCTGAAGTGGCTTATTAAGCTAGTTCACCCTTAGAACTTCCGGTGAGGCATGACGGGAAAGGTCATAGGTCACCGTTCATAAAGAGCGATAATGGGAGTTGTTATTAACGAAGTGTTGCGAATAACTGCTGACTTATTCGTTGGAAAGTAGACGATCTGAAGAAATTTATAAAAGAAAGAGGCCACAAGACGACTTATCGAGTTAAACGTGAACTCGTTGCTGTGGCATTTGCGTTGTATCAGCAACAATTGCCAGTTTTTGCTTCGAACGTGGACAGCTCGGAACAGGTCGATGTCCACTACAAGACCCTCCTAAGGATTGAATGGAATGGTGTGACTTGCACGCTACTCGATCCGAATTATCTACAGGATGGATGGCTGCTCGAGTCCACAGGAGTTACGAACTAGTCTCCTTGCAGCTACGTTAACATATCTGCGTATCTCGTCGATCATGACCAACGAGCACTGCTATCCAGACTAACCAATGATTACAAAGGTTTTTTTAAATTAATTTCAAATATACTACTATTATCACGAAGACGAACGGCGGCCGATTTTGTTTTACTGTAGGCCGTCCTGGGCGTTTAGACATTGCAACATTTATATCTGGCTAGTAAAACATTCAAGGATATGTGATATTAAATTTCCCGAGCCCAGTTATCTCAAAATCTGTGCAGGGTGGATAGAAGTTGGCAACTGAAACATGTTGTGGCACATCCGAATAACATGTCGGGCCGTATTGACCCATATGCATGCATGACAAGGCCATAGCGAGGGTTTTGTTTCAGGGGTGTTTACTCAATCTTGAGCAAGCCGACAAGCAATCGAATCAACTGATTCCAATTTTTTCCTCACTACATGTCAACATTTAGGATGTAGTTAATCTATGCCTGTGGACTTGTCTGTATCTTTTGACTTTTTCAGTTATTTCATCACATAAATGCTCTACTTTCCTTTAGTCAGCATTAGCTTTGTTAATCCTCATACACCAGTCAAAAAAAATTTTTTCAGTTCAAGAACGTTCTCAAATCTTCCAATGTAAACACTCAGCTGAAATTATTCAGAACTTCAGCAGCTTACACATCTTCATCATGATTAGATTAATTATCGTCGTGATTTATTCTATTGTAAAATTTAATATAGAAATAAGTGCTTCAAAATTAAATCCTCTTAGTATAGTTCTTACATTTTGTGTTAGTAAATTCATTATTTAATTTTTACACTTTTTCATTGGGAGGGGTGTTCAAGCACCCTCCTAAATCAACCTTGATGCATCATAAACAATTTTTTACACATGCATACATATATAACTGATCTTTTCACCAGATTTAACTGATGCTGAGTTTTAGAAAAGTAACAGAGAAGTGTAAGATGAAAATAATGTACTGAAATGTCTTCCACATATTTTTTACAGGAAAGGCATTCAGCTATTGCGCATTCCAACAGGCCTGGATCAAGGAGCTGTGGTATAACGGCTTGTCGGATGAAAGCCCTTTCTGCTTCTCGAAGTCTGAATGCATGCCATCACAAAGGATTCGAGAAATTGCTCACAAGCCTTGTCGATCATCGAGGAGAAGACTGACGCTGTGAAAAGTGCCAGTTGCTCCTGTTTTTCAGGGTAGGACATTTATGTGTGGATTTCTGCAAAGCACTTTTATATGTAACATTTATATGAAACCTAAGATGTTGCAGTCTTTCCCAACTCAGTTGGACCTTTATGAGTGCTCGTGGCATTCCCCCTTTCATGTTTACAGAGACAAGGGCCAAATGCTTTATCAGGCCGGGTCCCTGAGTGTTGCATCGTTAGTTATTCCTTCTGGCATGTTACAAGGGAAGTAAAATTAACAAATTAATTAAATGTCATATATTAAAAATATATGAAATATTTGATTGCCAAATTTTTTGTGTTCAACCGATTTTAAAAGTTGAATATCTTAATATAACTTGGCATAAAATAAGTTGGATGTGGGTAGGGATGGAACCGCCTGCATATGGGTGAATAGGCGCAGGGTGCAGTGAGAATGTCATTATGCAATGCCGGCCTTAGAAATAGGCAAAGTAGGCAGTTGCCTAGGGCATCACAGTCTTGGGAGGGCGCCGCGGCACTGGCGATTTTTATTTTTTACACTATATTCTTTTAATTTCAAGACTTTCAAAATAGTTTAAAACAATTACTGATTTAATTGCGCCTGTTCAGGCAGGCCTAATTCAATTTCAAGCACTGCATAAATTTTATATCGACTAATAAAATTCAATTTTTAACGGCATTCCATACTCTGTGCTTTGTAGTCTATGACTATAATTATAGACCTATGGGCTTATACTGATATAGTGACATCTTTTGACTGAAATTCACTGAATACACCAACAACTGAAGAATTGTTGTTTGTTTGTATGTGCACTTGTTATAGCGCCACTTCACTCTCTCCACTGAGAGGCGATCCCGATGACAGCGCGAACACTGCATCGGAGTTTCACGCTGAAGCGCTGAGCAACTGTGAGCGAAGACTTGTCCAAGGTCCCTACCCGGAGACTTGAGGTGGATTCGAATCTGCAACCCGTCGGCTGCAAGGTGACGAACATACCCACTACACCACTGAGCCCCACAATAACACTGTTATTAATAGTCGTGTCTTATTGTTGAATGCTTAGGTTTTAATCTTTTGATCTTAAAAATTAAATTAATACGCATTTTTAAAAACTATTTCAGTCAATGTGGCAACTGGTGAAAGAAGCTTTTCAAAGTTGAAACTAATAAAAAAAAACATGCCTTTGGGCTTCTACGAAACAGGAGAGACTTACTGCCTTAGCTACGCTGTCTATCGAGAAAGATGTTGTCCAAACATTACATTATGCAGATATTAAAAGCACATTTGCACATAATACTGCAAGAGCAGTACTTATTGTTAAAGTAAAATAATAGACTCTTATCGATAAACTGAAACCTCAAGGAGATAAACTGCAAGCAGAAAGATTTCTGTAATCAGCGCAGCAAATAATAAGAAAATGTCTTTTCCGGTAATTCCATTTTTTTTTAAATTCTAACCTTTTACCTTTTTATATTTTCGGAAATTCAAAGTATCCAGGGCTAAGTGTACTAATGAACAAGCTTAATAATAAAAATAGCTCAGTTATGCACAATGTTCTGGCTGGTTTCTGAATCGCTACTCATTTGGTTGTCGTGGGGTTGACCGTGGAGTGGGGTCAAAGGGCGCCGAATGTTTGAATTACCTAGGGCGCCATTTGGACTAAGGCCGGCCCTGTCATTATGATTTCTTGTTTGCTTACCATTTTTTTAAATTGTTGCGTAAATGAATTTGCTATTTTGGTTTCACTTTAGACTCGGATCGACATGCAATCACGTTGGAGCCCTCCTCTTCAAACTGGATTATGAATAGCAGCAAAGCTGACATCAAAGAAGCCGTGCACCTCTACAACCAACCAATAATTGGCTAGCACCATCCGTCAAAAGTGTAGAACCTGTTGCGGCAAAAGACATAAAGCATTAAGTGCACCTACACTGCAATCCTGTATTAATTCGCACTAGTGAATCTGTGTCAATGAATTGCTCACACACATCAACCCTCTGTTTTACATGCATTATGACGTATTACAATCTCCCAGAGTTTTTATTTTTTGTTTCAACTGCAATATGATTTGATCTTTAGCGTAACAGTTAGAACAGCTAACAATGTCACCAACTAATGGTGCAGCACTGTAGGAATGATCAACCAATCGGTTCTGTTGATGACGATCATCCCTTGGTTCATTTGAGCCGCTGTGACAGGCTGTATGATCCAACACATCTGCAACATTGGAATCCATGACATCAAATGGACCTTGTGTCATGGAACTTGAGTTGCCTCGACATATTTCAGCAGAACTTTCTCCACCAGATTCCATGTCCAATTTGATTCTTTTTGGTGGAGGTCTTCGCTTTCTATCTTGCACAGCATATCTGAAATCATCAATGAAAAATAAACAAATTGTTAATAATGTGAAGGGATTGCTGCCTTTTATATGTGGTTGTACAACATGAATGACCTTAGTATTCTACTCGTGACTTATTTGGATATGTTTTCAAAATGTCACTCGGGCAAAGTATTCGCAAATTACACCATTGGTTTTGAAACATGTGCACGATCTGTTCGAAAAAGAATATCCTATATTGCTGATAGTGATATGCGAATTAGTTATCTATGTGAAGTCTGATTTCTAGCATGACCACAATAAACAGAAAGTGAGAACGATCCTTGTCTGTTGACGAAATTATTATTCTGTGTAGAGTAAGATGTGTGTCTCTCTCTAGTCACTACTACTCACTAGTAGTCTACGATTCCTCGGAGTGATGTCAGGTGGTGAAGTTCTTATAAATTGAAGCAACCAGGCACAATTTTTGCACTATGCTTGATGAAAATACTTTAACACATTACCCTGATGCAGTACTCAGTATTTTTCAATATTCCATAAAAGCATGCATTTGTAACATGATATTATAGACTGCATGAGTAATAAATTACATCAAAAGTTTAGAACTGTAAATCTAGACATTATTCGAAAGTTGCAAGTCACAATTAGGCCAATAATTATAAGTATTTCTTGAAATCCTGGATGGGTGAAACACGCTGGGTTCCTCAATGCAGAAAGGGTTGAACACCACTGGCCTAGGTTAAGTAAATTAAATTAAGTCGCACAAGATACGCACCCCATTTTAAGATTTGACAACGGATTTTCCTCAGTCAGGCGACCATCAGGAAAGTGCTTGGAACAAATATGATGGTGTGCAGATGGTTTCCAGTTCCCTCCATCCACGGCTTTCCTGTTAATCTGAAATAGTTGCATATGTATTAATAATGAGTACATTTTCATGTTCAGAGCTCCATTCCCAGAACCCTGCTAAGACTTTCTTCTCTTGTTTCATGACTATTCGATTAGCCATGCTGGTGTTTGGTGCACCTCTGAGCAGTGCCCTTGAAGAGTTTTCCAGCAAAGTTTGAACATTTCAAAGCTCGAACCATTAATATAAGAATAATTAGATGTATGCATAAAATGAAACTGACCAATACCGGTAGATAGGTACGAAAAGTGTTACAGGCCACAGATGAAATGCGGCTTAGCATACTGCTAAGTAAATAAAGTAAGTAAATATATTCTTTATTCAACATTTAGTGCTATTACTATTCCTTTATTGAAACACTCATTGACACATGCAACAAAGTACAAAAGCTGCAGTTTAGAGTTAGGATTTATAATGGCAAATAATTGCCAATAAGGAGGCTGAGGAGTGAATTAACGATTAAGTTCTGTATACTATTATAGGAGTATAAACTAGTATTTGTTCACTTAAATACATCATAAAACACCCGTGGGATAATAAAAATTTCGTTCTTAGCTGGCAAGATAAAATTATCCGGCAGGGTCGCAGACCCTGTGGAATGTGGAATGACTTTAGGTTGGTTACAGAGACACAGAGAGCATGGAACTCGTTCCCTTTCTTTTCTTAATGAAACGCCTGTAAACGCACTGCGCTGTACATGTACAAGGTATGCAACAATTTTAATTAACATCGATCTTGACTACTACCAGAACAGACAGCCTGCAATACACGGTACTAATAGCAGCTTACAAAGCACGTCCGCCCTACAGGGCTCGAAATCGGGTCCTCGTGCTCTCCATGCCAGTGTGTTATCCAACGCGCTACCCTAGGTAACAGGAATTCAGACAAGTAAAAGAAAGTATAATTAACATCTTACCATTTTGTCCATTCCAGAAGCCACGACTTTTCTTTGGAGAATGTAAATAATTCAAATGGCGCTGGACATAAACAGTGAACAACACCCTTGTTGCAACCATCGCAGATTGTTTTTCTCCAGCGGCAGAGCTGGTAATCTCCACTACCGCAACTAGCTACCGCACACATACACATTTCACTTTGGCACCGGTTAAACAATCTTATAAAGAAATTTACTACGAACTAATATCGATTGTAATCGCTTCAAACTAGATCACGGCATCTCGATAATGGCAGTGTTCTGTTTATTCCCGTTGACCTATGCCCCGGAAGCAGAAGTAAAATAGCTGCGCATGCGCATTGATAATGCTGAAGTGGCTTATTAACATGCACTTACGACGCTAACACCAGAACTTATATAGCGCCGCTTAAATGAGTTTTTTGTTAGGCTATCTAAGACTATCGGCCTGAGTTGATTCGGTTAAAGTGCACCATTTCTTGACAGATGTGTGCCGGTAACCCAGATCAAAATTTAGATTCAATCGGAAACGGTTATATTCAAAGGTGACCCAAAGTTTGCAAATCGTGTCTTCCGTCTGGGGATGAATAGCCTAATCCAGGCCCGCCGAGAGGGGGGGCAGAGGGGGCAAATGCCCAGGGACCCGGCGACTTTTAGGGGCCCGGAGGGGGCCCGGGCAACAGTGATTAAAATATGTTTCATTATGTTGATTACGGGCGCGGGCCCTACCTATAATCACTTATATTACTTAGCTTATTGTTTGTGATTTATGTTGTTTAAATAATATTGCCTAATAGGTTATAACTGTTGCATAACTACAACTTTGAATTTCAAGCAACTGTCCATTAGCCTACCTTGTGGCCTACTAATTATCAGCGTTTTACCAAAAAAACACGCTCACATTTGTCTCAGAACGCTCTTCTGCTAAATTATGCGTTGTCAGATTTCAATCATAAGTGAACAACTCTGAAATAATGATAAATTTCTCTCGCAACGATGGAATATCTTATAAACACAAACCTGGAGCACAAAAACAAAAACAAAAAGCTAATAAGTTTGAAAAGGCAAAAGTTGGTAAGCTTATATGCCTACTAAATTATCTATTCAGAATCTCAAAAGAAGGCCATCACAGCCCGTAATTTGGCCTATATGGCCTACTCATACATCGGTTGATTCTATAGTGAATTAAACGTGCATGCATGATGATCGTATAACTGATGGATGAAAATGAAGTTTGTGGTGCTAGTATCTAGGCCCTATAGTATCTTAATTGCAAAAGAAGACTTTATAAATAAAAATTATGAAAATGCTGAAATTATAGAAACTGTCAAAAGGCTCTGTTTTGATGTTGGCACTCTGCCGCCAGGGCCTGCGTTTAGGCCTAGCCTATACAAAACGATTGAGACGATATAGGCTGCAATTAATTAAGCTTATAAGAAACGGTCCTCCAAGACATTCGGACAATTTTCCAGGCGATGAAGAAAGAGCATTTCCGAAGTACATATCTTAGGTTCGCAGACAAGATGGAGAACTACCAGAATATTTTAAACGACTTTGCTGTAGTTAAATCCAGAAGGGTTGCTTGCTGATTATATTACCATATCATTTGAAAATTAAATTCTTACCATTGAAATCATAAATGTAAGCATTAGCGTACATTCATACTCACATTATTGTCATTTTTAAATTTAAATTTGCTCAAAAAGCCTAAAGATAGTTTGGGGCCCGCTCAGCCCAGGGGCCCGGAATTTCTGCCGGCGGGCCTGGCCTAATCATTTGTTTGTATGTGACCTTGTTATAGCGCCCTTTCAAGCTCGCTACTCAGAGGCGCTCCCGACTACAGCGCGGACACATCTGAGTTTCACGCCGAAGCGCTGAGCAATTGCGAGTGAAGGACTTGCCCAAGGTCCCTACGCGGCGACTTGAGGTGGATTCGAGCCTGCATCCCTCCGGCTGCAAGGCAACGAGCATACTAACTACACCACACCCGCCCCACAGTAGTAGGTCTAGTCCACGTTGCAATTAAATTTTTATTTGGATAGGACGATAAGTGGAATATCGACATTAAAGTTGTCTCGTAATTACTACACCCACTGCGATTGCCTCTTTTACATCAAGAGTCGCTTGACGTCACAATCCCCAATGACGTCATCGCAAAATGACGTAATTTTTATTTGTTCATTTGATTCATTTCAGCCGACGATTGCATAGTCTAGAGGTAGACGCAGAAGACGACGAAATATGTCGACGAAGTTGACAAAAGCGACGACAAATTAAAGGCGACGAAAGACGATGAAGATGAGAAAGAAGATGACGAACAACAGTTGCTGAACTGAGCGGCAGACGATCAACGAAGTGAAAAAGAAATTAGGCCTATATTCGAATATCGCATGACAGAAATATCGTCGCCGTCATTTCAAATAATCGACAAGTAAGTTTCAAAAGGCGTTACTATAGCAACAAAATGACTGTAGTGTAGAGAGAGACACGATTTGAGGACAAACGGAAATACAGAGACAGGACATAAGCTGATAATCGATACAATGTCATGTAAGCTTATAGGCTAGAAGGACGACACCCAAATGCAGACATAGGCCTAGACTATAATTATTCAGCCTGATTCTTTAATTTTCACTGTCAGCCTCTATAATAATTTATTCTTCTGTTTCAAATCTAAAGAGCGCTGCAGTCATCATTATGACGTCATTTCATAGAGGTTGAATTTGGCATCACAAATATTTCGAACAACATAATATCATTTTATGTGAAGAAGAATGAAGTGCATTAGGTCGTATTAATTTTTACCACAAAAGACTTAATAGATTCCGCAGAATTATAGGGGATTGCGTTGTGACAATTCAGGCATTGCATGGTTATTTTTGATTCTATTTAATTTAGAAACCATTCTGAAGCAAGATGAAAAATACCCGAAGACGATCAATGAATGCCAGTTCTGAAGTTGTTTGAAGTGGAGGAACGAAGACGCAAATGTAAGTGATTCGAAATTTTCGCTTGATTTGTAATTTTGTTGATTGATTGATTGGTCTCAAAATTGTGGCCCCACTTTTTTAGACTAGCCTATAATTATATGTTAGATCAGTTAGCTAACAAACGAGGCACGCCAGCAGAATAATGAACAGTAGGCCTAATATTATTCTTTATGGCTTAGTTGCAGTATGGACCGTGCAGCATATAAGTGTTTTTGGACAATATCTAATGACACTAACCCTATAACCCTAGTCGACACTCACGACGTCTAACCTGATCCATGCCGACCCTCACGACGCCTAACTTGACCCTGACCAACTCTCATGGCGCCTAACCTGACCATATCCGACGATTACGACTGACCCTTACCGACATGTGGGTCCCCGACACTGCAATTGAATGTTACTAAGTAGGCTAGGCCAATCTATCATAACATGTATTAATTATCTTCTTGGATTTCTGTGTTGCTTCAGGAACCGCCACGTACGTTGCTGCATGAGGGGGAATGCGATGAGTGACGGTTGTGTGGCTCGGTCTGTGTTGTTGTTGTGTTGTTGTTGTTGTTGTGTGTTTGTAGTTTATTTGTATCAGCACCTGCCGGGCCTCTGGCGTGGTGTAAAACCCCGTAAGCTCCTCGCAAAGGCAGGAGGGCCCCTGGCGCGGATTAGGCTAATATCTCGCAAGCCCACTATTATTAATTTAAATTTATTATTTTATTTGTGTGTTGTGCGTTGTTGAGCCGAGGGATGAGAAGGGGGAATGAAGGGGTGGATTGATTAGAAGGAAGTGGTGGACGCAGTGGCCAGTCATCGAAACACAACCTCAAGAGAAAGACAACTTCAACTCGATCAATCGCCAACGAGACAGAAAAACGCTTCGTTACGAGACTCAAACAGCTAGATTTGTTGCAAATAGAATCGATTAACAGTTTGGGAGTGACAACATCACTCACTCGATCAGTGGGCTTCATAATAAATTAAGTTTTTTCTCAATTAATTGTATTTTTTCTGTGTCGTCTCTGTACGTGACTCTGTCGTGTCTTTCTGGCTATTCTCGACCTTAGATGTCGCCTGTCATCGAGGAACTAACCTATATACCTACAAAAGTTGGTAAGCAAGTATAGATATTTTTATAAGAAGGAACCGAATCTCTAGGCCTAGCCTGCTTCTAATCATGATCTTTGACTCCAATTCCATAGCCTACTGATCTCGAGGGTTCCAATACTAGCAGTTACTTCATTGTCTGAAACCGAACAACAAAAGAGCTAAAATATAGGCCTAAATTCTAGAGAGCCTATGAAAATAGGCTACCAGCGTCGATTACGGTAAATTACCAGTCTGGCAGTCTCCATAGTCACAGCTATAGGCCTACTACTCTATTCTTAGTGTCAGTTCTGAAGAGCTATGTACTAAGGAGTAAGGAGAGAACAATATTATTGTCGAATCAACCGACAAAGTAGTGTAATAGTTTCCGTAGTATACAGGCCTAGTGAGGTCGAGTGCAGCACCAGTATTACTAGGCCTAATTGTTAATTGTGAAAATCACAACAACGCAACATAAACCATAATCGCAGGATAGGCCTACACAGTAATAATTTTTTTTCGGAAATCACACATTTGACGGTTAATCCGGACCTCACCCAGGTAAATACGCTGGTTAGTAGCGGTGCTAGGAGGCTATAAGCCCCCCCCCAAGGCCATCCATTTTTTCCCATGTAAAAATGAAAATTTCCTTGTTCAGCCCCCCTAAAATCGAAAAGCATATATGCAGGAGATTTCGAACAAATGACCCTTTTAAAAGTCATCAGAAATTTTGGCGGCTGAAAATGGAAATATTTTCCCGAGATTTCGACCAAAAGACTAAAAAAGGTCATCAGAAATTTTGGCGGCTGGATATGGAAATTTTCCGCAGAAGTTCAGCCCACAAAAACTGAAATCCTGGCGCCGCCACTATGGTTTTTGCTCAGTGGTTTCGCCAAGCAGTCTTTTAGTCAGCATTTGTTTATCAGTAGGCCTAGGCCTATCGTTATAGCAACATCCAAGAATTGGATAAAGATCAAGAGTTACAAGAAAAAACATTATTTTTAATGAGTAGCCTATAAACATTGAGTCTGTCCTATGTAGATCCCATCAATTTCCAATACCGGGTACGCGATTTCAAGGAAATAATTTAATACGCCTCGATTAATTACTAATGCGTTGAGCGATCTCTAAATACTCATCAATCTGAATAAAAGTTTTGACACATGATCTACATACCATGGTACCATAGACCTTTGAGGGGTTGGGAAATTGGATTAATCAAAATATTTTGCCATGCATTTCGTTGGCAATAGGCCTACTACTAGGCTACTTCTATTACTGCAGTCTATTACTACTAGGGGCTCACTATTATTGCTACTACTACCACTACTACTGCTATTACTACTACTACTACTACTACTACTAGGCCTACTACTACCACCAGGGTCTATTCTGAATTTTTTCGTCATAAAAATTTCGGACGACTTTTTTAATCATGATTTTTCGCCTGAAAAACCTTCCCGATGGGGTAAAACGCTCTATTTTTATTATTTTTTCTTTATAATTCACGATTTTACCCCTCCGTATAGGCGAGTATACGCTGTAAACCCGCGCGCACCCTCGTTTTCAGAGGTGAGCACACGCTGTCATTTTTCCCGGAGATGAGTAGGCCTATACGCTGTACGTGGTACTTAACAAACCATACTATAACTGCTATAAACCTGCTATAACTTCTAGGCATACATCTAAGCAATAGACCCAGTACAACACGTGTCATGTTTCCAATGAAAAGATAAGAAGTTTGAACAGCAGCAATTCAAACACATACAGAAATGGTGATATAGTCTGTGTAGTCCTTAAAAAGGATTTATTTTATTTACAAATAGCACAACTTAAGATGATGTTTAATACAGGGGACAGAACATGTTCATTATTGCAGAATTAACATTGAACATATACACTCTTATGTACATAATTATAATTTTACACAATCTGAAAAATCTTTCGACTATTATACACACTCAATTCAAACTGTTTGACATTAAAATCAAACTCAGAAAGTAAGAGTACAACAGTACTATATAGCAGCCTTGTCAGCAGTCATCTAATCGAAAATGTCCTTTAATTAACACAGCTAAAATGCATCCAAGCCACTTAGATGACTATGCAATGTCGCAATCAACAGTCTCAGCTATTACGGTCCGAACCCCAGAAAAGTTTGAAGATGTTGTCAATATTTTTACCGATAGGTTAACACATCTAAAACAAATGTAAATCTTCAGCAGTTGCTTATGCTCAGGTATGAACTTCACTGCTCTCTGAAAGCAAACAAAAGTTGAAAATCTGGTCCTTGCTCCACTTAGTAAAAGTTGGCACCTTCGACTGCTTTGCATGCTTGTTCAAATTTGTCGCCGAGATGTAGCTTGCGAGACACAGAGTCATTGTCGAATGCCTCCAGTAACTAAAAAAACAATATTCATTTGATAATCCCAATAATTTGTATAGCACCTCTTCAAGTGGACTACTCAGAGGCACATCCAAGTCCAGCGCTGACAAATATACACCGAGAAACAAGTCATTCACATTGCTTATCTTTTCTTCCTATAAGCCATACATTTCATGTGAAGCGTATACATGGCTTCAGACGTAACATAAGACCTTACTGGTGCATTGGAAGCGACTTATTAATACCATTAATGACAGTGAGTGAGTAGCTGCAGATTAACGTCACTGTGTGATAACAAAGCCCATTAACAACGCCCTCCTCCTTTATCCAGGCTTGGGACTGGCACTGGCACTGGCAGAGTGCAACCAGTGGCGGAGTTCTTAGTGAATGGCAGTCATACAGATAATTGATTACAACTTTGTGTAGGCTGTCGCTGACTGTTGAATCAATAAGAAAAAAAAGAATGCTACGCCTAAATTAAATGTTTTAGTACAGTGGTTCCCAACCTTTTTTTTTACCTGAGGGCCACTTTTTTAAAGTTGGAGGACACAAGGGCCACTTTTTCTTAGTTGAAGGACATTAGCGGGCCAAAAGGCTAAAATGTAATTGACTAAAAGCATATAAAATTGTTATATTTGAATCAAAATATAATGTTTTTTATAGACGTCCAAATAAAATTACTTGTAATAGAAAATAATTATGTGTTCTATCCTGTCCAAATTGTCAATTTTTCATATATTTTTGTTAATTCGTTGAGAGCCATTTTTTAGGTCTGGCGGGCCACTTTGGCCCGTAGGTTGAGAACCACTGTTTTAGTGGAATCAGATAATTGCTATAGGTACCTCATAGTTGTATTCAGAAGCATATTTGTAAAGATCTCTCAGAGCCAAGCCAATGTTAGATTCTGCCACATGTGCCTACAAACATAAGACATGAAACATATCTTTATGCTATGATCAGTCTAAAACTGACACTGTGTGTGTCCAAGTGAATGTTTGCTGTGACCATTGCCGAGAAAATGGTAGTGATAATTCTTGTGATTTATCACCAATTCCATAAACGTATGCCTTATGCAACATTAAAGTTGATAATAACTTTTCGTCCAATATCATTCTTGGACATACAAAATATCATAGGGCAGGAAAATGTATAAAAAATATGACTTATTAAGTGATAAGTGACCATTTTCTCGGCAGGTAAAGGTCTCATATATACAAGCACACACATCAGGTGATAAGGTGCTTGATTAATAAAAAAATATGAGGAGTTTCTGCCTTTCTCATATGTACAAGTTACAAATCTTTAAAGAACATGAATGGATTTGAATATGTTTGAAGGAGGACCTCAGAAATTGCAATATATACTTTAGAGAAATATATCATTATGGTCCATGTGTGCAGTGGACTTTGATTTACCGATGTTCTGGTATCCATGTAAACTCACTGACCTGTGAATGTTGTATCATGATGTGTGACATCTGTTCGTCGGTTACGGATGGCAAGTCTTGGACGTCACGGTAGAACTGTGCCAGCATTTGTCGATAGCGTGGAATGTCTTTAGCAAACAGGAGTTTCGTGGATGGTGAATCCTGCAAAGATCATATGCCATGTGGTGAGACATTCAATGCAACTATCAAAGAACAATAGCAGTTAATGTAACGGTGTGATCGGTTGGGTAGCATACTGCCACAGTTTAGTCCAAGAACTTCTTAATGCATAATGCATACAAAGTTATGGACACGTCATGAGACAATAGAAGGACAGCGTAGAAAGCAGCCTGATAACGGGACTGATGGATAGAGAAAGAGGAAGAGGAAGACCTAGAATGGCATGGATAGACAACATCTTGAAATGGACTGGACTTTTGGGGAGGATGCTAATGAACATGGCAGGAGATAGACAACAGTGGAAAATGCTCATCCATTCGTGCAGCCAACCGTCGCAGAGCGATGATGACGGAATGACATGACATACAAAGTTATTGGATCAATTATCAATAGTCAGAAATGACATGCACAGGCCGGTCAGGACAGACCAGTGGAGTCAGAGGAGAGAGTGTGGGACACATACGGGCATTGACCCAGGTTGTCCTTCATGCCTCTCTCCCAATTCTCTTCAATCAGACAAGGTGGTCTACCTGTGCCAAGATGTTAATGGTATGGACCTGCAGACCAGACCAGTTGAAGCTGGGTAACATGACTCGAGACAGACTCAGACAGAGAGTCGCGTCGGACCCCTACAGGCATTTAGTCCAAGGATTTTAATGATGATGAATGATGATGATGATGAATCAATGAAGAAATGATCAACTCCTAAATGTGTATCACTAGCAGATAATTTACTCTTTTTTCACTTTAAAACTTACCTATAAAACGTCAGAAAATGGGTTATCAGTATAACTTTATCTATCCCTTTATTCAAGGCACAGTGAAAGGTGAGTTATGGAAAATGTCTTTAGAGAAGTCATACAGCATTTAGAATTTATCATTTAAAAGGCTAAACCAAATGAATTCTTCAGTACACTTGGAAAGTGAATTTCCCTTGGCCATTATAAACAAACAAACAAACCATGTGAACACTTCATGGAAAGCATAACATAATAAACAAATCAAGTCTTCCATTCTGCAGCTCGCGGATAGATATGAAGCCGGGAGGTTCGAGGTTCGAATCCACCTCACGTTGTTGCGCAGGGACCTTGGGCAAGTCCTTCACTTGCAATTGCTCAGTGCTTCGGCGTGAAACTCCGATGCAGTGTCCGCTCTGCAGTCGGGAGCGCCTCTGAGTAGAGAGCTTGAAGGGGCGCTATAACAAGTGCACATACATACATACATACACAATTGGAAAGGTTTTCACTATAAAGATGGGTCAATACTTATTGGTCAAATTCAAAATCCAGAGCACTGTGTGCTAGGACTGAAAGCAGCATTCTATTCCTAATGAAGAGCGGAATGAAAGTGAATTAAACGGAAGTTGGTGGACGACATACCTTGCTCAGCGTTTGTGTTTGTGTGGAGCAGGTGTCCATAAGCGTCTGGGCAATCGTTGAAAGACAAGATTCTATGATGACGGATTTGTTTATGTCGAACACAAACTCTGGATTTTTCATCAGGCTGACCCAAAACCTCAGAGGAAGACTGGAAATGTTTTCCCAGAAACATGAGATTTAGATATTTAGATAGCAATGTAAAAACATCAATTAATTGATCAAGCACACTAAATTTGATATGTACTCAAACCGGATGAAGTTGAAATTACAATGTGTGTTCAATAACTGGTCAAGGTGCCTACACACTAGTACATTGGTTCTCAAACTTATGCAGGCCACGGACCGGCAATAATTTTTGTCGAAGCTTGCGGACCGCTGAACTTTAATGGCAAGAGCAAACTAAAGCGACATAGGTTAAATTATAAAAAGTCTATTAAAAGGATTTTAAAAATTAATGATTTGTTTCATGAATTCAAACCTATCTCTAATAGCATTTAACTTTTTTCTCAATTTGATTCTCATTTAATTAGGCCACATTTAAAAAGTTTAACTCAAATTAAATTTCCAACAAAAGAAGTTTGCTATTGTAGCAAAAATAGGGGCCTATAGCTAATGACACATTACTAAGGTTGTGCGCTAATGCTGGAAGCACCTGCTCGAAATAAAACACAGAAATCAGAATATCACCATATTTTAAATATTGTGAATCATATTTTCGTGTTAACGGTCGATTCTTTTTCAGCTTGGATGTTTCGTTCAGAAACCAGTTTCCTTATAATAGACTTTTCTTTGCTCAGAGTGCCTGAGCGTTCATGCTATTTCACTGTTCTTTCATTTAGAAAAGTCCAGAAGGCTTGCTTACGATTGTTAATTTTCTAAATGCTTCAAACACATTTGTTTATATTTAAAATGTTATGTAATAAGATTAAATGATCTACATCCAGCAATGCTTGATCAGCGTTTACTTCACTATCGCTCTCCATAGTTCAAGAGAAATTATAAACACGGAACTGACTGCAGTCATAGATTTAGTAAAATCAGAATAAATAAATATTGCTTGAAAAACCATTTGGCAAATTGGAATAAGGCACTGGTAATGTAGACCTTCTTTGATTTTGAGACAAGCTTTTGAATTAATTTTGAACAATTCGAATAATTTCACAATTTCAAATATATAAATTAGGCTAGTAATTAGGCTATAATTCATTTTCACTCTAAGACTTCTTCGCGGACCGGTGAACAGGACTCCGCGGACCGGCACCGGTCCGCGGACCACCACTTTGAGAACCACTGCACTAGTACACAGTGACCATAACTTGGAATGCTCATGCCTGTATGCTGAACGTTACAACTTAGAGGAGCTCTGCTTTCTCTGGCCGTGGCTGGTCTGGAAGTGCTCTTGAGAGGGGTCCTGAACAACAGGCGCCATAATAGGGCCACAGAATGAATGAATGAATGAATGTGTAAATAAATGCAAACAGACTCAACAGTCGTTTCAAGAGGGCAACTAATCCATCTCAGCAGTTGATGGCACATATATGTCATTAAATTGGTGACAAGCTGCTCTCAACAACACTTCTAGTTTAAAGATCCATGTCATGACTACTGGTGACAGAGGCAAGCAGTATGAGCTGTCTCTACTGCTGCCTTCACAAAAACATGATCAGTATATCTAGCAGTGAATGTCATGTCTACTAAATGCAACGTTCTGACTACACAGCCACTGATATAAAAAAAATAGGATAAGAAGGAAGACCTGTTGCTTTTCCAGATGTGAATGACTTCTGGATCGATGATGTTATGCCTGGCAGCTGAACTGTCCAAGAAGTCAAAGAGGTACTTGACGGCTGGAGGCAGACTGGAATTCGCACACAGCATCGTCATAAACAGGTCGTCTATGTACAGCTGCAGGGTGCACTGTCAGAACGTTCGAACACAAAAGCAACAAGTTAATAATAATCGGCAATTAAATAATTAATTCATAATACATCCTTGCTAATCTAAAATTGGACGCATACTTCAGGTTTCTTGCGATTATTTGAATGACCGTAGTCATGAATGTTAATTGGCACAGATCACTCGAAATCTTTTAGCCAATCATTCTGCAAGTCTTTGTGCTAACGCCAATACTTGCAGAAGTGGCTTACTTACATACACAAGTATTTGCACAGAACATCTATTGGAAGGTCTTCTCATTTATTCCACGAAGTCTCACCTTTGTGGCAAGAAGTCGTGTGAGGAAGACTTCGGAAATTACTTTCTGTACACGACCCGAATTCTGACTATCATCATGTTTCACCTGAAAGAAAAAAATTACGCTTTTAGACACATGTTGAATTTTACTGACCAGTATACTGACTCGCATTATGCATGACAAAAATCTGGTTTCAAGAGAATGTGAAGAGATCAAATAAGTTGAAATAATCCAAAAACATAGACTATATTAATCGCCATATTAAAAAGTTAAAATAGAATGCCAACATATGTCATATGAAATTTTAGAATTCAAAGGCATCAACAGAATTGAACATTTCTGACAATATCAGAGGACAAAAAAGATGACCTCATTGAAATACGAAACCCATTTCAAAACACCAATCACAAAAGATCATTTGTGCTGTGCATCTTCAGAAACTGTATAGAGAAGAAGAAATCATGGCAGACGATAGAAAATGCTACTGGACGACAATAGAATAATGTCTAACCAAGTGGTAGAACTTTGACCCTTCCTCAGACACAAAGAAAGGAGTGGTCGAGCTGACTGGAGAGTGACTGTTGATATCAACACTAGCTGAAAACAAAACAAGTCCCCACTAGCAATGAGATTCATCTAAATCAACACCTAACCATTTTCAACCAGGATAGGTTTAACCATCCTGTCAAAGAATTGCTGTTAATCGAATGGCTTGCTCCGTTGTAGAAATTCTTCGACAGAACTGTTAGTGACATAATTCTCTGAGCCTCAGCATATGAAATGTTAGCGACTTCATTTTCTCAACCTTGACATATGAGGAGGGCGGGTGGCCAGTCCTCTCCCTCACCGTCTCCTCTTCCCACAAACAGTGTACAGTCGGTGTCCTCATTTCAGCCGAGTTGGCTAGGGTTTCAGGCAGGCAGAGCTCACATCTTGAACCCAATTTCTGCCCAGTTGGGGATTTGAACCACCTCCCAATTGACAGTCTAGCAATTCAGCATGCAGACCACCACACCACCGAGCACCCCTGCCCCCATTCAAAATGAAACTAAGATCATAATTATAAAATTCAAGGTCAGAGTCAGAAGATCCACATTAAAGTTGACATGTGAAGGCTAAGGTGAGTCAGAAGGTCACTCACTGTACATCTGTGGATTGAGATCTTGCTTCCGCTTCGGAATGACAGCCAGAGTGGCGCCATCTGGTATACGGTAGTGTCCAATGGTGTTGATCTTTTGCCATCCCTTGCTTGCGGCAGTTGTCAAGTCATCGTCGTGAAGGACAATAACACCTTGACCTGGTGACCCCCACTCTGTAAGGCATGAATATTCATGATTATAATAAGGTATTCTCCATCTCAAGCAGAATCATGACTTCAACAGCCAGCAGCAAAGTCTAGAACAAATAAACTGATAACTTCAGGTAAAAGTTTCTTAGAACTCATTGATGGCATCAGTCACCTCAGGGCTTAGTGCAAGCAAAAAGAATCAAAAGAATATAAAACATGGATGAATGAATAGTAGCCTAAGACCTGTATTACAAGAAAGACTGCTATAGGAAGTAATAAGTTGTAAGTTGTGGAAAAGGCCTTATCCTAGAATGCCTTGGAATTAATAAAAGACAATAATAACTTTCTCAACTAGGTAAAGGACAGCTTCATTAAGGAAGAACCGACCGAGGTCAACATCGAGAACTGATGGCCGGCAAGAGAATGGCGCGTTCAGGTAGATGGCATCAAGTGCTTTCTCCTTCGCCTGAGTTATTGTATCACAGTCCAACATCTTACAGGTGGTCGGGTCCTGCTGAGGAAAGTTTCCACCGTCAACTAAGTTCACTACCTGACAGAACAGCAGAAAACCACTTAAAATACATTATAAATACATTAATTATACCCATCGACACTTCATTCATTCTATTTGCATGGAATAAACATTCGTTCATTCATTCATTCAAGTATTTATATAGCGCCTCTTCAAGGAAACTACTCAGAGGCGCTCCCAACTCCAGCACGGACAAACAGAACAGTTTCTAAGTGCTTATAGAATGTGTCAGAGAGTGATCTAAGGAATGGCGCGAATGATGATCTTATGTACATTGTAAGTAGGTGTCATACAAGCATTTGGTGGGTGGCAACTGATTTCTATGTAGAAGTACTAAATACTCGCTTTCCCAAAGTCCTCACAGGTTAAGATGTACTTAACAAGTATAAATGCTTAAAAACCTATCAACTGATGCAAATTCCCATGCATTCTGGGATTACTACATTGTCCTTGCGTCAAGTTCTTCAATGTAAAATAATTAGCAAAACTTTGTCTTTTCAGGGAGCCTGTTGTTCCATAGCCACCATAATTATAGGAAACTATTGTAAATGCATATCATCGAAATTCTTGTGTATAAACGATCTTATGACAGCATGACATGCACCATGTAGGCCACCATGCATTATGCTGGAAACAGCAAATTGAATTGAATCGAACAGCTGTTCAAACTAATAAGTGGTAGGATACGTAACTGCTCTGCTGAACTGCCTGTCAGTTGACACATGTCTGTAGTACCTAAACTTACCATATTTAGGACATGCCAACACATCCCTAGCACAGGCCAAGGCGCCTTGTCACCAAAACGTTAAGCAATAAGAGAAGTGCAAATATTGCGTGTTGTGGTATATGCATTGCGTAATAATGTAGAATACATTGTTGGGGTCAACTATTCATTCACTGTATCACTCTGATGGATTCTGATTTATAAATGAAAATAAAGAAGACAGCAATGCCAACATTGCCAAGTATTTACTAGCACTCTAGTCTCAATCTTCTGCTGGAGTAGTCGGTACTCGGTAAGGGCATAGCGGGCATCGGAGGTGATGACGTCGACCGGGCCTTTCTCCGTCTGGTGCTTGATGGCCTTGTAGAGCATGAAGAGCGCCTTGCCCGAATGCTCTCGCAGGTGGTCGTACATGCACAGCGTCAGCCAATTTGTCAGCAGTTTCTCCGCCACCGACTCCGTCCTAAAAACAATGCAAGGAATGTATAAGAGTCCTAATACACTTCAGAGCTCTGCAATCCTCAGCATGCAGAAGATCTAGGTGTTTATCTTCTCTTGATACTACCCACATATATTATTAATACTTGACCATTGTTCTGCTTAGTTGACACAAGACAAGGAGTGCTTCCAAGCAGTTAGGTGCCTGTATATAAATGTGTTGATTGAATGGATAAGGAAACAACAAGGAGTGATTCCTAATGATTAAGTCTAGCGATTTAAATCTTTACGTTAACTAAATTTTTTGTAAACCATTCGTTGCTTTTTTTTTACATCCATGTAATGTCCAACACCGATTCTGTACCTATGTCAAGCTACAAGAACCAATACTTTCTAAAACAGTAGTTCGAGCTAATCAGTTCGAGCTAATCATTATTCTGCTCAGTAGAAATGTCTGCAGTTATTTCAAGTCAAAAATAAAACCAACCTTCGAAGCATTAGTTTTGCATGTCGTTTCTCCACATATTGGTCAATCAAATCGTTTAGTAAAGCCTTCAGAATCCTAAAAGATAACTTCAAATAAAAGACTAGCTAAGAAAATCTGAAAATCCTCAATCTGATAACATAGCATATCTAATAATTGGTTCCGATATAATAATCTAATAATGCATCTTACAAAACAAGCTAATAAAACTTTGGAAGGAGATTTAAAAATTAAAATTGGCAGTCAGCAGTCTCAGTACAATACTATAGAATGTCACACAATCTCAAATTATCTAACATAGCAATTGAAGGAAATCTAATTATCTATCCCTGTCTGCTGTGATATAACTTAATGTGATAGAATTCAATTTACACACATTGCAGCACACAAATGCACCGATACATTTAATGCACATACAAGGCGGAATTGTAACAAAAGCAGCAGGTTTGTCAAATTCTAATGCAACAAGTGGCATATCCACTGGGAAATGAAACCTTTACAACACTGACTTGAAGACAGATGTGGTTACTGTTAGTTATGATGGAAATCAAGAATTTAATTAATGTCTTCTCAGAAAAATTCTCAGGGCAACATGGCAAAGAGCTGATCACAAAGACGTGTCAACAACAGTTAACAGATTCAGGACTCAGAAGCTGTCAGTTGCGTGAATGTTACAATCTAAAGCACATGAATATAAGAAATTATCTATTGGTTCTTAGCAAATCTCAAAGTACGAAAAGTGCTAATGAGATATATTTATAAGACACATATCCTGCTGATTCTTTTGAAACCTTTTGATTGCTCATATTATGTAAATGCAAAAGAGACATGCCGGCATTTCACCGTTCAGTCACGTGATCTAAAAATCTTCTCAATCTAAAGCTGGGTCAAGAGAGACATCATGCTATCATATGGTATCTGCTACAAAATTATATCACCTTTTTTACCTCCACTTAGTGATTCTCTACTTTCTTTTAAGTTTCCATAGTAACATTTCTTAACATGCCAAACTCTAAGTTTGAATGGTGAGTTTTCACATTATCAGCAAGAGTTTATTAAACAGAACTTGGAAACCAATGCAGTGTATAAACTTATACAATCTTCATAGATCTTCCTACAATCTTCCTACAGATTGTAAATACATACTTACTCTGTAATGTATTCCATTCTGTCGTGAAGAACAATAACTAGGAGTGACGCAAATATCGACCTGTAAATTGAAACAGTTAATTTTTTTATAGAAGTCATTTGCTGTGGCAATTTCTAACCGACTATTTTATTAGCTGTTTGCCACTATACAGGATTAAGCACATGGCTATAAGCATTTAGTATTTTGTTTGCACTAAAATTAGTGCTTCTGCTTCTAAATTACAACCTTTCAACAACCAAGATTTTTTAAATTCAAAGGCACTAAATTAAACATCTGTCTCTTCATCTGAAACCAGCCTTCGAAGCCATTCTGATAGTCTATATGTTTCAATAAATGGAAAAAAAAATATGTAACTAAATGCCAACAATCATAGATTCAGCTGTATTCGCTGCATTTACCATCTAGACATTCCATCCTTACCTGTCTTTGACGCTGAAGTTTTTCTGTTCCTCCAGAGTATGAATAAATACGAGAAGAAACTGCGAGCAGTTCAGAAGCTGCTTGAAGTCTTGAAGTCGGTCGTCGTAACATTTGTATCGCCCATTTCTTGTCTGCAGTTTCAAAGCATGAACATGATGGATTATGGCACTAGAAAGCCAATTCGTTATGATGCAGCCGATTTTATTGTATTCTCTGCCAGACGTAAAACCTCGAAGTTACTATTGTAGTAACTGTAATTGTGGTTAGCGACTTCCATTGTGCCAAAGTCTAATGCAAAAGGCTTCAAGCGATGGCGCTCCAGAGCTAAACCATAATCAGGTCAATATCCGGAATATCGTTTTTATAAATAGGACAGATAGGCAGCTCTGAGCTCTTAGTGTCTTTGGTTTCTTTGTTCAAGAATCAGACACAGATATAGTCCACCACTTCTCAGGTCAAAATTGTTACCATTCAAGGCCATATTATTTTATCCAAGGGAAATTGAAAGGAATTACACTTTTAAAAGGCCACATCTTAAGTCTTTAATTGATGAAACTTTCGTGGTTTGAATTATTTTACATTTCTCTGCTGAACAAGTTGCTTCTGGTAACATGAAAGCCTATTTGAAACACTTATAGACTTGTCATTCCTCTTATTTGCATTAACAAACAACTTCAGATCAGTTTAAATTCAGCAACAGCAATCAACCGTTTGGTTCGATACTTAGAGTAATTATGCTGACACGTCTACAGAATTACTTGTATTTGGTCGACTCTACATAGGGAACCCATAATTTGGTTCTCTTTGAGTTCTCCCTTTGACTCCTATTGAAGAATTGCATAAGCGTTTGGTGATCAATAAAAATGACCATCACTTCTACAACTATTGAACACAATTATTCCTTTGATTAAGGTAAATGAAGTCAGGTGCACCACTGAGAAATTCCCTTTGAAATGCATGACACAAATGTGCAGACACAAATAACAAATCCCACGCTTCCATTTTCCCCGTCTCCTACCTTCATATCGCATCGCAGCACTGAGTAGTCGGGATGGGCTGGAAAAAGGATGTTGTGAGAAAAGGTTTTGTAATCCCAGAATGGAATTCCAATGACGTTCAGATCACTGGTGAAGTCAGACACTTCTGTTTGCAGTTCTGCAAAGGCTACAGTGAACCAATATATTGGAGATTATTGGTGTAATGGCAAATGCTAGCAAAATATATACACGCACATAGGTAAATGCTATGACTGTATATTTTACAGCATCAACTTGATAACTTGATAAGGCACATGCAATAGGAATTCAAATCATATCATGTTTTTCATTTATGCGCAACATGATTGGTTTTAAGAAACTGAACATACAAATTCAAAACTCTACTAACTGGAGATATAGGTAGAAAATCATTAAAACTTAGAAAGTCTGCAGCTGTTAGCGATACATGAGCAGCCTTACCAGTAGACAAATCTAATTTCTTAATAAAGGTTGCTATCCGTTGATGCTCAGAAGTTAAACTCAACAATATACCATTCGTCACACTTAGTTTGATTTATATATTTATATATATAAATATATATATATATACATATATATATACACATATATATATATATATATATAATAACTTCTCACTGAAACTACAGTATATGTATATTATATATATATATAAATACATATACAAACACATACAATACATGATATATAAAATAAATAAATAAAATACCTAGTATTGTCATACACAATATACATTGTTATCATAACCATTGTATGAATCATAATTCTAAATCAGTAGCCTACAAGTTAAAAAGCAGTCCAACGGTTGGTAGATACCCTGTTTGCACTCGTTGCGGATGTTGATCTCCAGGGTGTTCAGATGGAACTGGAGTTTCCTGAACTGCCTCACAGCTTCCGAACTCTTGCGTTTGTAGACGACAAGTATGATGACAACGACTGTGAATAGGGCGCCCCCACTAACACCAATCCCTATTACCCAGTACTCGTTAATGCTGTTCATCGAACCCTGGTATTCAAGTTCTCCCAAGACTTGGACAAAGTTTCCAACCACAACCTAAAAAAAAGAAAATCTCCATAAGTACTGTTAAACGTTCTATTTATCCGGCACACAAGAGTAATTTTATCTAGTGACTCTAGTCCCATAACTCTTGTCTCTACCCATATTACATAGTCACTGTTTTGTCACGACGAAAGGCTTTCAATGAACAGCAAGGATTGCCAGCGACTACTGCAGACTGGAAAGCATGTCTTATTATCTTGACATGTCATGTCATTACAGTTCATGTCATGTCACGCATTATCATGACATGTCAAGTCATAACATGATATGACATGGCAAGACAAGTCATAACATGACATGACATGTTTAACAGTTTAACACATCATTGCAAGTGTCATCTGCATTCTCATCACATATCAGTCAAATTTTAAACAGTCGCAGTTAATTAGCTTGCAGGAGACAAATTAAGAGCATAAGAATGACATTATACGAACCTTAACAATTGGAAGACCTCCCCTCCTCAAGCCGTAGGAGTTTAAGGCTTGCGGTTGGTTGACTGGCGGTGTGCAGTAAAGGGTGTTAACGTCAAGTGAGTTCACACGACATATCTCGGCACCAATAAACACCATAACTTCGGAAGGTGTGCATGCAAGATTTAAATTCTCGCCCTAAAATATTGAAATAATAAACAAGCAGTTTTACTAAAGTAAGGTAATACTGTGCACACTCACGTGCTCCTGATTTACATGCTGTTCTTTAATGAATGAAAGTTGACAGATCACCTACGAATAGCTATCATGCTATATTGGTCAATGTGTCATATAAAATCACAATGTGGCACTAAATACTGACCTTGCAACATATTACCTTACTCTAGGTGTCCTTATGATGGCATATATTATTACAAATTATAAATTGTCATGCAATTATTTACCTACTTTGCTTTATACATGGTCTCGTTCATATGCCTTATCATAGCCTTATCAGGCAAGTGACCAAAAGACCGCTTTGCTCAGTTTACACTGTTCACAGAGATGCAATGCAGAGTAAGGTAGGTAAAATAAAGTAAGACACTATACAGCAAGACAACTATTTATACAGGCATGGCTCTATTCTCTTACCCCAAGAATCAGTGCCTCTCCCCGGTAAACTCTCTGACCACCATCAAAAGGAATGAACTCCGGATCTGGAACGACTGTAAAGGTTGACTTTACATCTGGAAAATGGAGAGACATGTTATGGACAGACACCACACCATCCATCGTAAACCAGACTTCATAGTCGCCGAACTCTTGGAAAGCATCGATTCTCGGCTGTTTAGCGGACAGAGTCTCGTTTCTGATTTTCGGAGAGGAACAGGTAAGGGTTGAGTTGTTGATAAAGTAGCACTACAAACATCACATAATCCTTTATAGATGATTAAATATCATAGACAAAAATTTATTTAAAGTTTGTATGAATCATTTTTCACAAATTCACCTTATCTTATCTTATCTTATCTGACCATTTATAAAGCGCTTCTTGCAGCAAGAGCCTTTCAGAAGCGCTCCCAGTGCGTTTAACTCCGAGAAAAAAGACAAGTTTTTAGACGAGAGAAAGACGAGGATACACTACCAGAGAGAATGGCAGAGCGAACTGATGGGGAAGCCCATTCCATAGGGAGGGACCAATGCAGGCAAATGATCTGGATTGAGCCATGGCAGTCCTGACTCGGGGGACAAAGAGGTCAAGCCGATCAGAGGACCTAAGAGGACGCAGTGAAGTGGCAGAAAGGGGCGATGTATCTGATCACACAGATACTTCGGAGCAAGACCCATTTGAGACTTAAGGACCAAAATCAGGACTTTAAATTGAATACGGGCCGAGAGTGGAAGCCAGTGAAGTTGTTCAGTCATGAATGTAGAAATGTGGGAGAATCGAGGAAGATGGGCAATGAGCCTAGCAGCGGCATTGAGTACAGATTGCAGAGGAGCTAGGCGAACCTTAGGCAGTCCAATAAGGACAGAGTTGCAATAGTCGATCCGAGAACATACAAAAGCATGCACAATCACCTACACTGTATTGAAAGCTATGTGCCACTTAGTGCGAAGCAAAAGCAATGCAAACAATACGAAGCCATTTTGACACTTTGAGAATCCAGCAATGGAAAGGTTGAAAGGAGAGGAAATACGGAATGGAATGTAAAAGAACATTTGTATAACACATTTTAAGAGCCTCTCTTCATGGGTGCAGGGTGCGGTGTGTGCAGTTAACAGTAAGATGAAAACAGATGCAGTTCTAATGCATGCTCAGTTTAACATTTCATTATGCAGTGTGCACGCTGGAGTTATTACGCTTCATATGACATGTTTGATCATATCAAACATAAATCAGCAACAGTTTATTTTGCTCTCTTAAATAACTTCCATAGTACTGCCAACATCTAGTTTACCAGTAAAGGGCATAATTGCAAATTGCATCACATGTACATGTTGCTCTTTTGATTATGCGTTCAAACAACCAATAAAAAATGTGTGAATAGAGAAGTAGAAGTCATAATCACCTACATAGTTTGTCCGTATGAACTTCTCAACTACTGCATTATGAGAAGAAAAATTGCAAATATAATACTTTGAGCAACTAAACAAAATTTGACACCAGAGGTCAATGTTGACGCCAGCTAACTTTAACTTTTAAGCAACATATGGTTAACAGTTTGGCCACCGTTATAAACTCATGAGTCCAAATAAATTTAAAATTTAAGAAAAATGACAGATCAAGTAGGCCTAGAAGAAAGAAACTATGTATAACAAACTATAGAAGGTAAATGGATTAATTATGCCCATAATACTATCTTCAAGTCTATGCCTAGGCTAAATTCCTCTGCTTTATAAGTTGCTCAAATCCTACGTTTTAGCTGTGACTGGGTTGGAGCGCCTCAGAGGTGCTCCAACCCAGTCACAGCCGCCTCTGAGTAGATTTCTTGAAGGGGCGCTATATAAATTCTCAAAATGAATGAACGAGTGAATGAAAGTCATAGGAATTGCTCCATTCATGTGCTTACAGAAGAGTTATGGGTAGAAATTCCATTGGAGAGATGAAGGAAAGCCTGTCCAATGGAACCGAATGAAGTGCCGGTAATTGTGACCATTCGTCCACCGCTGAAGAATAATATTACAACCATAGCAAGGTTAAAAATTAGATGGAAACTAAGTAACAAAAGTGAAACAAACGCTGGTTGTGAAACAGACTGTCATTACCAAGAATTGGTCCAGCAATTCTTGAAAGCTCGTATGCTAACGACAGGGCTGCAAGAATTAAACTAACAGAAAAAAGCCTTCGAAACTGTAAATTAGTCAACTTTTGATCTCTGCTAAATGATAGGCTCATTGAAATAATTTCATTGAATTTTCATCATGACTTAACCAACTTGCCTTCACCCTGCCAAAATGTTCAAATCTAGCAATTTGATTTCATACTGGAAATATACCATCACACAAAATCAGTTTGTTCTAAAATGTTACCATTCAGAAAATTTGTGACAAAATCAGATATTTATTCAGCGAAGCAACTTTAGCCACGGTGAGGAGTTGCATTTTTTATGGTTAAGGACCTGCCTGGCGAATGACGTGAGTGGGTTGATGTCAAGAATGGTCGGATTTTCTGTATATTCAAACGTCTGGTCAATTCGTCTGGTGACTTCATCAAAGATGACAGCAATTGGTAGTACCATAGCGCTAAGAACTGGCACCGTGGTGCATACCAATGCCGTGCCATTCAGTCGCAGCCTGTATAAAGCAGACAGAGAGACATCATGATACAGGAAGTGCATCTGATCCCAGAATGGAATCGGGAGTAAAAGCACACAGCATGGTGGCCATCTGTCACTGCATACAGCATAGCAATTGAAGAGATGGTGGTGGAGCAATGCGGCAGATAACAATTGAAGAGATGGTGGTGCAGCAATGTGGCAGATAACAATTGAAGAGATGGTGGAACAATGCGACAGATAACAATTGAAGAGATGGTGGAACAATGCAGCAGATATCTACATCTCAAGCTGAACAATCTCTTTGTCTTAATCAAACAACTGCTATGCTCTGGTTTATTCTCGTTTGCTCAGCCAATCCGTCACTCAAATTTATTCTCATTATCGCAATCAATCAAAGTCTGGTTATCTGATGCAACCCAGTCTGCCTTCTCTCCATATATTTCTTTGCTAGGGCTCCTGCCAAGGAAAACTGCAATCACAACTACTCTACTGATAATCGAAAAGATAATAAAAATGAATTATGATCCACGAGTATACATGTAGGAACAATGGAAATGCAGGACAGAACGCATCAGACAATACGAAATAATGAAAATGCACAATCAGTAATGAAACACAATCAATAAATAATACAGCTATTAAGCATACCAACAATATAAGCTAGGGCTGGTACTGGAAAACAAATCAAGCAATTAATCACTAAGATTTAACCTCAATTAATTGAATTCAATTAACTTGGTATCCGATACAAAAGTGTGAAAAGAGTAAAAAAAATTAGTCAAAGAGTTAGTTGCTACTTTTTTCTATATATAACTTCACCAATTCAATTAATTTATTAACTTCAGGTTCGTGCTTCCATGTGACTTAGTTCACATTAAACAGTCATTGCAAGTAATAATAATAATACTAAAAAAATAATAAAAAATAATAATAATAATAATAATAATAACAATAATAATAAAAGTAGTAATAATAACAATAATAGCAACAATAAAAATAATACTGGCTTTCTCAAACATTCTTGGCCACTGTCTTGCCCAGATAACTGGAGACAATAGTAAAACCATATTTTTCTACCAGTGCCTGTCTATCACCATCCAGCACTTCAATGCGATCACTTTTCACAGCACTTTTGGCACTCAGCACGGCTTTAGTGAGGCCATTCCAGAACAATGCTATCCCTATTTTAACATCCTCAGAATTACATGTGCCTCAGGTAAAAAAAAATAATAGCATTAAAGCATCTAATAAAAATTAGAACCAAGGATCGGAAACAGCATAGAAGTTGGAGCGCAGACTGACTTATGGAAGATGAAGAGATTTAGAGCAGAAAATTCATCACTGACCTGTCCAGTTTACAAGGAACAAAGTCAAAAAGAATCTGGATGAATCCTCCAGTGTCAAGGTCATATCCATGGAAAGTAATTGCAGTTCCTCCTGCCATTGGGCCAAGTCTGGGCGAAACACTAACCACATCAGGTTTCTGAAACAAATAGCACACTTAACGGCCCTAACCATGCGTTTAACACCCACTGTTAGATCTAACCTTTGACCTGGCATTTTAGATTATATTCCCATATTTCATAGAAAGTGATGGTTAGTTACCATTTGATAGTACCCAGAACGAGGCCGCCCAGGGACCAAAGTCAATTTTTAACCTTCAGAATATTTAGAATGGTATTCAAATCTACATGTACAGCATGCACACTTACCGTAATAGTTTTAAATATTGGCCTATGCCAGTATGTTCAAGCGCGTGATTTAAATAAGCAACCCGTGTGTGGTGTGCCAATGCCATCATAAAAATACAATACTCTTTGCAGTCTTAGGCGGGAAATATTTTGCTCATCATCATCATCGTCAAATGCATTATCGTATGCCCTTGTGAGTTACAGAAAAGCCGCTATACAAGTGCTTCTAATACATCGCCACCGAAATAGTTATAGAAACACATAAATTTGGGCTATAAAAGATTGACTACCTGATATTTAAATTCCATCTCCCACGAAACTGTTGCATCACCAATTGTTACAACAATCCTTGCCTGTTTGCGTCTGCTAACTGCACCCGTCTTACAAACAATTCTGAAATGAAGCAAACATTATTCATACATCCATTTTACAGAAATAAATCAAATTCCAAATGGTTCCTCAACTTCTTTTACTCTCTCGTGCCTACTGGAAATAATTTCTGTTAATAAATTCTGTTGCAGACTGTATTATGAATTTATGAGAACCGCATGGTTTATGTTAACTGCTAAATCAATCATAACTAATACCTCATCAAAGCAGAGAACAGTGCATACATGTCAGCACATAGATGTTTCTGCAACTTCGAAGAATATTCCCACTTACCTTAACAAGAATCTTGCATTGCTAAAGTCAAAATTGGACCGCATTAAATCATTTGACAAAAGCAGCATTTGGTACCGTCATTTTAAGTGTATATAAGTTTAGCCTGTGGCTGTTTGGTCATTAACAGCAAAATCAAGGATGCCATTTAATTACATCTGTATAATATTCATTTGTTCCTTTATTCATTACAGAAATTTATATAGCACCCGAGCATTGATAAAATGGAGTTTTGAGCTTGCATAGAATGTGTCTAAGTGGATCGTGAGAAGCACATGTAGCACCAAAGGGAAGCCCATTCCAGAGTGCTGGACCATCATTTGAGAAGGTGGGGTTCTGCTTAAGTAGTAGGCTATGGGTGAAAGCGACTAGGAGCACACCTTGGTTGAATGGGCGAGAATCGACCCAAGGCATCCGACGTAGGACAGCAAAACTCGTGAAGACAGGCTGTGCCCAGCCCAAAGGTACCGTCATAACAAGACAACAATTCAGTATGCGATATGCACTTCTGGATGGGAGCCAGTGCAGCATGACTCACAGGTAACAGTCAGAGGAGTGTTCAGATCTTGGAATGCATCGGATGGGACGTACTGTAGAGTGTAAACCCAGTCCCTGCACCAAAACGGCCTTGCTCAGAAGCCAGAACAGAGTGAGCAGCAGTAGTCAAGTTGGACACACCCCCCAACCCAGGACCCCACCCCCACTCCACCCCAACCCACCGCCCCCACCCCTCCAAATGCATTCCGGTTAAACACACACACAGAGAATCTTCTCTTTATTTATATAGATGTGTGTGCATGTGTGTGCGTGTGTGTTTGTGGATTCATATGCAATTATGCATTATAAGTATCAATAAACTTGACTTAAATATGACTTAAGTATATAATTATGCAGGTGAGTTTGCATTTGGAATCTTACACATACATCAGACTTCATACTGAACCAGAAGCTGCATCAGCATTGACATATCTACGATTTCCTAATTAACTTCTAGTAGGTCTTCCTAATTAGTATCTGCTGCGCACATTATGGATGTTGACATGACATGAAGTCACTGTGTGACGACTGACTGACCGACGTGAGACGACATATTCACTGGGAATGACTTCGCACGGAACATCAGCGATGAAGACGGAATGGTGAATGTGGTCAACGCTTCGACCGAGATTCGTGCCAGTGATGGTCAGCAACGTTCCACCCTCCAATGGACCACTCAGCGGATACACCTGAAATGAATCACAGCACATATATATATATATATGTAATATTATTTATGTACATATATTTATATATACATATATATATATACATACATATGCACATTTAGCATCATATATTTATTTATTTATTTATTGCCAAAGAAACAAAAAGAACATGTGTACAAGTAGTAGATACAGAAACAATCTCTGAGCAACAGGAAGCCCGGAAAAAGCTAAGAGCTTACGGTATATCAACCTGGCTCCTAAATTACATTTACATTTGCATTCTTGAATATATTCATACAGATGCATACTAACCATCCATCTACCCATCCAGACCCACCAACAACTTGAGACCTTTTTCATACAGAACATTGACTCATTATTCATGTTAATTATTAAACTCTAACATTGACCAAGTTTGCAGTTTTTACTTTTAAACGATGTCGTAGAAGCGCAACACCTCTCAAACTGCTCTCAATTTCACAAACTGTTGAAGACTTTTTCACTTGATCTCAGCCGGGAGCGCCTCTAAGAAGGTACCTTGAAGGGTGCCATATAAATTCTGATTGATTGATTGACTGACTGATTGAAAAACAATAATGAACATGTAGATACGGGTGAGCAATAAAACTGACATCATGGATATTTGGCAGCGGACAGCTTCTTGTTCGCTCGTGGCCACAGGTCGAATTGTGCTGACATCTACTGTTGCACCACTGACAGTTGTACTTGGCAGAACGTGTCACTTCCTGCAGACTGAGACATGTACTACAGTCTGTTGCCAACACCTCACACTTGTATATCGTCACTGTTAAGACCAAACAGCGTCATAGTAAAAGTATAATTTATCCAGGTTACATAACAGGTGTCTCTAAATAGCAGTGTTTACCTTCTTGACTATACTACAGCCTGTCTATGTAGGTACTGTATCTGTAATGGTAGCCCACAGAGTCCTTTACTCTGCAGACAGCTTTTGATCCATTGTGCTAGCACCTTAACCACCCAGCATCATGCTAACTCAGTGTGGTCTTCTGCCACGGATGGTCTCTCATTGGATATATGCCTATTGCTTTGGGATGATTCATCCATGCCCAACAAGCTCCTTATTTGTCCATGTTCCGCATGCTCATGGGCGCCCGCACATAGGGGCAAGGGGGGCACTTGCCCCCCCTGGAAAATTGAAACCTATGTTTTTTTAACTACTACTTCTGGGTTTTTAAATAATTTCTTTGCATTAATGCACCAATGATACGAATGATACAGACAATGAAAGTCAGAAATCCACATTTAGAGATCTCTATAGAAATAAACATGCTTTTATAACTTTCTGTCTTGCATTTTCAAGCTCTTTCTAAAAACTCTTACAATGACCATTGGCTTTCAACCTTCCTGTGGGCACCTATGCAAACAGCAGGCCTATCGATTATGGCCAACTTAAGTGGAATCCAGCTGTAATGCAATTAATCACAACTGCAAAAATTTAAATACTAACGCAAAAATTTGAAAATTTCTCAAAGTACACTGAAATTTCATCAGGGAGATCTGCTTATTCACCAGCATTGTAATTATATAAACCAAGTCCGCTGCCAGGCTCCATTTTGTCCATTGAGCAAGCTGCCAGTACAGAATCCAGCCAGGTCAAACTGTAGATAAACTTGGCTCTGGTTATCACGCCTCAGGATTTACACCCAAAACTGACAAAGAGATCTGTTAAAAAGAATTGATGCCCACACTTATCTGATCCTCAGATCCTCCACCTTCCTAAACGACACCCGCATTAACAGTTACTCTGGCCCTCTGGCTACCAGACTCGGATCTCTTTCTGACTACTCTTTGGAGTAGGCTTCTGACTCGATGCAAAACATGCGAAACTGCTGGT
The DNA here is from genome assembly GCA_949752735.1 of Lumbricus terrestris. Taxonomy (NCBI): domain Eukaryota; kingdom Metazoa; phylum Annelida; class Clitellata; order Crassiclitellata; family Lumbricidae; genus Lumbricus; species Lumbricus terrestris. The sequence continues at coordinate 34,988,199 of OX457038.1, read as the reverse complement.
GCCCTGCGATTGGCTTTCGAGTGGCGCTTAGGAAGCAGCTAAAGGAGCAATTACCCCTTGCAAACGGACACCTTTTTTGTTCATTTAGTCATTCGTTCAAACTATGGAAATATATATCCCACCTTTAGGAAACTACTTTTTAACATAGATCTGCTATTTGATTTGTAACAAATTTCTAAGGAAACTATTTATATTAAAAATTATGCACAAAATGAAACTGAGAAATTTGCATAAGAAACCTCTTTAAAAAATACCCATATTCCTAATTTCCATGCAGCATTGCATTTTCAAGCTCTTGCTACTACAAAATTTAATCGTGACTATCGTAAAAATTTTGCCCCTCCCTGCGAAAATTTCTGCGGGCGCCCATGCGCATGCTCCTCGAGTTTTATTTGTGCCAGCCTGGTTGGAGTGGGAGCATCTCTGAATAAGATTTTTGAATGGGTGCAATGCAAATTTTTGAAATGAAAGAATGCACGAATTTTAGCAAATAATTCAATACAGAAAAAAATACATTTCAGACTTTGCATATAATGAACTGTGCAAATTTTATGTAAGACATTTTTGCTCAAGAAAGGTAGCCTACCCGAGACCCCATAGAAGTCATCGATGTAGAAATCTTTATTCCACATGACCTCAACACTTGCCACCTTTTCTGGTTCTTGAGGTTCATAGCTGTACTGCAGTGCATGAAAATACAAACCAGCTACCATGAAAGAAAAATCTTAGCAATTATTCTGCAGAGGTGAGTCCACAGGTAATAAATACCCACATTACCTAGGCTGCAGAAGCTCCAACTCCTTTAAATGGTCAGCGAACAGAAAATCTCACATCTCAACAAATATATCACAGGAACTATACCTATTTTAATCTAACATTTCTTGGTATAAAACATTGTCAGAGCAACGCACGTAAGTCAGTAAGACTTTAAAGATACATTCATATTGCCTTAGATGGAACTCTTCAAAACTTGGACAATGTCAAAAGTAAACAAATAAAAAGTAATTATATTCATTATTTAACAAATTGTTAACCAAACAATGTCATCCATTAGTTAGGACAGACATCTCCACACCTCAGTATGTTGGGACCCTCCCAGTCTCCGGAAGTCTGCCAGTCTCACTTCCCACCTTGCAAGCAAGTTTCCAGAGTTAAATTTGAAATTCTTTGTCAACTTATACAATTAATGGGAAATGACATATCTCAATCAGATACTTCGTTGCTCTGACAATGTGACCAAGTATCTGCGTGATTACTGTATCGGGACACATTCTTCCGCTTCTTGGTTATGACTCGGATTCCTTGAGAAAAGCGATCTTCAAGTAAGTTTGAAGAAAACCCGCTTCGGTGACTGCACTTTCTCAGTGGTCGAACCCAGATGCTGGAACAGTCTTCCTCCAGCCCTGCGAGCGGCTGACTCAGTTGGCTCTTTCAAATCATAACTGAAGACTTATTTATGTTGTAAGGCCTATCATAGTTTTATATGAGGCGCTCTTGTGACGGCTGTTACGGTGCTATATAAATTGTCATTGTTATTAACTTATTATTATTATTGCCTTGCAATTAATGATGATAGAACTTCAGTAACTGTTCTCAGAGCCTTTAATGAAACCATTACCTCAAAAGCCTCACAGATCAGTTCTTCAGATGAAATGCGCTTTGCAGAAACCAATACAGGTGGCGCAGTAAGATGTATGATGCACTGGTAGCCACGAGCAGGATTCTGAAAGTATTTATTATCGGTAGAATAATCATTTTGCCCCAAAATTACAGTTTTATAAAATATACAAAGAAAAGTTTACTCCAATGAATTAGATATTTTGAAACATAGCGGCAATACAAAGTCATAAAGACATCTATTGAACAAATATACTGGATACAATTCAATGATGCAAAGAATTTCAGTGCTGTAGTCTTTTTCAGTTCAGTAGAAACTTGTGCCTTAATTTCATAGTAATCTTTATTGATTGAATATAATTATGATATACAGCAGCTGACAGGTTGAGTAATAATCTACAAGTAATGGAAATCACACAGATTCAAACCTCTCCTTGCATCAGCACTGCTCTCAATCCCAATTGCCTATCACATATGCTGCATCATCAGACAATAGTATTGTACTAATGTAAGAACTAGATAAATGAAATAAATGCTAACTGAAAGAATACCACAAGTCTGGGTTGGAATGACAGTCTACAAATCAAAATTTCATGAAAGAATCTACATCACTGAATCATAGATTCACCTCTCACCTGCTATCACTGTATACATAAAAGCACTACAAAACTGACAGGATTGCATGGAACAATGTTAATAAAAATTGGATGAAAGTCCATCAAATGCCTACGATTGGAATAGGTAAGTGCATTGCTGGTATTCGTATTTCCATCGGAATGTTGGCTGCAATGATCATCGAAACTCCAGCTTGGTGTCTCAGTTGCGGACACATCTGTAAGTGATAAAAAGTATTGAAAAATAGACCTCAAGCAATCTCAGATTCAAGAATATAATTATATACTAAAGAATAACACCAAACTTCATGTTCTGGTTACAGTTTGTGATTAATCCATATGAATACACATACCAACAAAGAATCACACAAATTATTAAATATAAATTTGATAGAATCATTGTCATCACCTTTTCATTGTCGTATTTTCATGACCATCAACAGTAACTGCAGGAGTCATGTCGATCTCAGAAATCAAGGTCAGTAAAAGAAAGCTTTGCGTTTATTTTTAATTGGCATCAGTTTTTCACCTCAAAAGTACAGTTAGCTGAAGCAAGATAAGACTTTAATCGTTTCTAAAATGAAATAAAGATATATGGCAATGAATACCATACATGAGGACCATGTGTCAGAGCACATGGAAATAACACATCTTTCTAACAGTTCCAGCTGTTGTTAGAAAGATGTGCTGTTTCCATGTATTCTGACATACTACTCCCAATAAGGAGGAAACTTACCGAAACATATCTAAGCTTTGTCTGGGTGGCATGAAACAGAAGTGGATGAAATGCTTTAGTCAGTGAGGTCAAAGGTCACTCGATTCCAGTCTATGAAATACTTCGTATCATCGTATGCAATGTAGGCAAATTCAAAGTAGAGCTGAGTTGGAAAAGATAGCCAGTATAATTTAGAAGATTTCAATTAAGTAAGACTGAAAGCAGGCTAGGAGAAACTTAGACAAAACAGATTCAGAGTCAATGCTAGGCTATGTATGGCATCTCTCAGACTCTCAGGAGGGCAAGGGCACTCGTGCTGTAAAACAAATTGCAACTCCATTTGCTATCTAACCATTGGCACACCCGATGGTTTGAACTGAAAACTGACCCTGCAAATACTCAAGCAGTATGCATTACACAGTATGCCATAAAAATTTAGCACATACTTGGTGTATCTAGCTGCACTTACACTTAAATGAAGACCTGCATTGGTTTCCCAGTTGCCTTTAATTAATCTTCATATAATAACAAATTGCATCAATTACATTACATTACTAATTCGGTGTTTCGGGTAAGTGGTGGAATTAGGAGCACACGCCATAATGTATCTGCCTACCTCTGGTTTGCTGACCGTGCTGGCAGTACACTTGGTTAGTTCATCAGACTGACTACAGAGGTTGGACTGGACACACCAGTGACAGCCCCACAAAGCACTTGTACACAGAGTACACCTACCAATCAATCAGCGGACCAATCAACCAAAGAATTCATCAGACTCTTAGACCATCAGTCAGTCGCTAAGCTAAGGTCAGTGAATTCGCCATCCATCAAAGCATAAATAGAAATTCATGTCAACATGTTAAAATCAGTAAAGCCGCTAATGACACTATCAAACACCAATGAGGTAATTAAAGAATCAGTCAATGATATATCTATCAATGAATTGATCAATGAAACAAAATATTAATGAAAACAATAAGTGAAACAATTTTACACTCATCAGTGTGGTGACAATCATGGATGGCATGAATGAAATAGTCCTCAAATCAAACGATGATTTAGAGAAATCAACTATTGTTAGTTCTGTTGTTTTGTTGACACAACATAAGTCATTATCAATTAATTAAACAATTCCTAGAAATGTACGCTCACAAGTTAGGCAGTCAATTTTAATTATAATTAACATACCTGCTTAGCAAATCCATCATTTACAGCATTGAATCAAATGAAGCAGTCAACCAATAAATTAATTACTAAATCCATCAAATAAAAACAAAAATTTATTTTCATTTTGAAATTTGATACGCTTTTCGGAACAAACTTACGAGATGTGCCCGCTGCAGTTGTAGAACGTAACAACTGTTTCCACAAACGAAACATTGGTTGCAGTTGAATAAATCGACAACGACACATTCATGTGATCTGGTTCATACAACATGCAGATAAAAATGTCAAGCAGTAAGCTAAATGGAAATGGATGGTTCCAAATGTTCAAATTATTAAAACTAGCTGGCATGACAGATTCAACGGTATTCAAATGCCAGACCCGATCAAGAAATCTGCAACAAAAACGTTGACGGATACAGCAAAAAAATTGTCAGTAGCTTGGTTGCTAGGCTCTACGAACTAAGCCACAAAAAAGCTTCCATCACTCTCTTTCAGTAGTACAGACAGCATTAGTTTCATGCCTACAAGTAACCTGATTTTCTGTAATCAGCATTTTGAGCACTTTGGAAATGTAAATGCAACAATCCCAATATCATAAAAAATTCCAAAAGAGTTATATAAACTGCCTGCTCACCTGCTCTTCCAAATGATGGTAGAAAGCTTCGCAAAGCTGGTAGCGGAGTCTGACAACGGATTTCGTTGGGAGCGACAATTCCAACAGATGAAATGTTGGCGGATCCAAAGAAGCAAAGGTATTTATCCAATGAATGCAACGGTGGTAATGACTTTATACCAATGGTCACCTGCAATCCAAGATACACTCCAAAGCTCTAGTTACCTGGAAGTAAAATTCAATTCTTACCATATTGCCAATAAATTGCTAAAAATAGTGTCAGTCTCAAATATGGCTTTTGTGAGGTGGATATATTCACGTTAAAAAAACCAATGTTAAAAAATAAATCTGCAAAAGCGGATTTGCACAGTCGGCTTATCCTGACCAACCTAGAGAGCTCACTTGGAATTTGGCAAGATTTGTGCTTAGAATGGCCAAGACAATGACTGATTGCTTGGCAAGACCAGCCACATCTGTGGCAATGTGATCATCAGATGGCCATGCGATCATTAGATGGCCATTAATTTGACCATTTGATGACAATGGGATTATTAGATGGCTATCGGATCATTAGATGGAAATGGGTTCATTAGATCACATAGTCACAGATGTCATTATATCAGCTGACACCGTTTAAAATTCACTGCGATGGCAAAGAACTCAGGACTTTTCCTTCCATGCATGAAATTTTAAATTTATATAGCACCGTAACAAAACAAATTATTTATAGGTGCTTCAAAGGTGTTGTTGTTGTTGTATCTTAGTCATTGAGAATCTAAGGAAAATAAGCAGCTACTTCACTTTCTTAATGTACAAAAATATCGAATACAATTAACAGAACAAATGGCAAATACGAAATGCCATCAACGCAGACAAACAAAAGCCATCGTCAGCGGACAAGCATCGACTCTGCCCATTTCTTGTAATCCTCCAGCAAACTCCAGATGGACAAAAGCAAACGGAAAAAATCCGTCAACTCGATTTGTCCCAGACAGAATTGATTTGGAAGACAACTTTATTTGCTTGTAGGAGGAAGAGAGAGAGAGAGAGAGTGAAAGAGAGTGAAAGAGAGAGAGAGAGACAGACAGACACACAGAGACAGACATACAGACAGACAGACAGATGAAGTGCCTGAGATAAATGGTAATGCCTGACTGCAGCAACAGCCAAGCATGGAGTGTAATGAAGTGGACACAGAGATAAGAATGAACTCGTAAGGTAGTTCATGACGGCAGCTTCATTGATGCTGGCAGAAGCGCAGCCAATCGTCGGACCAAAGTGGAAAGCGCCAAATTGCCACAGCATCCAAGCGCCTTCTCTGACCCGTTACTATTCCAACAGCTTGACATGAAAGTCTGCAACAAGGGAAATAAAATCAGACTCAATAAGCGGGTGTCTGATGTTTGTGGCGACTCATTTGGATGCGAAAACACGTACAACTTATCTTGGCACAGTAGAAGCAGCAGAGAGGGACGTACACTCATAAAATTACCATATATTATCAACTCATCATCAGATTCATCATCATTGTCAACAACAACAACAACAACAACAACAACACCAACAACAACAACAACAACAATATCACCAACAGCAGCAAATATAGCAGCAGGCGAAGCACACTGTATAAGGCAACTGTGCGGAAGACAGAATCATTTTAACTTGGGATCAGAGCCACGTAATATCCACCAAGGTGGCAAGACATATCATCTGTCAAACCTGAACACTTCGACGGATTCCAATCTTCGTTGGATTGACAAACTGTGATGGAACTCCGATACAATCCCACGAGTCATAGGCCAGCCAACGTTTGTCCAGTTGTGAGTCAACACACAATGGCTTCGACGTGCACCTACAATAACACAGACCTATATGGAATCATGGATTCAATATAGATAGAAGAATATACAAGGCAAATACATATCTGTGTTTGCAAGTATATAATATACTAAATACATACATTCACTTGTCTACATGTGTACATATTTCTTGACTTCATACGCGCATGTCATATTTACTTGTATATAGACAATAATCAACAAAATATTTTTTTCTATACCGATTAGCATTTACAATCTCATACATCTATGTAGGTCATCAGTTGATCATGTACAGCTGAGTGTATTTACGTAAGCATGGCCATAGAGGTTGAAGGATTTCTTCATTGAAAAGTCGTACAATTACAATTCAACCTTTCATCATAGATATATGTCTCCATACTAAGTAAGTAGGTATGTATGTACTTTATTGAATCGCCTGCAAACGCATTGCGGGAACATAAAAAAAACAATCTAAGCGAGTTCAATCATAAAATTAATCATAATATGTAGTTAAATGATCACCACATGAAACCACAAAACAGACATCTTTGGAGCTGTATGTGAGAGAAAGGATAAAGACAGAAAATAAAAAGTAATAAAAAATAAAAAGCCACTTGAAAAGCGAATGCATACGTGTGATAAATGAAGTGTCAATTTCACATAACACATTATGATTCGTAAATATAATTGTAGTTGCAAATTTATATAGAGCCATTTCATGAAAGAGGTGCTCCCGACCTAAGACGAAACCACGATCAAACAAATGGTCTTCAAACATTTGTTGAGTGGAGACAAAGAGGCCGGGATTTGAAACCCAGATGTAAAGGTGAAAGGCAAACAAGTGCTGAATGTTCTGGGCTAGAGTTCCAGGACACTATTTCAGCCCTCAAAAATTAAGTCATTTAAATTTCTACTAAAAATATTACTTTCTTTCTTTAATTTAATATCAGTAGTTTCGGTGTTTACTGATATTGATATAAAAATTATATACGTGTACATAACATAAAAATATTAGCATAAAATTATTATGTCCCTAAGGTCCACCATACATCAATACATCATACCTTGGATATGTTCAGTTCTGGAATCTATTTTTCTAGAAAAGCACTAGCAACAACATAATAATTCTAAACAATCTTGAATTTCCATAATATAATAACCTGTATCTCCTTCCTACCAGCAATGACCTTCTACCTACTCAACCTTCAAAGCCACCATCTGATGAACACCATCATATCCGATTTCTACCATATTACCATGTTACATTCACCTGCTCAGCCCTGAATCCATTTGATCTTGACCTGGCATCAAAAGCTGATGAAAGAGTCAGGCTCTTGTACACTTGATTTGATATAGTGTCAGTGAATAAGCCGGTCTCTAATATGGCTTTTGCGAGGTGAATAGAAAAATCAAGAGACTTACGTTCGACATACATCCATAAATATAAATATATACATTATATGCCTATATATATATATATCTATTTAACACACACACACACACACACATATATATATAATATATATAACTATATGAATACACATTATCTATGCCTTAGGAACACTGATAACTGTGGCCAGTATGAATAAAACTTTAATGCAGTCAGATGATGGAAGACAAAAAAGACTCAAATAGAAAATCATGATAATGATCAAAGAGAGACATACATGCAGACAGACAAACAGACAGATAGCCAAACAGATTGAGACAAGAGAGAGAGACAGACAGACAGACAAAAGAAAAACAGGGGAGAGACATGAGAGAGACAGGAAAGAGAGAGACAGACAGACAGACAGACAGGCAAACAGACAGACAGACAAAGAGTAAAACAGAGAAAATAACATAGAAGTTTAGACCAAAAAAACCAAGAAAATGGACTGTGAAGTAGACAATAATTTAGGAATTTTGATTCGGGTAAAAACAATGCGAGATACAAGCAGGAGTGAATTGTACTCTGACCGTTTCTCCAGGGAACACCATCCGCAGTATGGATCTCCCAGTGACCGGCATGACTCGCATGTGGAATGCACCTTACAGTTTGACACTGGTAACCTGACGACCTGGAAAGACAAAAACTGATCGGATAATAAAAAAATGTAGTTTAGTTCAGGAGTAAACTACAACTCATATTTGGTCAGACTTTGTGAAACTTAAGAAAAGAAAAAGAGAATGTTAAGCGTGAACTCATTTACACACTCCAGGTTTACATGCCATTTTGCTTAACATGAATTAGAGCTATGTCCCTCAAAGCTTCTGGCTTAAAACGCTGCATTGGCAAATTAATTATTAGAATCCTAAGAGATCATTGATATCTCGGGTAAAAAATTAATAATAATAATAATAATAAAACATACCCAACAACTTTGTGTTACTGATTTAACACTGTGTTAAGTAATGGAGGCCCACAGTATTATTTGTGCACACTGCACAACTCATAAAAAACGTAAATTTCTGTAAAAATTAAAGAAAGCAATGGACATTTATAAATTCTGACCTTGTTTTTCGTCAGAGAATATAAGTATGAACCGCTTGGATCAAAATGCAGATCCCTGTTGATGGCCGAATCCGGATCAATGAGAACTTTATTTACTACATGATACTTCATTTCTGATTGCAGTGCTACCTAAAAATGCAACGATAATCTATTAATCACAGTTTATTGTCTATAGGGTCTGTCTTATTATTATCTTAGTAGCTCCATAGATTCAAGCAAGCTCGAAACATTGAAAAGAAGCTTGAGTTAAATGTTTAAAGTTCGTGTGAAATGGTAAAAGCTCAAGAGAAATGGTCAATGATCAGAGCTTCTTTAGATATTGTTTGCACAAGCAAATAACTCTAACCTGGTACAGCTCTGTTGTGCTAAATCATTGCCTTGCGATCTTTTTATTGTTGTGGACCGGTAATTGCTTTACCACTGTAGCCATGCTTTCAACATCAGCTTATGCCACATATTGAACAAGTTATAATTATATTTATATTTCGAAATGATTTAGTGCCACTGTTCGTTACAACTATACTTTGTCACTGTTGCTTTTTAAACTATTTATTATGTATGAACACTGTGACATGTTGTAATTTTTGGTGTTTTGAGCCATGTACAGTTAAATATTTCATTTGAGTACCATGAAAACTCCCTTTATCATTCCACTGTTGGTAATCAATCACTTGCAGACTGACACCATGTAATGGGTCAAAGTTCGAGTAGCACTGTGCTAACTAATTTTTACTGACCAACATTTACTTTTACACATCTCCAATTATTATTAAATTACATGTCTAACCATGAAAATCTGCTGTGCAATGCAGTAGGAACCTACCTCATTATAATGGTCACATGATGTAGGATAAGAAAAAATAACTTGAATGAGTTGATTTCAACAATAGAATTGTCAGCTTTGGAATAACTGGCTTCATTTCACAAGTGTTTGATGAAGCCAGTATGCTCAAAACAATGCTTCTGATTTCATGACGTTTATTAAAAAGCTGGTCCATCAAAAAGGCTAACTATGGCTTACCTTGTATCTGCCTATAGTTAATGCACATCAATAAAACAATGAAGCTGGATTGAAAAAAAACAATGGATACCTTGGTAATGTAACCATCTGAAGAGCCAAGGAATAGAATCATATGATCATTCACATAGGTTGCAGCAACTGAGGTCAGAAGAAGCTCGTCAAATGTCATAACCGGAGAAGATTCCAGTGGAATTGTTCCAACGAGCGGACCATTCTGTTCCGCTTCCCCACAATAAGTCTCAGTAATATTAAAGTTCTGTGAAGGAAGTCATAACAAAGACAACTAAACTAGAATGAGCCAATTTTATGATTTCATGCTACTCTCTACTCTTAGAAGAATATCTCTAAACTCATGAGCACTGTATTCAACAAGAAGTACCGGTAAATCCTAACTTACCAGAAGTTTTTAAACCTAGAGTAGGAGAATAGCAGAGCAGAGATTATGTCTTCTGAACAATTAAAACAATTGCTACGTTACATTATTGTTTGCTCCAAGCTGCATTGTCACGAAACCTGATCTAAGCTAATCAAATCGAAAAATGGCTACAGAACTGTAAAAGGCATCCAGCTCAAACATATTAGCACTGTCTAGCGGTGTTCTCTTAGAAGCACCTACAAGGTGTTAATCTAGTAGGCGTTAATCTAGCAGGTGTTAATCTAGTAGGTGTTAATATACGAGGTGTTAATCTAGTCAACTGAATAGAACCGCAGTGATCTATGGTGAACTCAGTGCAGGGAGCCCCTAGAAGTCTGCCTTAAGTACTAAACTTTACAAACCTACATTTATTCATATATGTTAGGATTAATTGCAGTTTAGGTCATCACTTCTTGCTATAAAACCTATAAGCTATACGCTGTCTATTCATTTGGTTAATTCAGTATATTTGCTGAGTACTTAACATTTGTCTTAATTGTCTAGTCAATTCATTCAGTTGTAGTGACCTGCAATTTGGCATTTAGAAATTAAAAGAAAGCCCACAGTAGGAGACGAAATGATGCAAGAAACATCAATACACTTCTTGACTCAACACAGCGCTCGTGAATTAGCTGGTGCCCCACGCTTGGCTTTCGAGTATCGCTTTAGAAATTTGGAGATTACAATTACGATTACGAATACATTTGCATCGGTAGTTGCTACATTTGATCAAGAATTTAAAAAATGTCAGATATATGTGCCATCCCTGCAATTTCTTGTGCAATGTGGAAATTGAAAATATGCAGAATGAGGCAGCAATATTAGAATGACAATGACAAGTGCAAAAGTCTTGAAATCTTATCATCATTTTTTCAATGGAATGTTTTACACTATAAATGCATTTTGATTAGTAAGAGCCAACGCATATCTCATCTATATATTTGCCATAAGGTTAACTCACCAACAGCGTACAAAGTCTGTTGCTAAATTGCATTCCTGTCAACTTCTGTTCCGCAGAAAAGCACCGCTGGACGTTTGTCGCGAATATTTTTCGCACATCGCTGAGTCGATACAGGCAGACGGCTGAATTCTTACCCGGTGACAGAACGTCTCCGTTCTCACTCTTGGCAAAAGCAGCAACAAGAACTCTTTCTCCGTGGGACGTGCCACCGCCGCTTCCGCTGTCACTCGGCTGAATAAGTGCAACGGATTGAACGAGATTATATTCGCTTTCAGCTGATCGGCAGAACAGTGGAATTTCCGCGTATGAATAAAACTTCCTGTCATGGCTGCACACTTGGATGAGCTTCGAGACGTGATTCTCCGAAATAAGCGGCGGTGTGCCAGTGTTTTCCAGCGAGAACGACTCGGGCTGATTGGTGAGGAAGTAGGAAAAATTGTCAGCAGCAAATCCGGTGACATATGATATCTGGAATTTTTCCACGGCTTCCCGCCTCAAGTGAATTGCTGTACCACCAGTGAGTCCGTCAAAGTAGGTAAAGCGGAATAGGTTGGATCCAGTAATGACACGGCTGCTTACCGCTGGAACCGCCTGTCTCACGGTCGACTGAGTTGTTCCCGTATAGGTACTGGCAACGTACAGAACGTTTTGGTTATCCGGACCCGGTCCAATGAACGCCACAGTTGAATGGTTGACGTTGTTGGCAGCAATAAAATAGTCGGTGTTACCACGACCTTCTGGTTCAAGGGCAACAGAAAGGTTACCGACTGGTCTAGCCTGGCAGGTGCCCTGAAATATGGTCCCGCAGGTGATGAGCCGATTGTTTTCATAGTCAAGCACAAGCACTTTGTTGGCATTGTTGGTTTCAACGGCACCGTACAAGACGGTACCACCATCTCCACAAGATGCTTCACCAAACGCCGTCGTACATCGGACATGATCGAGATGAGGTCCGGTTGTCACCTCTTCCATGACCTCCATCTCTCCATTCAACTGGAAAAGCTTGTTGACTGCCCCAACGTAGAGTGTGCCTGTCCTGTGGTCAAGTACGAGATGGTTTAGTACAAGACTGGTACGGTTTGAATGTGGAAACTCCAGTTGCTTTGTCGCAGAGGATTCTGGTAGCAACATCCCGACCAAGACGAAAGAAAACAGACAGATGAGCCACATTCTTCAGCGTGCAAGAGTCAACTGCTCATCTTTACCATTGAACAAAAGTCTGTAAAGTAAGTCACATACGAAATGACATTACAGCAAAATATATAACTCGTTAGCATCATTAAACTACCTGGTAACTCAGTTTGTGTGTGACCGCATATGCTCTTCATAATAAATTTAAAGCTAAAGAGTATTTTGCTCTTGATCTCCCCTCATGCAATTTGAATAAAAGAAACATCTATTAGTCAGATCACGACTGCCCCCGATCAAATGACATTTCACATAAAGAAATAATTAAGCTCCGAAGAATGCAAAATTTCTTAACTCAAGATTCTAATTTCAGGCAGCGTCAGTGATCTATTCTCCATTTACAAAGAGGAATGCAACACTCTGAAGTGGTGCCACACACAAATGTCTGTCTACATGACATGACATTACAGCCACACATATATCATAGAATCTTCAGACAAACAAGGAACAATTGCAATCAGTAGCATCTATCTGCCCCCCCCCCAATGTCTAATGCAACGAGGCATTGGCTGTTGCTGCATCAAAATCTAATCTGTGATCAATCAGGTCAATGTCCAGAGGATCAGTAACTAAGACAGAGAGGCAGCCTGTGGTTTATAGGCAAAAGCAGAATCACATAAGTACGTGAGCAAACTGGACGGATTATAGATTATCAACGTCCAGCAAAAAAAGCTTATTGACCAAGAACAGTTCTAGTTTTAGGTATGACGCAGAAAGACATTCAGATGACCTGATTGAATAATAATTATAAGTCTGGGAGTAAAGACTGATTTTAAGTATTGTTGTAACAGATGGCCAGAATTTAATAGTTTATGAAGTATGATTCCCAAAATGAGACAACAAACCCTTTGCTGAACATAAAGGCAATTCAGAATTAATGGGGCACAGAGGCTAACACATAAACAAAAGAAAAGTTACATCTCCAGCCCCCGGAGAGTTCTGAATTTCTGGAAGTGTCAGCAAGTTTGACTTAATTATACCAACAACAACAGCTGGTTACAGAAATCAAGGTAACTGGAGACAAATACGTTATTCAGAGATATCTTCAAACAAACGAAGACAAAACATCAGGACGAAGGAACGGACACAATACCAACTCAGACTCAGCTGGTAGAGCCCGAATGACTACTAATTGGCAACGTCGTATGAAAACTCATTCTACAACCAAGCTCCATGTCTCCATCCCTTTCCACGCTGTCCCTTTCGTCATTGCCTTCCACTTAGGTTTCGTAAAGGGATCCCATTCAGCAAAACAAACTGGCGCACTGCATTTGCTCTCAGATCGTATACAGCAACGACGATGCAAAGTCGATTGGTCTCAAAGAACCGTGCTAAGTGGTCCGCGAACAAATTGGTCACTAATGACCCACACAGTGTAGCCGAATCGCTATGGCAACCATTAGGCGAAGAACCGTGCAGAGGCAGCACTGATCCAGTTAGGGGTCGAAGCGACCAGTTAAGTGGTGTTACCGTATAAATGGCATTTCGGTCTCTCGTCTGCGCCAACAGCGTTTCAGTGTCCATCAAGGGAGCTAGTAACGGCCGAGAAGACGAAACGAATTGCTGTTGATTTCTCCGCTGAAATGGTCGGATTATGGTGAAAAACAAAACTTAATGGAACGGCATAAAATGGACAATGGGGACTTTCGAACGTGGCGTACATCTAGACTTTCAAGGAATGTGTTTACTACGCCGCGCAAAGCTACATTACATTCTGTTAGTGTACAGTGTTGCATTGCATCGTTCTGAAATGTATGTTTCGTTATACTGTGTAGTAGGCTATGTAAGTAACCTCAGACATTGTATGCTACCATACTACATCACACCGATTCATGTTGCCTCACGGTTTTGCAATGGTCGTTGAACATGAACCACAAGGAGAAGGTGTCTTTTAATGTAAGTGTAATGTAAATGTCAAAATTTCTCAACCACACAACAGCCACGTCAGACTATTCACGGACCTGACAGCAATGTGTTCAAGTGATACTACTGAATGACCCACACGCTTTATAAATGTATGTGCATTCATTTTATAAATGTATGTGCAGTCGTTTTATAAATGTATGTGCAGTCATTTTATAAATGTATGTGCAGTCCTGCACGGGAACACAGGAAGGACTAAGGTAAGGTAAGGTACTATGTTTGCACAGATAGGCAAGTTCTGTGACACATAAATACCTTACATGGGCTGGCAATTTCCATATGACCACAGCATACTGCTGGTAATGTGTTGTCTAGAAAATGCCCACTGCAGTTAGGCCTATGTAAAAACAAGATAACACAAATCAGCTAAAAACCAAAAAGATCAACAACAGAAGTAAAAGAGAAAATTTGACACGGAGTCTCCATCATGGATAACTAAAATATTTCTTATTAATTTTGAAGTTTTTTGGGGGGTGCATGTGTGATATCCCTCAGATAGCCTGTCAACCAAAAGGTTGGGGCTTGAATCCCTGCTAGGGCAAAAACTTGCTTCAAGATTTCTACACTATTGCCCTTTAATGACCTTAGTTACAATGAGTAAAGTACATCATTAAAGTACATTGTAATTTTTACTGGGAAGAATAAGTGGCAACAGGGATCGAGAACTGGCCAGCTGCCCTCAAGTGCTGAGGTTCAGAAAATAAAGTTGCTGACACTTCATGCCTATGGCTTCGTCTTAGTGCTTCAATTAAGGTTACAGGTCATAAATTTTATGACAAAAACCGAACCCGCCATCAGCTTGGTATGCGAAAGGATTTCCTATAGATCTAGCCAACTAGAGGAAGCTAGGAATATTGAATAACTTGAGAAACGGCAAAACCAGGATACCTAAATAAAACATCAAAGAGAGACAATTTTAGTTAATGGTTCTCTTTGGTTTATGTATGAATTCGTTTCTGGCGAAAAACAAAAAAAACAATTAAATTGGTTTCCTCCGGTCGGCAGCCAGCGTAACGACGGCGAACACAGCATCGGAGAATGTGTTACTGGGGTCAGAGCAGGGCGCCATAATTCTGGAGAAGTAGAGTAGAGGAGGTCAGGATCAGGAGCGACATGAAGCCATAAAATTTCGGTTTAGTATGTCCAGGGACAGGAAGGAAGAGCAGATGCTGGAGGAGGAACCGAATTAAGGAGGAAGGTGTGAGAAGGAAAAGGGAAAAGTCTGACCCAGAAACAGATAGATGGACCGCATAGAGAAGTCTGTGTAAACATATCGAGAGAAGATTAAGAGGAAATGCCACGAACGAGGTTTATGGTCGACTAATCAGCTGCCCTACAACTTACAAGCATACAATCATACAAGCATACAATCATACTGGTGTTTTGGATAGAATGCACGGGAAACCTTACTCTAACCCTAACCCTGCACTACCAGTGTTTTGATGTAATAGACATTAAAGTGGTAGAGGATACTGGTCTCTCTGAAATGAATAAACAAAGCAATAAATGGTCAGAGCAGGGCGCCATAATTCTGGAGAAGTAGAGTAGAGGAGGTGAGGATCAGGAGTGACATGAAGCCATAAAATTTCGGTTTAACCACATACCGGTATATAAATATATTCAGTAACAGTGCAGTACATTTGTAGTTACCGGGTGTGTCGTTTCATGCCTGTAGATGACCAACTTTTTATACCTGTACATATACAGATTGAATCGAAATTGCAGAAATATTTGTATAAAGAAAACAACATCTTTTATTTTTAGTTTTTTCTCCATTTCCATAGCTCTCTACTCAGAGGCGCTAACGACTACAGCGCGGACACTGCATCGTAGTTTCATGTTGAAACGCAAGAGCAATTGAGAGTGAAAGACTTGGTCAAAGTCCCTATACCTTGCGGCTTTGAGGTGGATTCGAACCTGGAAACCTTTGGCTTCAAGGCACCGATGCCACCACTACACTCCCGTGCCCATAACATTTTCCTGAATCGGTGAATGTATCGCCCATCTTATGTAAGGACACTCTACTGTAGACAAACCTCCAACATAGGACCTTGCAAACCCCAAACTGAATAAAAGCTGAATCAAAACTCGAATCGAATTGGGGATAAAACTTTTAATCAAATCAAATCCCAAATCAAATCAGCGGTTGCAATGTGTACTTGATAGTGCAAGTGCACCACCGTAACATGACATATCAATGTAGACAAAATAACTTTCTCCAGTTTAATAAGAACGATGCAAAATGAAGTCAATTCACAAAATTAAAATAACAAATAATTTTCCCCCAAATTAAAACCAAATTATTCTGTTCTGCTCCGGTTTCACATTCATTAAATTCAGTCATTTGCTTTAATGCCACAATCATCTATTTATCAATTCTCAATTAGTTACTGCACCAGCCCTATATGCCTAACAAGTGCTTGAACCATGACGTAATCTTTGAACCATGATGTCATCTTTGAACCATGACGTCATCTTTGAATCAAACTGAATAGCCTAAGTACTG
The DNA here is from genome assembly GCA_949752735.1 of Lumbricus terrestris. Taxonomy (NCBI): domain Eukaryota; kingdom Metazoa; phylum Annelida; class Clitellata; order Crassiclitellata; family Lumbricidae; genus Lumbricus; species Lumbricus terrestris. Next base: position 34,971,145 of record OX457038.1, on the reverse strand, counting down.
TCGACTGAAATCGAAAATCCAGGCTCTGCAGGTCCCCACAGTCGAATCATTCTAATGTCCAATGGCCTAAACAATCCTTCATGCCCCCAATCAATCTCCAAATGGGTCAGCAGTCTTCGATGTCTTTATTCATCAATTCAGAGGACTAAACGAGACACGTCTCCTTCACAGACAAACTAACCCAGTCAAGTTAATGAATGCCCACTGGATTCTTAGAAAGCCAACCAGCCACTCCGGGAGAGCAGAAGACATCACCAAAAATACCATGATTATATTTAGCGGCCAAACTGCTAAAGTATCGCACGTAAATTTGCTGTAACCGATACCACTACGAGTCATCTGAGCATCCCCCAGTTTCCCCCCAATTCCCAGCTCATCCGGTGGTGTCGTTATTGGGTGTCAAGTCGGAGGAGGCGATTCATCATTTCCGTCCGACATTTCCGTAATGTACTTTAGACTTGGCATTCTTTAGCCGAATATACCCGGCATTTGCCTGAAGAAGAAGAAATACGACGAACTGATGCCAACGTGTCAGTCTGCTTTTCCTGCCGGCGACCACGGAACACCGGATGTGGTGGTGGTGGTGGCGGTGCAGGGAAATCCAGAAGTCCGGAGAATTACGCGAAACGAAGTGCACCGGATCACGCCACTTGAGCTCCAGTCCTCAATGGACCAGTGACTAATCATGCAGATTTCATGCAGAGGCAAGCAGGCTGACAGACAGACAGACAGACAGAGACAGACAGACAGACACGTAGCCAATCGAAGACAGAGAGAAAGGCAGACAGAAAGGCAGACAGACAAACAAGCTGCAGACCAAATAGCAAGCACACATACTGACTTACAGAGAGGCAGACCAAAAGCAGACACAGATATAGGCATGCAAATCAGCCAGGAAAATCATATTGACAGGCATAGAGACCTCCAGTAAAACAGATGGAGAAGTAGGCAGAGGCACACAGACAAATAGCCATATAGAAACATACAGAACAAAACCAAGCAGGCAAATGAAGCAGGCAATGCAGGCAGGCAGACAGACAGGCAGGCAAGCAAGCAGGATTCTTGTGCAAAGATGCTATTTAATTTGTAGAAATATTGCCCTCTATAAGGATTTAATTACAAGCTGTATGAGCAGCTGGATAATCAACTGTTTCCTCGTTGATTGTTCTGTCAGAGCCAATCTCACAACTTGAGACGGATTACGCGTCCATCTTCTCGGCTTAAAGAGCAGAATGGATGGAAAAGACAGAGGAATGAGACAGAGGAATGAGAGGATTGACAAAGACGGGGCATAATGAACAGAAACGATTCGACCAATTTGAATTGGGTAGCCTACATTTAATGAATAATGATTTTTCTTAATTCAACATCTAGACGATTTATTAGCATGATTATAGACTTCGCGGATGATTTCGACAGAAAATATTATGCCAATATTGTTTCATGTTCCAGTCTCCCACTGAACTTGAACACCAACAGTTCAATGCCTATAAATGCCGAAGACCACTGAGAACTAAATCTGTCTAAAAAAAGAGAGTGAAGTCAGTGAAAAAGTTTAAACAGTCACCCATTAAAACCTGAAGACTGACCGACAAACAGATGGCAAACAGACAGACAACTGACATATAGATAGATAGACAGGCAGAGAGACAGACAGACAGAAGCACAAAAACAGCAGACAGACAGGCAGACAGACAGAAGCAAAAAAAAACAGCATAGGCTATATTTTATTCTATTGTAGAAAGGCCGAGCATTCCACAGAGGCACTACTTGACCATTTGCGTGTCATGCCGACTCTTTTGCCTCCCTCCCATTGACTCTTTTGTCTCCCTCCGATTTCCTCCCGTACTATTCTCCTTTCCAATAATCGCTTACTTTACATAACAATATTAGGAGCAAAATCTGTCTTTTGCATTTGCCATTTGCTCTTCGCTGGCGTCGTCGTCCTACAGGAAACTATACGGATCGGCTATAATATAATATTTCGGTCACTCCCTGCTCGGCGCCGAAACACCGTCAAACACGGCGACGACCAACTTAGACACCGCCCGTTGGCAATCTCCAAAGAACGGTCTAATCTGCGACGAGGGAATCGTCAAGTCCGTCTTCCGTTTCAACGCAATAAACCCAGAAGCCCGACAGCGAGGAGGGGCGAGCCCGGCGAGCGTATCATCGGCCGTGGCGGTGTCACGAAATAGAGTATCCCCCATATTAATTGTATCCCCCCAAATTAAAAAAAGTCGAAAAAACCGCTTCCGCGTGTATTTTTGGGCAAATTAATTTTCATCTGCTTTGTTTTGAACAATGACACTAACAGGTATGTTTATTCTTACTAGATAATTTGTTTTGCACTGTTTTAGAGCACTTAAAACATTTAAAACACTTAAGAACACTCAGAGTCACTAAATAAATTCGAGTTGCCTTTACCTCAGCATTGCTTAGGACACTTAAAACAATTAGAGTCACTTTAAATTTAGATTACAGCATAAATGTTTTTTTGTGCATTTTTCAAAAAAGAGGATAGAATGGTTCATCCCCCCGGATAGTATAGACCGGTTAATTCCATCCGGGGGGATAGCTTAATTCATCCCCCCGGATAGCTTTCAGGGGGGATACTCCGTTTCGTGTCAGCGGCGTTCGACCACAGCCCACTACTACGACGACGACGACGACGACGGCAGTGATGGTGGTATATGGTGGTGGCGGAGGTGGTAGACTAGTATATAGCAGGGGCTTCGCACTTCTATCTCAGGAGGTTTATAATTGACGAAACTATCGATTTCCATTCAACGTGCTATCGACCACTGAAGCCTGACTGCTCCTCGCACACGCGAGGAGTATACCCTATGAATTAGGCCGATAGCCTATACGAAGTAACAAACGATCGCCAAAGAACAGTCTGTGAAGTTCCTCTTCGTGGAGAATGTGTTCAGATTTCGTAATAGTCAAGCGGCGGCTCGACAGTTGAATGCATTGAACCTCGAGTAGCCTAGTAAAATCACAACAACAATTAGGTCTCTGATTATCTGGTAGCAAAGATGGCTTAGGCCTAGTTGCATTCCTATAAAATAAAGGAAACGTCAAAGGTCAAATAGGTCATATGAACTACAAGAGAGAAGCCAACTATATAATATATGAACTACAAGAGAGAAGCCAACTATATAATATATGAACTACAAGAGAGAAGCCAACTATATAATATATGAACTACAAGAGAGAAGCCAACTATATAATATATGAACTACAAGAGAGAAGCCAACTATATAATATATGAACTACAAGAGAGAAGCCAACTATATAATATATGAACTACAAGAGAGAAGCCAACTATATAATATATGAACTACAAGAGAGAAGCCAACTAGGCCTATATAATATATGAACTACAAGAGAGAAGCCAACTATATAATATATGAACTACAAGAGAGAAGCCAACTATATAATATTATAGGTCTACTCAGATCAGTCGTCAGATCAACTATTTAGACTATGCATAATTATATAAGTGAAGTAGGCCTGTACATATATAATATACAGGGTGGCTCAAAAAAAAACGTACCACCGGGGAAAATGCGATATCTTCGCAGCCGATTGGGGTTTTTCTGCGAAAATTTCACAATTTGAAGGGGAATGAATATACAACAATCCCTGAAAGTTTCATTTGAAACTTTTCATGTTTGCAAAAGTTACAGCTGTTCAAACTTAAAATTTCGTTTTTTCAATTATCCGGAGAATCATGCTCCAATACAAGTGATTTCATTAGGATGTTTGGCAAATTACAACACACACACATTGATGATGATGTCATACGACCTCACTATGAGCTGTAAAGAAGCTGTTTATGAAGCAATCTGCTGGTATTTGGTGATATTTTATAGATTAAGGTCTCAATTGGTGAACCCAAACAATGAACGTCATGGGCAAAGTTTCTGCAAAAGATCAAATGGGAACTCGGACTTTGCATGAACAGAGACTGAGACATCGCGTGATCATAGCAAAATACCCAGTGAAAAGTGGAGCCTGAGCACATTGAAGACTATCTGCAAACGTGTTTATGTAACGAAGATCAGATGTCGGAAGAGAGGCAGGAAGTGGTCGCTTGATCTGACGGAAAAAGCGCGATTTTCACGAAATTCGCTTGGTAATCGAAAGGTCAAGTTTGCAAAGCAAATCGTGGTTTCGGCATCAGATATGCCGGCGTGTGTTGCGGCTGCAAGAAAAGACTGCAATTAATCCCATTCAGTAGGTTAGATGTCAAACTCATCATTGAACTCGCTTACCCAGACTCATTGAAGACCAGGTATGCTCTAACATCTGGTTTTATTATGCAGCAGGACAGTGCGCCTGCTTGCTCGCACGGCAAGGTTGATTATGATGGCGCTACCTTATTGACATCAACTGAAGTAAATGCATTGGCAAAGATGATTTACAAACTCGCCAGACCTTAACCCTCTTGTTTATCACGTCTGGGGAGCTATGCTGGAACGCTGCAAGACATTTAATCCCAAGTTGGAGAACATTGGCCAGCTGAAGCAAGTCTTGCTGCTAATGTGGGGTCAGTTGCCGCAGGACCCGACCAACAAGGCCATACTGAGCTTCACAAAAAGAATTTGAGCTTGTGTTAAGGCAGGGAGTGGACACTCTCATTATACCTTACAATAAACTGCAAAACGGAATGCTGAGGTCGTAGTGAAAAGTGATATCATTTGACTTGGAAATCTACAAGTGACGTCAATTTTCCGCGGATAATTGAAAAAACGAAATTTTAAGTTTGAACAGCTGTAACTTTTGCAAACATGAAAAGTTTCAAATGAAACTTTCAGGTATTGTTGGAAATTCATTCCCCTACAAATTGGAAAATTTTCGCAGAAAAAGTTCGATCGGCTGCGAAGATATCGCATTTTCCCCGGTGGTACGTTTTTTTTTGAGCCACCCTGTATATCATAGCCTAAACATAGGGCCTATGTATGTGTATGCTGTATAGGCTATTTATAAGCTTATATTTAAGCCTATTATATGTAGGCCTAAATGCCTATGGGGTCATCTACTCATCTTGGCAGCGAAATCGGTTTCATAACAGACAAATTGATAACGGTCTATTTGATTATCCAACGTAGACCAGCCAATCACCCACACTGGATTAACTGATCATCCGTGAAATGAATTAGCCAGCCACCCAGCCACCCACCCAGCCAACCAGTCAGGATGAACTGACTGACCGGCGGCTAGAGAGGAATTGATCATTGGCAGACAACCGACCGACCGACCATCATTTTTCTGACCATCATTTTCCTTATCAGTTTTATAATTGCACAGAACAACCGAGCTAGGAAGAAAGACGACGACGACCACGAAGAGCTACTGCATGCTACTGGGCTATATAAATTTTATTAGACGAACGGCCGTTGCAGCGGTCGTAAATTTCTCACTGTCGGCTACGTCTCCCAAAACGGGACCGAACGTCGATCTATAGCCTAGCTATACTTTACGGACTGCAGCACCCTAAAACGCCAAGTGGTGGGATCTCAGGAGAACGATCGCCAGCGCTGACCTTTATACCCCGAAACCCCCTCTCCAGCCCCCCCCCCAGCCCGACTACACGAGGTAGTTCAATCCGTTGGCCAGAATCCAGTTAACGCTGGATTATAATTGTCAGTGGCAGCGTACGTATTAAACGTAGCCACACCGCCCACACGCCTGGACGTGACGAAGCCACTGCCAGGCTCCGCCAGTTCGATCCATAGTGTCTGATGAGAACCACAGTGTCTGATGAGATCCGTAGTGTCTGATCGGATCCAGATCGTCTTCGTTCCGGTCCCAGAATGCTACTTTCGGACGACCGTCCACGATAATCCACGAATCATCGGCGAGGAACTTGGTCAAATTGTTAGTTGGGGACTTTGCGGAGAGCTCGGCGCAGGGTCAAGCAAGTTACGGGCATGAATGATTTATTGGCTCAATAAGGAGCTTTTAATCGACTTCTTTCCTGACCAAATCTACGAATAATAGGGGGACTTCTGTGGCAAACAGAAGCATTAGGCCTTGCACAACAATGCATGCGTATTTATTGTGCCATCAAAAGCATTAATATAATCTGCGCTGTTTTATGGCCGCATTGTAGCCGAGCTCACTGCACGACTACTTCGTCCCCATATCAGCCAACTAATCTGTCTCAAAGCGTCCAGCTTTTCCCCCTCCGCTCCCCTACCTCCCTCCCTACTCCTCCTCTACTAACAATGACGGCCAAGAGGTCCGAATATTTCATAGCAGCAACAGTAGACGGCTGCGCTCCTCAGCAGCAGAACAAGAATTATTATGCGTCTCAGAGTCATAGGCAGAAACAGTTCAACATTCAAATGCTGAAACGTTCGCCTAATAATAATTATGTGGGTCTGCATCAAAATACAAAATTAAATCATGGAAGAAGCAAGTCGGGTGTCAGACACAAACGCAGACCCATACTTATGAAAGCCCATGCAATGTGGAACTGTAGTGGGCATAGTGGGCATGTGATGAGGCCTCTCGCAGAATAGCAAGTCGGAGGCGCTCTCAGCACTTAAGCCCGAGGGGCAATGCACTTAAAGAATGAGAGACCAATGAGGAAGTTCAGAAAATTAATTAGTTTTGGTCTTTCGGGTTCATCCCAGATGAAGGTATACCCAACACAGCAAACGCAAGATGTTGGGTCAGGGTCCACTCAGAACAGCTCTAGTCCTAGGAACAAAAGATCGAGCTGATTAACAGAGCGCAAGGAGCAACAAGATGAGGATGTAGATAACGGCTTTCCCATATTAGAGTCCCAGTGGTATTTATTCCTTCTGCGATTTGGACCAGAAGAGGAACTTGCTTTGTAGTGGCTGCGTATGCCCGCACACGCACACTCACATGCGCACGCATGACCGCATGCACGCACATCCACACGTGCACCTGTATGTGCATGTTATGCATTGAACCTTGAGAAACATTTCCATTTGCCAATTGGATGGAAATTGGAGCGCAAAGACTTAGAAAAATAATCACTTTGGAAACAATGTGATGGGTTCACATTGTAATTTTCAACGATGCAGAGAAATATCAACACATCATACATAAAAATATAAGCCACACGCAAACAAATAACCATCAGCTATCTGTCATTAATTGATTACCTTTTGTGCTTCTGGGAATTTGTCATACAATGGTATGCAAACCATTAAACCATTTGCAGAAACAATTGTTTTTCTTTCATCAGTTCGGACCAGGGTTTCATTGAAGAGCGGATACAATGTCCTTGCGCTGTGTGATTGTTCTGGTTCCCATTGTTGCAGGTCTCAATCACAAAAAGAAGAGTCAGTCGTCCAACCCGGGGATCAGAAATAGTTGGGTGGTATAAAAGTGGCGAAGATACTGGACAGTGCTTTCTTACGTGGATAGATTGGATTCTGTATGAGAAGAAACCCCTTCTTCTGGAGGTTTATTGCTTCCTTGATTGTTATGCTATGGTCAGTCATGCAAGTTCAACATAGTAGCCGGTTGTCCATGGTGACATAATGGTTCCTTTCACTCGCTCTGCAACAATGCAGAGGCGTTCGTTCTCTGTGGTTGGTCCAACAACCTGGAATGGACTTCCCTTGACTATGCGACACCTCCCAAGCTGTTCTCAATTTCACAAACTGTTGAAGACTTTTTTCCCCGCTTGATCTCGGTCGGGAGCGCCTCTGAGTAGGTACCTTGAATGGGGCGCTATATAAATTACGATTGATTGATTGAAATCAACACCTAGGTAGCCTACTCTCGTTGATGCTAGAAAAGGAAGATGGGGAAAGGGCAATTCCAAATGGAACAAATGCAGACAGGGGCAAGACAGGTTCAGAGTTGGTCACCATTCTGCTGATCTCTTACATGGACAGTTGGACAACAGGTCATATTGCTTTGCATCAGGGTAATAATCTATACTGAATTAATAGACTTAACTTTTAACTTATCTTCCAGCCACTTCAAATTAAAACTGAAGCGTAAACCCAGAGCGTGGTCAAAACATTACTTGGTGTAAATGCCATATTATGGTTTATGTAGGCAGTCAGTGAGTGACGCATAAAAAGGTCAGCTCTGAGCAGAAAAAACAGAGTTGACTGGTCAGGGAAATTGCTTTCACCGGTGACATAGGCCTACATGTGTTGGAAACATCCCTTCAATTTCATGCATCAGTAGATTGACACAGCCGCATTTGTATGTAATTTTATATAGAATACATATTATAAAATATATATATATACAATTATACATATATAAATATTATATATCTACATATCTACTAGTATAAGCAAGCATATATGTATAGGTATCATGTATGTATACATACAAATGAACAGTCTGATTAATCATACATGGCAATTTCGTCAAGATCATTCTACTCTTCGTCCGATAAACCACACCGACGGCATGCAGGCGGCTGCCCTGTCAGAACATATCCTATATACGGACGGACTTGTATGGATGGTCATGTTTGCAAAGCACAACTGAAAACTGATAAATCCGACTCCATGCAATCTGCTGATCTGAGCAAGGCTTAGAGAAAGCAAGCTCTACAGACGGTCTCAGTCTATGAGCGTGTACGTGTCGCAGTAAGTTCCTGTACAACCAACGTGATACATGTCCTATCAAAGCAAAAGCAATTTCCTCGTCTCAAATTCAGCTTTACTTACAACGGACATAAGACACGACTTGAGTAAGTAAATGAATAAACACATTCGAATAACTGGAATTTATGGACAAACACGTTCAGTCTGCTTTGACTAGCAGAGATATTGATTTCTCTTTAAATGGAGCTAAACAAATGTTTTGCTACAATATTATTAGAATTGACAATTGCTTTGTAAAACTGTTTGACACCGATTTCAACTACAGCATCTAGATTCATATCGCATACAACAGAAGATCCCCATAAGATGTACATTTGGTTAAATCAGTGGTTCCCAACCCGTGGCCCACCAGGCCTAAAAAAAGCCCTCATCTCTCAAAGAATTAACAAAAAATATATGAAAAAATTGACAATTTGGACAGGATAGAACACATATTTTTTTAATTAAAAATATTATATTTTGACCTCTATAAATAACATCAAGTGTTCTATTTTGATTCAATTATAACAATTTTATATTCTTTTAGTTAATTAAATTTTAACATGGCCCCCTAATATCGTTCTTCAACTAAGAAAAAGTGGCATGCGTGTCCTCCAACTTAGAAAAAGTGGCCCTAAAGTTAAAAAAGTTGGGAACCACTGGGTTAAATTGTCAAATACATATGCGAGACCGAGATTCAAATCCCACACCGCATGGAAAAATTCCAAAGTGGTACCACCACCACCACTGAGGACGCGCTGGATAAAGCGCGTAAATGATCGATTGTAGTCTATTATGAGGAAGGATTGGTGATTTCTTCTCCAGTCGGATGGCGCCTCTTCCTTCTCCATCACTTCCAGTCAGAGAAGCATCGTCTTCTCCCGATGCTGCTGCTGCTGCATTGTTCGGTTGCATGCACGAGAAATAGACTGGTCCGCTGTCCAAAAACAATTTCTGTATAACCTGGCTATTTTTATCACTATACATAGAGAAAACCTGGTGCATTCCCTGGCAGCCTTAATATGACCTTGAACGAATGTGTGCAGCAGCAAACGTAATACAAAGTCCAGTTAATTCTACGATAGTATTGTTAAAGTTACTTCACATTAGATACTTGAAGGTTGTGTGGCCAAAACGCTCATGTGGGTTACATAACCTAAATTATCTGGTAGCTGATCCTAGATTCTGTAGCATATACTGACAAACGCTTTTGTCTAATTGTTATACTCTACCAATATTAGGCACACTATAATTATGCCAATTAAGTACATAACAGATAATTGCAGAATTTGCCTAAGTTCGGGAACTGGTCAGTCCTTTTTACCATTGTAAAGGCCTTGGGTTGCGCAATGGAAGACAATTCCGGGTATATGCAAGTCGTAGGGTTGCATAATTCGGTTATGTGCATAGCTGAATTATACACATCTATTAAATGCATTGATCTGCCTATATCAATGCCGCTGAATTGCATAGGCAGCTTCTAACATTCTGACAGAATATATGCAGGTTGTCCCCAAGATTCTTCCATCAAGCGGAAAGTGGAACGATCTTGGTATGTCCTTGAATGGCAAATGGGGATGACCAGCTGTCTGTCTTAGCAGCACTGTGGTCTGCATCAGCAGGTGAGCAAACTGAACGGTTACTGAAGCCATTATACTATTACTATGTAGGCTTCATCTATGCTATTTAATATAACCGATATGTATAATATATATAATATACATATATATATATATATATTATGTATACTAACAAATTCAGTCAATTCAGTCAATTGTACACAGTACCTATGTCTCTTATGTACACGAGTGTTGGTTAAGTGTCTAGGTTCAAAGCCATGCACTTTAGCGGTGAGACTGTATTTGCATTTACGCCATATCGAGTCACAATAATTTCTGACCTACGCTTTTAAAATCGCATTCAGTATTTATCAGTTCATGTCTGGTGCCCTTATTTGGCTTCATCTCAACTAGGGCGCTAAATAAAACATTTTCTGCATCATTGGTATACCATCAAAACCATTAGTATTTCATTTCTCATCCTCATACAACATTTAAGTAGGCCTATCTATGTTTTGGAGAAAAATTACACTGAACCTGTAAATCTAACTTACACCAGAGTACTGGAATCATCTATGCATCTAAGATATCTATGGACCGGATATATATATATAATATTATGTTTGTACATGTAGCTACATATCCATATACATATCCACTACACAAATTCCTAATGGATTACTGCATGCACTTCCTTTGTCAAACCATATCCTCTTACTCTCTCATCTATATATCGAGGCATCTATAAATCTATATATCTATAGGAATGTGCATCCATGCATATATATATATATATATATATATATATATATATATATATATATATACATAAAATATATATATATCCATGCATCAAGATACGATAGATATCTATGTACTATGTATCTGCAAATCTAAAATCTACATCTCTGTGCATCTATATATCTGCGTAGTACGTATCCATGAAACCTATGCGTCCATATAATATCTATGTATTGATGTATCGATATATTGATATATCTGTCATACTCTATGTATGACATTGTATGTCCTTACATTCATTGATTATTATGCGTATATATAACTCTCATTCTTCTGGAGTGAGAATATCAAAACAAATATTGATCAGCATTTCACAAGTTTTCTCTACAACTGCTTCATACAGTATACCTAACAAGAAAGAAGCAGCTTTCTTTGCAAACAAGCTCCTTAACACTGTACTAAAAGTTAATGATCATTACACCACCAATAATTAGTAATGTCAGAATAACATCATTCATTCATTCATTCTGAAAATTTATATTGCCCCTCTTCAAGAAGCCTATTCAGAGTTGATCCCAGTCCAGCCACGACTTAAAGAAACACAAGATAAGAGTAACAACAATTGTCACATTCATGGTAATCTTTCCCTTGTTGGCTTATTCTATTACTATTATGATTTCATCAATAGTTATTGTGAATATTAATTTCATCAGTATTATATATATTAGCAGTTACCATCATCTGAGCCCAGAGCAGCTTATGCCGCAAGGATAGTGAAGTCCAATGTCAAGATCTTGATCCTATTCATTTTCATAGAGACAGTCTCTGATCCTTAGAGGAACTAAGCTATATACGTATAAGTGATAGACTTGTGTTCGTTTCGAAATAATGCTGGCTGAGCCGAAACAAGCCAGGCATAACACTGCAGAAGAAAGAATATTCATACTATAGAACCCATATAGCAAAGTTTAAAAAAAAATAAAAGTAAAAATAAAATAAAGAAAAATAAACCACATGAAGCCAAAATGAAATTATTTTCATTACTTACTATTATTACTATTATTGTTGCTGTTGTTATTATTATTACTATTATTATTATTATTATTATTATTATTATTATTATTATTATTATTATTTTTGGTGTTGTTGTTGTTGTTGTTGCCGGGCGCCCACAGATATTTTTTCAGTTGGTGAAAAGCACAATGGCCATGGTTAAATGTCTTATCAAAAGCTTGAAAAATGCAAAGCAGGAAATCAAGAGCATGGGTGTTGTGTATAGAGGTTTCTAAATCTAAATTTCTAGGTTTCATTTTGTGGTTCATCAGTATCATTAGGACGTTAGCACGAAAAGATTAGTTACATACTATAAAGTAGTAGCCAAAAGTATAAGTTTCAATTTTCCAGGGTTGGGGCAATTGCCTCTCTTGACTCTCTATGTATTGTTGTTGCTATTGTTATTATTTAACCACCAAGGGATTTTATCCTACCCTGCACGTCAGTTTGAAAATAACATGACCACAGATCATTGTTGTTGGGACGAGACCATATGACCTCCATCAAACCAATGACCAACAATCAAACCATAAAAACCAATGACCAACATTCAAACCATAAAACTAATGACCAACATTCAAACCATCAAACCAATGAAAAACATTCAAACCATAAAACCAATGACCAACATTCGAACCATAAAACCAATGACCAAAATGCTGCTGACCAGCATTCACTTAGTGAAAGTGCCTGCAATCAATATTATTATGGCTATTTTCCCCATTCACACACATGATCGCTCCGAGGGTCATTATAAAACTCCTGGATCAGCAATAATAAAGTGTTTGGTATGACTGTAATAGTATATTACTTGTCAAGTGCAGTAAGTTAAACTAAACCGCTATAAGACTTACAAGACTTAGGCTACTATAGTGCTTCTGTAGTTGCTGCATACTACTGCTGCTGCTGCTGCTGCTGCTGCTGCTGCTACTACTACTACTACTACTACTACTACTACTACTACTACTAAAGCATTGCTGCTACAACTACTACTACTACCACTGCTACTACAATTACTACTGTTATTATTTTATGGACAAAGCAATATAATCTGATGTTCCATGCCAAAACTTCATCGTTCCAGCCAAAAATGCTGAGCACTGCATGTCCACTTTGAGTGATATCCTGGAGTCAGTTCACTAACCAGACGAGCGACAGCAAACGTCTGCATTGCATGCCAACGGTGCATCTTGGTGACGAAGTCAATAACACAATCCGGAGACGGCAAGCCAGCGAGCGAGCGAGCGAGGGGTGAGGTCCTGCCGGAGAGGGTCTACCGAAATCCGTGCTGCCACGGGTTAATAGCCTGGCCCGGTCGGCCGTCATATAAAATCCTCGCAATCCCACAGCCGAGGAGGAGCAGTATAGCCAACGCGTCGACGTCGTCTGCGCAGCAATATTATAAAGATTGTCCGATTCTCATCGCCGGCGATTGCATCAGTCGTGGCGAGTGCGCATAATGGAATCCAGATTCCCTGAAAGTACGAGTCGTTTTCTTCATCAGACGTAATTCTGTGTTGAAATATGCGCATAAATAGAACACGCATCCCGCTGCCACTTCCTCAAGTCTAATCAGTTGTAATTTATACCCACACACTTCAGCAGCCAGACTCTAGATTTTTCCTTGACACCTGAATGACCGAATTAGGTGCTACTTATACACACGTGCCAAACCATAAGTCAGTGGTCAGTGTCGCGTTCTTCACCTAACCAATTACGTTTTATTCAAGCGATCAAGCAACTGGTGTTCGAAGCAACAGTGGATGGTCACTAATGAGAGAAATAGAAAAACAAGTACATAATGAAAAATTTTTTGTGTAAAACTCCACTTGTCATTTCACCTATGATGGATTCAGATAGACCTGCTGAAGTAGAAAGCTGAGACACTGTTCACGAAGGCACCCGACAAAATGCATATGGTGCTGAGAAATCTCTGAATAGTCTGAGTTATCACATTGCTTTTCTGCATTCTTTTCACTTTTTTACGTTTCAGCAACTTATATTTGAAGTTCGTTTACCATCTGTTAAGGAACTTAGCTTTAAATTGAGTTGCGTTCTGCTGACCTGAAGCAAGGCATGACAAGTGCATCCTGTCAAGTAAACAAGCACCTCCTCGTATGATTCATCACCTGGGTAGTTCCCATATCGTTGGATCACTCATAGACATCTAGACACATTGCGTCGCTAATGTATCTAGACGTCTGTGAATCACTGAAGACTCTCTTGTGCTTCAGCCAAGAGATCCATATTCCTCAGACACGAACCTCTTAATAGAAGCGTGAAGCACCTCCAAAGTGTCTACGGTTCTGAAGAACATTCTTGATAATGCCATTCAATAAACTGACAATTGATTCTATTTGTCCAGATTTACATCTAAGTCATTCAGATGCAACAGAACATATTCGCATCATGCAGAATATAGATACACAAACATAATGTATAAACATACATACAAACATATATATGTATGCATATATATACATATATAAGTGTATATATACACACACAAATCTAATGAGTTACACATAGTACAATAATCATAAATGCACAAGGTTTCAATGCATATATTTTTTATTTGAGATCCAAGCATACATTAAGTGACTTGCGGTATACACACTCCTTCTATGGACTTGCTGGCTGACATACTTGCTGAATTATTGGGAGCCAGTGAATCTGGCAAGAGTGCCAAATCCATTAAAACAAAATTTCACCCAGACATAAAAAATGGACTACATTGGGCAATTAGCCAATGATTATAATTTGGGTTCCAGCTTTTAGATTAATAACTGGATGGATTAATGAATGGATTAATGACTCTAAGTCAGTTGACGACACACATGTGTCTCTGTCCTTGACCTGTATAAATGCTTCCACTCTAAAGGGCAAGTCCTTTGAAGCAATTAGCCTTTCCATTGTTGGTTCAAGGCTAAACCATGTGTCTCCTACCTACCTTAAAGTCAAACCAGCTACATGGAAGATTTACTATTATATCACTTGATTTAACTGCTACAAAGTGCTGGCTAAAAAAAGAAGCCAAATATTCCAGAACTAAGCTTTCGAAGCAGTAATAAAAATACAAAGTCCTACGTTTCTGACTTTTACGTTATCCTGTTCAGCAGTAAATCGTAGTCACATGAAGGCTTCTCAATTGATTCAACAGTAATCACAACCGGATATATCAGTAGGAAGGAAAGCAGGTGATTCTGCGAGCGAAACAGATGGAAAATGAAACTAGGATTAATGTTCAGCAAACTGAAAAATCCAAGGAATAGATATACATGACAGATAATTTATTACAGTCGGGCAGTCAACTCTTCTGCATTGCATCATTCTGCAATGATTAGCCAATATAAGAGGCATTTCAATTTTTAAAAACTCAGCATACCTCTGATTGTCTGTCTGCCTACATATCTGTCTATCTGTCTGACTGTCTGTCTGCCTGCCCTGGTCTTAACTTTAGGATACTTGTGATATCAAAGCAATTCCATGCTGACACATGTGTCTGTCTGCATATCAGTATGTATATCAGTCTGTCTGTCTGTCTTGCTGTCCATCTGTCTGTGCAACTATAATTCTTTCCAACAATCAAGCTGTACAATATTTTAGTGTCTCTTCTGGCCGGGACATAATTGTAAATAAATTCCTTCCAATTATCATACGTTGAGCACTTTGATAAGAAAACAATTCCCTGCTGAAACTCGGAAGGACCAGACACACAGACATGCAGGAAGACACAGAGCTGCAGTTTCCACAGGAAATATTGCTCTGTTATGTCACATAGTAAAGTATGGTTATGAGGGAGCAGAGCCAAAACACGGACGATTTCTCGTTACGACACTCACGGCAGGGAAGTGAGTGAGACAGCATATAAGCACGAACGCTCAACGGAATTGAGAGCTGTAAATGTTCATCAATTCACAGCCATGGATAACTATGCAGTAGCAGCAGCAGCAGCAGCCGCAGCAGCAGCTGCAGGCGAGTGCAGATCTTGGCACGACGAGTTTGACTCGCATCCCACAGAAGAAGGTCTTTTATGGGAGGCTTCGAGACGGGAGACGGCGCACGCACGCACGCACGGCCAGCACTTTATTATACAGCACGAGGTTGAAGACACGGAGTAATCGGATTGGTCCCACGAGGCTGCTTTGGAATTATTGTTACTGACACAGCCAGCATCGAAATCGACCTGAGATAACACGACCACAGATCATTGTTGTTGGGAAGACCCGCGTCCCCTATGACCTCCATCAAACCAAGGTCTCGGCACACCACGAAATGCCAATATAATCTGGTGCTCAGCGTAAACAGGAAACGACGTGAATACGAAATATGAAAACGACGATGCACTGTTGTCGCCAGACGCGCATAAACTTCGGGTGTGAAAACGTGCGATATTGCACCGTAAATCTCCTATATACACGTACGTTCAGTTGTCTCAACTCATAACACACACGCACACACAAACACTCACACACATACACACACACACATGCACCCACACACATTCTCTGGCGCCACATTTTTCACATCACAATGCTCTCACTCACCTTTTCTGCTCATACCGACACAGGGGCGGATCCAGGGGGGCCAATCCGGCCATGGCCCCCCCATTTAAAAAGTGCATGGGACGCGCCCCCCATTTGGTTTCAACAAGCCATTAGTGAAGGACAGTAGAGGCCATTACAGCGACCAAGATGACTAATGACTAAAAAAAGTCATCAGATTTTTGATTTTTCAGCGACCAAGACGAAAAAAAATTTTTGGGTCTCCCCTTTCGAAAATTACTGTATCCGCCCTTGTCATCACCATCATACATCCTTACAGCAGATCAAAATTATATAAACTCACCTAAGGTATATTATGATTGCATGCAATTAGTTAATTATAACTTAAGTTGCTCTGCGGCGCAACTTGGCCATATCCCAAAATATGGTCACGTCTCATCTTATATGCGGGGTATCTTACACTGGCTTCCTTCTCCACAGCGGATTGCATACAGTAGTGATTTTCAACTGGGGTTCCGCAGAACCCAGGGTTTCACGAGCGTTGGCCAGAGGTTCCACGGCTGTTTACGGTTGCAGGCAAAGCACTGTCTTGATGGGATTTGAACCTTGGACATCTCGCTTTACAGTTCATCACGGTAACCACTAGACTAACATGCACCCATCCACTTAAACATAAATAACAAGGGCTGGTTTTTTATCTGACCTCTCCTCTCACAAATGACCGATGTCAGTTCTCTCTCCACTTTTCCTGCATCTCCATGGCAACCACTCCACCCAGACGAAACATCACTCGGAAGTTTTCTGCTCCTTCTGTTTAGCATCACTGAAAACATGTTCCGTGGCTCAGCCAACAAATTGCCAATTTCCGTTCATTAAAGAACCGGATTCGAAGCAAATCAAGCAAAGCCACAATGGTGAAAGGTCTTGACATTACCACTCGTCCACCGGAGGAGCAACAGCTCTTCTAATGTCACCCCGTAGCAGCATCGTCCTCCTTTCATCACCCTCCTCCTCCTCCTCTCTTCCTCGGACACCTGCATTATTCAGCACCGGAAGACTAAGCCCTATGATGGTCTACAGAGTCTAAACAAACCGTCGAAGCCTAATTCAAAATTTACAAAGCAACAGCGCGGAGGATTACATGGTCGGCGGTGATGAGGCAGACGACGGCCGCTTCACGACTTCATCCGCTGCTGCCCGCATTAAGTCACAGCATTACCTTTGGACGGCGACGACGACGACGAAATCCGGCAATTACGGGTATAACTGCATCCGTTAAAAGACCGCTACACAAATTCCTAATGGATTGCTGGGCCACTTCCTTCATCAAACCATCTCCTCTTATACCATCTCATCCTATACCATCTCCGTTCATCCTTTAGTCATGTGGGCTAGTCATGGTAAAGTGATATTTTTATGTCCTCTAGCCAAGACAATTCAGCAGCACAGTGTCGCTGCCTTTGTTGTCTTTCTGACCTTTTGAATCTATTCAATGGAATTTACATCATGGGTCGATGGATTAGTGTTGTCAAAACAGCATAATAGAAGTCTCAAAAGGAGATTAGATATCATAGCTTGGGGGTAGCCTACAAGACAGGCTAGCATGCTCAACAAAAACTTGGTGGCATAAGCTGCTGTGAAGATGGATGGGCTCACAATCTAGAGCTGAAGTGCAGGCATTCTAGAGTTAAAATAATAATAATAATAATAATAATAATAATAATAATAATAATAATAATAATGATGATTTTATTTTATTAATAGAGTGTAAGTCCCTGAGGGATCATATGTACTAGGGTGGTTGCATCCCTAATAGAAAATTTTCAACTTAAGACGTCATATTTCTCCAACTCGCCATTCCGTGACACTTGGTCTAAAACCTATGTGGCCCAAAAATTAAATGGATACAACAATATTTAGGACTTGCACAACGTCGTTGAAGTTTACATATAATGTCGTAATTTCGAGTACAAGTATTATTTACTTCAAATTCTCGGAATTGTGTTTTTTTACAGAAATACTTAATGATTTTTACTTAGGCACAGCTGATACATAAATTCTACAATGTTCTTGTCATCACTGATTGCCAATATCATTTATTTTCATGAGCATTTTAGCGGTAATTGACAAGTGAGGGAATTCCTGTGAACGATATTCTATCCAATGTTATGATTATTTTCTTAGTAACAATCTAAGTCATAAATTCACCAAAGTAGTAGTCTACACATTCATTCATTCATTCATTTTAAAAATTGATATAGCGCCTCTTCAAAAGGCTACTCAGAAGCGCTCCCAGCCCAGCCACGGCTGAAAAGATAGGTCTTGAGCAACCAGCAGAAAGCAGGCAAGTTATTCAGAGGTAGTAAGCGCAGATAAAGCTGAAGCTCATTTCATGTGGACGGGACAACAACCGAGAAGACTCGACGCTGTCTGGTAGAAAAGCGGGTTTGAGGGACCAGCAGCTCCTCATTAGACGAAGAGCGTATTGCTCGACTGGAGGCTAAGTTGGAGACAGAGATCAGACAAGTAGGACGGAGCACTAACAGCGAGACACCGCCAGACAAGTGATGCCACTCTGTAGGAGATGCGTTGCGAGGCTGGAAGCCAGTGCAAAACATCATCCATGAAAGTAGAAATAAGGGCATAATTTGGAAATAACGATCCGCGGCGGAGTAGAGTTCACACGCATAGTCCATACATTAGGCCTATTAAAACTTGGTCTCAGGGACAGCATAACTCAAACTACTGAGCAACTTCTTCTCATTTTGGTCAAAGCCAAACTTTTGACAAAGTTCCAACTCAGGTGACTGAGCATGTTTGGAAGCTGCAGACCGGCAAGGCTTAAAAAGATGACATCTCCTGTAAATCCCTCCATAACAGTAGCCTATTATGGCTGGCGAGAGCAATTTACTGCTTGAAGGTGTTGCTATTTCAAGACGAGCACCCTCTATGTTAGGCTACAGCAACGCTTGGAGTCATCACGTCGATTATCTTCTCACGAACATGTGTGGGAACACCTGAATATAATTATTAGTCTGTTTAGAACATGCATCTACATGAACGCCGTTGGTTTCAAACCCCATCAGCAACCACTGCTCCTGGGAACAATCTAGTACTGAGTACTATCTCTCTTTATGCAAACAGAAGTTCGTTGCCGATGCTGCAGTGACACCCATTGGTCGCAATCTCTGGTATTCATCCAAGTTGTTGTTATGCTTGTGTTTCTTTCACTATGACGTGTCATTGGAAGAGAAGAAGTTGATCATGGCAGTTCTAATGGACAAAGAAGGTTCTGAGCTACCAAAACGCATACCACAACTCTTCTTCCAGCTATTCACAAAAACACTAGGCTGACATGATTTCGTGACAAAATCAACTCGCGGTCTGTTCTGAGTCTTAAAACTTCTAGATGCACTTCTGGAACACGATCCAAGTGGTCTGATAAATCATGAAGACTGCATGAAGAGTTCGACAAGCTGCAGATACATGAAGGTTAAGAGTGATCTAGCATTCTAGCTGAGCGGGATGTCACCCTTATTCAACATTTCAATCCCTCAAGGACAAGGAATGAACAGCAAAAACAATTTCTACCAGAAGTTGTAGAAGAGCATCGCAACTCGTTCTCGGCACGAACAAAGGAGAGTGCGGTAAAACCTTCAAGGTCACACTGACATCGAGTACCTTGGCAGCAATAATAATTTAAATTTTAATCACCAATCAGTGTGATCATCAATAATCAGGTATGAAATTATATCGTTGTAATGTATTGAATTGATTTCTGGCTTGAAGATGTATGTGTTATTACAGCAATTATGCTTACTGTTCACAGGTTCCCATTATAAACTTTGATGGTGTTGTGCAAGTCCTAAATATTATTATTTTCTCTTGCAACTTTTTGTGTGGTGTTTCTGGATGGAGTGGCACCAAATGGAAACTTGGAGAACAGTAGATTCCAACTTTTATTTTTAACGACCACCCTAATATGTACCTCGGGGCAAAAAAAATAATAATAGTGATACATAGAGATTTGAGTGCCATAAATTCATAAGCAAACGATTTAGACATAGCAACGATTTAGAAGCACTTGGAGCAGTGAGAAATTCAGTCAAAAGAGGCCTGTGTAAAAAGTTCAGTTTTTAGATGTTTCTTGAATGTAGCCATCGATGTAGATGGTGACTGATGAAAGATTTTTTGTAAATAAATGTACACGATGACACCATCAGTAATTAACAAACCAAAGCAGCACGCAGCGTCGCCGTGCTGTGTAAGGAAGAGAGAACAGGTGCTGAATGCGGCAGACGTGTCTCTGTTCATTAAAGCCATTGCACGATCTCCAACCTCTTACGAGTAGGCCCTATGTCGGTGATTTAAGTCATTCTGTCGAGTGGCAGACTGCAACGTCTGTATACATTTGTATTTCGTTTCTTCTGCTACGCTCAACGTTTAAATCCGAGAGCATTCATCGAAACTGACAGCTTGCTTTCAAGCCATGTAAAAAGGTAAGGAAAGGTAGCACCAGCTGCAGAGGAATTGCTTTCACATTTGCAAGTCCATGCCATTATCCCTGAATGCCTTCCTTCCTAAGTTAGGTTTCATGTGCCTCTGAGTAGACTCCTTGAAAGGGTGCTATATAAATTACATAGATAGATAGATAGATAGATAGATAGATAGATAGATAGATAGATAGATAGATAGATAGATAGATAGATAGATAGATAGATAGATAGATGGAAAGAAATCCATTGCTAGACGAATTGTACAATATACTATACATTTACATAAAGTAGACAGTGCAATACATATATATATATAATATGTATAATATTGTATATGTATATATACATATAATGTATACACACCACATATACATGTATAACTATATATACAATATATATATATATATATATATATATATACACATATCAAACTATATGCAGAGATTGACTTCTTGGGTTCTTAAAGCTGAAGGTAAGCATCAATTCACTCTGAGTCAGACTGAGGCATCCATCCAAGCATAAACCCCAGTCTGAAATACCAGGGCTCAGAAAAACAGTGACTTCTTGTATGAGCACCAAGTGTCTGACAACAGAGAAAACCATATATAGAGATGCAGAGATATAAGCAGAGTTTCACAGAAAGAGAAAGACAGACACACAGGCATAGTGACAGACAGACAGACAGACGGACGGACGGACAGACAGATAGACACAGACAAAAAAAGTAGCTACCTGAAGCTACATCAGTTATGGACATGTGTGTATAGTCTGACCAAATACCCTCCCAAACTATTTCCTATAATTATTATGCCAGGAACTTATCACAGGCCTAGAGCCTTTAGGGTAACTTATTTTGTAAGTAGTTTCAGATTTGTCATTGCTTAAAGGTCTTCAATAAAGTCTTCAACTGCTGATCCACTTACATCTTTCCGGCCATTGCAGAGCTATTGGGGCACGGTGGTGTATTATTGGGTTCGATGCATTGGAGCCGGAGGGTTCCAGGTTCGAATCCACCTCAAGCTGCTGCGTAGGGACCTTGAGCAAGTGCTTCACTCGCAATTGCTTGTGCAGTGTCCACGCTGTAGTCGGGAGCGCCTCTGAGTAGTGAGCGTGAAGGGGTGCTAAAGTAAATTGTGAAATAAAATAAAAATTAGCATACCACCTGCACACAAAGTAAGCTAACATTGACATTGTGAAGTGAACACATCTATTACATTACATGTAGGCTACCCACAGCCTAACCTTGCAACACTACATATACATAAACAATTATAGATACATGCATACATATACAATTTATACATCTATGTATGCAACTATGCATAGATGTAAAAAAGGTGGAACGAAATAAAAAAAATATAAAAAAAACTCGTTTTATTCTAAAAAATCAAAACGGGAAAATGACAAAAAACATAAATGGAAGATAATTTGACTTTAATTAGATTTTCAACGGCATCTTAAACTTTAAAATCTTGATTATTCAAGTTTATCTGAATCGGCAAATAATACTACTTTATTAGCAGGCCAAATTAATTCTAAGGGTTCATTCCACAACAATTATTTTTTTCTTATAACTTTGGTTCAATAAGAAATTAAGAAAAATTAAAAGTATTGAAATCCTTTCAAATTGAAATTGTAGACAAAAGTCCGCATAAGATAATGCTGATCAACATAAAGCAATTAAAACCTAATCAGAAGTAAAGACTATAGACGTGTAAAAAATTATAAATTGTACTTAAAATTGTCACTTATATAGGTCTAAGAAGTTCATATCAAAACTCTTATAAATTTCATTTCTTGTACAGTGGCGGCGCCAGGATTTCAGTTTTGGGGGCTGGACTCCCGGCGGAAAATATTTCCATTTCCAGCCACCTAAATTTCTGACGACCTTTTTTTTAATCTTTCGGCCGAAATCTCCTGCATATGGTTTTCAGTTTTTGGGGGAAATGTTCATTTTTACATGGGAAAAAATAATCCCCCACCCCCTAGCATCGCTACTGTTCTTGTAGGCACTTACTACATGTATTTCTAAAATAATGATGCCAAAAAATTAAATAATAACTCTAAAACGGTAGTTAGCTGAATCCTTGAGAGTACAGTGAAAACGCAAGGAATATCAGAAAAAATGAAATCACAGAAAATAATAACAGACAGTAAATAAATAAAGCTACATAAAAATAAAATAAAACCCAAAAAATAAAAAAAACGGAAAAACTACGTCTTTGGAAAATAATAAAAAACGAACAAAACGTTTTAAGCAACTCTATATGCATGCATGTATGTATGTATGTATGCATGCATGTATGTATGTATGTATGTATGTATGCATGCATGCTTAAATGCATGCAACACTTCAACAAACTATTTGCATTCAGGTTTATAATTTTGCAGAAAGCAAGTGTTCCTGTGCGTTATGTTGAAGACAACTCTTGGCACACAGTGTAATGAAACTCACAAATTTAGCCAACTTACATGCAACAAGACAACAGCAATAACAGCAATACACAAATAAGACAGAATAATATATGGATGAAAATAGTGGCAACAAAACAACTACAACTGGCAGATTAAGACAAAGACTTAATTTATTACTAGTTCCAGCAGAACTCTTCAATAGTTTCACATAAAAGCAGCAAAGAAGTAGCCTACCTCGCAATCAACAGTGCTTAAAATAAAGTTTCGTGACTTTACACGCATATCCTTTTGTTCCTGAGTATGTAAATAAAAATGCAAGAAACCGACTGACTGAAAAACCGATGTCAGCAGAATGTTTATACTCCACGTGAAAAGCAGCTCAGCATCAGTAGCCAACCACGTTGTCATTTATATGCGTGTCAGAGCATTCCATTAGCTGAAAATTTTATTTGCCAACAACACTCAGCAGAGTCCTCAAACCGAAGAAACACTGATTTATCTCTTTGAAATTCGATTATTTATTGATAAATCTCTGCATGCTCCCCCCCGAAGGATTTCATCGGGGGTCCCACCCACCCATGCACCCAGCCGAATCCAATTTTCTTGAAAAGCAAATTCGTTCATTGCCCTAGGGCCGCAACTGACCAACCCACAAGTGATTGGATTGGAACTTGTCCACGGGTCAGACCAGGTCAGTCTCCGCCGCCGACCCAGTCTCCGCATTCTAAAAGCCCTAAAAGCAGCCATCAACGTCCTAGGTCTATCAGACCTGTCAAGTCCGGAAGGTCAGATGCATTTGGCATTTCAGCCGCCTCTGCTGATACGTTAATATCAACGGTTGAGAGTCAAAGACCAAGGGATTGAATAGAGGAGGCCAAGTGTTCAAAGCATGGCGCCATCTATGTGGCCGCAGATCGGAATGGGTCATCGTCATCTGACAAGGATCGGGGGGGGGGAGAGGGGGGGGGGAGCCTGCCAGAATAGCTGCAACAGATTGAACGAGATTAGGAGATCGATACTGACAGAGGAATACTGCAATAACTAGACATACATCATGCTCCGACAAGATCATGGCCCAACAGCAATACATATCCCGAAGAATTTAACTTCTCTTGTTTACCGCACCATGACAAAATCCTGATCACGCCGAGACTTTGCAAAAGAACATGTCACAATATTTTGAATTACTGCAACATGGAAACAGAGCTACCGGGTGTATAAATACTACTAGTACTAGTATCGGTAACAACAAATTCCTCCTTGGATTCTTAGCCTACAAACAGTAAATTGCCCGATTAATATTGAACTGGCAAGGTTCAATGGGCAATAATTCTGGAATGTGGTTTTCCTCAGTGGCCATCTAATAAAGCTGACACAACCTATTAAGATGATGGACCATATTAGCTTCCAGATCAGATTAAATTAGCACATCAAAGTCACGTCAAAACATAGTTTAGAAAAAACAGAACCCAAGAGTCTGCTCTAAGTTTATTTAACAACTTTATATGGCTCTGATATCATTTTCAATTACGTAATCCTGAATAAGATTCTGAGGTGCCGCAAATAGAGAATGTATAAAAATTTACTTCTGAAATGCCACAAAGCCATATCACAGCGCAATATAATAAACCAGTCCGTGCATATAAATTATCACAAAGAAATAAATAAAACCAGCCCCTGTATGGCATAGAGTCATGTTGGACTTGAGTCTTACTTGCAATGCTCTGCTAAAAAGTGTAAATTGCCATGCAATTCATCTTTTGTCAAATGAAAAGATGCTCTTGTTCTCAACAAAACTTCAGCAAAATGCCAAATAGCATGCTATCTTACATTCTACATTGCAACGAAATTATATTAATTTTCTATTATACATTACATTTAAAAATACATTTACCTTATCAAATAAAAAACCATTGGAGTGGATACATTTCCGGCTGCCGCTAATGCATCTTTGGCGCAAATTCTTACGAAAACCAAGATGCTTAAGGGATTAATAAAGCATCTGCCCCCGGTGCCATTGGCCTAACGTTTCTCATTATGTGCACAACATATTGGCACAGCTATTGAATGCAAACATATTGAATACCATGAAGCGAAGCGAAGATCCCCAGAGTCATGACTACAAATTTACCGTATGAAGAAATAAAACAGACATTATGAGAGACATAAGTTTCAGATCCAGCGTTTTTCTCATCAATTATACAAGCCTGTTCACAAGAAAGACGAACTAGAAGATGGTTTCTAAGTGATAATCTACTTATTAAGTGATAATCTACTTATTAAGTGATAATCTACTTATTAAGTGATAATCTACTTATTAAGTGACAACCTACACTGCATATCAGCACACATCAATTTTAAGAAGATGCATAACTTTTAACTGCTAATTATTGATACACAATACATCGGAAAACTGAGAAATTAAAAGATAATATGTGATTATGAAAAACTTGTACAGCTGTAAACTTAGCATTTATCTCACATTCAGCATTGCTGCAAATGCAACATGGATAAGTATTAAGTTACCATGAGTTTACCATATAAAGCACAAAGATCGCTAGATGTCGCCATCTAATGGAATATGGTATTCGGACGTGTGAGGACGGAACGTGTTTGTTTACGTGACTCTCCGTCCGTCCATTCAGAGATAAACTCCAATTCTGAAGGAAATATCCGTGATACATCATCCAACGCAGCTTATTCTTTGAAAGGCCAACAGTAGCGTATACATGGCAGACATACTGCGTTCATTACATTTTTATTACTCTGTGCCATGTCGAGAGCTGCAGACCAGTGTCCAAGCGTCCGCAACCGGCTCCAACGAAGTTTATGAAGGACTCATTGTATCTGTCGCTGCTGTTATATCCTGGCATCATAACAAACCGGGGATCAAACCATCCGGGTCCATGGCAGCTTTGCAAGCAAAATGAACCGAATGCATACACAGTGTGTTATTGCTTCTGTCGGACCTCACAATAATTCAGAGTGTCGTTTTGAAAAGCAAGTCGCACGCTATTGAATGTCCGCATCGAGCGTCGATGATTACAATAACGATCGACAGAAAAATGTTCTCGTATGAATTTGCGGCAGAAAACGTTGCATTGTAGCTCAGCGTTTTGATTAAACAGGACCTGTTGATATGCTGGATGCAGTGTGTCGCCCCATGGAATATATAAAGGTCAAAGATCGTCGATACCGGAATGAATAAGCGGAATCGATATGTCGTCTGCGTGTGCGCAATGGGTCAAGGTCATGCTACCAAAATTGCTAAACATGCAATGTGCGCGAGTCTAAGTTTGCAAAGTTTTGACGAATTACAATCATCTAATAAACTTAGGAGTCTTAATTTCATGGTATGCCAGTTGTAGCAATGGTGAAAACTGACAAAATCATCTTAGCCATTAATTATTAGTCTCAATGTCTAATGCAGCGGCCACACTTCCGGTAGCCGACCTACACCGAGATGTGGAACCAACTTATTACATCAACAAGAGCACAAATGATGGACCATAGATCTTCAGTCATAGTCTCTTATCATCTCTCTGTCTCTGTCTGTCTGTCTGTCTGTCTGTCTCTCTCTCGGCACAGTAAAAGACTGAACAAAACGGCCAAACCGAATTGCAGCAATGAAATCGTAAACACCTATAAAACCCAGACAGTTGACAGAGGTTTATGGTGACTGCTATGCAGCCATTCGATTCTGTTGCCAAGTCTCTATGGTTAGCTCATAATTTTTTAAATCATAATTGCAAAATCAGCTGATAATCAGTTGATCTCTTTGTAATCGCTGCACTGATCATAATATCTTCACCACCAGATCCACAACCATCACCAAAGAACCAACAGCCATAATAATAATAATAATAATAATAACAATAACAACAATCATCATCACTCTCATCATCATTATCAACATCATCTTTATCATTATCATAATATTATCCTTGTACATTCAATCGACAACAGACACATCAACAGCATTTCTGCCATTGTCACAACAATCCCCTGCATCAGAGGTGGGCAAATTTCCAGCTCACATGAAACACACGTGTGGCCTACCACAAACTTTTAAATGGCCTGCAAGACTGCTGTGGACTGTGCGTATGCTGTGACTTCAAATCTAGTCAAATTTTCGTTTTGAAGTGAACGTTATTGACTGATTAATTAACTACCCGGTAAATACAAAACTGTAAGGTGAGGTTTTCACCCAAAAATTGTTAGCCGTTCAAAGCGAAATCATTATTAGGCCTAGCTGATATTCACAGTCTCACACTCTTCTTACTGCTTTTTAAAATTCAGAATTGTGCTCATTTTCCGGTGCTACAGTTAAAAAATTTCTTGTGAATCAGCAAGAGAATTCAGCCATCAGATAGCAACATAACCGCACTGCAGCATAGACTTTCGAGATGTGTTGACTATTTAAAAACTCTAGGGAATGAGTCCAATATACTTGCAGTGCCACTTTCAACTGAAACCAATCCCCCACCATATTGATCTTTGACTAGAATAGACTTGCAGAATTACAGTCTCGAAGGACAGTTCAATAATAACGCAAAACAATTTGAATTCTATGCATTGTGAAAACTGCTTCCTAATTCCAAACATTTGCATATAAAATGTTTGTCCTAACTTTATTCGCATTGGCATGATCATGAAAAATATTTCTGCACAGAGCTTATGTAAATACACTGACATACGCTTATTAGGGTACATACCATTTTTATTACAAGTGTACACTTGTTTGAGTGGCTTTTTAGCGCAAATGGCCCTTGGTCAAAAATATTTTAACACCTCTAATCTACGTCATTCAAACATTAAACTGATTTAATGTTTAATCCTAAATAAATTCAAAGCAGAATTGTTTATTTTCATCTCAGTCGAAAATGATAAAATTGTCAGCATCATAAGCCTAATCTTATCTGGCTAGGCAATCTGAAGCAACTTGCTAAACTTGACCTCACTGCACTTGCAATTGAATTGCCCAGTTATATGGTACGTGATTGTGGTGTCCTATTGGGCCAGGAGCTCACTTTGCTCCTCACATTCACCATCTTGCCCGAGACTGTCTGTCTATTATCAGCTTCACACCAAATCTGCCAGTCCACTAAATGCCATCAACACTCTAGTGCATTCTTGCATCATAGCTCAACCTTGACTACTACTCCAAACTCAACTTTGGCCTCTTCACCAATCGAATAGTGTGCCTGGACGAAGTCTTACACTCTGCAGTACGCCTAATTGGTCAAATTCCCATATTTTGCCAAGTGTCCAGCTGGAGACATTACACTGGCTTCCTGCTCTGAAGCACATTGAGTATAGGATCGCCGCTCTGGTTTGGCAATGTCAGCGGGGTGTTGCCTCTGCGAGAATCGTACCAAGAGCAGCAATTTGTTCCTAAATGGAAACCGTTTTTATTGACAAATGCTGCAGATTGAAGAAAGACAGACGACAAAGGCAAGGGACAACGGTTGTACACCGAAATTCGGAATGAAGATCCCCCAGGGATTCAATGCACTGGAAACACAGAGGCATAAAGTTAAAATATAAAGGATAAGATGTGTACCTGTATGAATTTAGCCATGCATGTATATATTATGTATGTCTGTATGCATAATTATATGTGTATGACTGGATATATGTATTCATACATTTGAACATTGATACAGCACCTTCTGATGCACCAGCATATATTCAGGAGGGCAAAAATCACCATATTTAAAACATACCGTAGTTAAATCAATTTGCAATGTAAATTATTGATAATGCATTGATATTTTATATTGTAAAGCATTTAAGAAGCAGCTTGCTACTAATACAGAAATTGCGTAATTACGTAAGATATAATATTTAATAAAATACCAAGCAAAGATTCAGAACACTTTACACCTCTACACCTCTGGTCACAGTTAAACTTCATAGGAAAAAATTGAATTAAACAAATTGCATGATAGAGAACCGATCCAGAGATATTATAATATCTCAATAGTTAATGGCTAACTCAAATGACAACCAAGTTAACTTTTCAGAGTAGGGGATAATGATGAATAAGTATTTTATATGCCTTCAAATAACAGACTGTTGAAAACTTGGAGCCAAATCATACAGAGGCATAAAAGTTAAAGAAGTATGTACTTTATTGAATCGCCTGCAACGGGCGCCCTAGCACGTGCACATACAAACAGGGTTTAAAGTGGGTGGGAACGGTGTTCCCACTGCTCTCGAATTTCTTGGCTTGCGTTCCCACTGCTCACCATGCATGGAACCCTTGAAACATGGGCGTTCCCAATAAAACTTCATCAGCGTTCCCACTGCTCACAGTTGGCGTTCCCACTCCTCACCCAAACCACTTTAGCCACTGCATACAAATAAACATAGACAAACTGGTCAAAGGTCTACAGTTCAGCAACTCTCGTTTCTTATTAAGAAGGTCATTCCTCAACCTTGCTGTCTGTTCTTCCTACCAACAGTAGCAAACTATCAAAATGGTTGGTTTCATAGCCCACTTCACTGCTCCTGAGACACGGAAACAAAACTTCAAACAACTTTCTGCTCACAATTAATAGCATTCGACCTCTGTGAAGACAACCCTAGGCTACAATTCATACACCAGACTGTCTTCAGCCAACCACAGAATATAGAAAACAAAATAGTTGAGCTTACCTGAAAGCCAGAGCACGACTCAGCAGAAGACGGAGCCGGCTGAGAACCAAAGATTCCAACACATGACGTTGAAGAAATGCCAGCAGACCTGGGAAGGAAGTGCCAGCAACGAAGAAGCGAACGCCAGGATGGAGACGGAGACAGCGGAGGCGGCAACGGCGGTGGCCGTCATGCAGCGGACGCACGACTCGCAGTTCTCCAGTTCAACGGTGGACAATGTCCGTAGTAGTGCATGCGGCGGCGTCTGTTATGTCACGCGATAGTTATTGGAAGCATCACATACCATTGTATAGGACTACTGGAAAATACACTTGAAAATCGATCATCTTACAGTTACCGTCTAGTATTGGTTTTCTTCTCAGGAGAAGTAGGTCTACAATCAATGGAAAAACAAAGATATAAAGACATAATGTACACAGAGAGAGACATAATTATAGGATCAACAATAGAGACACAAAGAGGTACAGAAAGACAGATAGAGATAGAGAGACACAAGCACCATTAATTTGTAATTGTAATCGTACATTTATATGGCGCCACTTCAAGTGAACTCCTCTTAAATATGTTTGGTAGCTGACTAAATTCAAGCAAGTTTAATCACGAAGAAGTCAGCTGATGTCTGGCACGTGAAAGTGGTGGGTGAAAGAATCATGACAAAGGAATGGAGGAAAGCCTTGGGGCAATTGTTGGCTACTAAGTGAAACAGATGAAGTACGTCTCACAGCAACTGACAGAAGTCACAAAGGTTATCAATCGTGCATCAAGCAGCAACAACGAGAAAGCAGTTTTTGAGCAGCAGTTTCATCATAGGTTGAAAAACTGGGATCAGTTCCTTATATTCGACTATCTAAATCAAACCCACAGTTCAAAAGCATGCCACGCCAGCATTCCTGACTTTCAACAACAAACATACAAAGACCTGATCAACTAGTCACCGTAAAATGGGGTAACATTGGCACTGCAGGGTAACTTTGGCACAGGGAACCAGACTATGTATTATACATAGAGAACCATATTAATACGCATATCTGACCAAATGCTGGGAGTCAGCATTTCGTACCACTGGACTATTCCCAAGCAAAACAGAAATAACCCTTGCATGTCTGCCGGATGGTGCTGTACCCATACCAGTCGCAAGAAACTTGGATGCCAGCTTGATTGAGATGCTACAAGGAAATCGCGTTCAAGGTAATGAGGGGGAAAACGGAAAAGAGGGAAGAAATTGGATACTGCAGGAAAAGCAATGCAGACTAATGAAGTAGACACGATGAGAGCTGAACCATGTTGAAAGCGACTGACGATGCGGTTTTTGGTTACCAGGGTAACACATTTTGGAGTTTGGATAATACAATCTCAAAACTGTTGTAAAATCGGTCTCCTTGGAAGGATTTCTGATCTGCAAAAAGATATGTGCTTAGAACACAAGTCATACACAATACATTTTCAAAACATTTTAGGATGCCAATTGATGTTACCCAGTATGGGTTTAAAATTGATCACTAATTGAAATAATACATGGTGCCAAAGTTACCCCAACCCCGGGCTAATTTTGTCTTTTTTAGTTGTGCATTTTGTCAAAATGCTTTTGTATCCATCAGCTGAGTAATGCAAGAACAGACAAACTAGTAAAAAGTTTGCATACCCCTAAATCCCTTAACTTGCATCCATAAAGACAATAGAAGTCTACAGATCCTCTCAAGTCCTGGAATATACTATAGGTTCATCCTGTATGTGTTAAGATAGCAATTCAACATTCAGAATATAAAACAACAAACAAACATGATACAATTATGGCAGTGAATAATACTTAAACATAATTTGGTGAAGAAGGGGAGACCCAGAAGGGATGAAAAATCATAATATTAAACATAAATATAGGCTATATATCACACCAGAGCCCTTTCGAACAGCTAGAAGAAAATATGTAAGCAAAAACTATGCAGGATAAAAGTGCGAACAGAGAAGAAGTTGTCACATACACAAAACTTTCCTTTCCACAACGAAATAAACAGCTGCAGAATCGAATCCCTGGACACCATTCGCACGAAGACGAAGACGACGAGAAATCAAGCCCGGCCGCCACCGCCACCCGGGCAGAACTGTGCGCCACCGTCGAGATGCAACGGCGAAAGCAGCGAAGAACAATCAATCAAGAGGCGCTGAATAGGCAACACGGTTTGCAAGCCAAGTCTCACAGATTTGCCCGCATTTCCCAAGATACCGTAAAAGCGAAGGCAATAATACCGAACGCTAATGGCTTCCTGATGAAAGCGCTACTGCGCTGCTTCGTTGCTACATCGACACTTCTTCGCAGTGCTACCGCCCTCTTTCCACCGCCTCTCTCCCTCACCCAGTCACCCACCGGAGTAGTACGGTAATGTGGCCCGACCGTTCGATAAATTTTGACGAAATACAAGCCTCTACTTCTCGTCGGTGAGAACTGAGAAGCCCCAGTGTGCCATCGGCGAAACCAAAAGCTGTGCAGAACACTGACACAAGATAGAACAGTCAGAGATTTTTCATCAATCGATTTGACTCCAAGCATTCAGTTGGCTTAGTGAGGAGCGCTCGTGAATAAGCTGGTGCCCTGCGCTTGACTTTCGAGAGGCGCTCGAGAAATTTTGAGATTACGATTAGCTTAAAATCAAGATTAAATGCCATTAAGCAACTAGCCAAACAGTAAACCTAAGATATGCGTCGAATATAACGGTAGCCTATGTGCGCAATAAGAAGCTTGGATCTGCCTCCGGAGGACTTGGTCAACTTAATTAGAATTTATAACTAGCCTAATTATTTTCCCCAAATCAACAAATTGGGTCAATAATAGGGGCCAGCTGTAAAATCGCAACCGGAAGATGAAAAATGACCAGACTAGCCTACTTTTCAGTCGATTGTTTGGCATGATAGGCTATTGTAGCAATAGGCCTATGTCAAGATCTTAATTTTGACTAGAAGTTAAGACACGAGTTAAAAGCTTACGGCCTATATATTATAGCTTTAAACGCCTCCTTAAAACTCTCAGACAAATTTTACTGTTTTTATATTATTTTCACTGCTATTTTGCTGGTGCTGCTATTTTGATTGCCAAAACTGCTATAAATTCTGTAAATTCTATACTTTTTCTGATGACCTCATAGTCGATTTTTTTTATTTCTTGAATTCTTTTAGGACTACTGACAGGAAAACACCCACATGTATAAATCTGCCCAATTTTCCTGGTGGTAGAAATGTTACTTAGGCTTATATACTTTTTCGGGGGAGAATGCTACATAGGGAAGTGGGGCAAAGGAATACACATTTCGTAGAGTCAAAATTTATATATCTAATCAATGGAAAACAATTCCGGTCCAAGTACAATTTCATGCTTCTACCATCCATAGACACCTTAGTAAAGAAAAAATTTGAAATTGTACAGATGTTTTTTTGGAAATTGTGATTTATTGGAAGCTATGCATGTATCACTTTACCCCACTATTTGGGGCAAAGTGAAACAGGCGTATCTGTTTGCCCCATTCACCGGGGTAAAATGATACGCTATTGTTATAATGTAGGCTACAGGTAGGCCTATCAAAACCAAACATACCAATTATACCAAACATATCAATTATTGCAATGACATTATTTCTAAATAGAGCTATACAGCGAAGTAAACATAGCAAAGTAGGCACTAACTGAAAATGAAACTGTTCTTCTATGACAGTCTGCATGTAAAATAAACAACAAAGAGCAAAGTAAACATGGCAAACTAACTGAATCTGAAACTGTTCTCTAGCCAAGAAAACTAACACTCGCCGCAAACAAAGTTACCATTGGCGTCATGTTTATCTGTGTCCGCGCAATCTTCATGGCACCAGTTCTTGCAGTGGTGGCACTGAATCCACTCTTCCACTGGTGGTTCGACGTAAGGTTCGGTACAAAAAATGCATTCAATATCAGATGTCTTCTTAGAAGCTGTTTTCAAACAGAACTTGGCAGCATACTTTGAAGCAGACCTGGAAACTGACTGTGGAGCCGACTTTGAAGCCGACTTTGAAGCAGACCTGGAAGCTGACTATGTAGCCGACTTTGAAGCTGACTGTGAAGCTGACTTTGAAGCAGACATCGAAGCAGACTTTGAAGAAGATTTTGAGGAAGACTTGGAAGTAGACTTTGATGCACACTTCGAGGTTGACCTTTTTTGCATTGCAGCTTCCTTTTTTTGTTTCTTATTGTTATCACTCTGAAATTTGTCAACAAGGATGTTTTTGAAGGGTGAACTTGTTATGATCTCCGATTTCTGTGCTACCCTTTTTCTACCATTACCCTGACCAGAGAATGCTTTAGGCAATGGTGAAATATCAAAAATTGATACTCTTTGAACTGTTTGCAATTGAGATTGTTCAAGTTCCAGTTGCTATTCCTCGACAGGTTCCAGTTGCTGTTCCTCGACAGGTTCCAGTTGCTGTTCCTCGACAGGTTCCAGTTGCTGTTCCTCGACAGGTTCAAGTTGCTGTTCCTTGACAAGTTCCAGTTGCTGCTCCTCGACAGGTTCAAGTTGCTGTTCCTCGACAGGTTCCAGTTGCTGTTCCTCGACAGGTTCAAGTTGCTGTTTCTTGACAAGTTCCAGTTGCTGTTCCTCGACAGGTTCCAGTTGCTGTTCCTCGGCATGTTCCACTTGCTGTTCCTCGACAGGTTCAAGTTGCTGTTCCTTGACAAGTTCCAGTTGCTGTTCCTCGACAGGTTCAAGTTGCTGTTCCTCGACAGGTTCCAGTTGCTGCCCCTCGACAGGTTGAAGTTGCTGTTCCTCGACAGGTTCCAGTTGCTGTTCCTCGACAGGTTCCAGTTGCTGTTCCCCGACAGGTTGATTTGGAATGTTCTGTGCACAGCTTTTTGCGTTTTGTAAATATGCAGGCTTTCGAATTATTACTCGAGTTGCAGATGGAGGCCTTGGCTTGGTGATCGCAGGATTACGGGATGTTCGCATAGGTCTCTGCACACTCATTGATTGTTCTTTAGTGGCTGCTGAGGTTTCCGCTTGAGAAATTCGATTGCTGGCTTTCCTCTTTCTCGTCGGAATCTCTGCTTGATCACTCGCGGTTGTCGTAGGCCTACTAGTAGAACTTGCTGCTGAGGTTTCCGCTTGTGTAACAACCGATGTATTTGGATCGGCATTTTCTGTCACTGAAGAAGGAGCATAATCTTCGTCGGTGAAGATGTCCGGGTTATACGGATGAATTCCTGTTGACGAGAAACCATTTACAGCCTTATCTACAGAAGCACATTTGCCACACGCATCACCAAATATGGCTGCTACTTCGTGCATCGTTATGCGTTTTCCAGGGTTGGAAACAAGCCACTTGTCGCAACCTCTGCTGTAAGCAGTTTTGAGCGGGCCAAAAAAAGTACGATCTAGTGGCTGAATTTTATGGCTTGTGTGTGGAGGAATTGAAAGCATAGCTATGCCGTTTGACCTTGCAAAGTTCACTGCATCTAGTGTTCTGTGACTGGCATGGTTGTCAAGCAGTAGAAGAACCTTTTCATTTTCACTTGAATGAGAATGTATTTGAAAATGTCCGAGCCACTTGACAAAAGTGTCGCAATCCATCCAGCCGCTCGGCACTGCATAGCCCTGAGAACCAGGCGGACTGCCCTTCATCAGTGTTTGAGCCATATACTTTCTTGGAAATAAGAAAGCAGGTGGGATGTATGTGCCTGTTGCGCTCATGGCGCAGACTATGGTAATATTTTGCCCTCGTTCGGCGCTCGTCAACTTTCCAACTTGCCTCTGAGTTTTTTTGGCAAGTATTTTTCCGGGTTTTTGCACAGTACTCAACCGACTTTCATCCATATTGTAAATTCGATTTGGTGGAATTTTTTCGGTTTCCAAAACTGATTTTAATAGATTATAAAATTTGCCAACTTGCACCCTATTGAAACCGGTTGCACGTGAGAGAGAAGTCGCCTCGGGTGTTCTTAGTGAGATCGTTTTATGTCTCCGCAAGAATCCACTCATCCAATCTTTTCCTGCTAATTGTGTCACCTTGGAAAATGGAACATCAATGTTGTTTCTTTCTGCAAGCTGGAAGGCTAATTGTCTAACATCTGTCAAACTTAACCCATAGAATCGCTGCTGCATGTCAATTATGTACTGTAACAGTTCAATTTCATATTCCTCATTCAATGTAGGCCTACATCGAAATCTTCCTAACTTCCCTGGTGTTTTAACTGTTTTCATGAGATGGCGCCGTATTGTGGCGTGTGGTATCCCATACGTCTGTTCAGCTTGTCTGAGGCTGATTTTATTTGATCTAATATCTGTTATGGCTGCCTGCATAGTTTCAAGAGTCCACAATGCCATATCAGTTTTGCGTTTGTAATTTCGTACCATTTTCAATCTGAAAGTATAATGTAATATCTGTTTAGAGTTAACATAATTAATATTTTTAGGCAAAGTAATAACCAAAGATGACTTCTTTGGTTGAAGTAGCCTAGGATGTCTACAACGGAAATTAAGAAGGGAAAAGGTCAGTTGGTGCAATGCTACAAATTTTAGGTGCAAATACCTTATATAAATCTCGGGATCAAACTAATACTACTACATTAGGGCAACAAAACAGCCTGGGGCAAAGTAATACTGTAGCAATACTATACTGGGGCAAAACAATACGGCATGGGGCAAAGTAATACTATACTGGGGCAAAACGACACAGCATGGGGCAAAGTAACTCAGTTGCGAATCACTTTGCCCCAAACCATAGGTAGGCTGTTCTCGGGTGGGTGATAATAGAAGAGGTCCGTGCACGCTAGATTACGAAACACTAATTGAAGTGTGATACGTGTCTTACTAATAATTTGTTTACTTACCCGAAATGTATCCAATATGGACGTGATGATCGATTTGCAAGCGAAAACTATATCAATATTGCAAATGACAAAATATTTATTTTCTTAAAATAAGAAACAAAACATTTTTTGCCCAAGCATATCAATACTATCATCTAAGCCGGAAGTGAGTCTATAAGGTTTATAGATTGACTGGTTACCTGTTTTCTGGTTGTATAAATTTCTATAGCGCTGAGTTTCTTTGCCTCGTTGAATCTCTTTGCCCCACTTCCCCTATATATAGGTGTGCAAAACCTCGATTTTTTCTGATGGAGAGATTCTCATTCGGGAGAACTCCCCCACCCCACTGACGCCTAGATTGAATACTGCTTTTTGAGGATCAGAAAGGCGTACAAAGGCCGCGTCACGGGCATAGGCCTAACTTTCTATTGTGACGGTGGTGTCCACTGTCCAGTCACCACCAGGTCCACCACCACTTTAAAAAGCAGTGGTATACAGTGGTGTAGTGGGGCGGGACGCGGGGGGACGCCGTCCCCCCACTTGTTGCAAAATTCTTGCAAGATTGCACTTTTTGCTACAGTTTCTACATTCAATTTCCAGGTGTCCCCCCACTTCAATTTCCAGGCGTCCCCCCACTTAATTTTTTAGGACTACACCACTGGTGGTATATAGTAGTCATAATATTATGTTTGATTTCATGCTTAGGAGAAGTCATTAATTCGTTCATTCATTCGTCATTTTGTTACAGTCTAGACTTTACAATACGAAATCGAGTGACTATAAAAAGTCAAATTATCAAATTCATTTGAACAATTGAAAATGCAGGCTACAGTGTATAGCGTTCTACTATGCGACCTATAGTGGCAGACACAGCATAGGCCTGCTAAATTAGTATTTGGGGAAGGGGCGGAGGAAGTCGAGTTAAAACGAGAAGGGAAGGAAAGAGTAGCGAGCAGAACTGGAGAGGAATTGTTAACACCATGCACATAGGCGCAACCACCCTATGGGACCCACGGGACGCGTCCCCCCTAACTTTTGAGTGGTCCCATTGACTTTATCATTATGGTCCCCTCCAACTTTTAGGACGTGATTAATTTGGTCCCCCCCCAACTTTTAGGACGTGATTGCGCCTATGACCATGCACTATACCTGGAGAAAGGTTACGCCCATGGCCACATCCTAAATTATATAGACACACATTTCTACATACACACAAACTTACACAGACATCATACACACTTACATACACATGCATGCATGCATGCATACATGCATGCATACATACATACATACATACATACATACATACATACATACATACATACATACATACATACATACATACATACTTACATACATACATACATACATACATACATACATACATACATACATACATACATACATACATACATACATACATACATACATACATACATACATACATACATACATACATACATACATACATACATACATACATACATACATACATACATGTCTTTACATACATTTAGAAGTGATGGCCGGTCGTGGTGACTTTCTGTTTGAGTACCGTACCAGCCTTTTGATGTGAGGTATGTGCAGTTTTAGTTCTCTTCAGGCAGTTATAATTTGTATTGACGCAGAGCAAGTCTATTGAATTCACTTGCTTAGAGCTGTTGAGTGTTGACTGATGCCCTGCCATCAAAAATAGTGGCGCTACATAATAATTATCAAACGAAACCAATAGCATTTCTTATATTCGACAAAAGCAGGATACAAGATTGAGCAGCAACGCTGTTCTCTTTCCTCTCGAGCAACGACTGCAATGACATGCACAACATCATGTTTAGAGCCTATGCTGTTGTGGGCCCTTCATCTTCCATGGAATTATCGCCTCCTCTGATTTGCTAAGTTACCTAGCAATCACAGTATATAATAAACTCGGGTTTTGCAGCCTCCATTTCCGCAAGCGTTTGAAAACCACTCTCTTTGAACGCAGTGTGGTGTTGTCAGGTCGGGAGAGCCTCTGAGGAGTTTCTCCGAAGTGGCGCTATAAAATGTATACGGTTACGATTACAAATACAGCGTACACAGCCAAGAAATCTGCTATGTTGAAATGAAAGATCTTTGCAACTACCATACAAGGATCAGTCAGTCACTGATTGTTGCACCCAGTGGCACCTAATAAAACAAGGGCAATTATCTTACATAATGCCACTAAGAACCCATAAGCGCAGTAATGGACATCTAGGCCGTATATGATAGCCTTCTTATAGGCCTACTCAGGACGGGCAACCCATCTTAAAAACAATCACCTGCATGTCCATCGCAAATGATTAGACGGATTACATCAACCGTGTTCCAAGATCTTAAACGAGATGAAGCACGTAGGCCTAAGTCGCCTTCGCTGTCTTCAAAGAACGACGTCATCGCCTGCTGATACGACGTCATCGCCTGCTGATACCACGTCATCGTCGGACGATTACTTCGCTTTGGTGCAGACGAGCGATGAATTCAGGGATGTCACTCATATAGCTTTTTCCACCAAAAGATCTAGGTTTTTCGGTCTTGTCTTGGTTTCTCGGTTTTTTAGGATCTAGCTTTTTTCTCACGGCAGTTTTTCACACATTTTTAATGATAAAAGTAGACATTTTGAGGCAAAAAATATACGAAAGACAAGAAAAGCCGCAAGATTTCAGATGTTGGAGAGAAAGACAAAAAACAACAATAGGCCCTATATAGCAAAGGTCATCAGAAATTTTCAGGGAAAAAGCAAACATTTTTGGCCGAAAGACTAAAAAATTGTCAGAAATTTCAAGCCCCATCCAAAAATTGAATGTAGGCCTAGTAGGCTACCTACTTTTCAGACAAATTCTCAATCTAGCTTTTCTAGCCTGTTATCGCCGGATCCGACTTTCAGAGTGGCATCCCTGGCGATGATTGGCGAGAACTAGAAGTCTAGAAGGAAGACGAAAAGACGTTTGATGGATTGCAATTGCCAAGAGTTTTTTCGTTTCCGGCGATGGAAGAAGACGAAGTTCGTCGATTACGACCAATTCGCTTATCGTCTTAAGACCAGCCTCTCGTTGAATTTGGAACTGCAGCAATTAAAGATTAATTGCTAATACCCAAAGGACAGAAAACCGAACACCGAACAGTAGGCCTACAGAACCAAACCGGTCCATGTTTAAAGTTAAACTCCTAATGAAGCAAGGCTATCTTTGAATTTCAGCCATAACTCTCGAGTGGGACGTGGATGACAGTGATCATGTGAGAATCATACTAGACTACTTGTACAGCTGCATAGACAAAAACTGAAATTGTTAAAATATTTACTTTCCCTGTTTTTGACTATTTGCTGCTGATTAGGCCTAGGCCTACATGGCATGGTGCTTCAGCACTGGCGCGGCAATTAAGGAAAATTATGGGATATCATTTGATACTCAACTATCTGGATGTCATCAGCAGTGGCGTAACAATAGGGTAGACTGGGTAGACAAAGTCTAGGGGCCCCCAAGTGTAGAGGCCCCAGAGGGGTCCCCGAGTTCCTAGTTACGCCACTGTTATAAGTGATAATACATTTCAATATTCACATTTTGTCTAGGGGCCCCCGAGTTCCTAGTTACGCCACTGGTCATCAGGCACAAGGCAATTTCATTGTCTTCATAAAGCTGAGGCGTCTAGTTATCACCAACAATACTTGAATATCCTTACCTGCATCTCTTCTGAAGGAGGTAAGGAGATTCAAGTATTGCTGGTAATAACTTATGTTCATCTTTGTTCACAAAAGATCGAGGTGGAGCCTTCAGTTATACTAGACAATATAGATAAGCAGGTATAGGCTAATGCAAGATAAGATGGGGAAGGGTCAGAGGGAAAGGTACGTATAGCATAGCAATAACTTCAATAAGGTAGAGTTTGGCGAGGTCAGTTAAGGAAAGGAGAACTTAAGACAATCAGTCATTCTATTATTTCATTTATTTGATGCTTTTGTATCATCAGACATGGACTCTAAGTATAAAGAATGATCTGTTGGTTGAAGCACAAGCACTATATATGCCAGGTACAATTCTAATCCATGGCAACTCTTCATGTCTGAACAGGACATTGTCAATTTTACATCACACGATTGAAATTGCCATTATTGATATTATTTTTATTACTACTGTAATGAAATAATAAGTGCAAAATGTGATTGGGTAGCTTCCACACGCTCCTAAGGGCCACTAAAAGGGTCTTTACAGACGCCATTAATGCTGCACTCTGTCTGGTCTGTTCTCAGGTTTGGAAATGTCTTTATAGAGATAACTATATGGCATAAATTTTGTCACATGACTGCATTCACTGTAGCCTGCTGATGGACAAATTCATCGGAAAATGTAGCTGAATTAGCCTATGAGTCGCTTGGTTCATCATTCATGAAATATGATTTCAAACTACAAGATAGGCCTACATGGAAAACGCAATTTAATTGCAAATCACGCAAATACAAGTAGGCTAACTTCAATTACGCAATAGCGATTACTTCCCAAACCTGCATGATTCGATATGTTCAATCTGCCAGAGCGGTTGACCTGTACGTAACAATGAAAGAACAGACTCAAATTCAATCCTCGCCCATGAGATAATTGTGTATAGGAACCGTCATCAAGTAGCCTACCGGTACTTCACGACACGTACAACTGCTCTGCAATACAATGCATCTGTAGGTCTACCATCAAACATGTGCACTGCTGAACGTTGAGTCGAAGAAGAGCATTATCTAACATGCTGTATTCAATAGACAAAGTCATTCCACGGTTTCCACCAACCCTATAGAATCAGCAGAAAGGTTTGGATCAACGCAAATACAGATTGATTTAAAACTTATGCACAAATCGCCAAACATCAGTCAAAAGAGTCCAGTCATTGTGACACAGAGATGAAAAATGTCAACGGAAATCTTGGACTGACAAATCAACTTTTGATTAACAGTCAATCATATTATGCAGACCACCGAGCCAAGGTAAATATTTTGAGAAATGATGCAACAATTGGTTGCAGGGCTGTTTTTAAGGAATTTTTAGAACTGCGCAACTCCTTCTTTCCTTTCCGTCCTCCATGGTAAATTACTTCAAATCCGATGAAAATGACCTTTTTGTTAGTTTTAATTGCACGAAACGTGTGACGGAAGTTCTTTTACAGCTGCACAAATCCATTTAGAACTGCACGTTTTGTGTACAACTGCACGTTAAAAAAAGCCCTGATTGGTTGTTCTTTGACAGTAGGCTATTTGTGGTATGTTGCAGACCAATGAGGGAGAAAATAATACAGGCCGATCATGAAATTCAGTTAATTAACTATGTTTTTTTCATGAGCACTTAGTAAAGCAACATGATTACTAGGCTATCGGCTTCCCAATTTAGGCAGTTTGGTAGTTTTTACTTGCTTTGTGTACTATTTGTAACAGTTTCTGCTTATTGTGTCCTGGCCAGCAATTTAAGATCGTCTAGGCCACAGGGATGTTCAGCTGATTCCAGTGCTACAAAGTAAGCTTAGGCCTTTAATTATATTCCCATCTGCAATTAGGCCCTATTCATTAGGATACAATAGGCCTACCGGTATAGTCCAGCAACTGCAAAACTGACTTGCTGAACTTGATAGGCCTACATAAAGAAATTAATATGGTAATTATAATTACATGTATATTTATTGGAATCTTTAACAACAGATTGGGCCTACTCTTTTAACAGCTCTGAAATAATAGCATAGCTTTGCTAAGATAATATCATAGAAGTCTGCCATCACGCTGTGGAAACCCCCAAAAATTTCATTTTGTAAGTGTATTTTTTGAAGTCCTATACTCCTAAATCACTATCATCAG
Organism: Lumbricus terrestris; assembly: GCA_949752735.1. Classification (NCBI taxonomy): domain Eukaryota; kingdom Metazoa; phylum Annelida; class Clitellata; order Crassiclitellata; family Lumbricidae; genus Lumbricus; species Lumbricus terrestris. The sequence continues at coordinate 34,928,446 of OX457038.1, read as the reverse complement.
CACTGAAATATCAGACCTAAAGCAATTTTTAAGATGACAGCCTAAAATGCTGCAATCATAATCTGGAAAATAATTTTTTTGGCCAGACGCTCGTTTGCCCTCTCCTCTGGAACCTTGATCATCAGTACGCCATCAGGTTAAGTACAGATAAAATAAAACTTCATCTACTGGGCGCAAAGTATCGGAAGCTCCGCATGTGAGAAGATTGTTTCTTGTCTTTCCTGACACGATATATAGTCGACCAGTCATCGCCAATGATGTTGTGATCTGTGGTTGTTTCACACACGAATGTCGATAGTAAATTATTGTTCGCAAGGTGGCAGTCTTATAATATTATGTCATTGGTTACAGGCTTACAGCTACTATCATCGGCTTAGTTTTCTCTGCTTCTTATTGACGCTTTATTGGTAGGTAGGCTACACTGCATATACATGTAGGACCTATGGTACACACCAACTATTAGTTAGGATATTTAAATATATTTAAGGCAAAGGAACTTATATGAATTATAATTTCCTTTGGTGTCATTCTCAGCCATTTTGTTCAACTGTAGTGTTTATGAAATTTAAAATAGACCTCCCTGACGCTCGAAGTTAAAGATTATAGGCCTATAGCGCTAAGTATAGCGTCTTTCGTTGCTTGATAGCATAGGCCTAAATGCCGCCTAATGATGTGAGTTCCACACTTGTGGTTGGTTTGCTTTAGGCAATTAAATTCCAGCAAGTCGGTTCAGCCACGGCAAAAACGCGCGATCATCAAATCTCGTTCTTGACTGCAGATCGCCATTCGTCTCAGTTGTCATACAAAGGATAATAAAGACATGTCACAGTATAAATAATGTCAAGAATAATGTTATTCTGATTTGGTCGACGTCTCGACGACACTTATGACCAGCGTTTAATCTAGACGTCTCGGGCGGGAGTGCCCCAGGAAAAATTGCGAGGCGTTGCATAGATGTAAATTAGGGCTGCCAACCGTCCCGGATTCGCCGGGACAGTCCCGGAATCGGTCCTGTGCGTCCCGTGTCCCGGATTGATTTCAAATTGTCCCGGAATTTGCTGTAGAGGTTCACTACACGAAATGTTCTTGTTTCGACAAAAAATGCTAATTCTTGTTCTAATGTTCTAAAATCGACAAATTATACGAAGATTTTGCGTTCTGTTCTCTACCAGACCTTACGTTTATGACTAAAAATCGGATGTTGCACAGCACTGGGCTATAGGTTGAAGTCTTCAAAATTTTACAAACCACTGACACTCAGTAGCATTGTGTCTACCGACTCCTACGTAGGCCTACGCCAGTACATTTCCAACGCATTTTGCGATATTGTTCAGCTACTTCAGCATCGGGTTGTTTCCTCTAACAATCGCAATTTCCTGAGCACCAAACTTATTATTTAAAGCGGAACTGTTGGCAAATACAAATTCTATGGCATGACATGTACTGATGTCTACGACTTTGTGCTCAAAGCTGTGGAACTGATTAAACTTTAGCACATGTAGGCCTACAATTTCCATGCAGTTGCAAACCTAATAAAAATTAATGACAAAGATCTGCAAACTGCACGCATGGCAAATAGTTGTAGGCCCTATAGCCTCGGTTATAGCCTACCGGTACCTATGAGCTTCGCTCGTGCTATAGGCTCGTGAGTGGTTACTCTGGCAGGTTTAGGTTGCTAGAATTTTAAAAATATCTCTTCTTGAAGTTGAGTGTTAGATCTATCTTAAATTTAGACAACTTGTCTTTGAAAAATTAATCATCTGCAATTATGAACGACTTTTTTTAGTATATTGTAGCCTATTCCTACATCCGGACACACAATATTGTTACATTTATACGTAATTATAAAGATAATGTAAATTGGCAATGACATAAGACTATCGAGTGACTACGGTTGTCCCGGAATGGCAAAATCAAAAGTTGGCAGCCCTAATGTAAATAGGCCTATGTACCCTCCCCCAGAGAAACTAAATGTGTAACACTTCCTCCCCCCCCCCCCGAAAATCGGCAGGTCTTGTGTACATGCAGTTTTGGTAAAAGAGAAAGAAAATGGTCTATTTTTCAAAGATTTTGACCGAAAGACTAACAAAGGTCGTCAGAAAAAATGGCCGATGACATGGTGTCGTCTCAGCGACGTCAGCGGCCGGTTATCGTCTGCGTCCGCCCAAAAATCCGCCCAAAACGAACGTTTTTCCGCCATCCCTTCACCCAGAAACCCGAATCCCCCGCCCCCAATGCAGGTTGGGCTACATTAAACACTGCTTATAACTCTGAGAGCTGCAGGATATTCTGGCGCCGCACCATGCAGAGATTTGTAGGTTAGGCCTACTCCAAAAGAGCAATTGAGTTTCTGTTCCATCCGGTACCACTCCGAAAGCCAGTGTATCACATCACGGAGCGATGGTTTTGCATATCATATTTCCTACGAGTGCATGCACGCGTAACACGCCTTGCCACCAGATTCAGTAGGCTGCCGATGGCAAAAAGCTCGGTTAAGTTAAAACCGCGCGCTCAAGACCGCGCGCACAATACCGCGCTACCCGCGCAGATTAAAACCGCGCGTGTTCATAATCGCGCAATCGTGGAAATAATGGACTAGGCGGCTAGGCCTACACTCGAAACAAACAATTGATCGCTCTCTTTGTTGTTGTTATTTTCATTTTATTTTAGTGCACTGCACTGTTCGTGCAGCCTAATTGTTATCTTTTAAATGTCTTAAAAATTTTCAACTATAATAAATTATTGTCTTTAAGAGATCAACATCTATTTAGGCTGCAGGGCTACAGGCTCTACCAATTGTCTTTCAAAGTTCAACATCCATTTTAAAAAGTTAAAAAGCTACCCACGAGCTCACCACCAGTAGGCCTAGCGGTTACTCCTATCATGCTCCTATGAAGTACATATATAATAATTATATATATATATATATATATATATCACTTGAAAGTAGACTAAATGCTATTAGCTCTCAAATGCCATTTTCAAAGGAATGTCACAAATCACGATGTCGAACTTTAACAGATGCGCAAACAAGGGCGGTTGTGATCGTCGGCATTACGAATGAGCGCGCGGTTCTAATCTACGCGGTTGGGTGTCACGAGCGTTTTTGACCATATACCGAAGTTTCGGGTGCTTTGATGGATAATAAATAGGCTATCAAAGTTAGTCCACGGTATCCTGTCTCACAGACTTGACATGACTTGCCTTCTAATAACAGTAACGGCAATTAATGACAAACAGCAACTAGGCCCTATATGCTACAATATCAACTATTGTAATAATAATAAAACAATAGGGCCTAATAATAATGATAAATAATGATAATGATAACAATAGTAATGGAATAATTGAATAATGAACGAACGAGGATGGCATTTGAATGTCTAATTTGTTCAAAGAATTACTTAGTTTGATAATCAGCCTATCTTTGTGATTGTAATGAATGTTCCCACTTAGACCTATGATTACAAATATTATAACATTATACTATAATTACCTATATTATTAAAATAATTACAATACAATGCTGTGAAATTAAAAGAAAGTGTTGATAAATGTTGCTCTACTCAGCCGCATGCAAATCGTGATCTGGCAAGTGCTTTTGATTGACAGGTGGGCAGATACGATCTAAACGCATTGGCCTTAGATTTCACTAACCCTTCTCCGTAATGGCAGGCACAGGTGGGTGTGTAATGGCGGCGATCGGTCTGTCCGAACGACATTAGATAGTCTCGGGATGACTTCTAATGTCTGCTAATGATGGCTATCACGTACATCTCGTCGTCAGACTCTGTCGCATGCTTTTTGCATGCATGCATTGCCGTCCGTGTTCGAATACCGTGTCGATGAATGCCTGTCACTCAGTCCCTGCCTCTCCAAGAAAGTATTTCAATCGTCCTACTTCGCTGTCGCTGATGACAGTACACTCTGCCTCTCTGACGGTCTGACCGTTTGCCCTCGGGGGTATTTGTGGGTGGTAGGCTGTAGGACAAACCAGAGAAAGACCGAGATTACTTGACTCGAGCAAACGCTTTCAACCAAACTAAGCTATGCCATCCATGACTAACGCAGGCTATAAAGATTAAAAGATTGTAAGTGTATTATACTATTCGTTTTGTCTGCACCATTATTTTGTGCCCTTCATGGTGAGGATTCGATGTGAATACTTTCAACAGTCTATATCTTTCTTTAGACTGATGTCTAGCTGATTGGAGAACTGAAGAGTGTGCAACAGTCGGTTGCCTTAGGCAAGTTTCTCTGGATTTCACACAACACAAACTTCCAATTACAATCACAGAAATAGATGGTTGGCTTGCTGGATAGAGAGATGTTGAAGAGGGGCAAAATATCAAACAGGGTAGAAGGATGTTTCTGGTCCACTTGTACTTCTTATAGCGAACGAGAGTTTCAAAGGCGTCCACTGACCACACACTGAAGGCTGAGGTGGCAATGTGCAGGAACAAGGACTAACGAGTTGTGTTAAATGTCTAGTCCTTCTGCAGGAAAATATTCCCTGTTACTGTCTACCCACAGTGGAGTGTAAGGTCTATAGCTTTAAAATGAATGTCCTTTTTGTGTTAGAGGTATTGTAAAACAGATACTTTAAATAGGCTACCTGTTATTAAGTAGTTGTGAAAATGCTTTTAGATATTTAAATGGTTTACTGAGTTTATGTTACTGTATTTGCTGATTTTAAGTTCATATCTATAGGCTATATTTATGTGGGCTCTGAAGTAATAGGATCCAATTTTTTTTAAATTTGAGTTTTCTAATGTTTTTATTTTATTTCTTCAACCAATGTTTATTATTGAATGCATCTTGAATGGCTCCCTATGACCTTTGATTTATTAAGCAAGTTTAAAGCATTAATTATTGTTTCTGTGTTTATAATGACCCAATACTGTTTGTAGGGCCTATAGTTTGTTTGTACACTTGGTGAATGTGTTATGCTTGTATGATTACATTTTATGTCATTTTTTGTTACAATTACCCTTAAATACTGTGACAATATTCTTAGCTCTAATACGGTAGTCTAATGCAATGCAACAAAGCAGTTTGAATACAAAGACGATTCATTTGACAAACCATCTATCATCAGCAGGTTGGCTATTAGGTAGCAGTTAAGAAACTTCTTAGGCAGAACCGCGCCAGCATTGCTTGCTCGTGCATTCAAATTGCCCGGATTTACACCAACACTGCTATTCAAATTTGAAGCGTGGGTGACAGAAAGTGGTTCAACCTCAGACCTCTGGACTATGATTTATTTCGAGGTGATCGCCTTCTGTTTGGGGGTGGGGGGGGGTGCCCGTAGGCGGTTGGAGATCATTTGAGAGTGCACGGTGAACCTGGGTCACGCAGGTGATCTGGGTCAAGTAGCCTGAAATTCTGGATATGTGCGGTACGGTAAGTCTAGTGAGTCGAAGGGTCAGTGTTTCTTTGTTGGAGCCTTCACAGTTGACTGCTTTCAAGATATCTTGTTACTCTACCTATGCTCAAAGAGCTTTACACCGATACAACCAAGCATATGCTATGCCTTTCAACTCTTCCAACAGACCGAACTGTATTATAATGAGAGCTGTGATTTCACTTCAGTTGTGCATTTGAATTATTTCCCTGAAAGTTAAATCACAAGCGCTTCGGCGTGAAACTCCGATGCAGTGTCCGCTCTGCAGTCGGGAGCGCCTCTGAGTAGTGAGCTGAAGGGGCGCTATAACAAGTGCACATACAAACAAATAAACCAGGATATAGAAATTTCTGCGAAGATCTGCCGAGATATTTGCATAGACAAATATCTGCAAAAACTGTATTCCCATAATGTTCTTCCCACCATGAAACTTTGTAGCCTATGTCGCATTGATATACATAATGATGGCTTCTTTATCATATGTAACACTTTTGGCTAACTTAGGCAAAACTTCTTGACTAAGCTACAGCATGCATGCATGTGTGTGTGTATGTGCGCGCGCGTGTGTGTGTGCGAAAGTGTGTGTGTGTGTGTTTGTGTAGGCGTAGTTTTGTGCGTGTATGTGTATATAAATATATATGTATATAAATATATATGTATATATATATATATATGAACGTATCATAAATCCAATACCGCTATAACTTCTAGTGAAAGTGCGAGTGGCAACTACATATATATAGGCTCATGCTGTTCTTAACAATCCTGTTGGCCTACCATCTGTACCATCTGTAGTGTATGGAATTGATTGTCTGCATGCATGATTCCCTTGCTTGTAGACAGCGTATAGAGGCTGGTCGCTGTTTACTCGTTAGCCGACAGTGTTTCTCATTGAGACGGATATCTTATTCTCTGCTGTACAATTGCTGTTTATTTATTTCTGCATAGCGCTAACGGCTCCATCATAGTCTGCACGTGGAGGAGTGCGGTTCCGTCTCGGCTACCACCACACTCCAAGATCTTCTTCCATGTCTGCCAGTCTTCAGTTGAACAGAATCTAATGTGCACGGCTGTTCGATGATCCTATATGGCGCTGTACTTGCACGACTTACAGCGGACTAAACACTAGGCCTATATAGGGAGCTGCACTTGACCGTGTCCTACGTCTGCAAAGATTGCACCTGCTCTTGAAGAGTAGATAAACAAATCAATTGTTGTGGGTGCCAAAAGTGAATAATTTGTTACCAAGCTGCTTGATAGCTCTACTTTGAACAGATATACGACTATTTGGCTTGACTATAATAGGCCCTGGGCCCTTAGCTATATTTGCACTAGTCTCAAATAGATGATTATTGCTGAGAATCGGTTCTAAAACTGTCTAACTGTTGACACGATGTTTTTGAAAAGCTCTGCATGTAGACCCTATTTCTAATTTCTGACTTTAAACATACAATCATTTACAATGTGATGATTCTTAAAAGTTTCGGTAGACCTAGTGAAGCTTGAGAATTGCAGTATTGAAAGTGGGCATAAATTACATATTAGGCCCAAGCATTTTATTGTCGGCAATTTCAATTAAGCCTAGCGAGTTATAGTACCCATTTGTGCCTTATTATCGCCCTGTAGGCTATCATGCCGTATGCCACTGTTTTTTTAATGCAAATAACAATAAGCAATTTAAGTGTTGTTGACATAACAAATGCTGCTTGGAAAGTACAATTTTCACAACTAGCATACTGTTACAGTAGGCTATAGGCCTACTAGTAAGTACTCCAATGGGAAGACCAGTGGACTAATAAATAATTATTAGGCTGAACTGCACGTAGGCCTACAAGGATTGCAGCTCGTGTACGGTAGGCTAGCCTTCGTGTAGGCCTACATCATCTGTGTTGGTTCTTCTCCAAGTGCGGTATGTTAGTCTAACACCAATCCAAGTAGAGATTCACTAGAATACTGTGAAGTTGTGAACGTAATAACCCGGCTGATGTTTTACTATGTATATGTTGGCCTATGTAGTTGGTTATTTATGCAAGTCAGTCAGTGAGTCGGCTAATGCATCCTCTTACATGCCATAGGCCCATAGGGCATAGACCTATAGCCTACGTCTGTCAGCTGAGCGAGAAATTCTAGACACGAATAACGCCTCTTGGATCAGTTCTTCTGTCGTTACATAAATAAAATGTGTACGGCCAATTCATGAGGCGCTCGACATTGATTAACGAGGGATCAGAGATCAAAATCCCCACTATACGGCACAAACAGAAAGTTGGTTCAAGATTTCTACCCTGTGACCAATATGCTGCAGCAAACCCCGATTACACTGGAAAAAAAACAATGTTGGTGGGAGGATAAGACGGCGAGAGAGAGGCCACCCGCCCTCATATGCCGAGGCTGAGAAAATTAAGTGGGCAACACTTCATACCCATAGCTGCCTTAGGGAACTGTTCCTGATCTTCATATGGTTTCCTATATATTGGTGCCACACATAAGTTATAGGCTATCCATCTGAGATCGAATCTGAACTTCGGCCATACTTAATTTCGTCCTGCTGTCCGATATCGTTTATTCTACACGACGTCGAGTCTAGGCTTCCGGTTTCACTTGTTTTTTCCGCCCTAGAGCACTAGTCTATCCATCCGTTGTGGTCGTTGTAATATTATGTTATCGTCTACGACTTATCTTGACTTTGGAGGAGTGTGACTTTTAGCATGGTCTGCATAATAATATGTGTGGAACCAGCCACCGAACACCCTTGTCGATGATGTACTTTGAATCGGAGCCAATCGGGGGTGGGATGGTGGTGGTTACCACGCCATGCCAATGCCATGCCCACCATTTGCATCGACTCCTCGCCGTTTCTCTCCGTCTGCTGCTGCTTGCATCGCTAAACGATTGCACATGTAGTCCCGCGGCGGCGTCGGCAGCAGCAGCGAGGATTCTGAAGCGGAGGCACGTCGGTGATGGGTGGATTTTCAGCCAGACTCAACGGATCTCGCCACCGCCTTGGGTGAGTAGTGGAGGAGGAGATGGTGGGGTACCTCGGACAACTCAAGATGCGAATGATCTTCTCTGCAACGCTCCTCCAACGTTTCTGCAGGGCGTTCTCTTAGACGTCGGCGGCGACTGACTCACTGATTGTCATTAGCACGAAGAACGTGTTCGGTAATTTTACGTTCGGCCTCTTTTATGATATAACATTCTTCTGATTCGGTACGATTCTCTGAGGGCATCGATTGCATGACGAGGGCTGCGCTGGATGATCGTGAGCCCTGGTGGTGAGCGCTTAAAGCGCTAGGACAGTCTACGTCGTATTGGCCGTTTGATTGCAATCAAGCGGAACCAGGCTGATGGAAAGCAGGTAGGTCGACATTATAAACCTGCACTTTAGGTCTATGCTCCATGTTATATATGCAGCATTTATTGCCAGTCAGATTGCTGATTTTTAATACTAATGACTGAGCTGCATTGATGACTTAAGAAGCATTTTATTTCATTTCCCCATATCCATTGTTATCATAAAAAATAATTACAAAGATCTCCCCATTAATTGATTGGGGAGGGCATGTGTCCGGTGTGTGATGTACCTTGTTCGCAGCTCATTGAAGAGAGCATATTGTAATAGAAAAACTAATGAAAATAGAAAATTAACCGAGAAAATGCAGAAGGTAAAAGTCAGTAATTAAATATTTGGGAGGAAAATAAGAAAGGTTATGAGACTGCCGCAAGGTGAGAGGTAATCTAAAAGAACTTCAAAATAAGTGATTAAATATTAAATATGCTAAGATGTCAGATGGCAAAAAAATTATAGGCCGTCAGAAATGTTTATAGTGAAAGTGGCAAGGTAAAAAAAAGATGACGAGTTTATATTAAGTCACAGGAACTGTGGGAAAAGTGGTAATCTAAAGTCTTAATAAAATATCTGCTAAATTTAGTACAGCCTCTTTTTACATGTTCCCACCTTTATGAAGATCTGAATCATTTGTTGTTGTTGTTGCCAATGGCAATGACAAAGATGATGATGATGCCATTGACCAGCAATGATAATGACGACTCATCATCATCCCTCATCATCGTCATCATCATCGTCGTCGTCGTTGTCGTCGTCATCATCATCATCATCATCATCATCATCATCATCATCATCATCATCATCATCATCATCATCATCATTATATTTATAAATTGATAATGATATAGTTCAGTTATGAATGTCTTATTCTTTCATGTAGTTATGATTCTTAACATTGGACACAATTTCATGTGCTATGCGGTCTGATGTGATTCGATGTTAATATATTAATGCTAATAGAAGTTGTTGATCACTGTATAGTATGGTAGTAGATATGCTAGCCATACTTAGTGGTCTGTTGTTAATATCTCAACTAAATTGTAATACTGAACAAGTTGTTTCCAAGACCAGAATGTTTGATTAATTATAAAATGAATTGATAATCACACATGCTACATTAGATCTTGTAAAGTATGAAATTTTCATTCTTAATTTCTATCATGCGCAGCGAGAAAATGAAAATACAATTAAACTTGGAGGTCATGTAGAGACCATGCAGCAAGACCATGCAGCAAGACCATGCAGCAAGATCATGCAGCAAGACCATGCAGCAAGACCATGCAGCAAGATCAGGCAGCATGGCCATGCAGCAAGACCATGCAGCAAGATCATGCAGCAAGACCATGCAGCAAGACCATGTGCAGCAAGATCATGCAGCAAGACCATGCAGCAAGACCATGTGAACCGTAATAGTAGAAAGTGACTTGGAATCACTTGGTTTTTAACTGAACACTGCCTGGAGGATTGCATTCGACAGGAAGGTTTTGTGCCACATAATGCAATTATGGCTGTGCTTACTTAAATGCATCCCTTGGCAACATGGAGGTGAACATAGCAGACCAGAGAAGCTGCTTATTTCCAGGTGTAACAGGTTATTTGCAGAGCTACTGTTACCCTGAAGTATTAACACATCAGAGGTAACTGAAATCCGTTCATATACTGTGCCCTTGGAGTTGAGCTAAGCCTGGTTGTAATTAATTTTTTGGGGTCAATGTGAAGCCATGTAATTGGATAGGACTCATAGGAGAGTTGATTTATTAGGGAGGAGACAGTGAGAGACAAGTGTGCACCTCTTCAGCTTTGATTTGAATGTCAGTTTTTCAGAGGAGACCAAAGAGGCAAAGAAATAAACACACATATGAAGGTGTGTTTGAAGACATACACAAATAGGCAAACATTAATTATGCAGCCAATCTCTCTCTCTCTCTCTCTCTCTCTCTCTCTCTCTCTCTCTCTCTCTCTCTCTCTCTCTCTCTCTCTCTCTCACGCTCTCTCTCTCTCTCTCTCTCTCTCTCTCTCTCTCTCTCTCTCTCTCTCTCTCTCTCTCTCTGTCTCTCTCTCTCTCTGTCTGTCTGTTTGTCTGTCTCTGTCTCTGTCTCTCTATCTCTCCTGTCTCTCTGTAATCTGTCTGTCTGTCTGTCTGTCTCTCTCTCTGTCTCTGTTTCTGTCTGTCTGTCTGTCTCTGTCTCTCTCTCTATCTCTCCTGTCTCTCTGTAATCTGTCTGTCTATCTCTCTCTCATACACACACACCGGGATGTTTGTGATGCCTGCTCTGGTGTCGCTGTGAGCCATATTCGTTGTTGTGCGTATATATAGTTTCGTTTGATCTATGTTTTTTGGTGTGTGGTGTGTCTGAGTTCATGTCTACAGTCTGCTGAGAGGTGGATGGAAGGATGCAGACGTTGTCAGTCTGAGGAGGCACCTGCTGTTGGTCTGTCTACCAAATCGCGATAAAAGCGCTTCCACTTTTCCTGCTATGCTGTTCACAGTCAAATCTGGTCGTTGATTTACGAGACGAATTATGGCTATTGCCATTGAGGTTCTTCAGCAATTCCGTCTTTCTTGCTCGAGCGTGTTCGTCTCGCTGGGAATTGACCACAAGTGCTCTCTATCGCTGCGGTGGCAGCCTATTCTTTTTCAGATTTATGGAGATTTTATTGTGAAGCTGATGGCCTACCACTCAGCCTGCTTACCTTACGACCTATTCTTGTCCTTATCTTTCTGGAATGGGTAAATGTTTCAAACGCAGCAGAGAGGAAGGGGCAATCGGGGTGGTGGGGTGGGGGGAGCGGGGTACAGTGGAATGCTAGGTGAACTGCTGTGCAAGGAAAATTGGAGGTCAGTAGGCCATCTGCTGCTAAGGAACAAGAGATGTGTGTACAATGATCATCTCGCCACTGTAGGCTATTTCCACATTACCAGCTATTGATTCTATTGCTTTGATCATATATAAATTATATATATATATAATATATTATATATAATATATATATTATAAATGCTATATATGTATTTATATATAGTCTGATGGATTTACCAAGACTTGTAACCGACTCTGGTTGATCTCCGATGCATTATTAGACTTGCGCTATATGAGTTGCAAGATTAGAAGCCGATAGTAAGGCGAATAGTCTTGCCTTAGCTCTATGTTTTGTTAGTTTAGTCTGGCTATCTGCCGCAAAGGAATGATAAAATTCTTCCAACGTTTGGTTAGTTACCGAGTGCTTGGCTCTTCAGCGAGTGGATCCATGCATCCGGTAAGACCACGTCTCCAGTTGCTGTTTCTGCTACGTTGGAGTTTTCCATGTGGGTGGTAAACCACCGCAGAACCATCCTGATGATTTGTAGCTCAATCAGATTTCCTGTTTTTCTAGAAAGTTTTCAGTCGTCTAACTAATGCACTTGATTTGGCCTTTCAGCTTTTTTGCAGTTCTCAATTGATGTACATAGCTTTGATCTTGCGCTGCAGTTCTGTGAGTTATAGATGACGTGTATGGCGTGTTCTTCATTCCATTGGTAGTTTCTGTTCTGGTGCCATGGCTGTGCATATATCAGCAACCAATGGCACAGATATTAAGTGCCTATCGTCGCTGACCTTCTGAACTATGACCCGTAGGTCACGACCAACTTTTGTAGGTGAAGTTAATTGGATCAGATTGGTTGAAATTGTTTCCCTTCCTGGAGCCAGAGTGGAGAATGATGTATCATTATAAAGATATCATAGAATTAGATTGTTTAACATTTGCACATACCCAACACCAACACACGCACCATCACACACACACATACGCACACACACACACACACACATACATGCACACACATACATGCACACACACAAACCACCCACACACGAATGTAGTACATTTCCCCTGGACATATTTCCCTGGACTTCCCCCCGGACAGTTATCCCCCCCGGACGTTTCTCCCCTGAAGTAGGACATATTCCCCACCCTATACAGACCAAGTACATAAATGGATAAATATATACATACATACATACTTACATACAATCTTATATATATATATACATGTACCTAGCACACATACCTACTTGCATACATGAATACATGCACAAATATTATACATATGAGCAATTGAGCATGCTTAGTCTGTTTTATAGATGCCGTTCCAGCTAGTTCCGAAAAAGAACTAAGTTAGGCCTAAGTATTGATAAATTAGTTGCAGGAAGGCCTAGTAATCCATTGAGAGATGCTATCAAAGCATCCGTTTTGGAACTTAAAGTGCGAATAGCTAAGACACTTGGATCAATTAGGCTACATAATTATTATCACCTTGGACCCTCCGAGTAAGAACCTAAAACAAACAATTATCGCACCTATGTTTGATCCAAAGCATCATTTCCGAACTCACATACGGCTATTGTTTATTTTATACAATATACATGTATTGTTTCATATGAATTTCAGTTATTAACGAATACTGTGTGATCGTTTACTTCAAATCCGTTTTTAGACTTACCTTGCGATATGTACAGAAGAGGGGAATTGTCCGGGGTAAATGTTCTAGTCAGAATCGGGGTAAATGTTCTAGTCAGAATCGAGGGGGAAACGTCCGATGGGTAATTGTTGTGGGGGGATATGTCGGAGGGGATATGCCCAGGGCGAAATGTCCATTCCCCTCACACTCACACATCCTAGCTTCATGTAGTGCACTGTCAAGAAAAGCTTATCAAGAAAATTCGTTCACGCACCTCCGGCATCACATAATTGAAACAATGTTGAAACAGAATTGTCTTCAAGCTCTTGTTAAATGCAAATACTTGTACATAATTACATATATGTATGCCACACCGGAGCTGTAGATCAGGTTGTGTGCTTGAAAAGTCCTGGCTGAATTTGAGGACCTAATGAAGAAATGCTTTCTGGTTAAATCGTGTTAATGTCATCAATTAATTCTCTAACTTCTATGGTAGGATACTAAGTCATTAATTAATTAATTAACCTGGCAATTACTTGCAAAGCATCAGAACTGATCATGAAAGCTGGTTAATAAGCTAATCAATTAGCAGTGGTCACTGCTGGGTTTGACAATGAAAAATGATAAGATTGTTTAGTCTAAGGTGAAAGGATAAACACTGTAAAACTCTTGTTAGGGCCATTTATATAGCATCGTCGGTAACAAGCTACTTATAGGATGTTTTACATTGTGTGTAAAGCATCCTAGAAGTAGCTTGCTACCGACGATGCTATATAAATTGTCTGGATTACAATTACAATTACAATTTGTAAGACCGTCAAATCAACGATTGTGTGCAATGTGTGGCCTATATCAATTTTGCCCCTCATTCAATCAATCCCTACGATTGTCTTATCTGTGAATTTATCAATGAAATGATTGTTTGGTTCATTTATTTGCATTTAATTAGGCCGTGCACTTTAACAATTAATTAATTGATTAAGCGTTGAAACTTTTAATATATTATTTTTCGGTTTGTTCAAGCGGAGTAAACCAAATGGTGAGCAATGATAATTATCTGAAACGTTGAGTTGAAAATTAACATATTATTTACCTAAAGTAGGTGCTGATGGAAAAGGTGAGGATGGCAGTTTGATTGGAGTTTTTCACATTTTTTAAAGAGTGTAGTAGCTTACTCAGTACTTAGGGGCACGGTGGTGTAGTGGGTATATTCGTTACCTTGCAGCTGGAGGGTTGCAGGTTAGAATCCACCTCAAGCCGCCATGTAAAGATCTTGGGCAAGTCCTTCACTCGCAATTGCTCAGCACTTCAGCGTGAAACTCAGATTTAGTGTCCGCGCTGTAGTCGGGAGCGCCTCTGAGTAGAAATCTTGAAGGGGCGCTATAACAAGTGCACATACAAACAATTACTGCGTTGTTCAAGGCCGAAGCCAGGATTTTATTTCGGGGGTATTTCTTCAGGTTCCCGTCCAAAAAAACTGATCAATGACCTTTTTTAGTCGTCCGACCGAAATCTTCAGAAAATGTCACCAATTCATTCTATTTTTACGCAATTTTCATTTCAGGGGTGTTTTCATGGTTTTATTTCATAGTTTTTACATCATGTGCTAGTAAATGCATTCCATTATTTTTTTTACATTTTCCATTTGGGGGGTGTTGATAGTCACATTTTCTTAGCATAGTCACCAAATTAAATAGAATTTAATCGACGTTAAGATTTGGAGATTAATGAATTACAAAGTTTTAAATCAGAATGAGTCTATTATTAACGATTGATGCATATTTATTTTCATTAACTGAACCTCATCAGTGATGGATGGACTTATTCATGTAGCTCCTGTTTAAGTGGTTAGGGATATCTTCGCCTTTTTCCCATTGAGCGCACCAAGATAGCCAGACGGCCGGCATTAGGCCGCAGCAGCGACTTCTAATGGATGAGCTGTCAGGGTTTACAAATGCTGTTCCCGTTTTAGCAAATGGCAAGTCAGGGAGGGAGAAAGAGAGAGAGAGAGAGAGAGAGAGAGAGAGAGAGAGAGAGAGAGAGAGAGAGAGAGAGAGAGAGAGAGAGAGAGAGAGAGAGAGAGAGAGAGAGAGAGAGAGAGAGAGAGAGAGAGAGAGAGAGAGAGAGAGAGAGAGAGAGAGAGAGAGAGAGAGAGAGAGAGAGAGAGAGAGAGAGAGTGGCGGCCGACTTCTTTCCGAATCCACTCTTCCGATCCCACTCTACTACCACGGCTGTCTCCACAGCCCGGAAAATACCTTAAACTCTCTTCCGCTGATGCTGATGGTGGTGCAGCTGCTACTGCTGCTGCTGCTGCTGCTGCAGGAAGTGCCGTCGGTCTGTTTGGTCTGATGATGGCGCCTAGTTATTGGTTTCATCCTCGTCTGATGCACCTGGACTTCGCTGGAATGCTGCTGCTGCTGCTGCTGCTGCTTGTGTTGCATCCAGTGCTTGCCTGGTGCTACCGTCCATCGGGTTCAACCAGATGGTCAGGTGCTGAAGAGGGGCTTTTAGGCGCATGATTCCTCCTCACTCGTCCATCGTGTGGCTCCCAATGTGATTTATGCGTTCCATGGACTTTTCTCGTCTGTCTTGAAGTATGGTGGGCGCTTTGCTTTATATACAGAAACATCAATGAAGTTGTTTGTAGCCAGGCTTCTTTGGTAAAATAAATTTATTGCTGTGCAGCGTTGAATTCAATTGAAAATTGTTAGTTACTCTTTTGGTCTATTTTGCTAAAGTTCGCACCATTCTAGTTCACTGGGTCATTCAAATTTATTGCTGAAGTGTGCAATCCTTAATAAATGGTTCCAGGTTTTTTCTTTGTTTTATATGCACTTAATTGGAGAAATGCTTTGGATCAGGACGCACAGTATGCATATATTAACTAAATCAACGTCAAGTTTGTTATTGCTACAACTTACAAAGATAATCCAACAGTCTCTGTGGGCTTTGTGCACACGAAAGTATCCCATGGAAGTTAACGCTTTGGGTGCCACACCATTTATAGTTTCCAGAGTAACATGTTGCATTTTGTTGCATATTGTCACTCAATTTAGGCAATGGATGGCACTTGGGAGAACTGAGCTGTCTTCGGTGAATTGTTGGATACTTTTATCATGTTCTTTACACTTACACCAATGAATATACCAAGTTACCTTTCTGAAAACTGAAGTCATTTAGCCTCTCTATCCAAAATTCAATCAGAAGGCCTAAATTCAAACATTTCATCGTCAGCCTTTTGGAGCCCTGCTGGTTAACTTTGAAGGCATGATTCTCAGTCTTTTAGGTTTCTCAGCTGAAGGACTCATATGACAAGAGCAATCCAAGGCTTATAAGATGTTACTTTGTTTATTAATTTATTTCTCGCATATGCTTTAGAGCCCCTTCAAGCTCACTACTCAGAGACGTTCCCGACTACAGTGCGGACACTGCATCAAAGTTTCACGCCAAAGCGCATGAGCAATTGCAAGTGAAGGACTTGCTCAAGGTCCCTACGTGGTGGCTTGAGGTGAATTCGAACGTGGAATCCTCCAGCTCTAAGGCACCGAACCCACCACTACACCACCGCGCCCCACAAAAAAACAAACTGTCAGCGTTTGCAAGCCATGAACTCTGACATTGTAGACCTCTGTAGAATCGTTTCCACTATTTACCACCATTCACAGTCATTATACTCATAAGCAGCTCCAACATCCACTGCTGTTATTACAAGTAATTCAATTACCACTATTATTATTATCATCATCAAAACAGTTTTGTTGTTTTTTTACTTTAATTTAATTAATTCTTATTGTCTCATATTCATGGAAACTGTATTGGTATACGTAAATTTAATGATATATGCATCTGCTTTTCCATCAGGATTTCTGTAGCATCAGAGTCTCTGAGTCATAACATATGGTCATGCAGTCCTTGGTGTTATGTCTTTTAGCAGGACATCAAGAAGAGTTATTATGGTCTGTGAATTGGCAACAGTATATTTAATCAATTGATTAGATCAGCTCAATGGCCTTGAATGGCATTGACAGATGTTGCTTTGCATGAACCTTGCCACACAACAGCCGGGGTAACCCTTTGTCTTTGAATAACGCTCTGTCTTCAGGAACCTTCCCAGCTGTATGGAGATGAGAGTAATTCTTTGAACGGTCATCCCTTGGGAGAGAATCTGGATGTTTCTGATGGATAGGTCAGATGAGGTACGGCCATCCATGGATCGTAAATCACACCGCGTGTCATATGGCGAGCGAGTGAGCAGAGTGAGCGAATGTGTGAGTGAGCGAGTAAGTGAGTCACTTCTATGGTATGACAGATAACTCTTTGTTGCCATTTTACACTGTTGGCCATTTTTATTGGTCGCCTTCAGTTTGCACAAGTTACTGTTGCATAATGTTTTTTTTATTGCATTGGCTGCTTTCTATGTTGGTCACATTCTGATATCACTATAGTTGTTTCTTGTGCTGATTGCCTCCGACTGTGCCGACACCAAGTTCTTAATGCTGCCAAAACACTGTTTTTAAACTGCTTCTTTCCATGCTATAATTGCATCAATGAACAATGAACATAGTTTGATTTAAAAGTAATACAAAGAAATCATTTTTTGCATTTACTGTTACCTCCAAAAAGAACTCAGTTGCCGCTGCACATTACTTTTGGACGCGTAATTGCCTATAAAATTACCACTAAATCGTAACTTGTTACAGTAATGTGTAACAAGTAATGCAGTAATGCATGCAGAACTCTGCACACATAGACACACATACACGCACACATTCGTACGCACAGACACACATGCACACACAGACACACGCACACACATACACTGTGTTACACACACTTTGTACTGATGTATGATAGAAGTATCTTCAGTAGAACTTATTCACAAGTATTTTTTAGCTTATCCGTTTAACAGAAGACACAAGTTTAACACTTGGTCGTTGTGGCCAGAGCTAGACAATGATTCATTTAAAATGTAATGGAATGTAAAGTCTCAGCATTTCTCAGCACCTCTGTGCAAAGGAGAAAAGTGTAAACACTGGCAATGCTGTATCAATCAAGTTCACAGGAGATAGTTTGTTTGATGCATCTGGCGCCAGGTTAGCATCATGGAAGTGTGGAGCCAATGAGACAGACCGGCGGTGCCACAATTGAATTGTTGGTGATAGTGAGGGGGGTCTTGGGTCGGTGCAGGATCAAAATCAGGATAGGACGGCATCAACAGTTTTAGGGGTTCAATAAACAAAGTATGAATGTGTGAATGAGAAACTTAGTTTTTCAGTCTCATGTGAAAGGCTGGGACAAGGAGAGCAGAGGTGCGTTTGAGATAGAGGTGTGTGAGTGAATTGACTGAAGAGATTGTTGAATTGAAATGGGGAGACTGGATGTTGAGAAAAAGAGAGAAACAAAGTTATGAGCCATTGAAACAAGTAGGTCAGGAGTTGGATGTCTGATACATACAATTGTAAAAGGGTTGAAAGGTTTGAAGGACATTGTTGATAAAACATTCGATTATTTTAATAGACACAGTTTGTATACATTTCAAGTCCATGAAGTGATTTCAGAATTGGAGTTTTATGGCACTATTTGATCAAATTGGTGTCTACATTGATTGATAGGCATTCTTAATTGCTTGTAGATTTCGTGTTTGTCATATATTGTAAGAGAGGAAGTTGCAATAGTCAAAATTTGGAGTGAACAATTGAAGTTGCCAGACCTGTCTTATAATCAAGTATGGGGCGAAGTCCAGTACGGTAATAAATTATACATGATTGGGTGCCTGATGTAGAGGCTATTATATAGTCAGATACTAACTGCCAGAACTTCCTCTAATAGTATTTAGCACTCTTGTGTCTTCCGTTATCAGACACCAGTTTTAAGAGGTCTGTTTGATCTGACCATTTGTCTCAGTCTGTTTGTCTGATGGTGTGTTGTTTATTAGAGACTATTAGCTGTGCAGGTGTTGCTACCGATGTCTGCAATGGACTAAAATATGGTTGAGCAAGACTTCCCGGGAAGAAGTGACTGGGCCTTTAAACAGATTCTCATCAAGATGGATAGAACAGCTGAGGACCCAGTAATGGATGCTGCTGACCTTGCTGGAGAATAGAAGGAAACAGTTTGACCCCATTATGTAAGGAGTTGCTCCTCTGAAGGCCTCCGATATGAGCCATTCCATTTGTATATGATGTATGTTTAGGTATTCAGTTTGTTCCTAAGCATATGTGATTTATACCTATGTGTTTGTGTGTGAGTGTGTCTCCCTGCATGTATGTATGTATGTATGTATGTATGTATGTATGTATGTATGTATGTATGTATGTATGTATGTATGTATGTATGTATGTATGTATGTATGTATGTAAACTATGTATGTATGTATGACTTGTATGTATGTATGTACGTATGTACGTATGTACGTATGTACGTATGTACGTATGTATGTATGTATGTATGTATGTATGTATGCATGCATGTGCATCTGTGAGTGGATCTTATGTGAGTGGCTGAGGTAATTCTATTCTATGACTATATAAAAGTAATGTATGAAGGCCAAAGGTTAAATGCAGTGGCTTTAGAATTGGGGAAAAGGTGCCAATGGGGAGCTTGGTACAGGCAGAACATAAATTGAGTAAGCTTAAAAAACTACTATGAACTGTTGATCAGGACCGCTATTTGTTCTGAAGAAGAGTCCTGATTGATTAATAGGCAAGAAAACTTTAGATATCCAGTTCATTCCTAATCGTATGTGATACATGATGGTGAGGAATGGTGAGGCTGAGCCGATAATTGTCCTTTGGCCACAATTCCATGCACCCTTGTTACCACCATACCGAGCATGTAACTGGCACGGTCTACAAGTCTTTCATGGCAAAGATCTATCCATGTCATTTTCAAACATCACTTGAATTAGGTTCCTGGAAGTTGGCAACTACTCAAAGGAAGTCATTCACCAGCAAAAATAACACTTATTATACCATCATCGATTTTTTTCACTCTGATTTACCAAGACTCATTACTTTATGCTTAGCTTTCATAATTATCATCCTATATCCTACTTCTAGGTTCTCCGTTCTATCAGATTTCGACTGCATGCAGTGGATTGTTTTTGCTTTATGTAACTTGCGATTTCACTTGAAACGACTGTCTTGCATGGGCATTGTGACAACTGATAACAGTGCTATATGAGTCATTGGATAATTTTATGGTTTTTTTGTTTAGTGAGGATTGCTCTGCGTCAAAGACTTCATACGATGAAGTTGACTCGGTGCCTAAATCCATTCGAAATGTTCAGATGATGCGTTCAGCACTCAGATACCATTCAGCATCCGATGATGACAGCGGATGTGCACTGGAAGAGTACACCTGGGTGCCGCCTGGCCTGACGCCTGCTCAGGTAAGCTGGACGACGTAGTGAGTGATCAGACAGATGGTATCGTTATTGATGAAGATAATTTATTTCATTAATGAACCTGTGCCAGCGGGACCTATTTCAATATTTAATGGTACGATTGTTACAGTGTTCCTGGGTGATGTCTTGATTGGCTCTGCTGATCTCATTGTTGTTTTCATTGTTGTCAGAATGTCTTGATTTATGGTTGAGGATTACTTGTATACAGGAACCACTTACAGTACATTTATTGACAGGAAGCAGTGTTTGATCTAATTCTTTTGCTTTAGGGGCAAAAAAAGTTGCGGGGCAATTCGGGTTTCTGGGGGGGGCGAGAAAAACATGCGTTTTGGATGGACGGCAACCGGCCACCGACGACACCATGTGATGTCATTTTTTCCTCACGACCTTTTTTTTAGTTGTTCAGTCTGAATATCATGAAACTTTACCATTTTCTCTAAAGAAAAAACTGATGACCGTATTTTTTTGTCATGTGGTCAAATTCTTTTTCTTTCTGTTTGTCCAAAAATTACTTCGAAAATGACATACACAAAACCTGTTAATTTATCTTGGGGGAATTGTTACACATTTACTCTTTAAGGGGGATTGGCACAAGTATTTGCATGATTATATGCAACACCTCACAATTTTTCGTGGAAAAATTCATTCATGAGGGAATTCCCCCCATCCCACAGAGACGTCTGGATTAAATGCTGGCCAGAGTAAGAAAAAACAATTGTTACCACAACAAACAATTGTTTTGTTTTTTCTTATTTAAGTGAATAAATAACATTTAAAAAACTTTTTCCAAGCCAATGGGGTTTAACCCCTTAAACTCCCCTTGTCTATGCCACTGACTGTTAGTCTTTCCTTATTTTTCTCTCACCTCAAATTCTGGCCTTTCTCTCGAGGTCGATCGCACTGGGAGCGCTTCTGAAAGGCTTTTGCTAAAATTGTCATATGCAATAAATTAATGCATTAATATATAATCTAATATTTTGCAAAAATATATATTGCGTCATGGTTCAACGCATTGCATTAATGCAATGCGTTGTGAGGCACGGTGGTGTAGTGGTGGTGTTGTTGTCTTGAAGCCGGAAAGTTCGAGGTTCGAATCCACCTCATGTCGCCGCGTAGGGACCCTGGGCAAGTCCTTCACTCGTCATTGCTCAGCGCTTCGGCGTGAAACTCGTTGCAGTGTCCGCTCTGCAGTCGGGAGCGCCTCTGAGTGACGAGAGAGCTTGAAGAGGCGCTATAACAAGTGCACATACATACATACATACATACATGCAGAGGGGTCAGCAATGCAATTCCTAAGATCTGCTTATTAGATGATAATTACTGGAGACAGACTGTCGCCCAAGTACCACCAGCCTCCTTCCTTCCTCCTTATCCGTCGTCGTCGTCGTCGTCGTATCGATGCAGTCGGATTATTGTCTAATAATTCAAAATGTCGCTGCAGTGGGAACCGGACGCATTACGCGAAGTCCAGCAGTCCTTTGTTCGACGAGTCGGCCACCGCAGCCGCCATGTCTTTTTCGTTTGTCCTCCCCTGCGCTGTGCTGCTTCGGCCTGCAGCCAGGCTGGGACCCCGCTGTTTGCCTTCCCATGGCCATCGCCGCTGCCATCACTCCAAAGATCTAAAGTGGTCATTCCGTAATCATATCCGATCACTCCATTTCCCTCCCAGCCGGAAAAGTCTTTGTCTGGCTGTGCGCCACCGGGGTACTTGATACTTCTCCTCCTCCCGCGTGCTTTCCGTTTTCGACGGCTTCGTTATCGAAGGAGGGTGGGGTGGGGTCGGCAGTTTGCACATCCCGCCGTCTGCCACCGTTTTCGAGGGCTGGGTAAAGTTTGACAACTCCATGGTGTAGCGGGAAGTGGACATAATCAACTACGGCAGACGGAAATTATAGAAATTGCTGGAAAATTGGCAAAATTAAATTATGCCTGTTGGGTGCGTGTTGGGTGCTATGAGCTGCAAACTGTCCGGTCATTTATGAGTGCGAGATTGCCACATTCCGTGTATTTTATGAAGTTGGCACGAGTCTGAATTTAGCCTTTGAAGTTCGCATCTGTAGGCTATGTCCAGCTTTAGTTAAGTGGACATGCATAATCAATCGTCAGGAATTTGATCCAATTCATAAATTTGGTTTGTTATGCCAAACATGTAGCTTGCTGAAACCCAGCCTTATTGAAAATTATAATTATTTCATTTGAATACCCATCATCAGTGCTTCTAATTGTTTGGATACATTTCATTTACTGCAAAGCTAATTGTATTGTTAGAACTGTTATTTGCTCAGCGCTAAGCTACAGATGTGATCATGTGAGTGGTGTAGGGGAATTGCTTTGTTTTCATTAAATAGCTTCAAATGTTCACTCTGTGATTTTTCAATGTTCTCATGCAGCAACAGCAGCATTACATAATTTATAGTGGGAACTTTACACTTTTATGCCTATAAATTATAGGCGTAAAAGTGTAAAGTTCGCACTTGCCCAGTAGGCTTTGTCAATTGAATCCTCATCACTTATTGCCATATGTCCCTCTGCAATTGGAGATTTAATTAAAATGTAATTTATGAACGACGATCTGTGGATTTGTGTTTTTGTGATGTGTCCATAGGCGTAGGAGACGGGGGTCCAGGGGGGGCAAATGCCCCCCCAAATTTCGGGCAAGTCTGTTTTTTCGGGCAAGTAGACCCGGGAAAATATTAACCAAACTTCTTGAAGTTCAACGTTCATTAGTATACCACATTATCTCCCAGTTCCATCTTGCCCGAATCGAGTTAGATATTAGCTCACAACAACCATGGTTAGCAGAAATTCCCGAAAAAGTTCTGAATTCACGGTAAATAACCTAAGCTTAATGGCGAAAATCGCAGCATATTCAAGAGCCGAAAATTGCCCGAAAATCTTGCCCGAATAGAGTTAGATATTAACTCACCCACAACCATTGATAGCAGAAATTCCCGAAAAATTCTGAATTCACGGTAGGATTTGGTAAATAATGGCGAGAATCGAAACAAATTCAAGAGCCGAAATTTGCCTGAAAATCTTGCCCGAATCGAGATAGATATTAGCTCACAACAACTATGGATGGCAGAAATTCCTGAAAAGTTCTGAATTCACGGTAAATAATTGCTAGAGTCGCAGCAAATTCAAGAGCCAAAATTTGACAGAAAATTGCGACTATTCGTGGCATTTGGGGAAATTCACAGCATGCAAGCTAGGTGCAATAGAACACGGAATTCACTGCCTGAATGACATCGAAATTTCTACTGGTCATGAGGCAAAATAGACACGATAATCTTGCGATCATCAACATTGAACGTGCAGATCTTGGTCTGCTCTATGAAAATTTACAATCTTTTCCTTCTTCTCAAGTGTGCGAGATCAGGATGTTGCGCTTGATGGATCACTTATATTACGGGAAGGATAATACCTTAACTGAGCACATTTCCAAAAGCACACGTTCCACTTATTTTTATTTAAGGTGTCTCGGGATCTTTCGCTGTTCTGTCCCCACCCACTGGCTTCCTCTCCCTGCTCACATACAATCTAAATTCCTCACTCTGATCTTCAAGGCTCAGCGGGGTTTTGCCCCAAATAATTATTAGATCGACATTATATTAAGGCCTCACTCAGCTTCCTCCAACCGTCCACTTCGTTCATCCAACAGACTTGACTCTTGCTTTCGCCTTCTAGAACAGCAGTGGCTCAGTGTTGATCATTTGCCTCAATTGGTCCTTCTCTTTGAAATGAGCTCTCTCCTTGCGTTCGCTCTATACACTTTCTGTGGCAGTCTCTCTTCTTCATGCTCTCATCTTAAAACCTGCCTCTTCGAGCGCGGTTTTGCGCACTAGAAGCGCCTCTGAACGGTTCACCCTACTAGAGGCTCTTTGTAGATGATTAGATACAATACAAAACAATGTACAATTATGAATTTAATAAGTTGCTCGTGTGAAGTTTGAACTGGTTAAGCGTCAGGAATATATACATAGGCCACATAATAAACTTGCATAGGGCCTATATGCCTAAAATTACCCAGCCTGGTCCCTATAATATGGCCGGTGTCGCGTGACAGAGTCTCCCCCCTATAAGTCTCCCCCCGGAGACTCTATTTCGAAATAGATTCTCCCCCGGAGGATCTGTTCCAGAATAAATTCGCCCCCCGGAGACTATATTCTGAAATAAAGTCTCCGGGGGGAGAGAACATTTCCTCCGTCTACGAAACAAAGTCTCCCCCGTTGAGCGTGAAATCGGCTACAGTCGCATAAACGTTATAGATGAGCTGGTTAAACGTTTAGTTTATGTTGCTAAACTATTTAACACGAACATATAGATACTTTTACATCAGAAAAATGTCTTCCAATGCAGATTTTCAGCCAGGGGGAGACTTTGTTTCGAGGGGAGACTTTGTATCGGGGGGAGACTTTATTTCGTGACACCGGCCCTGGTGTATTTGTCACTTGTGCCCGGGTGTGGGTGCAAGAACAAAGATGGCTATGTGTGCACGACGTCAATTATTCCGGGTTAAATTTTTCGGGCAAAAGTAAAAATTTTGCCCCCCCACTGCTGAAATGTCCCCTACGCCTATGGATGTGTCGGTGGGATTATTGTGCTGTAAAAACACCATAAAACTCGTAATTGCAATCGAGCAACCCCGCAGGAGACCGCTACTTGTTTTTATTGCTTTCGGGGGGTGAGTTTGTTTCCGAGCATGCGAGTCGAGTCGGGGCCACGTCCGTACGTTGTACCAGTAACATAATTTTCATCCATAAGAGATTTATATTGTGTCCCTCTACATGACTTGTTTCGATAATTCTCATCTGTTGCGCGTTTGTTCACTCGTGAGGTCTCGTGGAAATTGGTATAGAGGGGCCTAACCCATTCACTGCCGCGAGCCGGGTCGATCGGCCATCGCAGCTCAGCCGTGGTGTTCTTTGTTCCGGATTATTCTGGCAGTTTTACTGCCCATAAATACTGCCTCGATTTGAATATTTGTTTCTGTACTTCGTGGCAACCTGATTGGAAACGAGGCATAGCAGATCACTGGTCAATGGACTGACAAGACACGCTTCGATGAATTTCCTCTATGGGGCTTTGTTGTACCCCATAGATCGACCCTATATCCGTGTGGATGAATTATGTCAAGATGCACGTGGTTTATTACGTGCACCAATGATACCAGTAATTATTTCATCAAGAAAGCCTCCCTGATTCCCTTCCCTCCGCTACCACCCCCTCCTCGGCCCCTTCTGGTAAGCCGCTTGATTTACAGGATGAACATCATCGCTAAAGCCTTGTTGAATGGAACTCGTATTAATAGACTCATCGGTTGTGCTTAGATCGGACAGATTTACGGCTCCATCTGTTCCGGATGCTTCAGCCTTGTGCTATCCGATGTGAGGACAGCCTTAGTTGAGAATAAAATCAGCGAGACAGCCACCCATTTGCAGTGGCCATGATGATCCGGTGATAAATGACACATTGACAGTGATTTATTCAATGAGCTAGGGAGAAACTGTACCATAAGCCTAAGGCACATGGTAGAAATGATATCTGTGATTATGCAGATTGGTAAATGTATACCTTCTTGTTATTTCTAGTCATCACCATCCTTGAATCCCTCCTCCGTCTCCGCTCGTACATCTGTTCTATTGTAATTTGTTTCACATACTTCTGCTTCTCACTGTGATATTGAATCATCAACATCATCATCTCATCATCATCATCATCATCATCATCATCATCATCATCATCATCATCATCACCACCAACACATCACAACCAACATGTCATCTTCATCATCATCATGGTCATCATGCACATTTTCAGGAGTTGATAAAAGGGAGAGTTCAATTTATTAAGTATCCAGTTGTGCACTTTGTATCTGGGTCGTCTATAACAGATTGGACAGGGTACCCAGAGCAAGGGACTACGTGATGCAGTTGCATTGGCCTTGGTGACTATAGAATTTCGCCTCGGCAGAATATCATATTTTCGTGATTGGATAATAATTATGTATAAACACAAATAATTGCAAATAAAATTTCTTAAATTCTTATTTGTTTTTGAAAACTTTGTTTCATTTATAATTTGTCAGAAAATCAGTTTTAAAGTTCACAACAGAAGTCAAGTCCATTTAATTGATTACTGTGTATAGGATGGAAAGTACTAGCTTTCCAAGTAAAAAACCTTATTTTGATAATTTAAAAAAATGAAGATGCAATGCTTCACCTATATGCATCAAACTAGTACTCGGTTCATACAAGATTCTGAAAATAGTACCACAGGTTGGTTGCTAATCAATTTCATTAATTCTAGTCAGTTAGCAAATCAAAATTAGACATACTGCTTTAACTCCGCTTACAGCTAATTCTAATCATACAGCAATTTTTTAAATCTATTTCTATAATCATAAAACGATTAGTGTGTGATTAGCTATTTGATTAGAGCAACTTTTCTTTATATGCTTCTCTCAATGCAGTCAACTCTATTGATGAAAAAATTGACTTGTATGCAACCATTCAACCAATGCTAAAACTCATTCAATGACGGTGACCCGTCAAAAGGGCGCACGACAAAAGGGCGCCGACAAAAGGGCGCCGACAAAAGGGCGCTGACAAAAGGGCGAAAAAAGAAATAATATCGCCGAAGATATCGCGGATGAAATAAATGATTTGAATAATTTATGTCCACCACTACATGTTTTATATGACTGTAATGTTTAAGAAGAAGGTAAGAAATTATTTGACAGATATAAACAAGGAATTTAAACAGGAATTTAATGAGAAGTTGAAAAGTTGTTAAAACTAGGACATGACATGATTCCGTCTTTGCCTCCTCTGTCCCTTCGATATCTGTTTCCACCGACAAGTACAATGGCATTCCCCGTCTGCGATGCAATCTCCTCCATTTTAACGTTTCCAAACATGTAGTAGAGCTGCCCTGCTTCCTTTGCTTTTATATGAAGCTCATATCACGTGATAACGAACTTTCCAACCTCTTATGTTACCGCTTTCTGCACTTGACTTGTTTATTTTAGCACCTCTTCCAGGTCCTCGGACCATGTTAGGTATCAACAAACATCATGTGTGAACTAATTAATTAGTAATTGCTCTTTGTCGTGTCATCGTTGAGCTGCTTATTTGCTCATAATAATTATCACGTCTAGGCCGACTCTTCATCGATAGTATTTCTTTTAAGAGCGCCGCTCTTCTGTCGGCGCCCTTTTGTCGGGCGCCCTTTTGTCGGCGCCTTTATGTCGGCGCCCTTTTGTCCTGCGCCCTTTTGACGGGGTACCTTCAATGACGTATAATGATTTAGAACGCTAAAGTGATAGATAGACAGATTACCTTCACCGTAGCCTACCTTTACCTTATGGTATCATGTTTTAAGAACCGTTGGCGTCAGTGATTCGTATCCCGCTGGGTAAATTGATGATTGTGTAATCGAGTGACCTGACATCTGGCGAATGTCACGAGCGTTGTACGTCTCTAAATAACAAGCTCCTCCATAAAAATATAGTCATATAATTACATAGCTGTAGCCTGCTTCCTTCTCCTGCCAGTTTGCCTACATTCCAGCCAGTCAGCCCGCCTGCTTACCCTGCTGCCTGTCTGCCTTGCTGTCTGACTGCCTATCTGTTCTTCTGTCTGCCTGTGTGCTACAATTCCTACTCAGTTCTCCTCCTGTTTGTGTGTGTATGTGTGTATCTAGATTCTAGATCCATTGGTCTGTCTGACCTTCCTTCTTCCCTCCGTCCATCTGTGCATGTTTTAGTGCATGAAGTAGTGCACGAAGGCATCCCTGGTCAGTCTGATGCTTCTCTCTCTGTCATTGTCCGTCTGCCTCCATCTTCCAGCTGCAGTCGCTTACCTTAATTATTATAATAGATATCCTGACTCCTGGTGCTCTTGACCACTGACCTATCACTTGGAACCAGACATTGTCTTTCTTATCAATATCTAATCTTATTATAGTTTCTATAGATGTGGTTTTACTGAAGATAAAATAACGATGAATGCTTCTTGAAATTGCCTCCACAAACCACGACAAACCACGGTCCAACCAGCTCTATGTGGCTATGCCTATGGGAATTGACAGCACTTTGTGCAGGGGCAAAACATGAAACCTGAGACACCATCCTATCCTGATTTGGGAGGAAATTTTTATGTGACATCATGAAGATGCGGCCAATTTCCCCATGTGCAGGTGCCTGTGTACCTGAATTAAGATTGTCATTGTTCCACCTGCCTGCACACATAAATACATACATACATACATACATACATACATACATACATACATACATACATACATACATACATACATGCATGCATGCATGCATACATACATACATACATGCTTGCATGCATACATACATACATATATACATACATACATACATACATACATACATACATACATACATACATACATACATACATACATACATACATACATACATACATACATACACCATACATACATACACCGTGATTCAAAAAAGTAAGCCAAACTGTTTTTCACATATCCCCAATGCCTGATAATTAATCATTCTAAATTTTCCCCAATATTTAGAGAATTGAACCAAGAATATGATTCCAAAATATCATATCATAAATTTGAATGGATACATACACACATACATGAATAGCCTACATGCTTGTAATGCATGCTTAACTGCTTATGTACACACATTAATGAATACAACAATGCACATATACATGCACACAAAGCACACATGCAGGCATGCATATAATAATTATTATGCAAGTATCCAACTATGCATGCATATGAATATATTATGTTCTCAGCATGTCAAATAACCTTGTAGAGATGGTCATGGGCAGTGTTGTACAGTAACGAAGTAAAAGTAACGCGTTACTGTACTTAAGTAAAAGTTTTAATACTTTCACATGTAACGAAGTATCAAGAAATCGAAATACTTTTACTTTCAACGAAGCAAAATTTTACTCATGTTTCAGTACTTTTACTTGGTTACAATTTATGTGACACTCGTTACAATGTTCGTTACTTCAATTTGTTAATTGACATTTCGATATGCTTAGCTAAAACAGCTCATCTGAATTTGCATGCCTAAAAATAGATTTTCGATGAGTGTTGCACGCTGGATGCACTGCCATTTCTGCAGCACAACGACTCTTCAGCTGTGCATTCTGGTAACAATGAATCAGAAGCATGCGTGCTAAACTCATCGATAACCATTTCGAGAATTTAATATTTTTGAAGGTTAATAATCATGGGCGGAGTTTGGCTTCCGTTTGGGGGGCTAAAAACTTGGTCCAGAAGGCGCGGCGCCGAATTTTTTTTTCGTTTCAGCCGAAAAAAGTTGATGACCTTTTTTAATCGTCAAGTTCAAATCTCATGAAACTTACTGTGTATTTCCCGGCCGAAAAAGCTGATGACCTTTTTTTCTTTTCTTTTAGTCATCAGTTGGAAGTCCTTGGAGGGGGGCGCAAAGCCCGAAACAAGACCTTTTACATGGTGAAAACATGACTGTGGGGCTTCTTGGGGGGGGGGCTTTAGCCCCCTAGCCCCTGATAAACTCCGTCTATGTTAATAATGCATTGAGTAATAGAAAGACTGAGACTCAGTACTTTTACTTTTTACTTTAAAAGTATTATTTTGGAAGGACACTTTATACTTTTACTTAAGTAAAATTTGTGCTGAGTACTTTTACTTTTACTTAAGTAATTAAAACTCATTTTACTTTTACTTTTACTTAAGTACAATTGCCCAATACTTTCAACAACACTGGTGACTGGTCATGGGTATGAAGTGTGAAGTGTTAGACCTCTGCCACAAATAGCTTGAGGACATTTTCAGCTTATCTTAAGAAGCATCTGTTAGAATGTTACATGTAGACCAATTAGATGACTATGTATTGACATCACCATCATGTGAGGTTGTAAAATTGATTAAAGCTCACTATACAAAGTGTTCAAAGATGTACATGCATACATAACACTTACATGCACAAATACATGCATACATACTTCCATGCATGCAGCCATGTGTCCCTATATGCATAGGATTAATAGCATGGTGATGCCATAGTATATTTGATGGAGCTATTGTTGCTTAGAATATGACTTGGGGGCAGTTGGTGAACTGACTGCCAGTCAGTGCCAGATTGAGATGAAAGGAATCACCTTCCTTGAGGAAAAATTACCAACGTCTAATAAATAATTCACACTGCCTCATGTATTAATTTCATATATTGGGGAGGTCGCTTCGAAAGTGTGTGTGTGTGTGGGGGGGGGGGGGTGTTGAGCAGCCGGATTTCAGGGTCAAAGTTTGATTGAGTTTATTGTGGAGACCATTGGGATCTGTGTTTAGGTTGATAAGCCATGTAGGAGAAGGGTTGAATGGTTGGGAGATTAATTGGAAGAACCAAACAACTCTGCCAAAGGGTGTACCGAGATCAAGTGATTATAGACGGCCGCAGCCAGACCGAGGAGGGACGCAGGGACAGACAGATTGGATTGATGAGTCTGATCATTCTTATCTTCGTTTAGCCTCTGCAGACATTAAGCCGACCACCGGCACCAACCAAAGACCAAAAAGTGCATGGAGTATACTTCTGATGAATGTCAAATGGTGTTCGTCTGGTTTCAATAGAGAGACTAGATTCTTGTGGCTGTTGCCTAGTTATGCTAATGGATGCTGGCATTTGGCTGACTCCATCCGATGAAGCTATAAGTTAACATTTGGACAGATGAAGAAGTGTCTCTCCCGAGGCAGGTGCAGCTGAGGTGCTCTCGGTTTGCCCAAATGGTGTTACATCGGAATCTGTGTATGTAAGAGGGACTAATGTTATTCCACCTGGAGTTGTGTTGGGTAAGAGAATGTGTGGAATGAGAGTTGGTACAATTTGCATGGAAGTACCTGGAAACATGTATGTGTTGAAAGGATCCTCATAAGATGGAGTAGTTCCAGTGGACCAGACGAGATTCATTAGCGTTCATTGTTGGAGATGGAGGCAATATGATGTGCACATGCACATACATCGTGTGTGTGTTGAAACTCTGCTGTGTTGTGGATAAACGCTGTGGGATGAACTGAGGAGCACCAGGATTTTCTCTGGTTACAAAGATACTTTCGTATCATCTTCAAAGATGTTGACACGGCAACAAGCATATTTTGTCTGCATGGCATGTTGCCTTTTCTCAGGCTTACACGTTCATGATTTTACTGTTTACTGATTGGCTAGCAATGATGAAGATTGGACATTTCGCACAAAATATAGAGAATCAAGTAGACTAGTGGAAATTATTGCAAGCCATCCTGTTAAAGGATTTATCAGTTTCCTGGGTGAGTATTTTATTCTGCAGTAGAAGTGTGGCCGAGGCAACTTACACCGGTCACCAGGGTGTTAACGATGAGTGCAAAAATTTTACACTGGGTGAGCCTACTGTGATGGATTGGAGTTTGACCCAAATGAACGTAACTACACAGCTGTCCAAAGAACCTAGACTTAGGTTTCTAGTTTCAGTGCTGTGTAGGTTTCTAGTTTCAGTGCTGTGTAGGTTTATCTGGCATGATAACGGCAACCTGTGATGGTAGTTTTGCGTGTCTCCATCTTGTACCAAGCTTATCTATGTTACAAATCACTCACCATGTAGGTGCTTTCTATTATGGATTTTTGGCTCATGTTCTAACAGGAAATTACTGCTGATGTTTCAATATGGAATATTCTTGTGTCTTTCCGATGGATATCGAAAGTGATAGTTGATAGGGTGTGCTATGAGACAGTTGATCTAGATATTCATACTCTCATTTGATGCAGGTATTTTAGTCCAAGTGCTACGGATATTCTGACTAGCACTTACCAGTTGATTGGTTGGAAGTTGCAAGGCATGCAGGCAGCAAGCACTCAGGCTATGGCGCAAAGAAATAAAAGATTTGGTGGATATTCGTGCTATTCCTGGGTAAAAGATAACCAGCACATAGCCCTTGACAATAATACCTTGAGGATAGATAGCTAGCCTGTGCACATCCATGTTGCACTTGACAGTTTGGATTGGTGACAACTTCGAATTTTTTTTACACAACGGCTGCAAAGAAATAGGACATGGTTCTGTTCTGCACCATATCGACATCAAAAATGAAGAACAGTGATATTGACGTTGATGGAGTGTCATGGAAAAGTGCGCACTTCAAGTGCACACGGAAGCAGCTAAGTGGAGAAAACGCTTCACTTGTGGTGACCTCTGTTCAGAAGTTGGTTGCATATGGAGTTGCGGTACAGACATTGGAAAGAAAGGTAAAGTCAAAGTTGGCTGGTTATTGTGCAGTAAATAAGTTCTCTTATCTTTCTTGGTTCTTGAGTTGCAAGTGCTGACACCTTGTCATCATGTTTTAATTATGGAGGTTCATCTGCTTAGCAATCAGTTCATCGTTTGCTTTTGGTCTTTTATGCATTCTTTTTTGGGTTTGTTTACTGTTTGCTGATCTGAAAGTGTTTACGTATAGAAGTCCAGCCATGGATCTATCCTGTCCATAGATATAATATCTATCTATGTAGGCCTACAGTATATCTATGTATGTCTATGGTTCTGTCCACTGCTGCCTCTTGTGTCGTTTCCTGTCATTCTGCCTTTTTCTCTGTGGTTCTATCTATCCATCCCTTCTGTTATTCATTATTACGTAATTTACGTTCATTTAATTGGTAACAAAAACTGATAGACACACCGCTATCAGGTACAAATGCAGTTAATCAAATGGAATATATACATAAGATTGTCTGTGTCTGTATCCATTGAATTTATCTTAGGATGAGTGTAGAAAATAATCACCAAAAGAATGATTTTATGTTTGTACGCAATGTATGGCTGATGAGATTAGATAACTTGTCATAATCAATAAGCATAGCGTGACTTTCCATGCAAAACGCGTGAGATGTACGTACAATCATGTTCAGTAAGAGATTCATTGGGGGTATTTAGACATTTTACCGGTTCAAACTTCCCAAAATATTTAATGAGTAATTTCCTAATCTGCTTAATCTAGTTATGTGTATTTTATGAGCAATCGACCATGTTCAATGGAAACCCGAAATGGACAGCCCTTCCAAAAAATTTCATGGCTGTGCTCCAGTCCAGTACCATCATATTATTCTGTCTTTCTTCTGTCCTGTCTTCAATGTCTTGTCCTGTCCTGTCCTGTCCTGTTGTATTGTATTTGTTTGATGAGATAAACAGGTTGACAAGACCACAACTCATTTACAAGGATGTTTATTGAGAAGGCAATTATAGAGCACCAAAGCTATTGTCTTTGGCTGCTTTGTCTTTGCCCTAACTCTTAGTTTATCAGATTGACAGACAGGCATTTTTATACCACACACATATCTGGCTACATACATACCTTTCTAACCTCTCAGGTCTAGCCTTCTTTAGTTCTCTGATCATTTATCTTTGCAGAGATAAATCACTGAGAAACTGAACGTTGGTTACCTCCATAGACTATAATAGTGGAGCCATGCTAGGGTATGGCATTTAGGTGCTTGATTGTCTAGTGGGTGGCATGTCCAACTATCAATCTAGAGTTCAAGGTTCAAATCTTTACCAGAGCAGAAATACATTCACACTGCTTTTGTACTTCTTGGCTAACTAAGGGATAATGAGTACACAGACTGTACAGTGTACACCCAAGGTTCTTTGAATACCACCAGTTGGAAGGTCAGAGGGAGGGAGGGATGGCATCTTACCCTATTCGGGTTTTCTCTTCAACCATCCTCAAACTCAGGATTGGCCACAACAGGGACCACTCTGCTCTGTTTGTTTCTATTTCCTATCTCACCTTCAATAACTGTTCTAATGATAAATTAAGTCACAACTTTATGCTGTCAGTCCATGCCATTAAGTCTTCCTCTGACATGTTGTTGAGGCTGTAGGTAAATGAAGTCACAATACCTCATCTTCATGTCTGCCACTCAGCGCTTGCTAAGCAGACTGAGCACTCCCCTTCTCCTACTCCTTATAGGTGTTGAGTGTCAAGTGTACGCCCAGTTCTTTTTTAGGGTGTTTATGATGCTTACTCTTCTTGCCATCTGGTCGTTGATTTCTTCTTCTCTTTCATTTTGCCTGTGGTATGTAATAATATGTGCTTGCCACATGGGTAGCTGTCTTTTGATCATGTTACCACTGGATAGCGAAAATAAGAAGTCTAAATAGAGACCATACTTTGGCATGCTGGCAGCTCGCTGGAAATGTCGTCTTGCATGTCTTCTTAGGTCATAGGCTAACTTCACATGAAACAACAACGTTATTATTTCTAACAGTAAAACCCGGCATTAAACCCTAAACAGAGAGTACCTTAAATATACTGTGCAAGGATTAGTGCAGCTGTGGAATGACTCCTCTTCGCAGATATTCAGCAAATATGAATAATATCATGACTTGTTTTTGTCGCTTCATATTATTATAAAATGGAGAATTAAAAATAGCTTATGAATTTGCAAGTAGCAGGTCAAGGCATTGAGAAAATATTATAGTATGGCTTTGCTCTTAAATTTACCGTTGTATACCAAGGCTTTTTTAGCATGCAGTTCCACACAAAATGTGCAGCAGTAAATGGATTTGTGCAGTACTGGTATAAGCTCTTCTGTGGCAAATATAGTAACATATAGTTGTCATCCGATTGGGAGTAATTTACCATTGGTATGGGAAGAGAAAGAAGTGGCTGTGCAGTCCTAAAAATACCTCTAAAAGTCCTGCATTTGTGTTGGCCTGACTAAATTAAGACTAATAATTTTTTATACTTACCTACCTAGTTTATGCTCTTTGCTGTTATGACTGATTAGTGGCAGAGCAAATAATTCGATTTCAAAGTAAGCTCACATGTTTTGTTTTGAGCCTAGCCATGTCAGCCTTCCACAGTCATCATAATTGTAATGTAATGTAATGTAATGTAATTAGGAATTTATATAGCGCCGCTCACAACCAAGGCCATTCAGTAGCGCTCCCAGTGCGATAACCCCTAGAAGGTATCTTTACCTTGTGGTATCTTTATACATGCATAATTATGGTCTCTATGAGGGTTGCATTTGGGTATGTCCTATAATGGGCGCCACTTAGTTAAGGAATAACTTCAGAAACAATAGAAGGATTGCAAAGTGCTTTTCCTGTTAAGATCTCTTACAATGCTTTTTCATGAAGTGTGCATTCTATGGGACCAGTGGACCACAGCAGTATTTCATGGTAAAAATTTTACAAGAAGAGATATATCGGTATATACATAATGGCAGGTCCATAAATTACTTTATGAAATCCTGTCCTTGCACTGGATAGCTTTGGGCCGGGAGGGCTGTGTCCCTGGTTCTGCCTGGTGCAGATGGACTTGGGATGGTTAGCCTTGGGTTCAGTTGATGACCAAAGCATTGAGCTGAAGTGATATTCATTAAATTAATGATGGGTTGTCTTTCCATTGGTATCCTGTCTGTCTGGAGAGCTGTTCCCCACTGGCAGGGAAATTGGACAGGGAGGCAAAGAGCTAGAGAATAAATTGTTCTTCGAGGGTACAGAGGTGTTAGGGGTGGGTGATCAGCAGTACCCCGCCTGGCAGTTGATCATTAGAGGCCAAAGGGGCAATAGCACCGGCAATCATCTGGGGATCGCGAGGGGGAGTGTTTTCACCCACTGGGGCACGACTAATGACGGGTGTGAGGCAGGCGGCTGCTGCACCTGTTGGGGGCCTTGCATGTAAACAGCCATGGGGGATTAGGGCGGAGAAAGTTGTTTTACCTTTCCAGCCGAGTGGTTTTGATTACCCTTCATTAACAGGTGAAACAGATCCGTGCGGCTTCCTATTCTGGCGACGGACCCACCGACCGTCTTCCTGTCCTGAACAGGTGCTAGGGAATGGGGGTGGGGTAGTTGGGGGGTGGGGTGAGGCCAGGGGTTGGGCACACGGCCACTTGATCCATGTCCTTCCAATTATTTCTGACTTGGGCTGCCTGATTGACAGTTTCCTGTGGAGACTGTAATTAGAAGG
This sequence comes from Lumbricus terrestris, assembly GCA_949752735.1. NCBI lineage: Eukaryota > Metazoa > Annelida > Clitellata > Crassiclitellata > Lumbricidae > Lumbricus > Lumbricus terrestris. Next base: position 34,891,842 of record OX457038.1, on the reverse strand, counting down.
CTGGCTGACCCTGTGTATATTTCACCATCATTCATTCACCACCACCACCCTTCACATACCCTGAGCACTCTGGTATGTCATTGCCAGCCATTTAAAAACCCTTTCAGAATTGGAAGGCAATCTGGTCAGTCAGGTGCATCGTTGCCATGAAGTTGTTGTCACTTGTTGACTGCTCTGCCCAGGGATTCTTCAACAAGTGAAGGGGATTCACTTTACTTATCGGATCCATGTGTTGACGTCTTCTGATTAGCTTTCTTGGATCTCTTCCGAACAAAAGTTTTAAAGTTTTTATGCTGTGACAAGTATATGCAAAAAATTGGTGAATCAGCTGTTATTATAGTTCAAGAAGGAATATTTCCTAAACTCGTTCGTCATGAGATTCCTTCTGAAGGTTTGTATCAATATCTGGTTAATAAATTTCATGTGTAGACCTACCTGGTAGCTGCATTGGTTTAGAACTTTAGATGAAGAAGGTTATCTCTGAAGAAAATCCTGTCAATCAAATCTTGAGTAGCATGTGAAGGTTGCTTAGAAACTTCATTTTTTAAACTTTGGTTCCTGTGGAATCAAGTTGTTGATAAAATTATTTTTACTTTTCTTGATTTACTAGTTTATTTCCTTTTTCGCCCCGAGGTAGGTGCTTCATTCCCCCAGTGACTTAGAAATAGTTATATAAGCAATGTGCCCAAGATTCTAACCATCCATGTTGTGCATGGGTTCATTATTTTCTTATGTACTTACTTACACACTAGTTAGTCATTTTGTTTACATGGTTAAGGGTTATATTAACCATTGTATATGATATTTCTCGAGCGGCCAGGGACTCAAGTACTACTCGAGTTTACATGTCGGGAGGTTTTGGACAGAACAGGCAATTGCAATATAATTATATGAATTGCTACACTGTTGAACGTGTGTTTAGCCATGGAAAAAGTTTTTTATGCATCCTCATCTTGCCATCTCATCAGACAAAGCTTTATGTAATTTAATGTTTTTAAAGTGTAATTCGAATCATTTACACTAGCAATGTTTTTTGTATAAATAGTGCAGCTGCAGTGCTGTTATTCTTTTCTATGCCATTCAATTTAATGTTTCAATATATTTTGATGTCAATTGACTTGGACTCGAGCTTGGTCTTAATCTCTAGTGGCTCGTGCTTGGACTTGAGTACCTCTGGAGTCAGACTCAGATGCCGTTTAGAATACCCTCAGGTACTTTAGACGGACTCAGACTTTCTTTAGCTTATAGGTGTATTCAGTGTATTATATTATATTATTGTACATGTCTTGTTATCTGGCGCTGCCATGCATATTGCACAGTGCTGATGTGTTGAATTCAGTATGATTGAGCATCAGTCACAAATAAAAATATTTAAGATTTTTTTACTTTTTGGTACTGTACTGGTTAGAATGCTGGATTGTCATTCGAGAGGTCAGAGGTTAAAATCCCGGCCTGGGGGTAAATTTATCTAAGACTTCTGCTTCATTTGCTCTCTTTGGCAACTGAAGTTCTATGATGAGTACATTGAGCATACTCTGTCATGAATTCATGAGCACTTCGTTTCTATGGTTGCCTCAGGGCATGCTTTAAGGAACTCTTCTTATATAGAAAATTGTTGATGACTCAATCTAAGCTGGTGTGAACACGTGCAGAAACTTTGAAAGGACGGACCTCACTACAAATACATGTACATGGAGTACATCATTCAACCGTGGGCTCATCACCCGTAGGCATCTGACCGTCTCTGACGCCATTTTCGCCATGTTGTGCCACTGTTTATGGCAACTCGTTATTTAACTGAGACACCAAGAAAGAGATTAATACATTGTGGTTTACACGTGAATTGATCAGTGCTAATTTTACATTATTTTATATCTCTGTTAATGTATATGTGTCGATTGGTTCATTATTTAATCAAGTTGGATGCATGAAGTGCTTGCTGATTGATATGTTGATTGGTTGAGTGATTGGTGTACGTCGCAGGTTCATCAATACATGAGCGCATTGCCGGAGTCGAAGGTGCCTTACGTGAACAGCGCTGGTGAGAAGCATCGCATTCGCCAGCTGCTGAAACAATTGCCGCCACACGACAATGAAGTTCGCTACTGCAATGGTCTGAGCGACGAAGAAAAGAAGGAATTGCGGCTGTTCAGCTCGCGCAGGAAGAAAGACGCGCTCGGCAGAGGAAGCGTCTGTTCAATACCAGATGGCGCTTCTGGAACGCAATGCGAACAAGTAAGTGGCATTCACATTCTTTACGATTGCAACACGACAGGGTTTATATATGTGTGCAAGTATATATTTTATATAATTATACATGTCTCTTATATATGTGTATGCATATATATATATGTAATATATATATATACTAGTGTATGTATGACTTTGTATGTATAACTTCTGCTCAGGAATTTATGTGAAGGAACACAACAATTGCCTTTAATAAACATAGGGCAGTCAAGCCCTAACATCAGAAGTCCATAAAGACAGAAGAGTTCCTTAATTCGTTTCTTGAACGCACCAAAAGTACAGTACTTAGCTTTGGCCATTGAAGGAGATTTGTTTATGATATTGGCATTATGACCAGCAGAAATAACTATGAACTATGAAATAACTATATATGAACGGCGTTTCCGGTATGAATGCATGGCCACCACATTCTAGGCATATTTGTCTCACCTCAGTGTTAAATTTTGACAGGCGACATCTAGTGAATGGTTATGACCAATATCAGCAGACGAAATTGCCATTATGCTTGAAAGACAAATGAAAGGGACGTCTCTACTTCTTCCTTTGCTCAGTGTTGTTGCATTTCTCTGAAGGCGTGGGATGCATCCTTCCAATGGAAATATGCTTAGGCCTACAGATCTCACAGCACTGCTGCCAGATTCGTAATTGTTAGAGGGGCGTTGGTCAGAATTTTTAGGATGGCTTTTGTAGACGTTATAATTTCCTGCCATCAAAATTTCAGACGATTCTAATCATACAACATGGAGGATTAATGTATTATGTGTATATATATAGATATATATAATATATTTTCTTTTTATTGAAACAATCCTGATGACAGACCGATGCAGTGTACAGTTATGCAATTGTAACAATTCATATGAATGCAAATTACAGTTCTAAGACATAATCCTAATTACTTACAGAACAGACAGCGTGTAATGTAATGGTCTATTGTGTTTACCTTTAATCTTTAATTCTTTAATCTTGCCTAAATTCAATGTTTCCAACTCACCTACACTAAATACACCATTCAAATACTCCTTCCCCTCCCAAAATTGATTTCTTTGCTTCCCAGCTGTTTGAAATCTTACCTCTCAATTCTCTCGCTTTCCACAAGAGTTTTCTATATTTTTCCTCCCCTTGAAATGTCTATAATTTCATTTCTCTATCAATCTCTCACAGGTTAGACATAACTAATTGGAATAGAATTAGAATAGAATAGATGATACCATGGTAACATAGAATCTGAAAAGGCAATTGAAAGTGATGTCTGCTTTCTCTAAGTAAAGTTTGTACGCATTGATGATTTGTAAACAGTGTTGTCAGACATTTGAACATCGTAGTCAACTCGGTGTCATTGCATCTCGTGCTGGTTCAAATCGTTGTTGGCATCCAAGTTGTTTCGTCTGCTCTGTCTGTTCCGAACTTCTCGTCGATCTCATCTACTTCTATAAGGATGGGAAACTCTACTGTGGTAGGCATCACGCCGAAACACTGAAGCCCCGCTGTGCTGCCTGTGATGAGGTAAGACTTTGTTTGCATATTTATATGCGTCATGATGGTGGGTTATTATGCCCATAGTGTGGGGTTTTTGTAGACGCATAATTATGATTGACTTTGGGAAACTTTGAGGTCTTTATTTAAATCAGCAAATGCTGTCCCGTGTCTTACTATCAGGGCTGTACCGAAAATTTTGCGTTTTTCATGATTTGACCGAATAAAAATAATTGGCCACACAGCTCACACTATTTGGCCGAATAAGAATACAAAGACATAGGCTTACTGACAGAGCAGAGCATAAGTAAAAAACAAGCTTCTAGTAGATTATGTATTTTTAAAATGTAGGCCTGTTATAGAATTCACTTTTTGTCCTGAAGATAAACTTCATATTTATTTCAGCCCTGAATTTCCTTGTCTGGCATAAGAAAGAGCTATCTGTACTGAAAGTTATGCAAATTTGCTTGCCCAAAGACTAAATGTTCAAATATATGTTTCAATTAGATTATTAGACTTTTCATTGGAGAATGTGGGGGTGTGTGTGTCACATCTCAGTATATGAAGATATGACCTCCAGCATGTTTACTGTTCATTAAGATCTCTTTCACTCCATTTTGGTCGCAATCTTTTCTTCCCATAACATGCTCTTGAAATGACAGGAGCATTATATCTAGTCTTTTCTAACTTTACTAAATAGGCCATGAATCTAAGATCTATTATCAGCAGCATAGAGATACCGATAGCCCAGATATTTGGGTGTGCCTGTCACTATCCCTCTATCTGGCTAATTGCAAAGGAATCGCTTTGTTCTCATTTAAGCGAAATGGTGCCATTGTTATTATAATCACCTTTTCTAAAGATGCTAAATGGACCACATCTGAATATGCAATGCACATGTGTGTAAAAGAGTTATTAGAGTTAATAATATTAATAGCCGTAACAGTATAGAAAATAATAACAATCCAAAACAGTGACAATGGTCTTTCTTCTTGTGTGGTAGATCATTTTCTCGGATGAATGCACGGAGGCTGAGGGTCGTTGTTGGCACACGAAGCACTTCATGTGCTCCGAATGTGACGGGGCGCTTGGCGGTCAGCGCTACGTCACTCGCGACAATCAACCATACTGCTGTGACTGCTTTGAAACGTTGTATGCGGAATACTGTGATAGCTGTGGAGGCGCCATTGGAGTTGACCAAGGTCAGATGACGTACGAGGGGCACCACTGGCATGCGAGTGACACCTGCTTCAGCTGCAACTCATGCCATGCTTCACTGCTTGGAAAACCGTTCTTGCCCAAGGAGGGAAACCTCTACTGCTCCACGGTCTGTGGGAGTAGGGCAGGTGGTATGGCGGACAAATGTCTGCTTACGTCTAGCACATTTGATGGAGAGATCAGCAGCGGCTGTTTTGTGGTTGATCCGATGATTCTAAAGTATGGCTCTATCAGGAGTTCGGTTCAAGATGAAGGAACGCTCAGTAAGCAGGCAGTTACGTGTAGCCTTAAAGGTCATGGGGTTCAAGGGCACAGAAATTATGAAAGTGCGAAAGAAGAATGGGACAACAATTGCAAAATGGTGGAGTTGAGCGTAGGTGTAGATTCTAACAATGCCAACCGAGGCTATGATCTAAGAAACAGATTCTGTACTGAATTTCAAACTGACGCCTGTGACCAAACTTGTGTATCTCCAGGACCGCAAGCGTGTGGCTGTGAACACCGTTATGCAAATGCTTCGTATCATCTTTGCCCCTTCTCCAATCAGGCTGAACATGATTCACCAATGGCCATCCGACCTTCAGACTACATGCTGCACATGCCACGAAGTCAAATAGCTGAAATCGAAAGAGGCATTCGCCGTGTTGATTTTGGAAATCAGAATCAACAAATGCAGCGTCATGGACTCCTTGAACCTGGTTGTTGTAAAAATGCAGTTATGGTTACGGAGTCCACGAAACTGGCGAACGAGAATGCTATTTGTCCTTATTCGGAGCTAGTTTATGCAAATATGGCAGAAGTGGTATCACCAGCGGAAAAGATACAATCATTCTACCAACGTTTACCATGTAGGTCTCCAAGCTCACAAAATATCTTGGAACATCACAAGCCGGAAGAATTTGAGCATCGTGGCGATGTCTGTGAACCGGCCTACAGTCAACCTTTCCACCCTGGTTCATTCGACACAAAGTCCTCCTCTCAGCTGTCGTCTCTTCCAAATCTTGCTCTTGACCCAAAAAACATTAGCAAGGCCACAGCCAACGAACTCTGTACGCGTGGCCTAGCAAAACCCGATTTGACAGTTAAATTTGAATTGTCCGATGACGTCATCCAGTACAGTGAAGAGACTAGCGTAAACATGATGCACTCGTCGGGGGTGAGGCAGACCCGGCCAAGTGGATACAGTTCTGACGGGGCGGTTCGGAGACATCGCACGCAGCAACGCAGGGAGCAGCCAAACAGCTGGAACCATGCAAATTTCTCTGGAATGGGAAGGTCTGTTATGCAAACCCGAGGAGGCCCAAGGCATGGCAATGATGAAGATCCTTCGGTAGCCTCCAGAAGCAGACAATCGAATCATCTGAATGCATGTAGTCTTACAGAGGACCAGATCATACACCGGTTCTCCGTTCTTCAATCGGAGTGGGAGCAGTGTAGCACTTGTTCGAGTTCTACAGATTCGGAATTCAACTATTACCTCGAGAAGTCCTCCGCAGGTTTACCTAAGAGCCCAATCAGCGACGAGAATTATAGCTTCCAGTCGTACTCTGCCCCATCGTCGCAAGGCATGGTGTCCTCCTCCCCGCAAAAGACAAATCGACGCAGGTTGCGAAAACATAGCAACAAGCACTGCATCGTTTCGTGATGAATTCTCGGATTTTCGAAACTTCGTCCATTTTGTAATTCTGCAATCAGAGGTTCTGATTGCAGCTGCTGTGTTCATATTTTTTTTTGAGCCTCACTTAAGCAAACACACACCCGCACACACACACACCCCGCAAACATACACCACAAACATACACCACAAACATACACCGCAAGCATACACCGCAAACATACACCGCAAGCATACACCGCATACATACACCGCAAACATACACCGCAAGCATACACTGCAAACATACACCGCAAACATACACCAAACATAAACCGCAAACATACACTCGACTGTTAGGAGAAACAGATGACATAATTGTGTGTGTGCAGTCTTATGAACAGTTTCGAAATCGGAAAAGAGTTTCGATCCAATGTTTAGTATTAATAGGCTCCGTCTCTGTCTGCGGTTTGGCAATCGTGGTAATTGTTATTTAGAGTTTATATTTTGTATTTATCAGAGCAAGTGAGCAACAGTCTGCTCACTGCTGAGAAATAATGTGCCAGTAGCCCTGAAGTAAAGTTTCAATCTTTTGGGCGAATTTCACTGACTGAACATAATGTTAGGTTTGTGCAGTTGCTATGCAGTTGTGACACCTAGACTTTTCGTAAATTTTATATTACCGTTGTGTTAACCTAGCGGAATTTTTTTCTGAGTGAAGGTTGCATTTTGTATAAATTACTAATGTAATTTAATTACTAGGTCATATTTAAATGATTATAATTATGCAGCTGTTTATGACCTACCCTCTTTTACTCTGTTTTTCATTTTTGTATTTTTCTAAGCCTGCATAGCTATCCTATTTGTCCTATTTATGTCAATCCGGAATACGTTTAATTTATAATCCGTCGTTTTGCGTGTTGTCAACTTTTTATACCTGACTTGGTAAGGATGTAGGGCAGCATAATTTAAAAACCTCTTCTTGAGGCAATTGCAACCTAATGATTTCGGTTTATATCCTGTGCAGATTGAAATGTAAGCATAGAACTTTTATAACCGATTTTAAGCTTTCAGGCCCTGAGCAGTTTTGGCTGTGTACAAAGTTGCCTGGATATTTACACATGTCTTGCTAGCTTGTACAATTACCGGGTATTTAAATACCATGGCAATACCATTTAGCTGTACTATCTATAATGCCACTTTGCAAAGTTCATAGAAGCGCACATTGAAGCTTGGCAATTGGAAACATTAAGGACAGCTTAATTATAGCAACTGCCAATCAACACAGATATGAATTTTATATTAGCATGCTCAGTGCTCATTTTTGGTGCATAGCAAACCAGCCTATGACATTTGGCAACATTTTTCATGGTGAGATGACATTACAGTAAGTGAAATCTGGTCCAAGGCCTTTCTGCCTTTGCAACATGTGATCTATCTGAGTACTGAAAATTTCTGTTTCAAATTTTATTTCAAACAGTAGACCTAATTAAGTTTACATAGAATGATAGAAAAAAATCAACTGTCTAATCTCTAACAGCTTCATTCAACTGACCAGATATAAAACGTTGGCCAAAGCAAAGCAGTCAAATTACATAGTAGCCTACTTCCAGGTGGACTCAAAAGCTTAAAACTCTGGCAAAGTAAATTTGAACTTATTTTTGGCAGATGTTCATTCACAGTTGCTGGTCTTTCCAGCTGAAGCTCGTCGTGTACATTTCAAATGTGGAAATGTGTGCTAACTCTCTTCAGTAATGCAGGATTATCCAAAGTGCATTGCAAGTGCTTTGTAAGGTTCCACTCTCATCACTGTGTACACGGTAGGCTAATGTACACCCGCTCTCAACCAGAATGAGACTGTCGCATGCATTTTTATGAAGCTACTCGTAGAGTCGTAGCCTCTGTAACCACTCGCTTCGAAATTAGCCTACCGACGGTAACCGACCGACTTGATTAAAGACTTCATCGACGGGCTGCAGATTGCAGACGGTGAAACCAATGTAGGCTATTTTCAATGCTTCGCTTTGCCTGTATAGGTCTAGTGTAGCCCATTCACCATTAAACGATTGCATGGCGTTACAGACACCAGAGACCACAGCTCTATAGGAAACAGGTTAGTTGTGAGGAAATAAAGAACTGATCTGACATCTTGGACTTTCATTGCACTCCATCTGAGACTGTCTCGCACTTTATAATAAGCAAGTGTTGCACAATTTGCTGCTGTCCTGCAGTCTGCTGCTGATGTCTTTCGTTGTCAAATCGAAACTCGAAGATCGCAATTAAAACGATTATTAGCAGAAGTAGACCTAAGTAAACTAAGTCACCAGCTGCAGCAGTCGATTGCTTAGCAACTCGTTTCGACTTGACGGTGGGTTGAGACTTTTCCGGAGTCGTCTACAGGCTACAGCACCTATGTATAGGCCTAGTCACTCGGTTAACATCAAGAACTCCGCCACTGGGTCTGGGTGTTCTCTGCCAGTGCCAGTTCCAAGCCTGGATAAAGAAGGAGGGCGACGCTAACCATCTTTGATGTCCATGGCAGTGTCGTTAAACATGTAATATTAAGGAAGGTTAACTTCAAGCGCAAAATATACACACAGCCCAGGTTGGCCTACTGTATGCCTAGGTCAGCAAAATATTCCAAAAGTGAATGATATCGTGCTCCCAGGTTTCCTATTAGACTATAGCCTAATGCAATACTCGTTTCCTTTCCTAAACCTCCGTCGCTCTTCACTTCCTTTGTTATATCTTCTAAGTCATAACACAATCTTTGACGCTATAGGAAGGGCTGTAGGCTACTGGTAGCCTAAATTTTAAATTTTGAGGCGAGTGCCACGCTGACCGGGAGAAAAACCGACTTCTTTGGGGCCCGAAAATTCTGATGACCTTTTTTAGTCATTCGGCCTAAATCTTTCAGAAAATGTCCACAATTTCCCGTCCGAAAATTCTGATGACTTTTTAAAGTCATTCGCTCCAAATTTCCTAAAAAATACGCCTATAAATACACCCGCGTGTACCCTAGTTTATCCCAGCGTATAGGCCTACCCTGGTTTTCCGGAAGTGAGTAGGCCTATATCTATACGATGCCGTTTTTCCCCGGAGGTGAGTAGCCTATATAGGCCTACGCTGTATAGCCTATCCGGGTATAGGCCTACCCTTGACTACAGCCCTGGCTAATAGGTTAGTAGAAAGGTCTTGCATAGTGATTTCGTGGTGGACTAGTGCTTCGGTTTGAAAAGATCAGCCAAAACGACTCGATCGGTTGTTTTTGGCTATCTCTCATTAGTTTTTCCCCGTCGCAACAGATGCTTCATTTCAGCCGTGATGAATGGCAGGTCTCTGAACGATAGCCTAATTTTGGTGACCGTGCGGATCGGATAGTAGTCTATAGCAGCGTTTCCCAAAGTGGGTTCCGCGGAACCTAAGGGTTCCGCGGAGCGAGCACAAAGGATCTGCGAGAAGTTGAGAAAAAAGAATTCTTTTGAGAAATTTTACTGCAATACAGCAGCTTTTGGAAAGGGGTAACATGGATAAGCTAAAACAAAGCAGGTTAAGAGATAGCAGTTTAGTCAAAACAGAAAACAGAAAAAGGGAGATCATAAAGAGAAAGCAGACAGTGTGGAGAAAGAGAGCTAACGGAGGGTGGATTGGAGGATGTGGATGAAGAGAGCGATTCCTCCAACCGCTCTATATCCGTAGAAGAAAAGTGTTAATTCCTAACTAAAATCGCTCTCAAGCATAGGTGCAATCACGTCCTAAAAGTGGGGGGGACCATAATGAATCACGTCCTAAAAGTTGGGGGGACCATAATAATAAAGCTAGGGGACCACTCAAAAGTAGGAAAGCACGCGTCCCGTGGGTCCCATAGGGTGGTTGCGACTATGCGCTCAAGTGCTATAATACGCCGAGCAAATTTCTGTCCAGGGTAACGGCCTCTGTTGTCATAGAGTCATAGACCCTGGTCAAATCGGTCACTCCAATCGCTCTCTTCCTCCACACCCTCCAATCGCTCTCTTCCTCCACACCCTCCAATCGCTCTCTTCCTCCACACCCTCCAATCGCTCTCTTCCTCCACACCCTCCAATCGCTCTCTTCCTCCACACCCTCCAATCGCTCTCTTCCTCCACACCCTCCAATCGCTCTCTTCCTCCACACCCTCCAATCGTTCTCTTCCTCCACACCCTCCTATCGCTCTCTTCCTCCACACCCTCCAATCGCTCTCTTCCTCCACACCCTCCAATCGCTCTCTTCCTCCACACCCTCCAATCGCTCTCTTCCTCCACACCCTCCAATCGCTCTCTTCCTCCACACCCTCCAATCGCTCTCTTCCTCCACACCCTCCAATCGCTCTCTTCCTCCACACCCTCCAATCGCTCTCTTCCTCCATACCCTCCAATCGCTCTCTTCCTCCACACCCTCCAATCGCTCTCTTCCTCCACACCCTCCAATCGCTCTCTTCCTCCACACCCTCCAATCGCTCTCTTCCTCCACACCCTCCAATCGCTCTCTTCCTCCACACCCTCCAATCGCTCTCTTCCTCCACACCCTCCAATCGCTCTCTTCCTACACACCCTCCAATCGCTCTCTTTCTCCACACCCTCCAATCGTTCTCTTCCTCCACACCCTCCAATCGCTCTCTTCCTCCACACCCTCCAATCGCTCTCTTCCTCCACACCCTCCAATCGCTCTCTTCCTCCACACCCTCCAATCGCACTCTTCCTCCACACCCTCCAATCGCTCTCTTCCTCCACACCCTCCAATCGCACTCTTCCTCCACACCCTCCAATCGCACTCTTCCTCCACACCCTCCAATCGCTCTCTTCCTCCACACCCTCCAATCGCTCTCTTTCTCCACACCCTCCAATCGTTCTCTTCCTCCACACCCTCCAATCGCTCTCTTCCTCCACACCCTCCAATCGCTCTCTTCCTCCACACCCTCCAATCGCACTCTTCCTCCACACCCTCCAATCGCTCTCTTCCTCCACACCCTCCAATCGCACTCTTCCTCCACACCCTCCAATCGCACTCTTCCTCCACACCCTCCAATCGCTCTCTTCCTCCACACCCTCCAATCGCACTCTTCCTCCACACCCTCCAATCGCTCTCTTCCTCCACACCCTCCAATCGCTCCCTTCCTCCACACCCTCCAATCGCTCTCTTCCTCCACACCCTCCAATCGCTCTCTTCCTCCACACCCTCCAATCGCTCTCTTCCTCCACACCCTCCAATCGCTCTCTTCCTCCACACCCCCACTCGCTCTCTTCCTCCACACCCTCCAATCGCTCTCTTCCTCCACACCCTCCAATCGCTCTCTTCCTCCACACCCTCCAATCGCTCTCTTCATCCACACCCTCCAATCACTCTCTTCCTCCACACCCTCCATTCGCTCTCTTCCTCCACACCCTCCAATTGATCTCTTCCTCCACACCCTCCAATCGCTCTCTTCCTCCACACCCTCCAATCGCACTCTTCCTCCACACCCTCCAATCGCTCTCTTTCTTTACATCCTCCAATCGCTCTCTTCCTCCACACCCTCCAACCGCTCTCTTTCTCCACAACCTCCATTAGCTCTCTTTCTCCACACCCTCCAATCGCTCTCTTCCTCCACACCCCCACTCGCTCTCTTCCTCCACACCCTCCAATCGCTCTCTTCCTCCACACCCTCCAATCGCTCTCTTCCTCCACACCCTCCAATCGCTCTCTTCCTCCACACCCTCCAATCGCTCTCTTTCTCCACAACCTCCAATCGCTCTCTTCTCTTCCTCCACACCCTTCAATCGCTCTCTTCCTCCACACCCTCCATTCGCTCTCTTCTCTTCCTCCACACGCTTCATTCGAGATTGAAGCAGAATACCAGTGAACCTTTCCCTGTGTAACCTCAATTATACAGGGCATATTCTCAGTAGGATCCATAAATCGTGGTTTTGAAAACTGTGCAATTTAATCTTTCATGATATTTTAATAAGAATAAACTTTCTATAATTTGGTGTATTTAGGTATGTCGGCGTATAATTATCAGACTATCAGTAGGCTTTGTTTCCCGTGCGTTCTGCATGATTCAATGCATTTAGTTGGCATTGGGGTTCCGCTAGAAAATATTAGGACGCGAAGGGTTTCGTGGCTAAGAAAGTTTGGAAAACGCTGGTCTATAGCCTCTATAGGGCCTATAGGCCTATTGGTCCAGCCATAAGCTTAGTCATGCATGAATTCATAGGCCTATTGTGTTGCATCGCAGGCCTCCTGGGATCACTATAGGTAGCTCGTATTAAAGGTGCTCAGACATACAGACATAGGCGTACGGTATATAGGCTACAGCAGATAATAACTATAGTTATTGGCTTAATTTTGTCAAAATTTTCTTTGGGAAATAATTTCAGGAGGACTTCTCACTGGATATGCCTAGATTAAACACTGCTTACAGTAGGCCTATTAATTTAACACAAAGTATTGCTTCTGTGAACACAGTTAGCCTATGTATACTATAGGATATAGCCTATATTATATTCGTTTTATTGACAGAATAACCGGTCGACATAACGCGACAGCAAGCACGTAAGAGAGCAGCGAATAAAGCCTAATAAACGTTTTTTATAGCCTACAGTAGGCCTATCCGTGTTATGAAGTTTTTATTGTTTTTATTTGTTAGGAGTTCTATAGGCTAGGTCTAGACGAGAAAGCGCAATAGGGAATTAGGCCTAATTGTCATCAAAACGTAGGTCTGGTCTACTTAAGTAGCATCAGTGATCAACGTTCCAGAGATTGTGGAGTTGATGTTATCATCCAAACGATTGCCCCACAAGATGACCTTGAGTGGTGAATTGTTGTGCAAGACTTCAACCAATTTTGCATACAGTGCACTTCTACTGATGACGTCACCGGAGTCGTCACGATGACCTACGAGCGCCGCTGATCTCGTATCGCCCATAGAAATGACGTGACGTCGCTCAACAAAAAGCGATGACCTTCTTTCGGTTTTAGGCGAGCAACCGGAAGTGACGTTTTGACCTATAAAAGCAGACGACCGTCGCTCACCCTCACGAAGAGCATGGACGCCATTTTGTGGTTGCGAACAAAGATCGATTAAGTTGTAGCATAGTTTAATGGTTTTCATCGTCGTGTTGTTGCGCGTGGTGTCGAGCAAATGCCACAGTCCGGTATTTGTGATTCCGCACATGTTCAGAGATATTTCGTTGACAGAACGGTTGTATTTTATTCCGTCGACCAGCGCCATTAGCCCCGCGTCTCCTATCGGGTTCATGTTGAGCGATAACCGCCTCAGGACTGTGTTGATCTTCAACGGTCTCGCAAGGTTTGAGCAGCCAATCTTTGACAGACAACAGCTGTCCAGCACGAGGTCCGTTAAAGTCCTGTTGTAGATCAAGACAACGGACAGGGTGCAAAGACAATCGTCGCAGATATCGTTGCTGCTTAGATCGAGAAAACGAAGCCTGGAGTTGTTTCTTAACGCCGCGAAAAGCGAAGTTGCACCACGAGAGGTGATGCCATTGTTTCGTAGTTTTAGTCTCTGGAGGCTGCATCTGCTGATTTGCAGAGCCCCTGCCAGGGAGATACCACCGTCGTCTCCTATTTCGTTGAAGCCGAGATCGAGGTCGTTTAGCGTTCGGTTTCTCAGTAGGCCTTTCACTAGAAAATCGCACCCTCTCGCGGTCAGCTCGTTACTCGATAGATTCAAGACCCTGAGGAATCGGTTTGACCGTAGGGCATCGGCCAAGTACGACGCACCGTCGTTACCCAAGGCGCTCAAACTGAGATCGAGCTGGTACAATCCAGCATTCAGCTCAATTGCTCGACCTAGTCGGATCTTGGCTTGGTCCTCCAGTCGTGTCTTGACGATGGAGAGGTCTCGAATGCACGTGTACATCTCCACCAATCTCTGCAGACTTCTCATAGGAGCGTCACACAGGCACTGCTTGTATAGATGCACTGACATCATCGGTATGTAGCGGTCAGACGAGTCACCAAGGTGCACCTTCATCATGTGGTCCAACTCTGTTCCAGATCTCCGGTGCCTGCGACGCTTCATTGAAGCCACGCCTTTGAAGGATTTCGCCGTTCTTGATTCGCGATCTGCGTAAACCAGCGACACGTCAAATCGGTCGTCTTTTCTGGAAAAATCTTCCTGATCAGTGCAGGTACATTCGGTGAGCAGTTTTGGCTTTTGATCGTTTGCATTCGTTGAATTGAGCAAATAGCTTGATACCGCTGTATCGTCTTTGCTGGTAGAGGCGTTCTGCAGGCGCATGATGGCGCTAAGAGCTTCCAGGAAGTCGGCTATGTAATGTTCGTTAGTTTGTTCTCTTAGCAAATCACAGAATAATCGGTAATCATCTGAAAACGGATCGCGCAATAAAATCGAAAGAAAACTGCGCAAACTTTCGAAACTGTTAGAATTCGATGTTAATAAATCCGAACCGATCTCGACCGCTTTCCTGCGTACCGTCGCTAAGCGCCTAGAATGTCGAAACTCTTCGAGTATAAATGGGTCAATCTCGTACGCGAGGAACGTCACAGTCTGGTCGAGAATAGTTTGTGCAGCAACAGCCGTTTCATCTGCATCGAAAACTGGTGAGAGTTTGCTGCCAGTCGTGAATGACCAATGGTTAGTTTCCGTTTGCATGTGGTGGCCTCTATTGAGTGTTTCCGTTGATTCAATGGCGCTGAACTTCTCACTATTCCTGAACAGGAGATCGACATTCAGGGAAGTTGGCCGCTTTGACGGTTGGTTGTTTGCGAACGTTTTCGAAGTTCCCAGTTCTTCAAATGACATTGCTGCACTGTTCATGCCTATCCCTAACCTATGCATCGATTTCGCTTGACGTGAATCGCACTTGAGAAAAGTGATCTCTGGTTTTGATTTGCAGTCGTTTTCTTTCGTATCTGCATCTGCTTCGGAGTAAGGGCGTTTCATTCGCAGACGATGTCGAAACCGAACGAATTTCCAGGATAGAGCTGACCTCATCGTGCGTTCGCTGTTCACCATGTTGTTGTCGGAAAATGTCTTCGTTCCTGCAAGTAATATTTGAAACGCTTGAAACCAACATTAAGGATCTAGTCTGATGGCCTCGGAAATCGTCATAGGAATAAACTATCAAAATCTCCCCTCTGCGAAGAGTGTCTTCGAACCATTTGAAAAACTTTCTACCGTCCTAGTTGTTTTCGTGCGTATACAGAGAAGTGCCCCTCTTTATATTGGTCCTAAAATTTAATGGTGGTGGTGGTGGTGGTGGTGATGATGTTGTTGTTGTTGTTGTTGTTGGTGGTGGTGGTGGTGGTGGTGGTGGTGGTGGTGGTGGTGGTGTCGCCGCCTGTGCATTCTGTGAATAAAAATCCAGCACATGTGCATTTTGTCTGACGGGTAGTGTGTATATATAGGCTACACACGATCATCAAAAAGTTGGATTCAAAAGCTTAACGTCTTATAAGACTGTGTGTTAACATACATCAAACTTATATAGTTCCTCAGTATTAGCCTATTTATACACACGCATATTTATAAATCATGTATATATAGGTCCTATGCATATAATTATTTACGTTTAATATGACTTATCGTATATTTAGAGATCGCACCTGCAATATGCGTATTAGGCTATAATTAAGTCTGCCAGGAAATCGTGCGCCACAAAGTCAAGAAAGAATCGGATATCGAAGACTGGAAGGCAAATCAGCTTCCCATGCAATACACATCTTGCATCTATACGTCTGCGCAATTGCCTACACAGTCATCGTGGTATAGGCCTACGGTGGTTGAGATGCATGGTCAGCTGCAAATGCACTCGCTCTCATGCGAACATATTCATCCCAATGAAGCTACACAATTTCATAGGTGACGCCAGGGGCGGACCAGTGGGGGCAAACCGGCCATCGACCCCATTCAGAGATTTGCACAGGACGCGCCCCCGTCCCATTAGGTTTCAGCCTTTCAATCAATGCACAGGGAAAAGGTGAAAGAGAGGTTTTATGACTAAAAAAGGTCATCAGCTTTCAAATAGTCTGAATTGCAAACATTTCTGGCAAAAGACTGAAAAAGGTCGACAGATTTTTCAACGAAGGACCCAAAGACCAAAAATCCCCCCTACAGAAATTTCTGTATCCGCCACAGGGTAACGCATATAGACCTATTACTGGGTTATGAGCAATGACCTCTAGCTATTACTATATAGGCTAAAATTAATAGTAGTCATTGCTATAATAGGCCTTCATAATTAGCCATAGACCTATAGGGCAGCAGCAGCAGCAGCAGCAGCAGCAGCACAGGCTTGCTACATGTTTAACGACACTGCCATATCAAAGATGATTAGTGTCACCCTCGTCCATTATCCAGGCTTGGGACTGGCACTGGCAGAGAACAACCAGTGGCGGAGTTGCAACAGCAACATGCTATAGGCCTAATTGAGTTTTTATAATGTAGGCTATAATTGTATATACAACTGCCATAATAGGTCTAGGCTAAGGATCATAGTATAACCTTGTTTTGCATCCTATTTGACTGATTGCGGGAGCAATCTCTGTCGGTGGCGTCATCTGTCTAATGCATCTTCTGACCTCTAGTCTAGACTTTATTAATCAACTACTTCCGTGACCTCTCTCAGAATGCCTCCAGGGCAGGCAGCGGAGTAAATTCAAAATGTCAAGCAGCTCATTGAACGTCCGTCTCAAAGAATACTCAAACGTACGGACCTCGATCTCTTACTGTATCTGGCTGCATATGAGCCAACCCCTCTTTCAGGTTGTCAAACTAACGGCCAGTGGCTGCCTGCAGAGCGCTACAGACGAACGTAGACTATACTTTCCGTTCGTCTGACTTAACTGAGCTTCGTACTAACTATAAACCATAGGAGTCGATGAGGCACCTGTAGCTGCACTTAACTTTTAAATGACATTTGCATTTTTTATCCTCAAATTCTCTTGTCTTTAGGCAAGGCTTCACTGGCCCAGAAAAACACCATCGGCAGGTCCGCTGCCCGGCCCCTAGTTTAAAATCTCGGTTATATATAATATACCACTATACTATAGGCCTATACCTAAGTTAATATGTAAGCTATTAGGCCTATGCCTATGGTTATTTAATATATTTTACAATAATTTTTGCAATGATAACCTATCATCGTTATGCACACAGCCATGGAGCCCATGCATGGACTCGTATTAGGCCTATATGTCCTTTATCCAGATCTATAGGCTGCGTCCGTGACATAGCCTGTCACCTTAAATTCCTGTTGCATTGTCAAGACACGTGTGATAATGCTTTAGCAAACATTTTTTAAATCCGAGCTATTGGCCATACGTAGTCTACACTGCACGTATAGGACTACGCATTATTGTTGATAGGTCCATGTGATAAATTAACCAATGACTTAGGCCTAGGTCTACAGATTGCCAGATTTTCTTAGCCATCTAACCTATAGATGTATGATAAAACTTAATAGGGCCTGTAGGCCCATATATAGTCTATCTTTAACGTTCATTAGCCTACATACATTATCAAAAACTATCTAGGCCTATAATCTATATAGGCCTAATTTTCTTACGGAATATTGGTGTTTGATTAGCTGCATGTCTAGGCTATTAGGCCTATAATTTGTGGAACAGTAGACCTAACGTACGTCTTAGTCTACTATTTCACTGTAGGCATAGACCGGAATTCTAAAGGGAATAGTCATACACGGGAATGTAGCCTACCATTGCATGTATATGCCTAGATTATACCAGTAGGTTTATATTATTGACGGCAGCTGCCAATCTTAAGTCTAGCTGTCTATATTAAAGCAAAATTAGCATATTCTGCTATCTCTGACCAGAACAATTTCGTACCTCGGTGATTTGCGACAGGGCCTATATAGCCTAGGCCTATATAGTCTATAGGCCAAATCCAAGACGAGAATTTTAATCGACTTAAAACGCACATTATAAGACTTCCGACTGGTGCTTGAAAAGACTGACTCTGGTGACCTTCGACTTACTTGACACGAGACTTATTTCGTTCCTCTGCAGCGTTGTCGGTTTTTGACCCATCTGCTTCTTAACTTTATTTCCGCCTCCGCTACGGCCGCATGCTAGAACGAAGATCAACGACGACAGCCAATATCCGCAGACGAACGATTTCTAAATCCTAGTCGTCTGTGATTCTATTATACGGCTTAGACCACGCTGAGGTCGCAGCTGTGGTTGGTGCAGCAAGGAACCAGCGTCAACGTTCGTTCAGCAGACGACGAATGACAGCGCACTCGGTGCAAATTATTCAGTTGCCGTAAACTCAACACCGAACCACGTGTGAATGTGACCTGTCTTACCGAAACGTCATAAACACAAGGTTGTGCCCGCCTTCGCTATATAAGAGGTCGTTGGTTAAGCACTAGCCTATGTCTCGCAAGTCCTCGTATCATATTCATCGCAGTATAAAAACACGTTCACATAATATTATGTATATGATTGTATAAACCGCTAATCTTTGTAGAATCTGCATCTGACTGCCATAATTATTATCTGTGACTTTGCCCCGTGTGAGCGTCAACGTAGGCTAGTAACTCTTGGAGACTATAATACAATGGGGCTTGAGTGAGTCAGATGCCAGTGCCTTGCAGACCTTTGCCCCGATTGGACATTTGACGACCATACTGGCATGATACTGCACACTTGGAATCAGCAGCGCACTCAATCAGTTCTCCATCATATATGCTCCACCGAGTTCGTACGTACGGTAAGTGGCTCCTCAACAATGCAAACAACTGAGTGTGTACCAGTAGACCTATCTTCCGTTCGCAAGCTAAAAAGGGCAGCACAGGTCTAGATCTGCCACCACCAACACTGCAGATGAGATCTGCCACTAGATCTCTGGCACGCAGGAGGTCATTCGATCGCTGTAGCTATGGGCAATATAGGATAAAAATATGTGAGCCTCGACCCAAGAAACAGGTGTCTGAGAAGACTGAGGTCATCCATCTTTCAACGGTCTGGCTCAGGGCGGCCTACCCTGATGCACTTGACAACATCGTTCTTCTGCCTGTACGCCCTATAGGCCTATATACGCTGGGGCGTCAAACGGCCCGTAAAATCGTTTATCAATCATCTCACATCAACGGTGCAATGTCTGAACCATTACCAGATGTAATCCAGATGCCACGACCTCACAACCTCTAAACTCTGACCTCATCCACTACACGCCAACGAACATTCGCATGACCCACGGCTGCTGCTGCTGCTGCTTCTAACCTTGCCCTCCAGGCCTACATTGTGCCTATAGATGATGCAGCTAGGGCACAGGCCTCCTGTAAATTATATCGGAACAGACCAAGAGACAGCTGTGCTTATTAATCTAGGCATCTCCAGAGGGAGAGTCCACCCGGACTGACGTTCCCCCCGAAAATTTTCAGATCTGTTTTTTTTACCTATACTGCATTACACGAACGGTTTTACCACCAGGCCTAGGCCGATATATATATATATAGGCCTATTTGTTATGAAAGTGTTATGCAGTAACCGGAGTGTTTATTCACTAATGGAATAAAGAAATAAACGATACACTAAACACTAAACAGGTAATCAGATTTCAAAGACGAGAATTTACTAATTGGATTTGTAAATTTAGATGACGCAACAACAGAAATTACCGGACAACCTAGGGTGTCGTCACTGTTCGCCCCAGGGGCTGCCGTCCGCCCGAATGGCCGCTTGCCACTCCCCAGAAACCTGATTAACCCCAAAGCAGAGGGACTGGATTAAAACTGACCAAGAGGTTAATTGTTGGCCCAAAATTGCAGGGTTTGGGTGGATTGGGGAGCTCAACTTTCTTGCTGCTCCCAACGCTAGGCCTGGGTCTACCTAAGTCTTCTTTTTCACACACCAACTCCACGGATCATAGTCTGATTCACAGTTATTTTTTTAAATTCTCAAACTGTGTAGGCCTGTGTAGAACAATATAAAACGAATAGACATTTGACAACGGTAAATAATAAATAGGAATACTCTTTAATTAGCCAGTATTACTATTCGTATTTTGGTGTACCGTATAGGCCTACAGACACTATATAATATTATGGTAGGCCTAAATTAGCCTAATCGTACGTCATCTACAAAGCCAATCAAAAGTTAAATGGGCCTATTATTTAACGGTGTACCATTTCTTAAAGTTGTGTAAAAAGTGTCGGCCTAATAAGTTGCAGGACGGCGTTCAAATTTTAAAATAAGTGTATGCATGGACGCCGTCCATGACCGTCTAGTCGCACTTGGCTATCTTGGGACCGTAGGCCCCTACGTTACGTATAGTTCTCTGTGACTGGCTCTGTCCGTTGCTTATTATTGTCTCTGACTGTTTGCTTAATTGCTTATCTTTGTCGAGGTGCCCTTGTAACAGCATGATTGTGCTGTGTAACGGCGACATATAGAAATAATTCTCGTCATTAGTCATTACATTAGGCCTACGTAGCCTACATTACTGTTGAATTCCTTAGCATATATATATATATATATATATATATATATATATTAGGGTGTCCCAAAAAATATTTTTTCCGAAATTTTCTATGCAGTCCCCCTAAAAAGTTTCCATATGGTCTCATAATAACACCTGCAAAATTTCATAACACTCAAAAAATATTTAGGGGTCCCCCAAGCCACCCAAATTTTACCCATATTGCCATAATTTGCGCTTGATGTGTCCAACTTCTAAATGCCTTTAGATCCCAACCCTTGATCCTATTACAACAAATTTAATATCACTGGAAAGCTCTAAAATGGTAGAATTTACAGATATCTAACTTTATTGGATACAATGGATATTTTTGGTATAGTATTACGCAGTGCCTAAAGTGGGGAAAAATAAGTGCCTGGACGCCCCTTACCTCTCCAGAAGAAGTGCCTGGACGCCCCTTACCTCTCCAGTCTGTGCTCGCCAATAGGTGGCTGGATCGACGGTGTTCAGATTTTTAAAACAAGTGCATGGACGCCGTCCATGACCGTCCAGGCACACTTTAAGCCCTGGTATTACGCTAAAAAAAATGCAAAAATCGAGAAAAATTCGAGATTTTTGGACTTTCGCAGTATCAGTGTAGGCCTATACTCACAACTAATCATTGGGATTTGTCATTACAAACACTTGATAATGCAACAAGTCATAGTTTTAACTCCTCCATACCTTCATATGCTTCAGGGTAAGAAATTCTGAGGGGCTGAGGGGTTCAACCCTATTTTTTCCTAGGACTACACAGTGAAGTCTTAATTGCACACCCCATGCAGCTACACACAAATCAACGTCTGGCCCGCTATTTTTCCACTATTCTCATGCTGATCTGCTTATTCTACATCACTGCACACACCTCAAATTGTTCTTCAGTTCTACGTTCTACATTTAGTCCTCTACATGTCAGCAAGATTGTCACGATTGCGGTTAGAAAACAAGTGCCTATATGTTTTGACAACTTGTTCGAGAAATTGTCTCTGATCTTCGTTCTTCGTTATTGTTGAACTGAAATTCTGTATCAGAGCTGCGTCATGTTCAACGCAGTCATTTACACAGACCAAGTTATGAAAAATCACACGTGGTCTTGTACATTTGGCTAAGCTTAGCTTATCTCGCCACTCTTTCACTGAAAGATCGAGAAAACTATCATTGAACGCAGTATAGTTCGGGAAAAACTTTTACGAAGAGATAACCCCGTTATTCCAAATGGACGAGACAAATCACTGAAAGAATAGAAAGAATCGCTATCTAGACTTATACCCTCTCTTAGGTACCAAGAATGCTGCTGCATCATTTTCAGACTTGTCGTCTAGAGCAGCATCGTCAGAATTATGAAGCTTTGGATTAATTCAATAAGAGCAGTACGTGACTTTACATGAGAACACCGCCTGACTGTAGCCTAGATGTCAACCACAAATCTGAGAATTGTTGGAGTTGGATACCCTGTAGTTCACGGTCGTCAACTGTATATGCGATTCGTTTCAATCATAAAGAGCAACTCGATCTATATTGCCTTAATTACCAATCCAACTCGCTCTGTGATAGGCACCAGGCTTGCGAACTGCTACAGAATTGCTCAATCCAATTAACTATGGATACCAAGAGCTGGAGAAATTCTTTATTTCATAATTAGAGGATGGCTACGCTGAAGCTGTTCAGCAACGAATTCCTATGATTTGTTAGATGCAGACTGCAGTAGCATTGGTCGAGGGTTTGGTTGATGGTGAACCAGATTGGAGCATTCATCTTTAAATGGCTTGCAGAGCTTAATTACAGACCATTGATGGACAAACTTTACCAAGAACACAAAGAATGCACCAGGCTTAAAAGATGTATGTGTTGTCAACAAGATGTTACGACTGATGGCTGATGTACAAGGGTGCAAGGCACTGCAAGCTCTATTTAATATGCAGTTATTCAAGGCCGTTGTCTCAAAGCATTTGCCAATAATTAATGCATAACACTGCCACGCCTTCAAAGGTTCCAAACTGCAACCGCTGATTCCTGTCCTGGTCCAGAGGTCAACTTTGGCACACCAAACTGTTAGTACCGTACTTCCACCAACTAGAGAAGAAATCAGACTGACAATCTGTTAACCTTATCCATATCCACTACAGTGATGATTGTCATGTAGAGGTAGCAGCTTGCAATCCCTGTGCATGACAGATTTACATCGTTGGTTTGCTCGAGAGCTTAGCTGTCGTCCTTATGCTTGAAAAACCTCATTCGCAAACACAATAAGGTTGCATGCTTGTGGATTTTAGTATTTCAAAGCAATATAATGGTATTACACAATATGTAAGCATGCTAGTGGGATCAAAGTGTGAACCTCCGAAATTTTCAAACTCTGACGTCGTACGTATAATTTGTGACAACATGCACAAATTATATGCGCTTTGGGGACCTCTAAATATTTTTAAAATGTCATGAAATTTGGCAGGTAGGCCTATTATCACAGGACCATAAGGAAACTTTTTGGAGGGACTGCATTTCAAGTTTCAAGAAAAATATTTTTCCTGTGCAATCGTGGGACACCCTAATATATATATATATATATATATATAAAATAGAGTATATAACAGGCCTATATATATATTTATACATATAGGCCTGTTATATACATATAATTATATACTCTATATATTATACATATATATAGGCCGAATTTAGTGTGGATTTGTTACGTTTAGATTTGTTTTAAAAAGAATCCTGCATCGTTTTAACATAATATATGGGCGGCAGGCCTACATGATATTAGGCCTGTAGACCTATGAATGGGGAGGGTCCTTATTAAGGGCCCACATTGTATAGGCCTATTATAACATACATGAGGGCTCGCCGGCAGGGTGGAAGTTTGCTTCAAGATTTATGCCCCACCCGTGAATGTTAACAAATTAGTAGACCTAATAATAAGCAATATTATGTTGATGGGATGATCAGGCGGAGAAGGAGAGGCCACCCTTCCTCATATGCAAACATTATGAAAATGAAGCTGCAAACGCCTTATGTGATAATGTGAAGCCACATGACAGGACTGCTTTTGACAGACGAGTCGTGACTGCCTGCAGTACTATGCCTATGCAATTAATTCCGAGGTCTAAATATTTTGGAGATGTTGCCTGTACGTATACGCTACACCGGGAGGCTCAAAAGAACAACAAAAGAACGAGCGAAGGAGATCTCACCAAATCAATACGGTCGCTATACTAAATGTAATCTCCAGCTGGACACCAGCCTACGCTATGTCCAGGGCTTAAAGTGTGGCTGGACGGTCATGGACGGCGTCCATGCACTTATTTTAAAATCTTAACGCAGTCCTGCCACTTATTGGCCAGCACAGACTGGAAAGGTTAGGAGCATCCAGGCACTTCTTTTCTCACACGTTAAGCACTGGCTATGTCTACTGTCTAGTCAGAGAGGTTGTCCCCAGTCTATCTTAGAGCCCTGCAGTAAAATCTATCTTTCATACTCCAATTCCAAGTGGATAATGGTCCAACCACCCAGTTATTTTTCCACATTTCTCACACTGCTGTACAGACTAAAATTTTCATGAAACACATTGACCACAAAATTTCTCATCATCACAAATTTCAAACACAACGTCTTGCACAACACAACAGTAGCACTGCAGTTTTAAATATGCCGTAAATGAACTTTGTAGTCCCTAGCTGAATTTTTCATGATTATCTAACTTCGTATGTACAAGAGAGTTACTGCAATTGTAGTATCGTGCAGTACAAATACGTCTGAAATACTATCACGAAGCTATCAATCTCAGCTTCTTTTAAACTCATAACACGCAGCAGTTCAATGTAAGTGTGCTCGAATTCTACAACAGTCAGCATCTGCAGTCTAGAACACTTGAGCGCATTACAACAAAAACTGCTTCACAGATCAACTAACAAACTGCATTGATTACTTTATCTGAGGTTAAGGTTTCAAAACCCCAGTCAACCCAGAAAGCTAATCACAAAGCTTGCTAACTCTGCAAAACTCAAGGCTGCCCTTCACGATTACTTCAGGAACTGATCTTCTTTTTCCCTGTCACATAAACATCGCCATTGTTGTTACAGTAGACCGTAAGTAAAGCTTGTAAAACCATCCACAATATCTACCCAAACAAACTCTTTCGTACAATGATCCAAATAGTTCCGGCACAATGATAACAATATATCACATTCATAGGTGCAATCACGTACTAAAAGTTGGGGGGACCAAATGAATCACGTCCTAAAAGATGGGGGACCATAATAATAAAGTTAGGGGACCACTCAAAAGTTGGGGGGACGCATCCCGTGGGTCCCATAGGGTGGTTGCACCTATGATCACATTTTTTGGGCAGTGAGACAAAAAAGCAGTTCACAGTCACATTGAATTTACATCCCCCAAAATAATCAATGACTCATGGACTTCAGAACACATTCAAATTCGTCTTTCCAATTCGGGTAAAGTTGTGATGTCTTCTGAGCATGCGCAGCAACTGATTGCAATGTTTTCTCGTAGGTTTCTCTCGTCACTGCACCCATGGAGTGTCTGCAAGAGAAAACATTTTCAATATAATGAAGATTACAATGACCACACGAACAAAATGCCAATCGAACACAAATTAACCTTGATTTTCACGTCAAAAATAGCGTGCCTCTCGTAAACACTTTCAACTTGGTCTTAATTTCTGAGGCAAATGAAAGCATTTGGCAATCTGGCACAATAAGAGATTTACAAAAACAAAAAAAATTAAAATTTATAGAATTTAGCAACGCAAAAATTAAAACAGATGTAGTTAAGAAGATAGCAAATGAGGTTGCAATATGTAAAAATCGAGCTTTTGACTGAACACCAATAATAAATATTAGTTATTCAAAGAAAATAACAGGTATTAATGGCCTTCAAAGACAAGACCATAAAGACAAGTTCTGTTAAAAATGTAACCTAAATTCTAAGAACAGATGTCAAGACACCAACCATCTCAAGTAATATATCTCATTTCATCAGTTTTCTTAACTCTGTAAGTGCACTGTTGAGTGGAATTCTTTTTACAACAAGCCCAATGCAGTCAACAAGTAAACTATGCATTATATTTTCATCAATGTGAAATAAAATCAGAACTGAAAATATTGATTGCCGTTATGTATAACTGTAACTGAAATTATCATAAGAACAAAAACTGAAATAGAACAAAATCAAACACACTGAATGAAAATAGCATGATATAATAATTAAGCAACAAACTGGAATATTATCATGCATTATCTACAATAAAGGTGCATGAAATTCAAATTTCAAACACTTTTTTGTGCAAAGACCATGACAACAATCTCAACAAGTAACATACTGGAAATATTTGTAGACCCTCTTCATAGTCATCAACATCTCTGCAGTCAAGATTGGCAACAAGCAATGACCATCTCTTTGGTCAACAACAGTTGACCACAGAGTGTGTAGAAGACCAACGACAGACTTTATCACATCAGTTGTAATCTGAGCAGATCTCTTCTCCAGCATAGCATCGGCACTAAACACATCCAAGTGAATTACACTTATATAGTAATTGTAAGCTGAAAATTGGCTTATTTACTGCAAATCTTTATGAAGTAACCTTAACCCTTTAATGCTGGAGGGTATAGGATTTCCCATACCATTTACTACCGTATCGGCATTAAAGGGTTAAATGCAACAAAAATCTTATTTAATCAAAGTCTTTACTTTTTGCTTTTTTCTAATCAGATGCTCACAATTGATAATGCATTCTCATCTGCTGAATTAGCTTTCAACATCATCTAACAGATCCACTAATAAACAAGGTTTTGGGTGATCAGAAAAAGATTTCAAGTTTCATCTAAGAAATCTTCACCGTATATACACGCAAGGCTTTCTCTTTTAGCGCTCGAATTAACAATTTCAAATCAAACCAACGCAAGTCTGATCAGCAACCACCTACAGCAAAATAGTCCATCATAGTCTTAGTTGAGATCAAATCACTTTGAACAAGGACAAAGACAGCAGCAAGGACTTGAATGAAAAGTTTTCAACACAATTATAACCTTTAGACTATTGAACCAGACAGATTAACGACAAAAGGCATATTTCAACCCACCTAATGTTGGTGATCCAGGACAGCAATTGGTGATTCTCCACTAGATCTGTGGCAACTGTTCTTATTCCACATGATCTCGTTATTATCTTCAGCACCAACATCTAAATGAGAAAATATAACGACAGGCCAGTTATATTTATCACCGATGTATTAATTAGTGACTGGGAAGTGCAGCTTGTCGTTTTTAAAATGCCAAAAGGAAAATAAACCAGGGATAAAACCGAACATCAGACATCATCATGATCTTACCTGTTAATATTATAGAAGACACTTTGGATGTAGCACTCACAATGATAACATTCAAAAGACCTTTCAACAGTCTACATTTAGGTACTTACACTTAAGTACTTGGTACATGAAATGCTATATGCAGCATACCAGTATGCACATTTATATACTTAAACGTGGTCAGATTTAGGGTGGTGGGATCCATGGGTATTGGTGGGTGGCGTCCCTAAGTTTGGCCACACATCAGACTACATTCGCGATGTCTTACACTGGTTTCTGGTTCAGTCACGCATTCATTTCAGGGTTACTTCTTTTGCTTGGCGCTGTGTCTTCAGCACAGCACCTTCCTATCTCACCTTGACCTCAACTGCTGTGGGTCGTCGATCTCTGCGCTCGGCCTCTAGAGGTGACTTTATGGTTCCCTCTGCCTGCACTGTCACAACTCAGAACAGGGCATTTTCGGTCACTGGACCTTCAGCTTGGAATGACCTTTCCTCTAACCGGCATTCCCAAACTCGGAACATGTCTGGCTCATTCTATAGATTGCTCAAGACTTTTCTTTTTGACCGGGCTTGGGTCGGGAGCACCCCTGAGTAGACTCCTTGAAGGGGCGCTATATAAATTACATAGATAGACCCAAAGATTACAATACATATCGCTAGATCACCCTAATAACATATGAATCGCATGCAGAATGTAAAGAATAGTCAGTCACCAGAGACCAAGCATAAGTCAGAAATAATATTTAAAAATCGAAAACTGTAACTTCAAGCTGACTTTTGATTCTACCTGAGTGTGAGGATCACTGATTGGAGATGTATAGAATCCCATGATGATTTTGAACGTGAAACGCTTCTCCATTACGTGATAGTCATGTGTGTCACGAAGACCATCGAGAAGCTGAGTGAGAATCCACGACCGCTCTATCTTATACTACAAAACAACAAGACAAGTAATTTCTCATTGTTTATTATTATTATTTTTTTACCTGAGGTACCTAGGATCCCTCGGGATTTAAAAAATTATGCTCGGAGCTGTTTTTGAGTGTTTAGTGTTATTATTATTATTACATAAATTTCTTACGCAGGCAGGGTAACACAGAAATGTGAGTCTGAGGCGCAGATAGTCAGCTGCCAGAGGAAGATGGAGTTAGATATCCATGTACTTAAAAATCAAGAAGAAATAGTAAGTTTTGAGGCGTTTTATGAAGGCAGGGAGTAAATTTGTGCTACAAACCCCATGCAATATTTTCCCTACTAAAGACACGAAATTTCGGTTTATCAAACTGCCAATTATATCCAACGTCAATGGTCAGCCACAACTTACGCAAACACATAAAAAACATAGCTCTCTGTTTGATCAAAATTCTAATATTAATGTCTCACTCATTGCAAAGTCAATCTTCGATCCTCGCAAAACTGCTAATGAACCAATGAGCTAAAATTTAAGATGCTGTGACTCACTACTATTGGCCTAGCATTCAGTTTTATTTTGTTTGATTGATGAGTAATTAACTTTTCTGGTGGCTCCAGTTATCAGACAAAGACTGATGCACATATGTATGACTGGTCAGTAGGTGTTATTCAGCAAATTGAGACAAATCATTCCATTGGCCTAAGTCCCAGTGATTAAGGTTGGGAGGAGAAGATGCAGGGCACTTTGATGACAGGAATAAAAGCTTTGAAAGCACCAACAGCCTTCAAATATGGATAGATTGCCACAAAACCAAAAACATTTGGTTATATATAACAATACATAACATTTATATATAATATATGCAATTATGCATATATATATATATATGGAATATAAGTTATATACATAATTACATATTCATTTTGTAAAAGTGTAAAGCATACATAAAATCTTACTATAGATGTTAATAATAATAGAATTTCAGCTTCTTACCTCAACCTGAGAAGTGAAAAATAGTTTGTAGAACTCTGGAACGTTGTGAATATCCATCGTCGGCTTCAGCAGAAGAAATTCGTTTACCAGAGAATACATGTGATTTTCTGTTGAAAAAGTCAAAACGAGCAAAAGTAGACATTTAAACTTATCAGAGCAAACAAAAAGGAAAACCATTTGTGCTTTTGAAGAACAACATGATTCTAATACAAGAATCATCATCACTCAGTTCGACTTTATCTACTGCAACCGACACTATTTCCAAAAATCCATTGGCTACCGCAAGTTAATTGGCTGTGTCACTTGGTTTCTTATCAATTGTATCCAATACAGATATTGCATAACTGAAAAAAAGTAGAACTCACTTTTAAAAAGTGAAACTATTCACTTACTCGGTATCAGCATAAGATGCACAGCCTTGGCAAGGAAAATCGTGATGATTGTGGCAAGCTTTTGATTTGGCTGATCCACGCTGTTTCGCAGGCATTCGAGCACATATGACACCTGAATTTTCTCAAGGAATCGACTTTTCTCAAGGTGGTGACAGAACGCTGACAGAATGTGATAGGCCAGCGATCGCAGACTAGCATCGTAGCAACTCAGAGCTGCTATGACGTAACCGAGACAGTGGTGCTCCACGAACTTGAAACAGTTGACCATGGCACCTGCAGAAAAGACACGCATTTTGAAGGTACTAGAGACCCTACATTACTTATAGCAGCTGTGAACTCAAAAGAGCTGAATTCAAAATGTGTGTATCTAAATGGTATTTATCTAAAAGGTGACAAGGTGAAATGGTATTACATTTTGCATACATACAACATATTAGAACTTTCCTTTTCGACCAATTAGTTCCATTAATACCATACATCAGTGCTGTCCAACCTTTTTATCACTGCGGGCCATCAAAGAAGGTTTTCTTGAAGCCACAGTCCGCACCCATTAACTCAAAGGCAACGGCTAAAATTTACTGAAAATTGTTAACTGCATCAAATTTTACTATGGAATAATCATAATGTAATGAATGCGTCATTGAAATTGAATTTTGTTCCCACGTTGTCAAATAATAAGCCAAGCTAAAAACTCATGGCTATGCAAGTAGGAATGAGGTTGAAGTTTTTATTCATCTTAATAATTTTTTAAAATTTCACTAGCTTGTGCGGGCCATATAAAATCAGTCCGCGGGCCGCACTGCTGTACATGATCGTTTTGAAATTCTAACACTTATTGCATTTCAAAACAATCCTGAAACTTCTGTCCTCACTCAAACTGGTCTAATGTTTTGGACATATTTGCCAAATTTTGTCCACTCCTTGAGTCATACAGGCTAAGACTCGGAACCTGTCTGTATAAATCTGCTTATCCAACTACTTTCTCAGATGATTTCAACTATCTGCAGTGAATCCCCAGTGAATCGCAATCACAAATCGTGGTTTTCTATTCAAAGCAGGCACAGTTTAATTCCTAAGTCATTAATTAGAAGAAGAAAATGGCGCTAATTAGGTGTTTATTTCAGACTTTACAACAATTTAAAATTGCTGAAACCAATGAAACTTTCATCTCTCATCAAAATCACAAAAAAGTATCTATCTCGTTGACCACTGGACTTCAGAGAAACAATCTTTTTTTTAAAATCTTAAGCCAGGGGTTCTCAAACTGTGGTACGCGTACCCCTAGGGGTACGCCAGGCGTCGGTAAGGGGTACGCGAAAAATTCCAGAAATAAAAATTCTCTTTGAGTTTATGGACTTTGTGTTCATATTTCTTTGATTAGCAACGATTTTTAACGTTGCAAAATGTAACAGCATCGTTATTTCATTCTTTCACAACATATAATTAGACTCACATATAATACAATGCATGTAGCACATTTATGCTTAGGCCAAGTTCTATAATTTGTAAAAAAAAATAATGTATAAATGGTTGAAAGTAAAAAAGTAAGAAATTCTCAGCCTATATAGTATATTGTACTCAAATGGCAGAGTGCTGAATTGGCCTAAGGATTATGTCTGTGATTCCTTTCAGCACGTCATATCTGGGTACCGCTGGTTTTAAACTGTTCTTGCTATAAAAAGACAAACATGGGGTTAATTTGCGCTTGAAATTGACAAATAGGCTATTAAGCCAGATATTTTAAATCTGTGCTAGTCTAAACACGTACACAGCACTTTAGGTTGGCTTTTTCTTACAGAGGTTATGGACCAATTTTCCGTTTTAACTTAAATTTTGTTGATAAGATTATATAATTGGAACTAAATTTGCTCCCTATATAACGACACCAATAAACCATGCCACCAATATATGATTAAAATATTGGACTTTGAGTTGTCACTGCAAGGGCACATCGCAATGGTAGGTCTATCTTGTTTCTAACCTGACTTTGCTGGGGGTACGCCATCATTCGATATTTTTACTTGGGGGTACAATAAAAATAAAGTTTGAGAACCCCTGTCTTAAGCCAAGAATACTTCAAAGCTACAGACCACACAGACTTATTAATTTGATTCCTAAAATATTATAATCTTCATACCGGTAATAAGAAGTTGTATATCTGTAATTTAATCACCTAAATGGCACTAAGTCAATGTTTTTAGCTATGTATGAAGTCTATTTCAAATTTAAAGCCTGGCATACCTGGCTCAAGCAGATGACTAAACAACGGGAGGAGGAAGGCCGGGTCATAGCAGTCTGGCTCTGACATCAGAAATTCAATGTCGTACACTTTACCATTCAACTGTAACAACAACAGCATTTAAAATTACCAAAAACTAATATATGTAAATACATGCATTTGTATTACCAGGATTGAAACTCTGTTATAAGAGTGTCTTTGTGAGCCATATATACAAAGAAAAGTTTTAAATTCAGGTTTGTTTTAACAAGACAATTCTCTAAAGTCTAACTAAACTTGGATTCCAAATCCCTGCTCACTTACTATCACAATTGTATTAAGAATTTTTGTCAAGGCAAACATCAAACAAAAGTACATTGATGTTAGACAAAATCCTACGTGTTATATATGTATCTAATGAATTTTTTTATAACCTCGCATTCCAGGTCTAGGGATAAATGTCCACACTGGTATTACTTAACCTTAGAACCACTAGGTTTAAGCAATCCTTACCTAGCCTACTCCTTTGGAGATTATCCCAGTCTTGGTTATATGTCTGAATAATTTATGTTAACTAATTAAGTTATTGGATTGATTAATGTCTAACAACTTGGTGATACTTGAGATGCTTTGTGTAACTGTTGTTTCTGACTTGGTGTGCTTGTTGTTGTTACAAACAGACCAATAAAAATTGATTGATTTGATAATTAGATGAGGGGAGCGAATATTTGAAGAGATCATTTACCTCAAGCGTTCGTCTGAGAGGAATATTGAGAAGCGACTGATAGACTCGAGACTTATCAAGCAAGTCTATGACGTTCTCCATCGTCTGTTCTGGAAGGAGAGACATACCGAGAGTCTTGCGACTCGCCTGGTGCTCCACAGCCTTCAATCCCCAGAAGTAAGGTCTAAACAGAATTATGCAACAGGAACATTACCATTCACTGTTACGCTGCTATGTTCGGAACCTCTTAACGAATAGCAGCGTTCTTTCTTAATAGAAATAAATAATAATAATAATAATTTTCGTTTATTCAACAATCCGGTTGACAGACCGCATCCGGTTACAGTGTACAATTATGCAGTTGAAACAATTTGCAAGAACTCAGATTACAGAATACATAAATCTTAACTACTAACAGAAAGAACAGACAGCCTGCAATAATCAGCGCTAATAGCAGCCTACAAAGCACGCCCGCCCTGTACGGTGCAAACTCGTTACCTCTTGCTCTCTGTGCTGGCATGTTATCCATTGCGCTACTGCTCCCTCAATACATAAATAAACAACACACAATTGAATATCATGGTTTTCAAATACCTTAGAAGTGAATAAAAGCTGATAATATAATGTAATGAAACAAAACTTACTGGCAGTGCTGAACAGTACCTAATTACAGACCTGGTAAAAGTAATTACCACAAATATTTACTTTATTAAAAAAGTAATTAATAACAGAATGCAGCTCTATTTCTGAAGTAACTATGCTGAGTAAAATTAATAACAGTTGGTCGTCAAATGATAGTCTTACCGAATGAAAGCAAGCTAATGCATGCATAAAACAAACACAAACATGCAAGTTGAAATGGAACATCACTAACTTGAAGTCTGTTATCTTACAGCCAGCATTTTCGTAGAGATGCAACAAGAGTAGCAACTTCTGATCTGTAAATTTCAACACCAAACACGAAAGTCAAACACGCATTTAAATAAAACAGCTAATAATAGAAAATGAAAAAGCACAAGTAATAATTCTATAAGCACTTAAAACAATCTTCTTTTTGGCTGTGCTGGAGTCGGGAGCACCTCTGAGTAGTTTCCAAGAAGAGTAGCTATATAAATTCTTGAATGAATGAATGAGCACTTACGATTTTGAAAAATCTCAAAAATGTTTTATAAAAATTCCTCCAAAACGGTTTTAGAAATAAATTTTAATATTAATTTCAAAACAAGAAAAAACTGTAAACTGATTTTGAAGAGATGAAGGATTGACCTGTTGCGCTGAGTGTTGCATGATAGGCACCAAGAAGAAAAGTAATATGCGTTGTCTTACAACACTTGCCGGAACGTCTAACCAGACAGTATAACAGAGATATCGTAGCATCTAAAATAAAAATCAACAAGAAACAAATAGTATAAAAAATAAGTTAATTAGTTTAGACAATTAAAATAATTTTAATACACAAACATGAAGAACTTGAATAGTCCTACATTACACATATATGCCATTTATGGAATATATTACTTTTTAAGCTAAGAAGAAAGGAATTCTTATATATTATATATGCATCCATCTACTCCATCTGTCAGCTGTTGATGGAATTCACTGATTGACTCAGCCTGCGTGTGTGCGTACGTGCATGCGCACCCGCCAATTGTGATGCTTCCCATTTACTGTGCATTTATCTTGCTAGCCAATGTAATTATTCATTGCAATTGTATTTAACATCTTGATATAGGCAAAGGACAAAGAGCAGCTATGAGTAAGTATCTTGAAGAGGTGAATACAGATGCTCAGAATGAATGAATAAATTAATTGAAAACAGCAACTGACAAAAAATGCATATCAACCAGAAACAATTGTAAGAATGGGAAACGTAAAATCAGTTCAGAAAAAGCACGTCATCTGAATATGAAACTCGGATTAAGATCAAGTGATTAGTTTTTACGTGAAATCACTATAACAGAAGACCGACAGGATGTACTTGCCTTTGGTTTCGTCGTCCGTCTCCTTCATTATTGTTGGCATAAAATGAGACTGTGAAATAATCATTTCAAATATGTCCACAATGGCAAGACCGTTCTTTACAACTGGTCCAACCATGTCATCCACATGATCACCTTTCAGTGTGAACAGTTGAGAAATCAATTCCTCCAGCAACTTCAGGAAACAGTGATCAGTGCTATGATGCCTACACAAAAAAGAATCAGATGAATTTTCAATAGCATCAAATGTTCAAACAATACAGAATACAAACAGAAAATAACTGTAAAACATACTGCAATAACGCACCAGAAATATGTTAAAAGCTATAAAATCTCCTTAAAGCGCATGCATCATCACTCCAGATACAACATGATGATGAATTAAAAAACAGTGTCTACAGTGTCATAACAGGGCACATGTCGCCACAAGGGTTTCCTCGACGCAATCAACACCTAAACAGAATTATGCCAACTCAAAGTAATATTTCCTGAGACTGGACTTAAACAACTCCAAGGATGCTGCATTGCTGCTGAATGCATTGAATGCGGGAGATTGCTCCAAAACCTAGGTCCAGCAGCAGAGAATGCGCAAGCAAGTTTTTCAAGTTTTTTTAAAATATCTCTCAGCTGTGTGCCTTGGATCATACAAAGAAGCATCAAAAAAGTTACAGCATATTAGACAAAAGCATACCCACTGAATTACAAAAAAATAAAAGCTCAAATGGCAATCAAAATAAAAAATACACACATTAGCATAATTTGCTGAAAGAAATATTTACAAAATTATTACAACCCTGTAGACTTGCCCAATTTTCTTGAGTATCTGAGATTTCCCCAAAGAAGAATAGGCTACAATTGTTGAAAAACACTTTAAAATTCATGAAACTTTTTCCGCAGACATTTAAATTTTCTACATCTGCGAATTGCGAGGGTATATCTCACATATCAGCATTGCACTTAACCCGTGTCGAGGAAGATAATGATCTTTAATCCAACCATTAAACTAATAACATTCAGTGTAGGAAACACACTTAGAAGTTTTATATAAATATTTTTTACTTACGTACAAGATTGATACTTAGGTGCACCCAAATCGTGGTACAATTTGATTATTAAAGCAAAATTACAATTTACCAGTAGCACATTCAATTAACGCTTATCACAAAATCAGCTAAAAACAAGGTTTATAATAATGTCACCCGAGTCCATACCTTAATCCGGTTCTAATTAGGTCATCCCAAAATGTCTGAAGATTTTTTCGAAGAAGTGGGGGCTTCATTTTGTGAGTCTAAAATAAAATAGGAAAGGCAGAACTGAAACCAAAAGTACAACAGTGGTGCAGTCCAAATAAATCCACTGAAGCAACCAAAGTGATTAATCAATAACACAGAAGGTGACACTATGAACCAACAGCATATGATGCTGATTAACATGACTACATTAATGACAGCCAAAACTGTTTTATTAACATCAGCTACTAAATTTGAGAACCGAAAGAAAACCAAAAAGCAACATTGTCACTACGGTACATCATTTTAAAAAAAATAACAGAGTAATGATATCATTTGGTTGGGAATGCTTTGGCAAGGTATCCAGAAGATGTGCTTTACAGATTCTTTGAATGAATTAATAATAAAAATGAATGAATTTATATTAATATTGAGCATTAATAAAAATTCAACACACTGCTTTAGATTAGCAATTTAGAAATGTCTTTCGGTTCAGACTTTAAAACATCAGTAATTGCTGTCTCATGGCGTACAAAACCTTCAATCTTCAATCTGTTTTATTCTATAATGGTGACTATCAAAGGCTATTCTATGCTATGCATCAGTAAGTACCTATGTATATATCATATACAGGAAATAAATACTTACCGATAAAAACTTTGATATGATGCCTATGAGGAACTGAGAGGCATCACCATTGTCAGTTTTACTGCTCAAGAGAGAAGTCAGGGCTCTAAGACAGGCACAGATGAACTGACAAGCCATTTCATCACAATTAGGAGCAGATTTCGCCATTAGATCCTCGCACAGAGTAACATACAGCTCCATCTGCAATGGCTCCAAACATGACTGACTTGATACCACGGAAAACAACCGATTCCAACACTCATTTACACTATCTGTAAAGTAAGACAACAACACTTCTTTCATAATTATTTAAGTCACAAAGACAACAGACCATGTCAAACCATCATTTACCAATTTATTTCCTTAAAATTTTCAGTACCATAAATGTGTTATAGATCATTTTTCTCGTATTTTATTACTTGACAATAATCTGTGATGAAAAAGTTTGCAGTCTAAAAGTACACTCTAACTGCGGTAGAGTTAAAGAAATCGCTTGAGTGCTGCTTACATGTCACTCTAAACGATCCAAACAAGTGTGTACCTTATAGCAGACAGATAATCTATGCCGAGTTGAGTCACATAAAACAGGACATATATCTCATTAAACAGCACAGACCAGAGGCTACAGGACCTAGCAAAGCTCGAGAAAGAGCATGATATTAAAGTTAAGAAGACAACAGTCCGATACACTGCACTCATGAGGTCAATGCATTACTTTTCTTACATACAATTTTGCATGTCCTTATGCATCTGAAGAATTATCAAGGCACCACAAATATTCAAGTCAATCAGAGCAAAAATAAAAATGAAAATCAGAAAGCAGTTACATACCAGTGCAGTATTGAATCAAGCAGTTACATACCAGTGCAGTATTGAATCATGATTTTCAGGAAAATATGTCAAGTATGATGTATTTTGTCAGAGAAAACAGATTCTGAAAAGAACTTAAGAATCTTACCAGGAGCTGCAATTCCTATGAGCTGACGAAGAAAGTTAGTGACAACAGCAATATCTGAGCACTTGTTGACAGTATCCTTACACACCACTTCCAACAGATGGCACCAGTAGTGCTTAAAAATGGACTGACTGAACCTATCATCTGCAACATAAAGAAAATCAATGGTTTTGAATGAAACGGCATCTTGTTAAAAGATAAAAGTAAACATTTGCAACTAGAACACTTTTAACACGAGTTTTACTGCCTACAAAACATTGGCAGCTGCTAGTGAGATAAAAACTTGAATAAAATCATCAGTTGAATATCTTATTTTCAAATTATCTGGCACAGAAATAATATTAGCTATCAGATGTAAATTAAATCAATAAAAATTATAAATGTTGGCAGGCACACAGGCATAATTAATTACTCTATGGAAAGATGTGTGACTAAATTAACAGATGAAGCTTTTTGGATCCCATGATACGTGTACAGAGCTCAACATTTTCCTTCAAAGCATTCTGAATTAACAAAGAACTTCCTTAGCTTTAATGGACCGCTGTTAACTATAACCACATAGAAGAAAATACAATATCAGCAGATTAGTAATTTATCCTAAATTCTATTTTATGCCAACTTTAAACATTTTCCACAAGCGATACATGAAATAAGGTTGCCTACCTTCGGCCGATTTCTTCAAAACCTCAAACATCACCTCCTGGTATTCAGCCTTTGCCTTCTTCCATTTTTTGCTGACAGCACACCACTGCACTACCCATCTCTGACATTTCTCACTTACGCTAACCAGAGCTGCCAACACTGAGAGGACACGCTGGTTTCCAGTCTCCAACAGTCGCATTACAACATCTTGCTGGACGTGACTGCTGTACTCTGGGACCTTGCGGATGAGATCTGCTAAGAGTTCACAAAATTCACCAGAACCGATATCAGCCAAGTTCAACATTTCTCTAATAAATGTTGTTGACAGCCTTGACTGGCTATTCGTGCAAACTAGCCTTCGAAATGACTTTAGCAAAACATTGCCAAACTGGTTCAAAACCCCACTGTCGTCTGTAAGCTCAGATTTCTTTTCAATTAGCAATGTTTCTGAAAATTCTTGAACAACAGAAAGCTGTATCAGGTTTATAAAGCCACTGATAGCAGCTAAAACTTCCTCATCCCAAGTTTCGGTTTGGACGTCTTTCATTCTTTCTTCAACTCTCGCAATGAGAGTCTCAAACACTGAACGTGCCTGATCATTGGGAAGATAACCTGCAATTTCCTCAGCCATAAGTGACATCTTTTTGGTCACAATTTGCATAGCCTTCTTACAAAAACTGGGCTTCCTTCCCTCTAGATTGCCTTTTGGCTCGCAGAGGAAATATTTCTGAACTACAGACGAATGAAATATCGCACAAGATAAATCATGAAAGATTCTGTTGGTATCTGCATCCGGCGCCATGTCTAAGATCAAAATGTCATCGGATGTTATCTTTTCAACTCCTTCATCCAATTTGGTCTGCTGTGATATTAGTTTTTCACAGTGCCTTACGATTTCAGTCAAAAGCCGCAAATAGAACAATGCTTCTTCTTTTTGACTTTTATCACCCTACATAAAATAAAAACACTTGATTAAATTGATAGCAGTGCATTCATTCATTCATTCATTCGAGTATTTATATAGCGCCTCTTCAAGGAAACTACTCAGAGGCGCTCGATTTTTTTTTAAAATGTTACATTTTAAAGATCAAGTGCATGTAGAAGTATTACATAGATAAATCTTAACATGGTCAATATAACATTGTCAAGAACAGGAACATTTAAACATCATAAGCCTGGTTACATCTCGCAAGAAGATTATCTAATCCATTGCAATAAAAACTAGGATCAACCATCTTTTAAAATGGCAGTAAATGTGTTTTGAACAGGAATTCATTTCATACTAGTGCTGCAGAATCGCCCATATAATCAGTATGTCAAAACTATTCTGCTGCCTCGTACACTGATATAAGATCTTTTCCACTTATGATAAGTCTTAATTAGCCGGATAGACACCCCAGCTTGATAGTCTACACTATGCCTCTTAGAAGTCCCCCAAAGTGGTGCATAAGTGTAAGTTGCATCATATCAAACCTATCATCATTCCCATATTGCTATTTTAAAGATTCTCTTTACAGAATGAGGCAGAACATAACGAAAAGAACATAATAACATCCTTGATATCCTCTTCACAAATGCCAGAGATGCATTTCTGCTACAAACATAAATCTAAGACCCAATCAATGTTCCTAACCTTGCTCAGTTGTTCAGCAATGACACCAAGACAACTGACAACTTGTCTTGTTGCCTTTAGACACTCTTCAACAGACAACGAGCCAACCAGTTGCATAGCAGTCTCACAAGAGTTGCGACTTGACGACAAATTACGACTTGAAACAAAATAATTTTCCAAGATCTTGGATAAACCAGCGTCACTTGAGACATCAACAGCACGTGACTGCAAGACTTCCTTCTACAAAATACAACAAACGTGCTAAGAAGCAAATTCAAACTATAAAGTGAAGTTTTATAAAGTATATTTGATTTTGGATTTTAAATAAAATACAAGTAATTGCAAAAAATTAACATATACGTCACTCCGAAACAGTACATATAATAAACACGGAAATATACAGAGCTGCACAGTGCACCTCCCAGCATCAGAGATATGCCAGACAAGGAGGTTCCATCTATTTGGACACCACGCTTGCTGTGAAACTGACCAGGACCACACCAGGGCGAGTAATAAACCCTAATTGTACTCAATGTTGCTCATGCTAGTTGCTGAAAAAGAAGTTCATCTACGAACCTTTTTAGGCAGGTATCTGTTAATTAATGCACTCAATCTCGGCAGCTTAACGGAAGACTGGCGAACCAATTGGCAAAACACCAGCGGATCCAGTTGCAAGTAAAGAATATCGACAAGAATTCCATCGATGAACTGATCTGAAAATGTATAAAACAACAAAATTAATCAGAAAATGTCAAAAAACAAACAAATTAAGTTCAACAACAGTGCAGCACAATCTAACTTAAAACATCACAATCTAACTTAAAACATCACAATCTCACTTAATACATCACAATCTAACTTAAAACATGTAATCTAACTTAAAACATAAAAATCTAACTTAAAGCATCACAATCTAACTAAAACAGATTTTAAAAAGCTTTAATTCTTTTAGATTTTCTCTGCATTCCACTTGCTACAATTAAGTATCTTCAAGAATATTTGCTACAAAGTTAAATTCCATTATATTATTGAAAATCATGCTGGAGAAAAAGAGTTTATACACATGCACACAAATGCTTGGTCAGTGCTTAAAGCGTAAAAATATAAGTTACTCGACACTCCTCATCTTTTCAGGTGTGCTGGTCAAAGTGGCCAAATAAGTGGCAGGACGGCATAGAGATTTGAAAATAAGTGCTTCGACGCCATCCATGACCGTCCTGCCACACTTTAAGCACTGTGCTTGATCAAATGTCATAGACCAGAAAGTCATACTGAAGCAGATGTTCAAATGCACATATAACAAACATTATAAACATCATTACAGAGACATTGTGCTTACCTTGGCCAGTTGTTTGTTCCAGCACAACAGGAACTAAGCAGCTAAATGATGTTATTTGCTGTAAGTCTTTCGATTTTAAGGACGAGTTGCGAGTTGAGGAATCCTTCAGAACTTTTTTTAAGGAAGAAACGAAGAGATCAAGACAAGAGGATCTCTTTTCGGAATCAACGCACATCAAATGGTTCAGCCAGATTCCTATTTCTTCCAAATTATCTTTAAACCGAGCACAGCTGCAAATCAGCTGCAAATAGAATTTTACAGGTCAACACTTCAATGACTGGCTGTATGGTTTCCAGTCACTTTCAGTACAGTCCACACACCCGTCATTAAAGCTTAAACATAGAACAAATTATCTTTACAATCAAGCAGTTTAGAGTCTCAAAGTCGTGTCTGGTAATAAAATATTAAAATACTAATTTATTTATTAACTATGAACACGTTGATTCTTCTGACATAGAACAGTTCTGCCTAAAATAAACCAATTTAGTGTCCGAGCACAATTTGGTAATTTATCTAACATATTACAATAATACTTCACTCATTTACTGTGAGAATGATGACTAAGCAAGATGATCTTCACATGGTCACTTTCCCTGTCCCAAAATAAACAAAAATGGCATAACAAGAAAATGTAAACAAAGAAATAATTTACGGCATAATTGTGTGGAAGAGTCAATATATTTACTTTGGCTATAAGACGATAGACAATGCTTCTCAGCTGATCATTGCGATACGATTCAACGGCAATCAAGATCTCTAGAAGCGAAGCCAAAATGCTCGGCCGACCAGGAAATGTCTAAACAGTCAAAAACAAAACAACGCATTGGTCATCAGTCAAACACTCTACTCAGTTGATCTTAGGGGCAATCTATATATTATGCACACAAAAAATTGTATTTTTTAACCCCCCACTACACCCATATACACACCCAAACATTTTGCTGACTGCTCCCCTAGGCGTACGGCATATCCCTTTCTACCCCTCCCTTACAAAGGCTATTTAGTTAAAGTCATCTATGAAACATGTATTATATTACTGTAAGCTACTATTTATTT
The DNA here is from genome assembly GCA_949752735.1 of Lumbricus terrestris. NCBI lineage: Eukaryota > Metazoa > Annelida > Clitellata > Crassiclitellata > Lumbricidae > Lumbricus > Lumbricus terrestris. The sequence continues at coordinate 34,849,822 of OX457038.1, read as the reverse complement.
TTTTAAACATTACATCTGCAAGCCACATTTTTTTTAACTTTATGATTTACTGTTTAAATCTGAACAGAAAATAATTTTAATGTAGTCTAAGCCATCGGACAACTATAGGTTAATACAGAGTTATAAATAGGACGTCATAATTAGACATTTGTTTTTGCATACGTACATTTTGCTGAGACCCCTTCCCCCGTACACAAATCGCCTAAATCCCACGACCCCCCCATCCGTTCACATGTAATTATATGGACAGCCTTTTATGAAAATCCATTTCAAGTTCATATATAGAAACCGCTTCATTAGTTTCAATTGCCAATGTTGTCATGATTGTCACCAAAGCCATCATCTCAAAAACCATCTGACCTCTTGTAGAAGGTCTTCCAACTGAACACTGGACACAGACAACAGCTGCAGAGTGTATAAATACAACAGGTCATCTTTGTCCGTTGCTTCATCCGAAGACAGTCTCCTCGCTTTGCTTATGCCATCCAGCAGACCGGAGAAGTCAATGGAATGCTGATGGCAGACTTCTGGAAAGAGGTCGTAGTATCCACAAAGAAGTTGTAAGATGAGACTCAGCTGGTTCAACACCGGAATGCACGGAAGAACTGCAACAACAATAAGACCAACAACATCAATCTCAAATTATTGACAAAAATGTGCACCTAAGAATTAGTTTCAAGTGCATCTTTTATAAATACACACTAACAAAATAGACATTTCTCACCAGCATAATAAATAATATAGTTCAATACACTGAAATATACAAGTACATAACTGAATCATAATCGTAACTTAAAACTGATATACCGGTAGTTGCCATTCAAGCGAAAGTCATCAGAGGCTCTTCCAAACAATGATCGAAAAAAATGGTCTTCAGACCATTGTATAACAGAGACAAAGAGAGGCTGAGGAGTTCATGTCACAGGTTGTTAGGCAACTTATTCCAGAAGAATGGTCCAACTTACAGGAAACTTTCCATGCTGGACAGCGGAAGTCTGGGTCTGTGGAACAACTAAGTCGCCTGATAAAGCAGAGCAGAGAAATGTGTGACCAGATTGACTGAAAAGCCAAGTGCCTTCAGAAAAGATGGAGCAAAGACGGTAGATAATCATACACAAGCATCCAGATGCACTTTTACTTGGGGGAATGTATAACCAAACCTTGGCACACTGTCAATCACCCAAACAGTTGCATTTAAAACTGATTGTATCGAATTAATAAAAATAATTTTTCCCTCATTTATTCAACAATCCAGTTGACTGACTGCAATCAGTAACAGTATACACTATACAGCCATGCAGTTATCTTAATTAGCATCGATCTTAACTACTAACAGAACAGACAGCAATACAATAGCTTAATGCAGACAGTGCCATTCAAATGGGTGGACTTTTACACCTTAACGTAACCAGTAAATTATTATGCACATACTGGAATGGCAGACATCCAGGACAATAGATCAATATAATTCACAATTTTTTTTAATCCTTTAACATTGAGCACGTGTCAATTTTAATCAACTGGCAATCCAACGCAGCTCATCGTGAAATTGTACAATACTAATAACTACAACACGTAAGTTTTACGTCTCTTGTACAAAAAAGGAGAAATCCGCTTATACTAAGAAATTAGCTGTTGAAGTGTAAACTGAGTTAATAAGTTCTTATTGTTACCTTCTGACGTCTCATTCGAAACATCAGCATCCGTCTGCTTCTTGTCTTTTGTTTCAGGTGAAACAGAAGCTATGATTGAATTCCAACATCCAGTCAGAGTCTCCAGAGTTGGCAATTCCTAAACATATACAAGAAACTCTTTAATGCAACCCAGGTGTACTGGTCAATGTTCAAACTTCTTCACAGTAAGTGGAGAAGAACTTAACAAAATCGGTTTCAACGCAATCAAAATAAACACTGATAAACAAGTCAGAAGCTGATATTTATTACTTAATCCAATCCAAGAAAGCAACTTCCAGAGTGTTTTAGCATGCAGTTCGACACAAAATGTGCAGTTCTAAATGGATTTGTGCAGTTGTAGAAGCACTTCTGTGCATTATTAAAAATAGCGAAAAAGGTTGACGATATCCGATTGGGAGTAATTTACCATGGAGGATAGGAAGGAAAAGAAGGGTTTGTGCACATTGTGCAGTTCTGAAAATTCCTTAAAAGAAACCCTGTACTAACTTCTACACATTATCTACTGCAATGAGCAGAAGAGCTCCAAAAGCAAACAAAACTGCAATAGAACCGTTGTACTTTGTTTAAAACGAGTAACTGCAATGTATCACGAGCTCTACTATAATATTTTGCTTAAAATTGTATCTGCAGAATTTCACAAACTGTACTCAGTGCACAGTTGTACACTGTACTTCTATGCTTTGCTTAAACGTGTGTCTGCGTAACTTCACAAAAATGGTCAAGATCATTTGCAGAAAAAAGTAACATAAGGTAAGTAATAGAAGGTAGGACAAAACAAGGGACAGTTGGTAAAGGAAGCCTGAGGTAAGTCAAGAGAAGTTCCTTTATAATTCATAGCCTCAATCATTTAAGTAGCAAGAAACAATACAAGAGTCGTTAGTTACCACCATTGTTGAATACACGTTCTAGCCATATTACAAATGTTAGAGCACAGGTTTTTAAACAAGGATGTTGAAATCTCTTACATGCAGACAACTAAAAAAATAAATAACTCATGTATCATTACAAAGAACACTTTTGCAAGGTTCCGTAGTCACTACAAGAATGTCCAGACACAAAGCCATCTTGCAACTTTGTCCAAATAGAAGTCCACAGAAGAATGATCATACTGCAGAAGGTTTACTAGCTACAAAATGCAAATAAAAGTTCAGAAATTCATCAACTGATACGAACACAACTTCCAGATCAATTCACCTTAACAAATGCTTCAGTAACGAGAGTCATAAACTGATTGACATCACAGCAACCACTGATGCCATCTGCCACCAGCTTCCGAATCCATTTAATGGTGGCTGCCAAACGCTTGACAATGACTGACACAAGAGACAATGACTCATTGACAACTGGCAACCAAGACATCTAAAATGACAACAAACTCAACAATAAGTTCTTTAATCTATTTGCACGCAAACATGCATTCTTGAAATGGTACAATTTTAAGCTGAGAACATCCATTTAACTGAAAATACATATATTATATAAGTACTTTACAATTCTTTGACAAATGTGAGTTTTCACCTGTAGGCTCAGTTCTTTAAACCTGTATTTGGAAACTATGATCTTTCACATTCTCGCAATTAGCTTTTATCCTGATATACCAAGCAAAGTCTTACCCTAAGTTCGCAGCTGCCTAGACATTGAAACTATCTAGAGTTAAAACTGTATAAAGTGCATTGAATCTGTCCATGTCATCTAATTATAAAAACTTAATATTCAAAGTCTAAATCATACCGTCATGGCTTCCTTGAAGCACAACCATAAGTCGGCAGGTGGCAGCACAGTAGACACTGTCATTGCCACGAGTTCTTCAGCTGGAACTGTCGTGAAAAATTTAACAGCTGGCGAGACCAATGGTTGTTTTTCATATAACTACCAGAAATAACACAACATTTATTATTAAAAATGACTAATATTGATCATTCACATTTTCCTACATTGCAGTAAGAAAACAGTAATCAATATTTACAGAGTAACTTTGGTGTATCTTTAGCATTTTAAACTTCCGAGTATGTCAAACAGAGGTGAATGGCCAGACTAATTAATGCAAATACATACAGATATTGATGGTACTTCGAATTGCAGAGTGGTAGAACGACAGGTTACAGAGACACTCTGCAATTCGAAAGTCTTGGCAAAGTTTTAGCAGATTGATGAACGATTGAACAGATAATTTGATAAGTCTTGGCATAATTTTAGCTGATTAATGAACAGATAGTTTGAAAGTTTGATAAGTTTTGGGACAGTTTTAGCAGATGGATGAACAGATCGCTCATTCAAATTTAAGTACGAACCTTTCTAACGAATGCAGCACTCTGAATCCAATTGTTGGAGCAACGAGGCAAACATGACTGATGCAAAGATGGCAGGTAGAAGTGAAGCTGGTCAGGACATGATTTAAGAATGCCTGCGACCAATTCAAAGGCCAGAGGATCCTCGTTTGGTTTGCGGATCACATTCAGAAAGTTCGTCAGAATGTGATTCATGTTCCTGATTGTCAAAATTGCACAGTCATACTTAGAATAAGGAATAGGCATCCACAAATTGACATAGCTGTTATCAAAACTCAGCGTAAGTATAGGTAACTTACCTCCCTCTCTTTACACAATGAAGTAAATAATTAAAAAACCAACTGTTAAAGTAATTCCTAAAGTCAACTTCTTTGCATTCATCACATTACTAGATCATTAAAAGCAGAAAATCTCGGTAAAACTTTAATTCAATTTATTGGATTTAGACTTGGCTTAAAAATAAGGTCTGTGTTTACTCAAGGTACCCAATCATTGACATGACCTCCTGAAAATCCAACAAGGTCCTGCTGTATTGATGTACAAATTCATATGCCATATGGCTCTTCTGTCTTCAAACAAATTTGCATATGCTATTTTGTCTGACTTCTTTTACACTTATTTTATTTGGGCCATTTGCCTGTGTTCTCTATTGTTTCATTGTAACTTCTGCCCCCTTCACTCAGGCAAACAAAGTCTGCTTTCAGCCCTCTTTGCACGTACCTCGACTATGCAGATGCGCACCTTCTCACTGGTAGCCTCCTCTAACTGGATAGGTCTTCCCTTGATCGTTTCTAGAACTCCTTCTCAATCATTCCTCTTTCATCTTATGACAATTTTATATGGCTTCGAGCGCCTCTGAGTAGTCCCCTTGAGAAGGCGCTATGCAAATGCACTTAATGAATGAATTAATGTTTGATTCTAACAAATTCAATTCATGGAGCAGACCACAATATTAATGAAACCAGTCAGAAAATGATGTAACTTTATATAAGGAAAAGTCTTGCCTACTTCAGTTAGACAAATACAGTTCATGACTAAGGCATGAAGGGTCATGAAAAAGGCCTTATCACAAATGGCTGGTGAAATGCATACTTGACAAAACTGATAGTGCATGTAAACCTGCAGGCATGAAAGCACAGTACATGGATATCTCCATGAGTAGTAGAGCAGAACAATTACTAACTCAGATGAAAACTTGATATATTACATTATATATCATGACATTTAAGCAACAAATTCAACAGTCAGAGGATCATTGTTCGGTTTTCAGATCAGATCATATTATAAATTTGAATAGATACTACTATTTAAGAGTAATAATTCACGGTACTTACTGCCCAGATGTAGCAAATGTTTTATCGTAAAAGTTAATGCCATTCTTGACAGAACAGCAGAGCTCCATGAGCAAAGCATGCGTCACTTCTCGTACTTCTTTTTGATCTGACGTAAGACTCGACAGTTCAAACTAAACAACAACACAGTGAAACACAATAAACAAATGACAAATGGGAGGCATACCACTGTAACTACACGTCTACCAGATAGTTATAATAGTAAAGTACTGGTTAGTAGGACATTGCCTACGTCTGCTAGAATGTGTAATCAGCTAATCTCAAACATCACTATATAACAAATACATTACCTTTGATTTGCTACATACAAAGACACAAATGCAGAAGAAAAACAATTAGTTTAGAAGAAGTGGTCGGTCTATCAAAGGCTTCCATGGGTTTCAAGTTGCGAATAATAATGGACAAGGTTGATGAAAAGACAGAAAATGGAACAACACATCTACTAAGTAGTAAATCATCAAGATCAGCCACTTCAAGTGATTTTACTACCAAAACCATGTCAAATTTTAGACGGAATTTTAGAATGTCAAACTTTAAACAGAATTTTACAACGTCAAATTTTAGACAGAATTTTAGAAGGCACAGATAAACATTATCAAAGGCAAAGTCAGTAGGACAAGCAAAACATGGCCATAAAGTCATCCCCTACATACAACAGTGTAATTGGCTGATAACATTTTCCCAAAAATCATGCTCTCCTGTTTCTTACCTGAGCCAAATCCTCTGCAGACGCATCTTCCGCCTTTTTCTTGACATCTTTTACCTTGGCCATTTCTTTCCAATGTTTTGGACCAGACCAACGGTACAGTTTGGAAATAGCCACCAGTGTTTGCTCGTGAAAGAGGCGTATTTTAGATGTTTTGTTTATAACTGGATTGCACACAACCTAAACATTGGAAACAAGAAATAAAACACATACATCCAAATATCAAGCACTACAAAACAGCATTAAAAATTCATAAGCCTTGTTAATCACCGAAACTGAATACTTGTTCATGTAACTTGGCTTCATGGGTGTCAAAGGCAACTCCAAAAGGAACATCATCACTCTGCTAGCAGGATTACAATCATTTCCACATTAGTCTCCAAACCAAACATGTATATAAATAGATATAACACCAATTGATTTATAATTATTTAAATCGTGAAACAGTCTAAGAAACTGGAATCACAACAGTTTTTTGAAAAGTCGGTTAACCCAACAAAACTTGAGCTCACCCTTTTGTGCAATGCTGAAATGAAGAGCACAATCACTGACGCCTGATCTCCATGTAAATCAGCCTTAATCTTATTCAAAAATCCTGTGACAAACAAAAAGTCACAAGCATCGATTCTAGTGGCAGCGAAAGACAACCACAAAACCTAGAAAAAGTCAGAATTCTGTCTAAAGAGGCGGCTACACTGCTGGTTTGAACCAGTAAAATGTGATTTCTCACTCAAATCATTTCACTTTATATATTCATCAAGCAAATTGTTAAGTACCAACGGTGATCACATGAAAAGTGAAACTCTGAAGACCTATTAAATCTACAGATGCTTAGCTAATAAACTACAGTAACACTTGGTCAATACTTAGCAAAACCTGCTAAACAATTCAGAACTGACATCAGTCTACTCAGCAAACTCCTCATTCTTGGCTCTACTAAAAAAACTGTGCACTACCTGTAACTTCGAGAAGTCTCTTCACAATCGAACTGTCATCACAATTAAGAAGAGAAACAATGAATTCCACCAGACAAGTCTTCACGTCTTCCTCATCCTACAGATAAACACCGGACAGATATAATATACAACACAGAGTTTAGCGCTAAAACAAATTTGTTTATTCCAATTTCATGCCTGTAGCAAGCAACCATGATTGCACAATCAGTAGTTTTATTGCTGTTTTGCAAGACTGAAAAAACTACTGATGATACGATTACTATTAGGAATATGCTTTAAGTATGCTGTTTAATGAGTAACAGATCACTTATATAAATTTATGTACAGTAGAAAATTTTATGTATATGTAGCAACCTTCAGTAACAGCAAGAACCTCACACACAAAATTTAAATTTATATGTAGAAAATACACAATTCACTGTTAACAGTACATTACAAGTATCTTATGCTATGAAACACATAAAATAACTTGCATTATATTATTATAATAATATATTAAATTCTCTTTAAGGTCAAAATCACTTTAAATTCCGATTTCTGCAATCGATTTGCCAAGAAACCGATATTAAAAGCCCTACAAGGTATCAACGATAGTCAAAGATCCAAGACTTGAAACTTATCATCAAACATTGTGACAACTAGTAATATAAACAGTGCCAGCACCATAGCTCAGTGAAGGTTGAATCCAGAGGTAAACTAATACACTTAATCAAATCATCCGAATTCCACAGAATTAAAATGAACAGCTATCACATTCATACTAGAAAAGTAAACTCACATTCATATCTTTTCGATTTAAGAGAGGCAGGAGGCTTGAAGAATTCACTTCAACCCAAGTCATGACCTCTCTGGCAGCCCAAGAGCCCTGCATCACGCTGGCCATCATGAGTCGCAGAACGGCCTTGATGTGATTGGATTTATTCTTCATCGCCAAAAGTCGGCTGATCTTTGACGCAAAAGCGGACGTCAACATTTGACGAATAAGTCCATGCATCGCTTGCCGATATTTCTTTAGATCCTTTGCCACACGCATAAGAATCAACCGAAGGCATTCGACGACCAGGAAGGCCTTCAAAGACAATCAGGCAATTAATCATTGTCTCCAGATTCAATCAGTTCATTATTTACTCGATCTCTTGACAGAGGTTTTTTAAATTTTCAATAAGTGACACAATCCGTAATTTAAGAATATCAACCATTAAATTAAACATTTGTTGAATCTAATGTATAAATTTGGATCTTGATGTATCAACCTAAAAACTGGGAGAGTTTTACTTCATCAGAACTAAGCTTCATCAGAACTAAGAGCTATTTTCATTGGAGACAATGAACTGTACTGTAATAAAACACAAGATGTCATAGATCAAGGATTGACCATTGGCAGTTAAACTGCAGCATCAATTACAGATTATTCCAGTGGTAGTTTCAGATGGTTCGACATGATACGAGAGGACTGTCGGGAGATGGGTTGGTCCGTACAGGAGGCTATATACAAAGCCCAAGAAAGAGACAAGAGATAAGTGGAGATTTTCCATAGCTGGGCAGCTGTCACGTGCGAAAGCAACGTCAAAGCCATAAGTCAAGTAAGTCAAGTCCAGTGGTAGCACATTAGAGAAAAGCATTAAAAATACAGGGTATCACTTTGAAAACCTAAACGTTTCAAGATGCTGTTAGTAAATACAGAATTTACAACCAATGTTCCCACCTCATTTGTCTTGAACTGTTCCGCAGAAAGCAGCTTCAGAATGTCGGAGCAATCAGCGGACACACGACAAAAGTCGTCAACGATGTCAAAGTCATTGTCACCTGGATATTGTTTTGCTTGGTCTATGAACTTCTCCAACCCTAAACATAGCAAAAAGTAATCCTATATTGATACTTTTATTCACCTCCAAATAGCCAAAATCTGCTTGGATTTGCAATGAAAAAACCTAATTATTAACATCTTGTAGATCTCTGCAGATTGTAGAAAATTTTACCAAAAGTAAAATAATCTCTGAAATGCCAGATCTAGGCCCTTGCTGTCACCTTTAATCGCTTTGTCTTCTCCTCCTGTGTGTTACGCAACTATGGTGTCACTCCGGACCAGGAGCTCTGACACTTAAAACGCACCTCACATTTCGCTCACTCAGCCCAGCCTGCTATTATCAACAGTGTCATCTATCGTTTACTCCTACCACCTTTGCCACCAAATTTGTCCATTCTTTTGTTACCATTAGACTTGACTACTGCTGTTCTCACTGTGCGGGTTTCCCAACAACCAACTAGTCTGTTCAATTCTGTTGCTGCCTGTTAGGTCTCACCTCTGCCTACCTTGTTGAGCACTGTAGTCCATCCTTAATGCTCAAGGTACATCGCTACCTCCACTCGACTGAGTGAGGTTTCCTCTCTGCTCCTCTTGCTCGCACCTCCACCAGGTAGGGCTGTGCCTTCTTGGTTGTAGACCCCTCAATCAGGAATGGCCTTCATTGGTGCTCCACCTCCTAAATAGGTATGTAAGAGATGCTATATCAATTCTCATAATGACTGAATGAATAGGTAAAGTAGGCAATGCAAGGTATGAAAAGTAAGTCATCTAAGACACAGCTCAAGAAGTGTAGGGTAATAAGGGCAATATCTCAGTGGAATTTAGAATTGGTAGTCCCGAAGACTGTGCGCCTGTATACAAAACAATATGGTTATCAACTTTTGACTAAAATAGAGTGCTGCGACCTATCGTCCGCATCTCATGATGTGATGCACTCAGTAAGTAAGTTAAACGGCCAGGATAATAAAATGATGAGAGAAAATATGCAATAAATACGAGTAAATAGAAAGTTTGAACACTGAATAAGCCTGCGCTTCATGAACTGATTAGGCTCTTTTGAAGTTAGAAGTTGATGTGTTTTGCACTTTGGCCCGTTAATTTCGAACGGATCCGAATGAGACCTCATGACATGAAAGGCCACTTTCGACAATATAATTTAGAACATTTAATCTTCACCCTTAAAGCTCTTTTCGGAAAGTTTTCCTATTGCTGTAATTCAACAAAATGTCCTACTTATTTACTTAGAACATGTGCCAATTTCTTGTAAATTACTTACTTACGAATCGCATTGCATTGCAGGGTGCAGCTTATAATAAGGCCCAGCAGCCCCTTATTTCAGTGATTTCTTGGGTGGCCATACTGTTTACATGGATAGGCATGCAGTCTTCAAGATTGCCTTAGAATTTTAGAATAATTAGAAAGCAGTTATTCATTCGAATATCTAACAATTTAAAATAAATAAGCGTTTCTAGCCTTACATTAACATGTTTTAACTTTAGCGATATTGGCCTATGACCATTATCTGGTGTGTCACCAAATTTGATTGTAAGCTTAGGTGTGTCGTGCACGGAAAAAGGTTAAGAACCTCTGGGATACATCACATACAAACGCAGTGCCTCTTAGACGCTGCTCCTGCATATTTGCAAGAGCTCTGTTTCTACTATGGTTGTACAGGGACGTTGTGCTCTACGTACTTCCATTCATGGTGAACTCCTCATTCCCCGAGCACGAACTGCTCTTAGACAGCAGGTGCCGAGCTTTCTGTCATTGGCAATATGGTATGGAATAGGCTTACAATGTCTATGCGCTTTATGCCCAGGGTTTGCTCAGATGCAATTATCGTACCCTTAAACAGTACTTTTCAGCCGAGGTTGGATCGGGAGCGCTTCTGAGTAGTAACCTTGAAGGGGCGCTATATAAATATCCATAATGAATAAACACGTGGTTGTCGGTAACATACCCACAAATGGATTGCTTTTCAAACATGCTCTGAAATCGGATCCAGAGAATTCGGTTTTCTTCATCTTATTTCGAGACGAGCCTACATTATCACTGCTACGATTTTTCCTTTTCAGACCACCCATCTTCATATATAACTTTAATTTCCGGAATAAATTAAAATTAATGTTTAAATCCTCTAAACTTCTTAAAGAACTTGCAACACGACGATGTAAAGCTAACTCGGATGATTCGGCAGGTGCTTCTGACGTCATTGAGCAAAAGATCGAACGTTTTAGGCCTAGTTTTCTCAACGTAGAAGTTTAGTGTTCAAATATTATTATTGAACGTGCAAGCAAAAGAAAGACACATTTGGAATCAAGGAAAAAATTGACGAAAACGTGTTAGGCCTATAGGAGGATCAACTGAATTACAAAAAATGACGAATCTACACAGGGCCGGATTTACATGTAAGCCAACTAAGCCCGTGCTTAGGGCCTCCGGAACCTGGGGGGCCTCCAAAAGTGAACTAAAGAAAAAAACTCAGTGGCTTATAAATCATAACTTATAAATTATAAGCCACTGATTTTTTCTTTAGTTCACGATTGATTAAAGAACTGAATTTCATCTTACTTTTTTAATAGGAGTTGATGCGGCTAATGCGTAAGATCCATGGTGTACACCATGGTAAGATCGAACACACTTGCTCTTAGTCTCAGTTCTTTAATAATTAAGTTGAACGCTTGCGTCTCATCGATATTTATATTTCGTCTGCTGCGACAACCGATAGAATCATTATTACCCAGATAACCAGCCACGTCGGATTGACATCGGTGACTCATCAACAAACCCATCAGAATATGACGTCTGTCCGCCATCTTCCCGTTAAGCGGGTGCTCATCGTCACGCGTGTTTTAATGACGTCAAAACGACGAGTTTTTACGACGTCGAGCCGACGTCGTAAAAACTCGTCATATCGACGTAATAAAAACTCGTCGTTTTGACGTCATTAAAACACGCGTGACGATGAGCACCCGCTTAACGGGAAGATGGCGGACAGATGTCTTATTCTGATGAGTTTTATGACGTCAATCCGACGTCGGTTTTTTACGTCAATCCGACGTGTCTAATTCACGTTGGTTCGACGTCTGATTTTGACATCTATCCGATATGTCTCTATTCAAGTCGACTCGATGTCGATTCCCAAAATGTGGGCCTAGGCTTATTCCATTATCTCTAACTCGGTCCAACATCCACTGTCAACAATTTGGGAACTGATTTCACATGGAATCCTACGCTTGTGGCAATGCTCATATGAGGACCTTTGTGAAGAAGCAGAGACACCTGCTGTTATACCTTGTGGTTGTTGGCTAGTACTATTAAACCATACATGAATTATAAGCAGCCTGGACCAACAACTTATGCACACTTCAATCAATCAATCAATCAATCAAATATTTTTATTTTGCAACCAAAAGTATACATGATAGGTTTACACATCTTGCTCATTGGTAACAAACGGGGAGGCCCTAAAGTGATAAAATAATCCCACTGTCTAGGGACACCAACTAATATATTGAGTTGACGATGTGAGTTGGCCATGACGAAATCTTTGCAAAATCAACATAGTGAATGACAAAAATGACAAAGCACAATCAAGCAACTTATGCTAGAAAACGTATGAGAAAACACAACAAAATTAATTGAAACTGAAAAGCTCAACGTTGCTGAGTCACAAGCAATTATGAAAAAAGAACAAAAACTTAACTAACGAGCAGACACCCACTGCAGTGCATACATCGAACGAACAGTCCTTTACTCTTATTAGGTGCCTTCTATTAGAAATGCGCTAAGTTTCTTCGTAAAAACCCAAATACTGGGGCTCAATTGTTTTTCCCAAGTGGTGACCCCAGTAGATTTAATAGAAAACAGGGGTGTGTTAGTGCGAGCATAGATTCAGCGATACGAAAAAGCGTATCTTGTAAAATGATTATGAACCTGGGAAAAGAGCTGTAAATAATTGTTGTATATACATGGCAGAATAAAAATAACTACAAGGGTACATGGGGTTAAAAAAAAGCAATGCTGTCGGGCAGCTACCCAGCTAGAAACCCTAACTGTAGGTGAGAATTTTTTTTCCAGTGCTCGCCTAGCGGTTTACACTGCTAGTTGACTCCCATTCTGTTTTGGCCACATTTGCTGGGTCAGATGCATTTCTTTTTACGCCACTCACCACATCAAATTTCAAACAATTTATTTTTATAGCAACTAAAGACATGCAGTAGCACTCATGCAGTAGCACATATTCAAATGGCAAGAGACTCCAAAGAAATCTTACAACCCCGCTAAATAGAAGGATCCTACTTAGTTGGGTCGTGACTTGTTATACCTCTTCAGAGTCCTCTGTGTAACCGAAAAAATCATTAATCACCAAACGTACAGATTGAGGAAGCAAGCCAATATTACATCAATAGTTTAAACCAAATATTTAAAAAAATCAAGAACATAAATCTTAAATAGAGATATGGCACATAATCTTTCTATACAAGATGATAATGCTGCAGTTAGCATACAGTAATCTTTTATATGGTGTTGTTTAACTTTATACAATCAATGTATGAATGTACATATATATATATATATACACAAACATATATTTATATATATATAGTTAAGGAACAGATTATAGATTACTGTATATTACACCAACATTACACAATGTATGTACAGGGTGGGCCATAAGAAAGACCCCCCTAGGTTTTTTTGCCAATATCTTGACCAAAAGTAAGAATTTTGAAATGAAATTTTAGTCTTATAGACAATTCATATTTACACATGATGGCCAAATTTCATCAAAATATTTCAAACAGAGAAAAAGTGATGCCACCATTATGGAGGCCACCCACCGTTTTTTGACGATTCAAAAACGTAACGCAACAAAAAGTAGCTTTTTGCCAATATCTTGGCCAAAAGCAAGAATTTAGAAATGAAATTTTAGGGGTTTATAGACAATTCATATATACATATGATGGCCAGATTTCATAAAAATATTTCAAACAGAACAAAAGTTATATCACTTTTAGTGAGGCCACCCTACGTTTTTTGATGATTCAAAAAGTTTTTAAAAACGGTGGGTGGCCTCCGTAGCAGTGGCATAACTTTTGTTCTGGTTGAAATATTTCGATGAAATCTGGCCATGATGTGTAAATATGAATTGTATATAAGCCTTTATAATTTCATTTTGAAATTCTTACTTTTGGTCAAGATATTGGCAAAAAACGTAGGGGGTCTTTTTTTTAGCCCACCCTGTAGATATATAATCACAGCATTTGAACATCACCTCAAAGCCAGTGTTTGCCAAACTTCTCTGGTCGCTACCCACTTGTAAATGTCGTGGACGTCTCGAGAACCAATTAATAAAATTGAACTTGTACTTAAAATTTGCTAAATTTACATGGAAATATGCTGATTTACAGACGCTGTTTAAAAATTTGCATATTTGAGACATTAAAATGAAACTACGACAGCCAGTCATAGGTCAATCACATTCAAATGTTGTTTATAACATGAATTTTTAGATTTTACGAATAAATGATGAAAACTAAACATATCCCGAAAACTAGGGCAACACACTTGACAGAGCTTTGCGACCCAGTTTTGGGTCTCGACCCACAGTTTAAAAAACTCTGCACTAAGCAATCTTCAAAAGCGTTCCAGCAACACTACCTAGGACAAAGTGACAGCAATGTTCTTTTTAAAACAATGTTTCGAGCCAGAGCTTTTTGACCATTTCATGGGAAAGGCAGGCCTCATAAAAATTAAGTGTCCATGGTTATTGTTAAGTAGGAAACTGAAATGCCTTTTTTTTATTCTTCGTACCATTCTCTTGACACACCACGAATGCACTGTTCCATGTTTTGCAGGCTTGTTTGCACCTTCTTATTTATGCGTTGAGTCACAAGGTTGTCCATGAAAGTAGTCCGTGGCGGTGCGGGTCGAGTACGGTAGTAGAACTTCCCTATACAGTAAAAAGAACACAAAGAAAACATCATGTTAGAGGCATCAAATTCAAGGGTATAAAAACTTCAGATGATTAGGGCTGAATCGCAGCCATGCAGGAATGAGTCTTTATACAGCAATTGCGCAGGTACTCAAGTGCAGCTCATGAAGTGATTTGAATTTTCAATCTTAGGTACATGTGCTGAGAGCACAAGGATTCAAAAGCAAATTTTAGCCAGCAAGTTCATAATTATTTGCCATTATTTTTAGTAGAGCAAAAGTGCACAACTGTCCTAGACCAAGAATGCAATGGGTTGCTGCCATTCTATGAATAAAGCTGAACTGATAACATTAAGATCGTTGTGCTATTAATATTTACATGGGAACTTCAGATGTGAGAGTTATTGACATCTTCCGTGTCGCTGCAATTCAAGGAGTTTCGTTCCTTTGTTGAACCTCGGCTATGGCGGCCACCATCACGGTCACATGCTGTGCGCAACCATTCCATGATGATGTTATCGATATCCGCATTTGTTGCACTTCGAGTCAGTCGGTTTGCCCTGACCGCATCTACACACAAACATAAAAACTAGAACTATAAGAATATTCCTTATTTGACTAATTGCTATCTGCATTTTGGAATGCAGACATAATAATAAACATACATAATACATTGAATTCATCAAGACATTGACATATAAAAAAGCCTATTAAAACTAAATTCAAAATTGTTGCAATACGGCATAACACAGGTTCTAGCTGGATCTGTTCAAAGAAGGGAGTATCCTCAGGTAAGAATGGAAGGCATAGTTAATGATTAGGCAAGAAACTAACCTTTATATCACCCACGTGCTATGTAAATTTTTCGGAATGAATGAATTATATATATATCATCATCATCATCATCATGTTCCTGATGCCAAGCATTTGGTAAACAAGGCTGATAATCTTTACGATACAAATTAAAATGATTTTTTCAAGAGAAATTAAACAATGGCAGTAATCCACCAAACATGAATGTGACATTACAGCTGAGAATGTGGTAATGTGCAATAATGCATCTGAAAATTTTTGAATAAACATATCTGCACAAATCATATCTGCACATAGCAAACCTCAAAAAATGTTTTCTTGTAACAATGCCACTACGCTAAAATATCGGAAGTCCTCATTAAACATGGTTTGAAAGCATAACTTGCATAAATGCGATATTGAATGACTAACCATGAAGAACTTCTTTCAGCTGCAGTGATTTGAAACCGTGTTTGCCACGCTGCCCACAGAAGCTGAATTGCCTGGCCAAGGCATTCATCATCACCGACCTCAACACGTTAACTGTGGTAGCCTTTATGGTGAGCCCGCCAATGAGCCCAAGATAATTTACCTGCAAACATAACGGTCTATCATGCTAACACAGTTTTTATTTTTCTCCTAGCTATGCTCTACCCATTGTACCAAAAATATAAATAAAGTGACATCGTCACCTTAAATAGAATGTTCTGGCACAAGCAGCATATATTGACAGTAAATCGCACATCATTAGATCTGTTTTGTAGCTACAATAAGCGCCTTTGTGAGATTCTTGTTATGTAAATGGCCATATACAATTACATACTGACAAATATATTGCACCACTTAGAGACATTATTTAAAGAATTTCCCATTCAAAGGCTGATCTCAATTATTGTCACAGTAGGAAAAACAACAGACAGATATGTAACAATAATTCAAACCATTGCTCAGCTAAGACTTGCTAATATGCTAATTAGGGGTGAACATACATCAGAATAATACCCACCAGCTGCAGTCTGTCCTCTGACGAACGCAAAAGTCGTCTTTCAAGCGCTAACAGCTGGTCGAAAGTCTGGAGTGGCAACGATACACCTTCAGGCAGCTTAGGTGTAGAAAGAGCCTGTCTAGCACCAACTGATCGCCCCTTCAGCAGCTCATCGATGATGTGTTGAGTCTGCTGTTGAAGCGCTTTCATTTCGTGCTTCACTTCAGTGACCAGAGTTATCAGCTTTCGACCTATACAAGAAATATCCAGAAACACACTGTGTAGTGATTCAAACAACAAATTCTTACCAAGATATGAATCATCAACTCACACACATTGTAATGACAAACCTGATCAATTCATTTCCGCTATTGGAGTCTGTCATCATTCACCATTCATTGCACTGAGCAGAGCAACAAAACTACCATTAACAAAATTCAATGCAAACTGACTTCATCGAGTCAGTATACTTTAGAAGACCTGCATGTTGGAAGCACTAGGCCTACTGTTGATTAAGCTAAACTATTGTTACCAATACTTTCCTAAGTTAAGTGTCTGTAGTGGCAGTCCTCGAGCATTTCATCACCTGCAGCATGGCTATGCATGCAAAAATTGTATTATGAGCTTTTTATGAACAATATTTAAAAACTTATTGCTCATAGTTACCAGTTTCCTCAGTCACTGGGCGATTGTCGCTAGGTGTAGGCATGGAGCTGTGAATAGGTGACACAAATGGTTGCAAAGAGTCCAAAAGAGATGTGCCAGGAGATGTTACTACCTTATCGGAAGAAGCACTCTTCGTAGACTTCGGTGTTACTGGAATGTCCATGATGATCTGATCTGTATGCAAAATGCGAAAAAACTTAGATTTAAAACTATATGTCAGTATGCATGAACGCGTGCACGCGATCTGTTTGCCTTCCCGTTAGAGAAAACGTGCTACACAATTACCTAAAAATAAAATATTTCTATGGGCTATACAGATTAAAATTATATAAGAAACCTTTCAGTATAATCTTCCTAGCTAGTTCTATATGTGGGTATTGTACCCATTTACAAATTACAATCAATCAGCGTGGGTCAAGTCGACGTAGCTAGGTCATAAACAATAGTTAAGCACGTGCAAGATGGCCAAGTGGCAAACTTCTTATTTTTTAACGATGTCTGCCCAATGTGATTGATAATTGTCTGAGAATATTATACAGAATGATTAATTAGATATATGCAACGCTGCTAACAGAGCTATAAATATTTAATAGGAACTCTGTACGGTATATTCCTCACCATGAAAAGACCCTCCCGATGCAGCATCAGTTTTCAAAAGGACCGAATCCGCTGCAGTATCAATTTACAAAGACCGATCGTCACCCGCAGATCATTGGCCACCGCACGGCCCACGTGATCTCCGTTATCCCAAACAGATGCCTCTAACGCCTAAGCCAGCGGCAACTGACCGAATAGAGACGAGAAATGGAGCACAGACGAGAATCCATCGAGTAGCTCATAGGACCGACGTCAATCCGTCAAGTGGTGGTTATCTGGGTAGGCTATATTGTTTAATGCGGAAAGTGAGGAAGAACACGTTTTTTGAATGTTTGAACGATGGTAAAATTAGCGTATTTAATTATTCGCCATTGCATCGGTTTCACGGTTTTCACCGTTTCAGTGCTTATCAGATCATTCTGATCCAAGTCGGATTGACGAAAATAATTCTTGCAACATAGAGGTCGGATTCATAAAAATAATTTTTGCTAAAATAGAAATGAGATTTATAAACAATCTCGCTGAAATCGAAGTTGGATTCAAAAATAATAATTTATAATTAAACAGAAGTGATATTGATGAAAAATAATTCCTCCTAAACAAAAGCTTCCGATCCAACTGGAGAAATGGTGAATTTAAGGAAATACTGTCATCAAGGTTTGTATGACATCATTTTCAGGGACGGCATCAAAAGCGATTTTCCTAACCTTGAAGTGGTGCTTCGTAGGCCTATGTTTCTGAGTCTAATGGTAGGTCTAACAAATTGCACTGTTCTCGCAGCTCAAGCGCATAAAAAAGCGAACTTCGCTCCACGAAGCACCAGAATAAACTCGATCTGCTCATTGAGCTTGCTTTTCATCGAATGCAAACAACTAGGCCTAGGCCTACGCAAAATTCCTTTTGATGACATTATCGCAGATTATGCAATGCAGCAATGCAGGAAAAGTTGATGTAAAATTTCATTGTGATTTCTAGTAGGCTATATGTATACCATAAAAAACTGGAATAAAACTAGTGTATCAATTACAATTCGACTCGTTATAAAGACTAACAGTAATACAGTACGGTAGTTGATCAAACATGGATCACTGGCGCAATATGCATTAGGAATAAACTTAGATCTAGAAATGTGCATTTTGTCTGTTTGTATCCTTAAGTGGGGCCTCAAAATTGAAATTGCTTAGGGCCTCACGCTGTTCAAATCCGGCCCTGAATCTACATTATAGCTCAGAGCTCATTCCAACTCAACTCTAACAATTTCGTCGAAACGGTCGAATGCTCCCACGGGCCACTCGAACAACGCTGAATTTATATAGGGCCTATAGAATAGGATGTCAGAATTTTGCTCCGTTCCGCATTCCCTGAAATCTGTAAATTACTCTCGCACGTACGTAGGCCCAACGTTTTTATTTCTTCTCACGTAGGCCTAATTGAGGCTTTATCGCTCGGACTCTTCTCGTCGCAACATCTTCCATTTAATAGGCCCTATACGAAACTGGCTGTGGTAACCGGCGTTGCCCGAAAAACATTAGTTTTTCGCCTGAGGCTGTGGGGTATCCGAAGTTGACCGCTGAATTTTGGGTTTTCTCCCTTCCGTATACCATCCCGCTCTCACCCTGATCCAGGACCTACCCTACCCCTCGCCCCACCCAGCTCCTCCCGCACTCACATGCACTCTCCGCTCCCGCTTCGCCCCCACCTCGCCTCTCCCTCCGCGCCATTCCGCCACACTCCGCTCCACCCTGCCCCGTTCCCACCCCGCCCACACTCTTCTGGGGTATTTGGCGCTGCCGGGTAAATTTGAGCTCTCATAATTCGCCTTTGCCCAGCACCGCCCCGGCCCACCCCAGGCCCCAAGGCCGTAGCCAGGATTTGATTTCGGGGGGTGTTTCACCAATTTTCCTTCTATTTTTTTACATTTTTCCATTTCGGGGGGTGTTTTCATGGTTTTACTTCATGGTTTTTACATCATGTGCTCGTAAATGCATTACATTATTTTTCACATTCTCCTTTTCGGGGGGTGTTCAAACACCCAAAACACCCCCCTAGCTACGGCCTGGCAGGCCCCACCGTACCCCGATCCCTACGTCCGCCCACACCTATCCCGACCCGGCCATAATTCACACTCAACCCGCAGCCCGCCTCCACCCAACCTTCATCCAACCCACCCCTCAGAGGTTCCCGGCGTTGACCGGGAGATTTATATTTTCGCCCTCGATCCTCACCGCTACGCCCTCCCGTATACAGACCCCGGCCCCACCTTGACCCCACCCCTCTGCGGTAACAGGCGTGGCCCGAAAAATTGTGGTTCACCCTTGCGTATTTTGGTTAACCCCAAAAATCAAACACGACACGCCCCTACAGCCCGGGGCTGGGTGTGTGTGCTGACTGTGGGCGTGATGGCACTGGTCGCACTTTATCTCTAGCTGCTACTAATTCTCATAGGCTATCTATCCGGTCTATATAATTATGCTATACTATCATCTTATTTTATCCTTATTTAACCTATACCCCGCAGTCGATCGAGTTGATCGATCGAGTCGATCATATCTCGGCCAAGTCGAGTCGATCGAAAAATCGTCGACTCGATCGACTTGCAAGTCGAGTCGATCGTGAGTCTTGCCAAGTCGAGTCGATCGAAAAATCGTCGACTCGATCGACTTGTAAGTCGAGTCGATCGTGAGTCTTGCCAAGTCGAGTCGATCGAAAAATCGTCGACTTGCAAGTCGAGTCGATCGTGAGTCTTGCTAAGTCGAGTCGATCGTTGTTTCATCTACTCGACCCGACTTAGAAATATTTTACTTAGCCTACTATTTCTTGAAGTCTCAAAGTGACCTATACAGTTTTTGCACACAAGTTCAGCTAACGAACCTTTTGGCAGCTGTCGATTTCGTGTTAGTGGAACTGTGAAAGTTGACTATTAGGCTATAATAGACGTGCGTTTTCGATTTGAGTTGAACGAATACAGGGTAACAGGAGCGAATAAAGAAATTTAGGAATGGGTGGACAAAATTTGTGGTCTTGAACCGACAGAAATTTTCCTTGGTCTTCCGCCGAAAGAATCTTTTTTTAGTCTTTCGCCCAAAAAACTTATAAAAACCCGTGGCGACTTTGGTTTTTTAAAATCTGATGACTTTTTAGTCATGTGCTAGGCCTACTTTCTCTCTCACCTTCCTGTTCCCGTTGCGTTGATTTACAGCTTATTTTTTAAACCTCATGGATGGAGGGACCACGTCATATGCGAATCTCTGAATGGAGTGGGGCATGGCCGGATTGGCCCCTTCCTCAATTGGATCCGCTCCTGAATTAGCATGATACAGATCTACTATTATATGCCTGTATATGCAAGTCATGTAGATGTTAATTTTTAGAATATAAAAGGAGACCTTTTATGACGTCACTTCGATTATGATACAATTCTACAATTAAATAAGTTCACTGAGAAAACGAAATTAGGCCTATTGTGACGTCACTTCGATCAGGACACAAATCTGCCGTCATATTATTTCATTAATGTTGAGAATACAGAACTATGCCTATGCCTATTGTAACGTCACTCTGATTATGATGCAATTTTGCTATTATATTATAATTAAGTTCACATCAAGAATTTTAAAAAAACAGCGCCAATTGTGACGTCACATTGATTATGGTACAAATGTACCAGACCTATTATAGAAGTGCATATTGAGCATATAAACAAGGTCTATTGTGACGTCACTTCGATTATTATACAGATCTACCCAGTGCCAAAAGTGTGGAAAAATAAGTGCCTGGACGCTCCTTACCTCTCCAAAAGAAGTGCCTGGACGCCCCTTGCCTTTCCAGTCTGTGCTCGCCAATAAGTGGCTGGACGGCGTTCAGATTTTAAAACAAGTGCATGGACGCCGTCCATGACCGTCCAGGCACACTTTAAGCCCTGGATCTACCAGTATATTATATTCGTTTTGCGAATATAACACGGGGTCTTTTATGACGTCAGTCACGTCACTTCTATTATAATACAATTCTACTATTAAATAAGTTCACTGGAAAAAAACGAAATTAGGTCTATATTGTGGCGTCATTTCGATTATGATACAGATCTGCTGTCATATTATTTTATTTTCATAATACAAAACTGGGGCTGTTTAAATGCAACATCGCTCTGACTATATTATTATACAAATCGACTATTATACGTTCAGTTTTAGAATATAAAACTAGGCCCATTGTGACGTCACCTAGATCATGATACAGACCTACTATTAAAGAAGTTTATTTTGAGAATGAAATAGTTCTATTGTGGCTAACCTCGATTAGGATAATGATCTGTTATTATAGAAGTACATTTTGAGAATATAAACTAGGCCTATTGTGACTAACTTCAATTATTGCACAGATCTACCGTGATAATTACTGAGTTTCATTTACATAATCTAAAACGAGGCCTATTGTGACGTCACTACGATTACAGTGCAAATCTATAAATTCACTTAGAATACGAAATTAGGCATATATTGTTACGTCACACAGATTTATGACACAGATCTACTATCGCTTAATTTCATTTTAAGATCATGTAACTGCAGATGGTGAGCAAGAGACAACACTAGGTCAAGTCGACGCGAAGTCGATCGAGTCGATCGTCGGCCGAGCCAAGTCGATCGAGTCGTAGAAAGGTCGACGAAGTCGATCGAGTCGATCGTCGGTCGAGCCAAGTCGATCGAGTCGTAGAAAGGTCGACGAAGTCGATCGAGTCGATCGTCGCACGAGCCAAGTCGATCGTAGCCCACGACTCGATCGACTGCGGGGTATAATTTAACCTACTGTAATTTAATTTGTACGTCTGCTTACAAATCTAATCCTATGAGACTATAGGCCTAGTTACCCTTTAAAAAATATGCAATATTCCTCGCCGAGCCCACACCGCTCGAGATCTGTACTTTTATTTTTTTAATAGTCCTATTATTAAAAATCTATCTGTCTATAGGTGCAAAGTTTCAGATCAATAGCTGCAAAACTGCGGACGTGCATTCTGGACAAAACATACATAGGCCCACACCCTATCTTCTAGAATAGGTATAGATTATGTGACTTATCGATGACACCAGGGTGAGACTTTTCGGAGGGATTGTAGGTCTCAACTCTCATCCCCAGTCTTTCTTAGAG
The DNA here is from genome assembly GCA_949752735.1 of Lumbricus terrestris. Classification (NCBI taxonomy): domain Eukaryota; kingdom Metazoa; phylum Annelida; class Clitellata; order Crassiclitellata; family Lumbricidae; genus Lumbricus; species Lumbricus terrestris. The sequence continues at coordinate 34,826,891 of OX457038.1, read as the reverse complement.
CCCCTAGTGAAGTGTGCTTTTCACACCCCAATTCCAAGTGGATCATTGTTCATCCCCACCCCAGTTATTTTCCACAATTCTCACTGTGGATGACGTTACATTAGGCCTATATAGGCTATATATTAACCGCGGTTGTGCGAATTCGCTTAATTCGCAATCCTCCGACAGTTGAGATCTGTGCCATGATATGATATACAATTCTACAATTAAATCAGTTCAATGAGAAAGCGAAATTAGGCCTATTGTGGTGACGTCACTTTGATCAACATACAGATCTACATGTACTATCATATAATTTCATTCATTTTGAAAATACAAAAATATGCCCATTGTAACGTCATTCTGATTATGATACAATTTTATTATAGAAAAGTTCACTTCAAGAATTAAAAGAACTTGGCCTTTTGTGACGTCACTTCGAGAATGACACAAATGTACTATTATAGAAATAGCCTACGTCTTGAGAATATAAGCAAGGTCTATTGTGACGTCACTTCGATTATTAGGCCTATACAGATTTTCCAGTATAGATTTCATTTTGCGTATGTAAAACTGGGCCTTTTATGACGTCACTTCGATTTTAATGCAATTCTACTATTAAACAAGTTCTCTGAGAAAACGAAATTAGGCCTGTTATGGCGTCATTTCGATTATGAAACAGATCTACTATCATATTATTTCATTTTCATAATACAAAACTGGGGTTGTTTTAACGCAACATCGCTCTGATTAAGATACAAATCTATTATTATACGTTCAGCCTGAGAATATAAAACAAGGTCCACTGTGACGCCACTTCGATCACGATACAGACGTAGGTCAACTATTAAGGAAGTTCATTTGGAGAATAAACTATGCCTATTGTGACGTCACTTCGATTATGACAGACCTACTATTATAGAAGAGTTTAAACAAGGCCTATTGTGACGGTACTTCGATTATTACACAGATCTACTGTAGCCTAATGATTATTGAAGTTCATTTTCAGAATCTAAAACGAGGCCTATAATTGTGACGTCATTACGATTTCAGTGCAAATCTACTATTATATAAATTCACTGAGAATGCGAACTTAGGCTTATTGTGACGTCAAACAGATTATGACACAGATCTACTATCGCATAATTTCATTTTGAGATCACATAACTGGAGAGGTCGAGCAAGAGACAAAACTAGGCCAAGTCGAAAAAGTCGATCGATCGACTGCGGGTAGGTCTATAGACGAACCGTCCTCTTGATAAACGGTCCGTTGGCGAATTGTCCGTTGATGAAACGTCCACTTGACGAACAGTGCTTTGACGAAAGGTCCGCAAATTAGCTCCAGCAACGTGACCAGTAGGAGGAAGAGGTAGAGGAGGAGGAGGAGGAGGAGGAGGAGGAGGAGGAGGAGGAAGAGAAGGATAAGGCTAAGGAAGCGGAGAGGGAGGAGCAGAAAGAAGAGGAAGAGGATAAGAAAGAGAAGGAGATAGGCGGAGGAGGAGGGAGAGGAGGAGGGAGAGGAAGAAGACGACGAGGAGGAGGACGTGGAGGAGGGCTGCTAATAGGTGTGTTAAAGACATTTACCAGAAAATTATATTTCTTACATACAATAATATTCAGAGCACAGGCATCATTCGTTTACAAAAGGATACAGGTATATAATACGTAAATAGTCATTTTAATTCTTACCTATAATCATAATAAAAATATGTATACGCAGTGTGTAGGCTATAAATAAAATTCTGTTTACATGTAGCCCACTATGAGTCCGGCTAGAGTTGCAATGAACGACGCATGCAGTAATATTATTGCCAGCAATTGTTATTTATATGTACGTAGAACCGCATTGTTGTCTTTCTTAAGTCGACACGCTTTCTCTTTGAGACGCGCAAACGTCACGCACTTCTGAGCACTCGTTAGTGTCATCCTACAAATAACCAGATTTCAGATTAAATGAACGCTATGACCCACAAACATAGCTATCCTGCGTGTCATTAATAATTACATAGGTGTTTTCGTAAAGATGGCTTTAATTGTCATAGGCCTAATATACCCTGTCATTAAGTCAATATTTCTTTGATGCTCCTGTTTGAATGGCCATGTTTGAATGGCCATGTTTGATTGGTTTGTATGGCAGAAAGCGACAAGAAAACCTGGCAACGCGTTGTGTAAAATCGCCTCATATGCATGTAACTTTAATTGATAATTGTAAGAAAGTTTGCATATAACTTTCTGAACACCTAATTTTTCGGGAGGGTGCACAGCTTTGTGACGTCATATTTGAAGGAGTATGACTTTTGTGACGACGTGTGACGAGTAATAGGGGTTCAAAAATCGTCCTAAATTGCGTGACGTCATTTATGGACGACCCCCTTGCCCAGCTCTTTCTTGTCTTCAATAGTGAATGAATTCTTGCTGTCTTAGGACCGGCAAGCATCTAAGCCAACTAGGGGGAGAGCGGGGCATAATGGGATAGCGGGGCATAACGGGAAACTTCATTATTGCCGATCTTACTTACTTTAAAAATACGAAAAAAATTCAAACGGAAGTAATGCATCTTTGAATGTGAAGGACGAAATCATTTTCGATTCCGAAGCGTCTTGCAGTTTTTATGATGAAAAGTTGATTTTCACGCTCTCCCAAGTAAGGTACGTCTATAATCCAGAAATTGTCTAGAAACAGTGGAGCTATATTAAATTTGGGTTATGCAATCCAAGTGTAGGGTAATATATAAAGTCACATATTCCCACAAAAAAATTTGTACAAGTCCAGTGTTTTGTTTCAAAATGGCGGGTTTACAATCGTGGTATATTGGGGCATAATGGGATACAGATATCCCATTTTGCCCCATTTCATGCTTCTACAGCTATTTTGTTCAAAATTTCTCATATTGTAATATTTCACGGGTTATATGTACCCCTCACGTCTCAATCATTGCTAACATTATAAAACGAGCAATAATAAAAATAAGTGGCACTTTTTTGAAAGCATAGAATTTTGCATGTTATGGGGCATAATGGGATAGGTATCCCATTTTACCTCAGGTGGTGGGGCATAACGGGATTTTGGGGCCTGTTGGCAAAAAAATTGTATCTCTTGTGTAGTTGATGCTTAAGTAAATTATTCTAGTCTATGTCGTACGTTATATATGCCTGCATAATGTGAGTACAAAAAAGCACTGATTTCTGACTAATTATATGGTGTAAACTTCAAAATGCCTTAAGTATCCCGTTATGCCCCGCTCTCCCCTACATTATGTGCTTATGTTAACATACTTGTCTGGACCAACAATTGACATGTCGTGCTCTAGACTTAATTATAGTAGACCTATGAGATAATAATCGCATTCTTAGCTGGTCATGCATAGGCCTACAGTCAACATACCGGATTCAGGTATTGTCTGAACGGCGACTTAATTTGGACAAGGTCGAGACCCAAAGTCTCAGACTGTTCGGAATGTTTATTAAACTTTGTCCTGGTTAGATCCCAGACGAAGAAGTGTACGAGACTGCAGTATTTACTTTTCAAAGTGCCTGCAGTTAATTTAAACCTGTTTGATCAGATGACCACATTTTGAATCTTGCGGGCCTATATATCGATCATCTGGTATTAAAGGGTCAGAATCTGTGTGGTCAAGCAGTCGTTATCGCCTGAATATATATATATATATGTATATATATAAAGCACGTATACTCCGCCACTGGTTGCTCTCTGTCAGTGCCAGTCCCATGCCTGGATAAAAAAAGGAGGGCGACACTACTCGATCATCTTTGATATGGCAGTGACGTTAAACATGTAACAAGAGAGTGCAAGTCCTACCCCTCCAAATGGCGTCCGTTGACCATATTTACTCCAGAAGGTGACCTTTGCCTTGCTCCGATGTCCAGTTCGCTGGTCAAACGTCATGCACGATTCGAACGGTGGACAGTAGAGGTGAAGACTGACCGCTTTGTCAGTGTGGCTCGGGTTCTCCACCCGATGTAGACCCATCGAATCTGCACAGTAAATAAAATAGATCAAACGAGTCACAGCCATCCCGTGACTAATTATTAGCTCCGTCAATGTTCGCACATTGACAGTGCCAGTCCCAAGACAGGATAAAGGAGGAGGGCGACACTAATCATCTTTGATAATATGGCAGTGTTGTTTAAGTATAGCGACAAGCCATAAACGAGTCAGTGGGTTGAATTCACATGAATCATAGAGCGATTTCCAACTGATGAAACTATAGGTCTATCTATACTCGTTAGGTCTATTATAATTGACAATTGACTAATTGCTATTTTAATTTATTTAACACTGCAGGGTCTTACCATATTAGCAGGACTACATGCTACAAGGAAACCATGCTACTCACATAATTATATGAAGCGTAGTTATGATATACCATTACATCAACCATGCATGCAGGGGAACTAATTAGGAGCTTGACCAGTCTGGATTCTGGAGACGATCTCGTATCGGATTCGACAGATAACGGGGAGCCACTGTATGTATACATGGTTTATTTGTACATATTGTTTATTTGTATTATTTTGTCGGCAAGTTTTCATTATGCTTTGTGACTTTGATGTCGGTCGCGTTGATAGGCCGTAAGCAGGTGCGTTTATATTATCTAAAATTTCTAAATCATTCATATTTTGTGGTATTTATTAGATAATAAAATTATTCAAATTCACACTCATATTCTTACACAGAACTTGAGTAAATCTTTCCAGCGTAATCGCCAGGCACATTGAAATTATAACCTGGCGCCATATAATTAGGCCCATATAGCCTAGTAGACTTTGCAATCATTAGCTTACAATCCCTTAGGCCTAATTAGGCCTAGGCCTTGGCTACACGTGTAACTGATCTCACTGGTATATGTAGCGTGTATATGAACTATGAAGGGCATATATACTACCATTAATGTAGGTGACTCCGTCCTTGTCATACATGTTGATGTTTTTGACGGTCATCGCTTGACCAGTGGCCTCTGCATCTGGCGCTGGCCAATCGAACATCGTTTCCTTCAACTGACCATCCAAGATCTTAACGAAGCAGTCAGCGTCGCTGTGGTCGTGAATGCTGCTTCCGTGACTTTCACCCCAACACAACGCCATCAGGTTGAACTTTCCATTTCCGCTGTCCACCAGATTCCTCGTGTATCTAAAAAACCAAATTCATAATTTTATACACACACGCTCACATTTGTGCATAACATACACAGGCTCATCTTGACATTATAGCCTATGCACAACATTATAGGCTTACACAATGTCCACCACATCAACTTCAAAAATGTCCTAAACGATTTTGACTAAAGTTTAAAGCGCTATAATTGCGTGGTAACAATGTATACCCTATAGGCCTATATACGAAGCATTGAAGCATCCTGATAAAAAGGCTGAATGGCGTTCTGATAAAATGATAGAATATGCATAATTGTTTGTATGTGCACTTTTTATAGAGCCTCTTCAAGCTCTCTACTCAGAGGCGCTCCCGAATGCAGAGCGGACACTGCATCGGAGTTTCACGCCGAAGCGCTGAGCAATTGTGAGTGATCGAAGGACTTGCCCAAGATCCTTACGCGGCGAGGTGGATTCGAACCTCGAACCTTCCGGCTTCAAGACAACGACGCCACCACTACATCACCGCGCCCCACATTAATAGTCTTCTTCTTCTTTTCCTTCCGGCTGGAATTAATCCCTCGCAGGGGATGGGTCAGCCACTCGGATCAGAATATGCCTAATAGTAATACAATAGTACCGTATAGGTCTTATACGCCTATACGTATAACCCACATTCATAAAAGGTGACGCCAATATGATCTTTACGATCAAACGTAGGCCTGTAATAGTGTCAATAAACTGAAACAAACAACATTCATAGGCATAGGCTACATACATGTGCATATTGTGCATATACATATAGGCCTACATACCGATTACCGATAAGCCTAAACATAAGTGATTAATTATAATTGTATTTATATATTTATATTCATATATTTACATATTATAGCCGATGATTAAATATAGGCCGATGTACATGCACAGTTTCACACTCCAATAGCGCCAACACAATGGCTTAGGCCTACGTGGATTTAACTTGTAGGGGTTATGGCAACTTTATGGGCCCTATACAGAACTAGTCACTCATATGGATTGAATGTGCAATCACCATATAGATGGTCCAGTGCATTTATGCAATGATGAGTGATGATCGACTTAATCTGTGCTATCCAAGTACATGTAGGCCAACATCTACACATAATGGCAAGATCAGGCCTATAGGCCTACCGATGTTTGTGAGATTTCGAGACTCTTGCCCTGTGGCTCTGAAGATAATGGTTCAATTTCTTCGAATGAAATTTGTTCTGCACGTAGGCCGCCTAACGAAACTTTTTACCAGCGGTCGAAAACGGAACAATGCATGTTTATGGTGTTGAACAGCGCCTTGATGTAAACCGATCTAATCGCATGACATAAGAAATAGCTAACGATCTGTCTTTAACTTTCTTCTCCGCTTGTATATAGAAAGACAGACAGATGCATACAAGTGGAGAAGAAAGTTAAAGACAATGTGAGCAGTTTGTCTGTCTGTCTGACTGTCTGTCTGTCTGTAGGCCTATCAGTGGCGTAGCCAGGAATTTTTCATGGAGGGGTTTATGACCGAAAACCCTGTTTTTTGCTATTTTTTCTTACTTAAATGGAAAAATAACCTTAAAAAACCTTTTTTCGGAGCCAATGGGGGGGGGGGGGGGGGGTTTAACCACCGAAACCCCTCCATGGAGTGTAAAAATTAACCGGATAAATATTATTGTACTCAATAGTAATTTTGTAGCCCAACTGGTCTTACAGGCTACAGCGCACAGAAAGGTGCGAGAAAACAAGAACGTCAACGAAATGACTAACTTGACCTAATATGATTTAATCTGTGATACACAGGCTACACAGCCTATGCCTAATTATAGACTTGTTTTTTTGCGACGCATAACTTCGACACAACTACAGCAGACGCGTGGAAATTTTACAGTCCTTCGACGCTTAAGTAACGACCTATAATATGGCGTAATGTAGGCCTATGATACCTATAGGTCCTATAGACGGCTCAAGGGCCAAGGCTACGCCTATGCCTGTTGAATGTAGGCCTACTTATCGCTCCCGTCCTGCAATGGTCTTATAATTCCGCTTCGTCGTGGTGCAAGAGGTCAGTGGCGTAGCCAGGAATTTATGATGGAGGTGGGGTTTTATTGGCTGGTGGATGCCCTTTTTGACACCAGTCTAACAGTATTACAGTAAATAAAAAGGGAATAAAGTAACAAAGGGAATAAAGTAGGAAAAACAATTGTTACTACAAGCAATAATATTGCTTTGTTTATTCTTATTTAAGTGGATAAATAGCATTTAAAAAAATTTTTTCCTAGGCCAATGGGGGGTTTAACTCCCGAAACCTCCACATTGTCTACGCCATGCACTGCAAGAGGGTATGGGCCAACGCATAGAAATAATCAGGGTATACTTATTCTGGGACACATACGGGTTCACCTACTTCAGATCTGCTGTTGTGTATATATAGTTTCCTTACATAACATATAGTTTCACAATAATTAACCTTGAACAGAGGTCAGTATTAAAGATGTTTGTTTACATATGTGCAGATCGACTTAATCTGTGCTATCCAAGTACATGTAGGCCAACATCTACACATAATGGCAAGATCAGGCCTATAGGCCTACCGATGTTTGTGAGATTTCGAGACTCTTGCCCTGTGGCTCTGAAGATAATGGTTCAATTTCTTCGAATGAAATTTGTTCTGCACGTAGGCCGCCTAACGAAACTTTTTACCAGCGGTCGAAAACGGAACAATGCATGTTTATGGTGTTGAACAGCGCCTTGATGTAAACCGATCTAATCGCATGACATAAGAAATAGCTAACGATCTGTCTTTAACTTTCTTCTCCGCTTGTATATAGAAAGACAGACAGATGCATACAAGTGGAGAAGAAAGTTAAAGACAATGTGAGCAGTTTGTCTGTCTGTCTGACTGTCTGTCTGTCTGTCTGTCTGTAGGCCTATCAGTGGCGTAGCCAGGAATTTTTCATGGAGGGGTTTATGACCGAAAACCCTGTTTTTTGCTATTTTTTCTTACTTAAATGGAAAAATAACCTTAAAAAACCTTTTTTCGGAGCCAATGGGGGGGGGTTTAACCACCGAAACCCCTCCTTGCCTACGCCACTGAGGCCTATGTATTTAGAAACCCTCTTGGCTATTGGCATATAATTCACATACAATAAATATAATTGCATAGGCCTATATTCGTTTTATTGACAAAACAACCGGTCGTCATAATGCGACAGTAACTAACAAACTCACAGAGAGCAGCGGATAAAGCCTAATAAAATAATGTTCTTATACAGCATTCGTGTAATGAAGTCGAAAACGGATAACATAATAATAATTATATAGTCTGAGGTGTTTATATACTCTTCGCTAAAAACAACTGTGGAATATCAATTGGTTCTTATGCACGCTAACATGCGAATTAGGCCTACGTGACTGCAGTTTAACTGCTCGCAGGCTATTATGCGTAGACCTAGTCCTTAGTTTTTAAACTGAAACAGCGAAATCAGGACAGAAACAGAAAAACTCAAAAGATCGTATACATGTACAAGAGAAGCGCATCGCCGACACTTGCATCGTCACAAGCATCGTCACAAGCATCGCCGACACTTGCATCGTCACAAGCATCGTCACAAGCATCGCCGACACTTGCATCGTCACAAGCATCGTCACAAGCATCGCCGACACTTGCATCGTCACAAGCATCGTCACAAGCATCGCCGACACTTGCATCGTCACAAGCATCGTCACAAGCATCGCCGACACTTGCATCGTCACAAGCATCGTCACAAGCATCGCCGACACTTGCATCGTCACAAGCATCGTCACAAGCATCGCCGACACTTGCTCCGTCACAAGCATCGTCACAAGCATCGTCACAAGACAGTGACGCGTACGATTAGGCCCACAAGGCCACAACCTCTGCACCCGGAAAGGCGATTTATTAAGACAGAAATTTAATTAAACCAAACCCACGAGAGTAAGAGATTGTTACAGATGTGTTTCTGTATACCCGGCAGTCTAAGTTTCGAAACGATAAGAGTCAATTTTGCGAAGAAACACGACGAAAAGCGTACATATTTATTTTATTTATTTATTTCTCGCATTTGCTATAGCGCCCCTTCAAGCTCACTGCTCAGAGGCACTCCCGACTACAGCGCGGACACTGCAATTCCGAGGTCGTCGCCGTATTTTCGCAGCTATTCACCTGGTTAAGGGCAGCTAGATAGAGTGCCACCTACAAAAAAGAAATACTACTCTTCACTCATTCACTCCAGCTCCTCCAACCCTCGCCACCTCTGGAGAGCTGTCAACTCTCTTCTTCATCGCAAATCGTCCTCCCCACTACCGAGCTCCATTCCACCCCCCTCTATGGCCGATACATTCTGTTCATTCTTCTCGGACAAAATCTCATCCCTCCACTTCACATTGCAGTCCCTTCTTGATTCACAATCCTCCAACACTGATCCACCTCCATTTCCAAATCCTGCTCCTCCTGTCTCTCAGTCATCCCTTCCAATACTTCATCCTGCCTCTGAAGCTGAAGTGTCACTCCTATTAAATTCTCTTCCTAACAAACAGTGTGAATTAGATCCCATCCCAACTGCTCTTCTAAAAGACTGCGCCTCCGTCCTCATTCCTATAATCACTAAAATTATCAATCTTTCACTCTCCACTGGCAACTTTCCAATGGTCTTCAAGCAATCTCTCGTCACTCCTCTTCTGAAAAAGGCAAATCTTGACAAGGAAAACCTATCAAATTATCGACCCATCTCCAACCTTTCTTTTCTATCGAAATTAACTGAACGAATTGTCCTTGCCCGCCTAAACGATTACCTCTCTTCTAACTCACTCCTCAATCCCCACCAATCTGGCTTTACTAAACACCACTCCACAGAAACTCTACTCGTCTCTCTCTAAAATAAACTGGTCTCGGCAGTCAGTCATCAGCAAGTCTCCTGCCTCTGTCTCCTTGACATCTCCGCTGCATTCGACACCATCGATCACAGTCTCCTTCTTAATCGACTCTCTTCTTCTTTTGGCGTTTCTGGCGCTGCTCTACTCTGGTTCGAGTCCTACTTGTCTTCCAGATCTTTCTCTGTTAAAGCCTCCAGTCCCTGTTCGAAACCTCTTCCACTATCTTGCGGCGTTCCTCAAGGCTCCGTCCTGGGTCCACTTCTCTTCATTCTCTACACCGCTCCTTTAAGTCATCTCATAAAATCCTCGTCTGTTGACCACCATCTCTATGCAGACGACACCCAACTCTTCATATCCCTTTCCCCAGGCTCTTTCTCCACCTCCATTGCTGAACTTCTCAATGTGGTCAATCTGATCTCTCAATGGATGTCGTCCAACCTCCTCTGCCTCAATCCCTCCAAAACAGAGTTCATTATTCTAGGCCTTCCTGACCAAATCAAGAAAATCCCTGACCCTTCAATACACCTATCGACTAACTCTTCATCTCTTACCTTCACCTCTGATGTTCCGGTCCGCAATCTTGGTGTAATGTTTGATTCACACCTCTCCTTCTCTAACCACATCTCTAATCTATCGCGCTCCTGCATCATGCACATCCGGTACCTCCGACGCATCCGACCCATGCTTGATTTCAAAACTGCCTCCACCATTGCTACGTCCATCGTCCACTCAAAGCTTGACTATTGCAATTCCCTGTTCTTAAACCTTGATTCCACACAACTTAAGCGCCTCCAACTCATACAAAATTCTCTTGCTAGAGCCGTCACCAGAACACCCAGACATCATCACATCACCCCATCCTCAAGTCTCTTCACTGGTTGAAAATCCCAGAGCGAATTCACTTCAAAGTTCTCTCCTTAACATACAACTCCTTACAATGCTCCCAGCCCAGATATCTTCGCGAACTGTTCACCATCCAGCCTACCCGTTCTACCCGATCATCCGCCTGCCTTACACTCTCTCGACCGCCGGTCACAAGTCATCTCAAGTTCTCCAACCGAGCCATATCCAACTCAGCACCACGCCTTTGGAATGATCTGCCTGCTGAGTTCCGATCCTTTTCCTCCTCCGTCATTACTAATCACACACCATCACCTTCCTCAGGCTCCTCTACCCATCACACCTCGGGCCTTTCACTCGAAACTAAAGACACTACTTTTCAAGAACTCTTATACTGTTTCATCTGATCCCCCATCCTCAAATTCCCGGCTCAGACGACACCCACCTTAGTAGCTGTTCCACACCTCTGATCATACGGTACCTCGACCCGGACCACCATGGACTACTCTTACGGACAACCCTTTTGACTCAACGCATTTGATCCTGATCCTATGGTAACTCGACCCGGACCACCACGGACTACTCTCACGGACAACCCTTCTAACGTAACGCAGCGCTCGTGAATAAGCCGGTGCCCCGCGCTTGGCTTTCCAGTGGCGCTTTAGAAATTAGGAGATTACGATTACGATTACGATTACCTGAGGGGAGCGAGAAACCTAAATTATTTATCGGGCAGCGCCTTGTACTCCACCCAGCACGCACCTCCCCTAGAGATGTCTAGATTAATCACTGGTGTACTAATTTCAGGCGTTAGATAACATGCTTGCAGTTGCTTGTTACATGTTTAACGACACTGCCATATCAAAGATTATTAATGTCGCCCTCCTCCTTTATCCAGGCTTGGGACTGGCAATGGCAGACAGTGGCGGCGCTACAAGAGGCTCAGCCCCCCTAAAAAAAGGGCCATCCGAATTTTTTTACATTGAAACATCCACGATTTTCGGCTGACGGCTAAAAAAGGTCGTCAGAAATTTTGGCGGCGAAATGGAACATTTTTGCCGCGAGGCTTCAGCCCCCCCCGAAACTGAAATCCTGGCGCCGCCACTGATGGCAGAGTGCGACCAGTGGCGGGGGTTGCGGCTTGCAGTTTATAGAGCTCCGTTAATTATTATAATGTCAATTCCAAATGTTACGTTTATTCGCGAGACACATGCATGGATGACATTGGATGCGTGGGCGGAGTTTATTAGGGGCTAGGGGGACTAACCCACCCCCAAGAAGACCCAGATTCAGTTTTTTTTACCGCGTAGACGGTATCTTTTCCCGGGCTTAGTCCCCCAAGAAGGTGCGACTCATAAATTTGTTCGGGGAAAATGGTTCTGTTCACGAACGCGAAACTTCCGAATGTCTATAAAAGGTCATCAACTTTTTTGACCAGAGAAAATATTTGTCGGCGCTGCTCGTTCTGGACCGAGTCTCAGCCCCCAACAAAGCCAAAGTTCTTTTGTAGCCCCCAAAACGGAAACTAAACTCCGCCCATGATTGGATGGGTCTAAACGCTTATAATTAATATCGTATTAGAAATGTCTTCACAATGTCATGATGTATAGGCAGAGCTTCCATCGATTAAAAGCAAATAGACGTATATAGGGTAGGCCTACCCCATTATTGCATTGTGCTGTGGTAGGCGCTATACCATCGAGCAAAGAATTCAGTTTTCCTGATTAATTTTCTGGACGTCGATTTATAGCCTACTCTGAGCCTGCATGCCACGCTGCTGCAGCTGACTCATCACGGTGCATATATAGTTATATACATAGACTATAAGTATAAGCATACACTTTGGGAACTCCTGTAGTGATTACCTGAGCAGCGTTTGCTATCTTACAAATCTTCTGTCCATAATTACTTTCAGCATTAGAGCCTATACGATGCTAATGCAGAATGCACCTCATGCCCTTAATTGTAAGGGAAGCGTTATTTCCGCTGTATCCTATTGAAATCGTGCCGGTGACACGAAACGGAGTATCCCCCCTGAAAGCTATCCAGGGGATGAATTAATCTATCCCCCCGGATGGAATTAACCGGTCTATACTATCCGGGGGGATAAACCATTCTATCCCCTTTTTTGAAAAATGCGCATAATAAAATAATTTATGCTGTAATCAAAATTTAAAGTGACTCCAATTGTTTTAAGTGTCCTAAGCAATGCTCAGATAGAGACAACTCGAATTTATTTAGTGATTCTGAGTGTTCTTAAGTGTTTTAAAAGTTTTAAGTGCTCTAAAAACAGGGCAAAACAAATTATCTAATAGGAATAAGCATATACCTGTTAGTGTCATTGTTCAAAACAAAGCAGATGAAAATTAATTTGCCAAAAAATACACGCGGAAGCGGTTTTTTCGACTTTTCTTAAATTTGGGGGGATACAATTAATACGGGGGATAGGCCTACTCTATTTCGTGACACCGAAATGGGATTAGGTGACTTAGGTCAATATTCGCCTAAACCCGGTTTAATATATCTTAGGACACCACGCAATTGATTTGATTGATTTGAGTGAATAAGCTCGATGCTTTCGAGAGAGACGTACGCTAACAGGATATCATAAGTTCGAGATCCTTCTAACATAACATGAAGTAGGTCCATTAGCCAAGTAGGTTTGCGCCACTACATCTAAGCTTGTCAATGGATCATCGCTTTATATAATCACTCAGGCCTATAGTCTAATAATATTCGATGCGGGAAATAGCTTGACTTTGTCTTTGTGCAAGATATTCTGAAGCTTCGAAACATAACCTATAGAAAGTCACATTCTTGGACTATTCGGTAGCCTACAGTTAAATGATCTGGATGTCGCCCTATTGTATAGGCGGCTAGGCCTATACTTTAGCGCAGTTGATTGATTGAATTCTCGATGAATATATACGCATGGTAAACTATAGTGTTGACAAACAGCACCACGAATAGGCCTATAGGCCTACAGGTTTACCACGCTGTAATCAGTGGAGCATTTAAAGCCATAATTTGGTCAGATGGGAATTCTGTGAAAGTCCGTTCAAAGACTTCGGTAAATAATTACAAAACGACCACTGGAATTTGTTTATAGACTTAGACCTACTGGAGAACTACGGGCCAGGGTTGTGAAGCTTCGCCAAAGTGTATGCTACCAGCGCGTAACTATAGGAATAATAATAATAATAATAATAATAATAATAATAATAATAATAATAATAATAATAATAATAATAATAATAATAATAATAATAATAATAATAATAATAATAATAATAATAATAATAATAATAGCCACAGGTCGCTCCCTTCGTCACCACGCCATAAATGACATCATTTGGCGTGCCCTCCTCAGAGCTGACATTCCAAGCATCAAGGAACCGGCGGGTCTCTTTAGATCCGATGGAAAGAGGCCGGACGGGGCAACTCTCATACCATGGTCATGTGGGAAGTACTTGGCGTGGGATGTCACCATTGTTCACACTTGTGCCGCCTCGTACATAACCCACCCGAACTGTTTGGTCGGGCCTGCATCAGTGCAGGCGGCCATCCGCAAAGAACAAAAATACGGAGGCCTGCCCACTTCGCACATCTTTCAGCCGGTGGCCATAGAGACATTGGGTCCACTCAATCCTTCAGCCTCAGACTTCGTAAGTGAAATTGGCAGCCGCATCTCTTCTATCACCGGCGACAGACGTGAAGCTTTCTTTCTTTTTCAACGTCTGTCCATTTGCATTCAACGCTACAACCTGGTCGCTTTCAAAGGTACTTTTGCCTCATACCCTGAAGACGAGGCCTGACCCACCAGACATACATTCTTTAGTTAATAATAGTCCATAAGTCCCTGGGGGAATAAAGTACCTCAGGGCAAAAAAAAATTTATAATAATGATGATGATAATAATAATAATAATAATAATAATAATAATAATAATAATAATAATAATAATAATATAATAATAATAATAATAATAATAATAACCATGGGTGGAGTTTATCAGGGGCTAGGGGACTAGGCCCCTCTCCCCAAGAAGGTCCAAATTCAGCTTTTACCGTGAAAATGGTATATTTTCCCGGAGTTAGGCCCCCCAAGAAGGCCCAGACTCGTAATTTTTTGCTGGGAGATGGCTCTTTTCACGAGCAAAACTTACTTCAATCGTATGACTTAAAAAAGGCCATCAACATTTTGTCCGGGGAAAAAGTAATTTTCATGAGGTTTCAAGCCGACGACTAAAATAAAATAATCAAATAAAAGGTCATCAAGTTTTTGTGGGCCGACAAAATATTGTCGGCGCCTCTCGTTTCTGGACCAAGTCTCCGCGCCAAAGTTTTTAGCCTCCCCCAAGAACGGAAACCAAACTCCGCCCATGATAATAGCAATGATAATAATTAATCGTTTATTAATTCAAGCTGACAAGAATGCCGTAAGGTTACACGATTAGCCTAGGTCTATAACCTATAGTACCGTAATGATAGATTATAACAAGTTTAACTAGAGTGAATTTAGTTAAGTTTAACTATAATTTATTATTATGGCAGCCTGTAAAACGCGCATCTGTCACTGGCCTACTACTCGTTCAGTGTTTAATCTAGGGATCTCGCGTGGGATAAGCCCCCAGAAATGACATTTTCCCAGAGAAATTTAATATAGCTGTTTATATATGTGGCGTCACATGAACGGTATGTATTGTATTGTATTGTATTGTATAAAAACATTTATAAAGCGCCTCTACTAGGGTGAACCGTTCAGAGGCGCTCCCAGTGCGCAAGGCCACGAGAGAAAAAATAGGTTTTAAGAAAAGAAAATGAGGAGGAGGGATTACCTGTCACAAGTTGAGATCGAATAGAAGGAGAGAGCGTATTCCAAAGAGAGGGGCCAATTGATGTAAAGGAACGGGACTGAGCCATAGCCGTTCTAGTAGGAGGTACTAGAAGTTCAAATCTGTTTAAAGAGCGGAGTGGACGATGTGAGGAGGCTGAAACTGGCCTGCGAATTCCATTGGTTAGATATTTTGGAGCAAGACCCCGTTGTGCTTTAGAGACCAAAATGAGAATTTTGAACTTAATGCGCGCAGTTAGAGGAAGCCAATGGAGCTGCTCAAACATAAAAGTAGAGATATGAGAGTAGCGTGGAAGGCGTGCAATTAATCTGGCGGCCGCATTAAGGACCGACTGCAAAGGTGAGAGTCGAACCTTGGGAAGACCAATTAGAAGTGTGACGTGGCTATCTAGATGGCTATTGGACATTGGTATTAGGCCACGCCCATAGCCACCCGTCCTATGCGAACGGGGCACGGACAGTGGCATTCGGTGTTCAGGCGCTCGGAGAATAGGCCAACGTTACAATGTTATATCTTCTAGCTTACACGTTTCTTGTACCTTAGTTTATCTTATAGTTTAGTAATAAACGTAACAGTAACAGTACATTACGCGTCTACTACACATTACGTTACATGATGTCAGAGACTGAACCTACGCGCTCGAATAGATAAGCTAAGATAAAATAAAGATATGGCGATGAGCGAAGTTTAAAATTCTGTTTCGAAGAGAACAAGCAACCGAATGGCCATCTCAGTTCGGCGCAGTTTTAGAGGATGGACATCCCAACTGCCGAAGGAGGAGACTGCGGACAGCAACCAAGCCAGTCGCTGTAGGTGCTGTGGCCAGTCAACGATCTACCGGATAACCAGCTCAGTTCGGCGCAGTTTTCGAGGATGGACATCCCAACTGCCGAAGGAGGAGACTGCGGACAGCAACCAAGCCAGTCGCTGTAGGTGCTGTGGCCAGTCAACGATCTACCGGATAACCAGCTCAGTCGACGCCAAGAGATACGCCCAGCAGCGGTATTGTACTCTTCGTGTTGTCGACCGACCGGTACGGGAAATCAGCGCTCTATATCTTAGCCAGCAGCGGCCACTCCTTTCACGATCAGATCTTCGCAGCGTATCGAATCCTGGAATTCGAGGAATCCCAGAAACTTTGAGGTAGGCCTTATGTGCAGGTAGATGCCATAAGAAGAGAGACAATTATCACCAGCGAAAGGCTGATGATAGATTATTTGTATCCAGCGAAAGGCTGATGATAGATTATTTGTATCCAGCGAAAGGCTGATGATAGATTATTTGTATCCAGCGAAAGGCTGATGATAGATTATTTGTATCCAGCGAAAGGCTGATGATAGATTATTTGTATCCAGCGAAAGGCTGATGATAGATTATTTGTATCCAGCGAAAGGCTGATGATAGATTATTTGTATCCAGCGAAAGGCTGATCATAGATTATTTGTATCCAGCGAAAGGCTGATGATAGATTATTATAGTATCCAGCGAAGGCTGTAGAGAGATTATTGTAGGATGTAAACCTACGGAGATTATTGATAACCAGCTGAAGGCTGAAAAGAGATTATTATAGTATCCAGCGAAGGCTGTAGAGAGATTATTGTAGGGTGTAAACCTACGGAGATTATTGTTAACCAGCTGAAGGTTGAAAAGAGATTAGTATAGTATCCAGCGAAGGCTGTAGAGAGATTATTGTAGGGTGTAAACCTACGGAGATTATTGCTAACCAGCTTAAGGCTGAAGACATATTATTATAGACTTATAGTATCCAGCGAAAGGCTGATGAGATTATTGTATATGTAGGGTGTAAACCTACTGATGGCTGGATGCCAGTTGAGATGATTGTACAATGTACATGTATAGGGTGTAAACCTATATAGAAGGCTGAATGCCAGTTAATATTATGGTAAGAATATCGGGTGTGAACCGATAGAATGCTAAATGCCAGTGAGATTATGGTAAGAACTTCGGGTGTAAACCGCTATGGTTATGGTCTAAGCCAGTAAAGTCACTGTAAGCCAGTAGCAGGTTGTATAGTCAAAAGCCAGTAAAATTGCTGTAATAAGTGGACTGCTTGTTGACGAGTACGCTAGAGATGGCTGTTACCCAGCTGCGGAATGCTGCGGACGTCCATCTTGCCAACAAGGAAATCTGTTTTCTCGTCCAACTACCGTCCAAGCGGAGTCCTTTAAAGGTTCCCTGCTGACCAGCAGCCGGCCCTCAGCACAGACAGGGCCTGAGACCTGGTTTTCAATTAACGACCAGACTCCCCCTCCTGCCAATCCCTCTCGAGTCCACCTCGACATAAAGACAGAGACACCTGATAACCGGCAGCCATCAGATGCACGATTCTGCGAAAGCCATTAACTGCGACTGACCACCCTCATCTCGTCCCCACCACCGTCGCGCTGACACCTATGCATCGCTACCCCTGGCCTGCCGATACCCAAGAGATAAAGTCATCGGTCTACAAAGAACGCTCTGTTCGGAGATTCTACAAGTCGACGGAAAAAAAAGCTTTGAACCGGCGAAGTTCACTGGGTTCACCGACCAGCGCATGAGAAAGTCATTAACTCCACGAAGGATGCGACTGTCCCTCGCCCCTTACCCCACCACCGTCGGGCCGACCCCATGCAGCGCTACGCTTGGCTAGCCGAGGCCATGAACTCCTATATTCATCCAGGCATCTTTGCCGAGGCCCAGGAGATAAAGTTATCTGGTGTCACAAGACGCTGACCAGACCGTTGAGCCATTGAGTCGACAGCTGCACCCATTGAAGTCGACAACCGAAACACCCTCCTCCCCCGTCACTCGTGAACACCTCCAGCAGCTGCGAAGACCGTTGAGCCCGGTCAGCCAAAACCACCGACCGCCAGTTGGGGTACACCATCTTCATCTACACCATCTTCGTCACCCACATGCAACACCGCCCGTCACGTTTCACTCCAACAGCTGTACGGCCGTTAAACTCAGTCAGCCGACCGACCGTTGGACCCCCACCTGCAACCGAAACACCCTTCTCCGCCGCCACTCGTAAACTCGCCAACAGCTGCACCCTCCTCCGCCGTCACTCGTAAACACCTCCAGCAGCTGCGAAGACCGTTGAGCCCGGTCAGCCAAAACCACCGACCGCCCGTTGGACCCCACCGTCTATTCCTTCTACGCTCCGATCGTATGCATGAGCAGCAACGAAAACACCCTCCTCCACCACCCCGCTCGTAAAACTGGCGTCCGAAGAGCCGATGCCAGACGGTCATTAGAACTATCTGTTCATCATATTATGTGCATCTGTCATCACACTCCTATGGCGCAAAGCAAGGAAGCCCATTCAAGAGACTTTCACTAGAGACTTCAACGGACTTTGTAGTTTAAATAAATAGTGTAGGCCTAGGTTTTATTGACGTTTAAAAAAGGGAAGATGTGATGATATAGGTTAGTGGGTTTAGAGTGACAGTGGGGATCATTATAAAAATAGTTTGGATTAACTTTATAACGGGGATGTGGCGGGTTCACCTAAATCGTGATTAGTTTATTAACTTTAAAATAAGGAAAGGGAGATGTGACGTGGCTATCTAGATGGCTATTGGACATTGGTATTAGGCCACGCCCATAGCCACCCGTCCTATGCGAACGGGGCACGGACAGTGGCATTCGGTGTTCAGGCGCTCGGAGAATAGGCCAACGTTACAATGTTATATCTTCTAGCTTACACGTTTCTTGTACCTTAGTTTATCTTATAGTTTAGTAATAAACGTAACAGTAACAGTACATTACGCGTCTACTACACATTACGTTACAAGAAGAGAATTACAGTAGTCAATTCTGGAGCAAATGAAAGCATGGACCAAAGTGGTAAAAACAGAAAGCGAAACAGAACGCCGAACTGCCCTTAGACGCCTTAAATGAAAATATGAGGATCGTGTAAGATTAGATATATGGTCTTTAAATGAAAGGGAACTATCTAGAGTAACACCTAGATCACGAACAGTTGAGGAAAAGGTATAGTGAGGAAATAGTTCAGAGAGGAGAACAAAATCAATTTTCAAAAGCTGCTGAGGTGTGCCGAACCAAATAAACTGTGTTTTGGAGGCATTAAGAGAGAGACGATTTGATGACTAATTAGGCCTAGGCTAAATGATTTAAGTGTTATCTAACAGTGTTAACCGATTGAAAGAAAAAAAGAAATAAACGATTACTAAAAAGGTCATCAGATTTCAAATATCAGAGTTTCATAAATTATCTGTATACTATATTTATCAAACTAAAACATGGTCGTCAAGAAAAGCGGTTGCCGCCCGCCCGAACGGCCGTTTGTGTGTCCGCTGACCCTCCCCCAGAAACCACGAATTCCCACCACCCGTGCACGGTGATCGCCACCCCAAGTAGAGGGACTGATTAAGCACTGCTGCTCGTTATTACAGTCGCCTCTAGGAAGTTCAAGGCTGAGCAAAGAATTTATGGAGCTATCGCGGATTGAGGCCGCGTCGATCTTTCTGATCCTCACACCAGGGTGTTTCCAATCAACCATCTCCCCGATCGGGTCGTCCCAACCTATAGGCCCATACTTGGACGAAGATGAGCAATCAGATCAAACCTGAAGACGTCAAACTTGGCGTAACCCTTCCAGTCGTTTGGATCACTCTTGTAGGCGACCATCAGAGCCTTGACGTAGTCGACGTTCACTTTGTCATGCGCGAAGACCTTGTGCAGTTCGTCGATGAGTTGAGAAAGACTGTTCACCGCCGGAACGTTCTTCTCGTCTTCGAAATCATCTGAAGGATTCATTTTAGACCAATACTCAGAGGACTGAAGCAGAGACGAAAGGACTGCGAGCCATGCACACCAGCAACAGCAACAACAACAACACCCGATGGGTATAGAAGACCTCCGTTTAAGAGGAACCGGTTATCGCGAACTACACAGAGGTACCCCTCGATATTGATCGACTAATCAAAGTCCTCGAACTTTGCTTGGATGTCTTGCAATGGGTGCACTGTGCTTTATATTGTTATGTCGATTGGACGAACCCCACACAACACATAGCCTATATACTATATAGGCCCCAAAGTATATATGCCCTATACATGAATGGCCTATATATGACAATAGCCTATTATATGAATATAGCCTATATATAATAATTATATACGTCTACGTATACCTTCTTATCTTAATATTGAGTATGCTTATATACCGGTACATTTATGTAAACATAAAGGCTATATATACTGTATGGTAGACGGTAGTGTGTAACAGTGTAGGTTTTGTATGTTAAATTCTTGTTAATTAGCACGTTTGCGCAAATATATAGGCCTATGCATATATATTATAATTATCATATATAAATAAATTATGTATATACATGCACACAGGGAAAAGTATATTATGTAGGCAAATATATGTATATTTAGGCCTATATATATGCTCTACATGTGACGACTATCTTGTTGTGTGTAGGCCTATATGGCGAGAATGTTTCAAAGGAGGATTGCTATTGTGTCGTGTCTTCAAATTAGCATGAAACGTAAACACGGTACGAATACCCCTTGGCTTGAACTTTACAATTGTTTGCAAGGTACTGTGTTGATTTGGTTTATGCCGAGATTCTTTAGGCCTCTACAGATATAGGCCTATGGGCTAGGACTCCTCAGGTCTGCCTTTACCCGAAGGTTAAGTAGCCAAATTCGGTCAAAGTTCAAATCACACGACTTATAACAATAGCGCATGCAGAGGCTTAATTATGGGTTATAAAAAACTGTAGGATTAGTCCCTATAAGGCCTACTCAAAATTATTAAATCAATTTATTTTAAACTATAGGTCTACACGGGCAAACCTCACGTCAAGCTAACAGCAAAATGGTTCGTTGTATCTGGTCTCTGCTTCACTCAACTGTAGAATATAGGCTTAGTTAAAGATTGACTGCAGATTGGATCCAGCTTTCCCCTTAGTGGATAGGCCCAAGTTTTTTTTAAAATGTGTATATTCGTTGATTTTTTTTTCCAAAAACAGGGCCGACAGACCGATCGATAGCCTAGCTAAAAAACCTGAAAGCAATCGTTTGGTAACCGAACGCGATATTTACTTCACGCGCGGCTGCCCTCAAATTAGGACTAGTCCTAGTCGTAGCCTACGATGCTAATTAGGAGGAACTTTCTATTATATATAATTATATATATATAATTTATTTATTTATTTATTTCAGAAATTTATATAGCGCCTCTTCAAGGTAGGCTACTCAGAAGCGCTCCCGGCCCAACCACGGCTAAATAAAACAGTTTTTAGGTTCTTAAGAACAGATCTCGAGTGGAGTGACCTCTGGGAATTAAGCGCAGTGTAACAGGGAGACCCTTCCAAGTTGTAGGACCTGCAACAGAGAATGAACGACGCTCTCGGATAGCAGTCCGACAGCGGGGAACCAGAAGCTCAGCTTGGTTCGCCGATCGAAGGGTGGATCGACACTGAACTCCCAAGGTGGAACAACAGAATTCTCGAAGATACGGTGGAGCTAGTCCTTCAATGCTCCGCCTAACCAATGCAATGACCCTGTATGCAATCCGCTGTGGAGAAGGGAGCCAGCGTAAGATATCCCGCATATAGGATGAGACATGGCCATATTTTGGGATATGGCCAACAAGTCGCGCCGCAGAGCGGAGAACCATATAGCTTAGCCTAGCCTATAGGCCTTGGAAACAGTGATTCCGTTAAGGTCTGATTTCTTGGAGTCATGGACGCATCACATAAAAAAATTGGAGTCCACACCAAATGGATAAGCGTCATGGACTCCACACCCATCCATTTTTTGGAGTCCCATCGGGCCATAGCAGTGGCGGCGCTAGGATTTCAGTTTTTGGGGGCTGAATCCTCGCGGAGGAAATTTTCCATTCTCATCCGCCAAAATTTCTGACGACCTTTTATTAGTCATCCGGTCGAAAATCGTGAAAATATTTGAGTTTTGCATGTAAAATTTTTTAGGCCTTTTTAGTGGGGGCTTAAGCACTGGGTTGCTTAGCCCCGCCCGTAGCCCCCAAATTTATAGGCAACAAAGGGCCCAACCAGGGTGAGAATTGCCGGGGGGTTGGGGGTTTCAACCCCCCCAGTCTTTCTTAGTGCCCCATAGTAAACTCTGTTTTTCACACCCCAATTCCAAGTTTATCATAGGCCAACCCCCCCAGTTATTTTTCCACAATTCTCACACTGGGCCCAACCATTATTATATACATGTAATAGGCCTATGTGACCTACGCAAAAAATCGTATTTTTGGCCAACTCAACCTGTTGCAACTCGATCGTACATTTTTGCACCCGTAGCCTACGTACAAATCAGTTATACGACTTCCCGTTTGCAAAAGTCAAGTTAGCTAAAATCAGCTATAAAACATTAATTTCACCAGGGCTGTTTTTAAGGAATTTTTAGAACTGCACAACCTCTTCTTTTCTTCCCCATCTTCCATGGTAAATTACTTCAAATCGGAGAACAATGGTCGACCTCTTTTGCTAGTTTTAACTGTACAGAAGCGCTTCTACAACTGCACAAATCCATTTAGAACTGCACGTTTAAAAAGCCCTGAATTTCACCGTTGGCTACTTTATTGTTAAACATCTGTAGTCGTAGACTCGCAGATAGGCCTACTAATACAGAATATGCTAAGTCATTAACTCAAATTATAACCAGCTTCTCCAGAGGTAGGCAAAATTAAAATGAAATATAGGCTATTATAGGCCTATATCTTGGCCTATGTCGTGGATGCATCGATCGTAAGTGTTTTCATAGGTCAGTGTAGACGCAAATAGCCTACGCAAAGTAACACAATGCATAAACCTAGACAGTGACACACAATACGGACCCCATGGTATTTTTTATTGGAGTCCCATGGACGCATCGTTAATTTATTTGTGCGTCCATCCACAATTTCGGTGCGTCCATGGACGCACCACCTTTATTTTTGTGCGTCCGGGGTCTAAATGTGTGCGTCCGGGACGCACGGACGCACACTAACGGAATCACTGCTTGGAAAGATGATTAGGTCTAAACTAACTGAAGTTTGTGAAAAGTAGCCTAATAATTATATACGATCCTACTGTCAATCTGATTTGGTCCATTTGGATCGTTGATTCCAGAGCCAATTAGATCTATATCAGACCCATAGTGTAATCGTCGATTTTGTTTCCTAAATAGGCCGAGGTTTATAATGGCTAAACAGCTGAATGCATTCGATATGTAATAAGCCTACTATTCATGATGGTTCTGGGTGATGACTCTTGATGATCCTGTGATCCTACCAATGAAATCATAGTGCTATTTTCGCTAGCGTTAAGCGAAATTTCCGTTAAGTACATAGGCGTACGAGACGGGGTCCAGAGGGGGCAAATGCCCCCCAAATTTCGAGCAAATGTGTTTTTCGGGCAAAAGAGGCATGGACGGACCAAAAAATTTCGATTTTTTTTTCGGGCAAAACAGGTACGGGAGGATTTTTTCGGGCGCGCAGAGGGTAAAAAAAGTCGTCAAGATTTTTCTGAGGTAAATCCTAAGAATGCTAGGCGGATAACTAAAAAAAAGAAGGTTGTCAGATTTTTCGGACGGGAAAATCCTAAGAATTTTGGGCGGATGACTAAAAAAAAGGTCGTCAGATTTTTCGGACGGGAAAATCCTAAGAATTTTTGGGAAAAAAAGGTCGTCAGATTTTTCGGGAATTTTTTTGGCCCCCCCACTGCCGAAATGTTTCGTACGCCTATGGTTAAGTATAACTGTAATTGTAACTGAAATTATTTTAAGAACGAAAACTGAAATAGAACGGAAATTAAGCACACTGAATGAAAATTAGAATAAAAACGGAAATTAGTTCTCGAACTGAAATTAATGAAAAAAAGGAAATTTCAGTTTATTGTCTTTCCGATGCAGCTGTAGGCTAGGCTATTTAGATCTAATAGACGCACATGCCTTCTGACTTTCAAGACTTTTGTATCTTTTGCCTAGCATGTGCTTCCATGTGCAATTTGCCATTTTGCATTTGGACTTTTCCTACAAGTTTATAATTTTTAACTTTGCGATAAGATTGGTTATGTGAAAATGACTTGGCTAGGTCTAAATGACGAAAATCGTGTATTAGTCTGTTTAAGTAGGCCGACAGCAAACAAACAGACAAATAAAAAGGCCTAGGCCTGTTCATGCAATACTTCGATCATAGGCCTACCGTAAAACGAATGAGTGCGGAACTGCCTCTTATGATGAACTTTAAACATTTTGCCTGTGTGAATACTAAGCACTATAATATTATGAAAAAGGACCAGACAAAACCAGAGCTGTCGGGAAACTGTCATATGTCATGCGACGGGGACAGATAGGCTACAGAAATTTTCGAAGAGGGGCCAAAATTTTCGGTGATCTTTGCCACTTTGCCAGAAAAATCTGGTGACCTATTTTTCGTCGTTTGCCCGAAATCCCTGAAAAATATACCAATTTTCCCTGCCAAGGTATAGGCCTAACTTATGACCTTTTTTAGTCATCAGTCGTCTGTTCGACGTAATCTCTGCAAGCAATGTATACAGGGTGCGCAAAAAAAGTAACCCCCTACGGTTTTTAGCCCATATCTTGGCCAAACATACGAATTTTTAAATGAAACTTTACAGTCTTAAAGGCAATTCATATTTACGTACAACGGTCAAATTACAAACAAATATTTCAAACGGAACAAAAGTTATATCCCGTAGGGGATTACTTTTTTGGCGCATCCTGTATATGACCTCTCTAGTCGTCGTATCCTACTTTTCTCTTCTGCTGCATTGATTTAATGCTTGTTGAAACCAAATCGGGAGGCACGTCCAATGCATTTTTGAAATGGGGCCATGTCCTCAAATCGTCTATCGCTCAACTCGTCCAAGACTCTGTTGATCTAGCTGGTTGGGCATTCGTCAACAGTTATAATAAGCTTGATTACGTTTTACTTTCCAAGCAATTTCCTCAATTTACTTTCGTGACCAAT
Source organism: Lumbricus terrestris (assembly GCA_949752735.1). Lineage (NCBI taxonomy): Eukaryota > Metazoa > Annelida > Clitellata > Crassiclitellata > Lumbricidae > Lumbricus > Lumbricus terrestris. The sequence continues at coordinate 34,801,214 of OX457038.1, read as the reverse complement.
GTCCGTGATCTGGGTGTTACTATGACAATAAGCTAGGCCTACTTTTATTTCCTTATCTAGCCAGTGGCGGCGCCAGGATTTAATTTTGGAGGGGCTGAAGCCTCGCGGCGAAAATTTCACATTTTCATCCGCCAAAATTTCTGACGACCTTTTTTTTAGTCATCAACCGAAATCTTCTGAAAATTTTCCATTTCGGCCGCCAAAATTTCTGGCGACTTTTTTTTTGTCGTCAGCCGAAAATCGTCGATTTTTCAATGTTAAAAATTCGGATGACCCTTTTTTAGGGGGGCTGAACCTCTTGTAGGGGGGGGTTTAGCCACCCCAGCCCCCTAGCGCCGCCTCTGTATCTAGCCTACACATAATATTTCTCGGTCCAGCTTCTATCATCTACGACGTTTACGTGCTAGGCGATCTGTCTCTTCGTCGATTTTTTCTTCTATGGTCCATGCCTTCATCTGTTCCCGCATTACTGTATATGTAGGCCTATAACTTATTACTCATTACTACCTAAACTCCGTCTGGCTACAATTAAATCGGTAATTAATGCATCTGCTCGTTTGATTGCCCGCCTCCCTCGTTTCTCTCACATTTCGACTTTCATGACTGGTGAAGACATGACGTAATAGGCCTGCATAAAGTTGCGTCATTATTATTTTAAAATGGCGCAAGGTGAAGTGAAAATTTTAGAATTGGAGTCAATATCAAGCGTTAGCACAAGTGTGCTGAGCGCAGATGGATACGAAGAGGAGGAAGAGATCGACCAATTCAGCGACGAAGATATCGAACGACTATTGGCAGAAACTTTGTAAGCGCTCTTAAGTGTAACACTCAATGCTTGTTTATCTAAGAGATTCATAGCTGGGGGCTTAATTAAAACACTTGACATGGCCACCGATCGATTAATTGAAAAATGAGCATGGTAGAAGGCATACAGTCGCTTATAAAAAGTTGTACAACAGTACTGTACATTTCCATTTACTCGCGTTCATTGTTAGGAGAGGCCGTGTGTGTGGGGTCGATTGTTGTTGATGGTTAGCCTAACTGGTGTCTCAGACGTAGACCTACTACGTGGAATATTCCTCCTAGGGCTAGACGGTAGAAGGCCTACAAACTCAGACCGTGACTGATTTATTTATCTGTTGTTTATTTCTCGCATTTGCTATAGCGTTCCTTCAAGTTCTCCACTCAGAGGCGCTCCCAAATACAGCACAGACACTGCAACGGAGTTTCACGCCGAAGCGCACAAGCAATTGTGAGTGAAGGATTTGCGCAAGGTACCTACGCGGCGGCTTGAGGTGGATTCAAATCTGGAACCCCGTCTCCAAGGCACCGAACCACCACTACACCACCGCGTCCCACATTTACCACCTAAGTGCAGAGGAAATTACATCTCAAGGGTTTTATTCGCGTCAACTTACACATTGTCCTATGTGTACTAGTTCTCTGCACTTTGTAGCCTAACAAGCGAGTCTGTTCAATCAAACTCATTTTTTATCTTCCTTATTGCATATATCTGTTGAGTGCACCAGTTGCGGTCTTTCATCAGCTTTTAAAATTGAATCAATAAACATTTCTATTGTTATTTTTTAGTTGTTTAGTAGTAGTAGTAGTAGCAGCAGCAGTAGTAGTTGTAGTTATTGTATTGATCCACTTGTCTTCAGTCTAATATTTGTTAACCAGTTCCTTTTAATAAGATGGTCTAGAGCCTAGACAGTTTGCAGTTGCTGTATCGGCAGAAGAGATGTAGGACTACAAATTGCCTAATACCGCATTGCTGCTTTTTTGTAGCAGAACTTTAAACATCCATAATGGCCGGTGTTCTGAATGTGTTTTCAAATCTGATCTTTTCGTCCATGAATACTCCTCTGACCATACTATTAGCAATTCATGCTAGAATGGTCGAATGTCCTGAAAGTTGATCTGCAGTGACATCTGCTGAGTAGCCATGATATCTCTTATGCACCCTAGAGAACGTCTAAGTCTTGAACAGAAGGCAAAAGGCAAAGATTTAAAACCATGGTAAAATCTTTTTGTCACTTGTTGGCAAATGCTTAATTGGAAGGGGCAGACTAGTTAGAGGCCTTTTTTTTAGCAAGTCTTGATTCCTGAGTCAGGAACCAGCACTATGCTGAATAATTGAATAGACTTTGGTTTGTACGAGTCTTATCTGTGTGATTTGGATAACAAAATCAAGGATCTATAGATTGGTTTTTACAGGAATATTGCTAGTTTCAGAAGCTGAAATTTAACCTGCATTCTTCCAGACGGAACTGTTTTGTCAATAACTGTGTGTTGTAATTTTATTCCTTAGGATATCTAATCATATTCTTGAACTGGAAACCGAAATGTTTGAAAGGGCATGGAAAAAATTTGAGTCCAAGGAGGCATCGAAAACTGGTGCATTAAGCACATCCAATCTGCCAGCTGCACGCAGCGAGTCTATGGGGTCACGTATGTCTCGCAAGCGCTCCAGGTCACGTGGCACAATTCCTGAGCGCTTTGCACAGCGCCTCACTGCCGAGCAAAAGGGCGATATAGCTCAGCGTGAAGTCGAAAGGTACACTGCCGAAAGAAAAAAGACAAACGAAGTCACAAATAAAGCACTGTCGAATCTGAAGGTGTGATGGTTTTCTACGTAGAAACAATAATTGGTAAATTCTGATTAATTTAAGTGTGTTTCACTCGTGAATTAGTTTGATTTTTGCCATGTACTGGCCACTGGGATGTATTTCATCAAACCTATTTAAACGCATAATATCAAATTAAGTGATTAGCAAAGAGCATAAGGATACAAAAAAGATGATGATAAGACCAATCAAAGTATGGACAGCAGATATCATTAAAACATTCACTCTATTCCTATGCATAAAAAATGCACAACCTACCAGCATTTCCATGAGCATTATTGCATTAGGTCTTAGATGGGACATGTGTAGGCTGTCTACAGGCCCCATATGGAATTATTGGTGCTACATGAACTCCACATGAGCATACGGGCAGGGTGATCACTGATTGGTCAATGCCTTGAATAATTTATTTGTATGTGCACTTGTTATAGCGCCCATTCAAGGTTTTTACTCAGAAGCGCTCCCGACTACAGTGCGGACACTGAATCGGAGTTTCACACCAAAGTACTGAGCAATTGTGAGTGAAGGACTTGCCTAAGGTCCCTACAAGGCGGCTTGAGGTGGATTCAAACCTGCAACCCTTCAGCTGCAGGGCAACATAACATGCTCACTACACCACTGCACCCACAATGTGATCCCAGGATTTTCGGTTTTTACTTTTAGGCTACGATTAAGGAAGCAAGCGATCGCTGTTTGGAGATCAAAAGAGAAGCCTTTGAATTTGAAAGGGACATAGCCAAGAATGCTGTCAATCCAGTTACCAAGCGCATTAACCCAGAAAAAGCCGCTAAACACTGGCTGGAAAGGATACAGGGCTTGGTACTATTCTATTTTTTTAAAAATTTGTCTATGTTGCCTCTTTCCTCATTATTTGTGTGTGTGTGTGTGTGTGTGTGTGTGTGTGTGTGTGTGTGTGTGTGTGATATTTAATTCTTAGGTGAGATTTACACAGATAGACTCGAGTTAATTTTCGAGGGGCTCTTAATTAAAACTTGTTTTTTAAGCCCAGGTAAAGTGCAAGGATTACTAGGGTGATGGGTAGCGAAGTTTTTAAACTAATTAATTAAAACTGGCATTAGTTCAGACTTCATAATTTTGAATTATCAGTTTAGGAGAACTAATTAATGAGAATTGGAATTAGAACTCAATTAATTAATTTGAATTTTATGGTTGATGCCAGAATACATAACGAAGCAAGAATTTTGGATATATAATTTGCCCGATTGGAGTTCCGTCTATTAACAAAATATTTCAGATTATGATGAAACTTAATTTTCAATGCTCTTCATTCAATTTCTTGTTATGTACTATGCAAACTTTTTCATTTATAAGAGATCAGAGTTGCACTTTGAAACTATATAATGAGTTCGAAAGTATTGTCTTGAAGCCCAATTTCTTACTCGTTTGTAGCAGATTCTACAACATCATCAACAGTCATGATGTTTTGGCTGCAGCTGCTAAACTCTTAGGGACCTCATGTAATTTTCTTTCCAATAGCTAAGAATGCTACATTCCAATTAATTTTACTTTATTGATGGATTTGTTTTTGTACTAATTTTTTCATAAAAGCATGTCATACAAAAAGGCAGTTTTTCCTACTATATATAATAAAACTAAGAATTCAAATATTTTTTGATATTTTATTAGTTACAATGAATGCAAGAAAAGGTTATTAATAAGTAAATATGAAAGCAACGTAATTATTAAGTTAATAATGGGATTTTAATTAGAATTGGACAACTTTTAATTAGAATTAAAAATTTTACAAATTTGGTAACTAATTATAATTAGTTACTATGCATGCTAATTAATTAGATTCTGACTAATTAGATGATGATGACTCGTCTAATGATGTTCATCAAGTTAGCCAACCTATCCTACCATTCTGGATCAAGTTGCCACTCTGATCATTAATTACATAATTAATTAAATTGTTTTATTGCAGTATCAACGTTGAAATTCATTGAAGTTACTTCAGTATGTTTTTTGGAATTTATAGTGCTTACATTTATAGAATTATATGTTGTCATCAGTTAGCATAGTTCATGAGTCATGATTTTAATACCTTAAGGGACTATTATAATGCTGGTATCACACATAAAATTTTGACTGTATGAGTGATTTATTTTTTGTTATAGGATGCACTGGCTTTGAAATTGCGTCTTAAAAATACTGCTCTGAAAGTGAAGAGAAAAAGGTTATGGCAGGTGCTAAAACAGGTGATAATAACAGCTTATGAACTTCTGATAACTGTGTTTCAAATGTGCCTCTGAACTGACAGGTCACTGTCACATGACACCTTTGAGATGAAGTAACATTTTCTTTGAACTGCACTGGTCAAATTGACTGAAGTCTGATAATTAATCTGTTGAAATTGATTTGAGAATATTAATAGTCTAGGCTTAGTAATGAACAGGTTAGCCCGTTAACTTTATCCATTCAGACTTCACGCTAGTCATTGCCATTCAAATTAGAATTGAACTTTTGTATCAAAATAATTATAATTCTGCCATAAGGTATATTGTTTGAATCATTGTAAAATCATGTTAAATTGATGTTTAGCTATTCTATGCATATTGCATAGGGATAAGTCATTCTTTATCTACCAGTCAATGCTTTGCTTTTGAATCAGGAATGCTTCCAAATATACAGTTTTATGGTTTAGTTTTCAGCTAAAGTGTATTATACTTTTGCACATCCTGGAGATTTATAACATAAAGCTTTTGAAACTGAAAATTTCTCTCATGTAGCACATGGTTTCTTTTTACAGCCAAGATACCTGTTGAATGTGCCATCAATTTGAACATTCCATCTGTCAGGTTCCGTTGTATGTAATATTAATTATGTATTGTTCTAAAGTCTGTGCAGCATGCAAATTAATTATGTATAATTCTAACTACAGCAATTGCATTTCTGCTGTAGCAAGAGGAGACTGGTGACATTCTACATGAGGTCGACTTCAATCAGCTGAAGATTGAGAATCTGCAGTACATGGAAAAGATCGAAGAAAGAAGTCAAGACCTGATTCATCTCAAACTGATGACATCGCACGTTCTGCGAGTCCTCAACTCGTACAGACAGAAGCTTAACGCTCTCCTATCCGAGTCGAAACAACTGAAGCTCGACATTGTTTCACGACAAGAGCTCATGGTCCGCATAGATAATGAAACGGCGGTAGTTGAAGATGTAGGTAATTCTAATCTAGTTCAATTCATCTAATTTAAATCTCATCTATTTAGTCTGACCTAAAGCATTTAATTTCTTTTAGCACATTATAAAAAGGATGCACAGTGTTGTTCAAAGTACTGAGGCATAAGTAACAGTTAAAGCAAACCTAACTTTAAGTAAAAGTATTCATTGGCAGTTTACTTACTGGTAAGCAAAATCGGTGTTCTTAAAATAATTATTTAGAAATAAAAATAAAAGCACTGGATGCAAGTACGTATGTATGAACGTATAAAAAATTCAATCAAGCAATTGTAATTTATATAGCACCCCTTCAAGGTACCTATTCAGAGGCGCTCCCGGCCGAGATCAAGCGAAAAAACCAGTCTTCTACAGTTTGTGAAATTGAGAAAAGCTTGGGAGGTGTCGCATAGTCAGAGGAAGTCCATTCCAGGTTGTTGGACCAACCACAGAACGAACACCTCTGCATTGTTGCAGAGCAAGTGAAAGGAACCATTAAGTCACCATGGACAGCAGAGCACAGTGTGCGGCGGTCTGTGCAAATGGAAAGGAGGCAAAGCTCACACAGATAAGAGGGTGCCCAGCCTGATAAGCATCACCACACCAGAGATGCAATCCTAAATGAGATGCGCTGTGGGAAAGGAAGCCAGTACGTACAAGACCTCGCGCATATATTGGGATACACAGTCGGATTTGGTGAACCCCAGTAAGTCGCACGGCAGCCCGGTGGACCCTCTCCAACCTCTCAATCCGAACCCGCGGGAGACCAGCAAAGTTGGAGGCGCAGTAATCGAGGCAGCTCAGCACAAATGCATGGACAAGAGAAGCTGCAGCTTTAGAAGTCCGAGAACGAAATATTGTATGTATTGCATGCACCGATAATTATCTGTGTATGTCTGCATGTATGCAAGACTTGCAAGTGCCTTAAAACATCATTTGAGATAGGCTTAATTATTTATTTCTGCCTTGTTTTTACAGTGGCACCATATAAATGTCTGATGCGTGGTTGGCATTTATAGTTCTTGACACATCTATTTTTAAAAAAGGCTGGGAATGCTGACTACGATTTTAATCACGTCAAAGTTAGCCAAGAACATTGAATGCAACTTCTATTAATTTATTGCTGGTTGTCGCCTTTCTATAGGAGCGAATTGCAGCAGAAAGGATCAATCAGAAGCTACGAGATCAAATGGAGACTTACCGTGTGCCAGAAATGTTCGATTATGTCGAATCTAAAGCCGAGATCTACGTCCTCAAGAAGAAACTCCAGACTTGGCAAAGAAAAGTGGATATTACAACTGTAAGCTGCTACTGTCTTTCAAAATATATGAGTGGAGGGCCCCAGGGTTATAAACAGGGTAAGCTGCTACTGTCTTTCAAAATATATGAGTGGAGGGCCCCAGGGTTATAAACAGGGTAAGCTGCTACTGTCTTTCAAAATATATGAGTGGAGAGCCCCAGGGTATGAACGGGCTGCATGAGAGGGTCAAGGATGAAAGTCACCTGTATAATGTATATGCACTGCTACTGTCTTTCAAAATATATGAGTGGAGAGCCCCAGGGTATGAACGGGCTGCATGAGACATTTATATGTATATAATTTATAAACAGACCTGGGCATAACTCTGGTATATTAACAGTTGTGCTATATCAATTTGAAACACCTATTTCCTTGAGTGCAAAGTCAGGCAGCACTAAACCCATATATGCATTTGGATTTGCAGTTACTGGATAATGCCAGGTGCTGAGCCGAGTATTTCGTAGCATCTTCCAGGCATGCTGTGCAACAGCTTTGGAAATATTACTTAACTTGCAGGCGTCAATAATCTCAGTTATCAAGCTACATTATTTGGTTTAAGACTGTATTAAAACAGCACTGTGGAATTGAAATCATTAGATCTAGGCCTATTTATGTGTAGTTTTCCATAACTATTACAAATGCTTACTTTACAGCTCAAGCAATATGTCTAGTTGTATGATGACTTGCTAGTCAACACAAATTAAGTTGCAAGCTACCATCAGGTATGGTGCAAACGGTGCAGTGGACCCTGGGCGGAGTTTTGTTGCCATCTGTTGTTTGAAAGTCTTAGTCTCAATTGAAATGATTATTTTTATTCAATTCCCTACATATTAATTATACCAATACTTACACTATGGAATGCTGGTGACATGCGCAATTGCACATGCATTCCATAGATCTATGGACTGCATGTACGTTCACTCTCTCTTTTTGCATGGCTGAATTCGTGACATCAAGTCATCTTGACGCACTCATCTATCATTAACTGTATCCCCTTCTAAGTGTATCTGGGATTCTGGGTGACTGTTATGTATGAACACCCGGTAGGCCTAATATTGAGTTAGAAATTTTACATAATTTTGATGTGTTTTGTAACATTGAAATTGTAAGTCATGGAAACACAAATCCTTATTGCAGAAAATGTTGACATATAGTTTTGATGTGTTCTATCGAATCTAGGCATACGTGTACTCTCAAACAGCTACTTATTTTACTGTGTATATAAGCCTAATATACTAAAAATTTGTAGCCAAGGGATAAATTGGATATGTCTATAGAAAAAGAAAAGCCTCTCGGCTCAGTGCATAGGTCATACAGATAGGAACAGAAGCTACTAGAAAAGTCTTAGAAATTTTTTCTTTGTATTCGCAGAACCTTATCTATGGCACTTGTTACAATACAATGCCTTTATCAACAAGTCTTTCTAGTCGTGGTTCAAACATAAAGATCTTTCAAGTTTTAACTAATTAATCACGAATAAGAAAACAGCTTGATATCATAGCTCTGGGGTTTTAAGTCATTCTGATGATATGCAGTCTGTATTGGAATAATGGCAAATTAATCTGCATCACTAGTAATGGCTTCCTTCAAATTCTTTATCATTTCTGCAAGATTGTTTGCTTAAGTACTATTGGTTCGGCATATAGACAATGTCAAAACATGATCAATTATCCGTCGCTTTTTTATTCATTTCTATGTAGGCCATAGATAACTATGGAGAGGGTCATGTGACTCATGTCAAGGCTAACTGCCAGCTCTGCATTAAACCAAATGCATAATTAATTATGCATTCACAATTCATTATTGATTCATTTCATGAGTCATCATGATTAACAAAAACACCCATGTTTGGTTTTTAAATTTCAGTTTACTTTTCATAATGTTGATTATTTATTTAATTCTTGGACATATCCACTGAACTCTAATGCAACTTATTTTCAATCTCTCACATTTAGACTGGCCCAACTGCCAGCTCTGCATTAAACCGAATGCATAATTAATTATGCATTCACATTAAGATGGTTCATGGGCTCTAGGAACAGTGCCTACTATGGTATGTTACCATGACTAATGGATAATACGGCCCCACCTATGAATGGAGGTAAACACAGCCACATTGACATAATTATGTGGAATATATTTGCATTGCAAGGAATTCTGCTATTTGGGGAGCATGATAACGACAGATGCCAAATGCCACAGAGAAATCAGAAGTTAGGATTGCAATGGGAAAAGAGGCTTTCACGAAGAGAAAAGAACTACTTAGAAGAAAAATGAATAGAAATTTGAAGATACGTATGATAAAGTCATTGGTGTGGCGTGTGGTGCTGTATTGGTTCAGAAACCTGGACCATGAGGAGAGAAGATATAAAAAGACTTGGAGGCATTTGAAATGTGGACGTGGAGAAGAATGGAAAAGATCAGCTGGACAGAACGTAAAACAAACGAAGAAGTGTTGAGAAGAACTGGAGAAGAAAGAACACTGATAAAAATGATAAAAGGCAAAGAACATGGATTGAACACACACTAAGAGAAAGAACACTGATAAGAATGATAAAAGGCAAAGAACATGGATTGGACACACACTAAGAGATTCTTTGCTAAAAATAGTGATCGAGGGAAAAATGGAGAAGAAAGAACAAGAAGAAGACCAGGACAGATGATGCTGGACTGGATGATGGAGGACGGTTACCAAAAACTCAAGGAGAAGGCACAACGGAGGATGAAGTGGCGGCATTTTGCATTCAAACGATTTGCATTGGAATCTACTGTAGATGTGGGCTGTGCGAGAGCGAATTAGCACAGCTTCTTTATAAACCCTAGATAAGAGAAATGATGCTGGATGGTCAAATCAATTTAGTCTTTTCAGGCACATACACCTAATTTTCACACCATTTTTTTCAGCTTGTCGGTTGAGATAGTCGAGAATCTAGCACCATGTTCCAAATACTAGTAGCTGAGTAGTTGTTCTGACATTGTGTCACACAGTTTATTTCAATGTTGAAAGCCTAAATGCACTAAAACTGGAGAATAGTGCAATTTATGTTTCTTGTAGATAGCGCTACAGACAAAGCGCAACAACTGGCGCAAGGTTCGAAGAGAAGCTTCACAAAAAATGCAGGATCTGAAAATCTAGAGGAATTAACTTCATTTCTGTGATGAAGCAAGTGATTCACATAGTAGTTGATGAACTACGCAGATGTTCTTCCTATCAATGCACACTACATACCATATCCTGTTTTACTGCTTTGGTAACTTCATACATGTACTTGTACGCATTTTATACAATAGTTTGCCAACAGTTCGCTATGAGTTCATTTATCTGTGTTGATCAATCCTATCTGTGAATTACTTGCATTAACTGTAATTTTGTGTGAACAAATCATATTTACATTTTCCATTGCAGTGATTTCTAAAGCATCAGGATTACAAATAATTATCAAAGAAATTCTTGCACAGATCAGCTCCCGATCATCTAGTCTGTCTGCAATGGCTGCACTTGGAGCTGCTCACGACACTAAATAAAAGTTTTAGGTTTAGTCGGATCTGTGCAGGGAAGGCTTACACTTAAGAGGTGTGCTACATAAATAATGTAGCACTGAAACATTAGAACAATCATGCTGAAGGAAGAGGATCTTGTAGTTTTGATGCAGGCAAGTAAAGGCTTAGAGGATCTTGTTAGATAACTAGACAAAGGACCAAAACATGACTATTTAAGATGGCAAACTAAACAAGGCTGTAGCTAGGGTGTTTCAACACCCCCCCCCCCCCAAATGACAATGCATTAATTTTACTAGCACACAATGCAAGAACTAAGGGGATCTCATTTTAAGACTCATTTATATGTTATATATTACAGTACATTAGATCATGATTATGATTGGCCCATTTGAAAAATTGAGACTGTGGAATGGTATAATAATAACTGTACTACAGTATGTAATGTATTGGCCGCTCATAACCAGTTATGACAGCTCGCTGTGCTTCTCCAAACCCTTTAGTCAGTTTATTCGGTTGCTTGGGTGGCTTGCTCAAGGTTCGAGTAAACACACTCCCTCCACCCGTACAAAATCATGGCTACCGCCTTGGGCCAACTACAAATAACGTCTTCAACTTTCACCATAATCTAAACAAGCTTCACTTGAGGCAATTTGACACGAGAATTTAAAAATGCTATTGTAAGCATTTTAATTCATGCTGAAGACAATTATAGTGGCATGACAAGCTTTAGAGCTTATTTATACACAGACAGCTCTGACACAGTACATTCTTTTTGTGTCCAGCTTGGACTAAACTAGCAAATTTCAACAAGTCACAAACATTTTAATTATAAATTTGATCCAAGAGTTCAAGCTTTAGCCTTTAGTTCAATAGAGCTAACTGTCAAATCAATGTCTTGCCAAAAGTAAATAAATAACCATTCTCAGATATGGATGTACTCTGTCCTAGTTGAACGAATCAGTTGTAAGTTCTGAGACACATTGGCATAACCACACAACATCAGTCTGCAGCATTCAAGAAGCTGACAGTGCTTTGATGAACATCACACGAATATCAAAATCAAATGCTAACTCAAACCTGGTGTATCCATCCAGGTTTTCACTAATACATTTTCAGATACGTTCGAACTTTTATTTAGACAAGAAATAGTTATTTTCAATCGATAATGTATACGTTACTAATAATAAACAACTCAAGAAGTGTAACTCGCAGCAAAGAAATGAGTTCAGATTATTTTAGTCTGCGTACTTTCCTCCGTTGTTAGAATCGTACTTTCCACTGAATGCACTTTCCTAGTTTCGAAATGTCTAGGAATCTGGCATAATCTGATATGTCTAACCAATGAAAGTTATGTGGCTTTTTCTTACAATGCAGAATATCTGCGCCACCTCATGATATCACGACGAACATCAGAAAGCAAAAATTGGAGGTTAATATCTGTAGGCCACTAAAACTAAGAATATATGGTAAATGATTGGCCATATATTCCACATTATGTGCATCAGTGCTGTCCAACCTGCAGACGACGGACATATTTTATGTGACCTGCCGAAGCTAGTGAAATCAGCAAATTTTATGAAAATAAAGACAAAACAAAATCACAGACCTACTTGCATACAATGCACAGCCATTCATTTTTAACATAGCTTCTTATTTGACAATATGAACGCAAAATTCTGTTTCAATAACGCATTCATTCATATTATTTCAAAGTAAATTTAATGCAATTGACAATTTTCAATGAATTTTAAACGTTTTTGAGTTATCAGTGCAGCCAGCGGCTCCAAGAAAAAGTTCTTTGCGGTATCAAAAAGGTTGGACAGCACTGATCTGCATCTTACAAATAATTGCAACAACCTAATAGAATGATAAACATTTTAAAAGTATTAGTAGAAAAACAACTACCAGACTAAATAATCTTAAAAAGTACTCAACTATAAATTCATGCCCATAAAACTGATATTGTCTTTTGCCAACCCTTACTTAAACCACTGGCAGTGCAAGTAATTGACTAAAACTAAATGCAAAATCAACAATTTTTATTAAGCTATTTTCTAGCTGATCATAATTGTCTCTAAGGCTACAAGTAAAACCTTAAAGAATATATAAACAAATTTTAAATTTTTCAACTGAGGTAGAAGAAGTGATTCCTCAGGATTGAACAAAATCATAGAGCTAGTTAATCACAATTAGTACAAGTTTTCAAAGCAATTCAGTTCAAAACCTAAACATAGAAAAATAAAAACTGTTGTACAAAATGTAAAAAAAACAATTCGCAGGAAAATTGTTTCGTTGCAAATGGTTTGAGATAGCAAAGATGCCAGGAAGACAATTTCAATACTTTAAAATGCTATGCAAATATTTGAAAGTAACAATGCAATAAGATATATGGAGATATGAAAAGTTCTACATGATAAAAAGACATGCTAACGCTAACGGAAGCCACAGCGTCCAGTGGTTCATTTTTAAGCTAATGAATCGGACATTTTCTAGAAATATCTGGATGGAATTGAATAGTGTGGGATAAACTAAAATATATCAACAAGAAAGTCAGTCGTACTTCAAATCAACACATAGTTGCACTAACATTACAAAATGTAGGCCTTCAGTCATCTTTGTGTGTTGTAAAACTTTTTATAAGGTTCACATAACTCAACCAAATAAACAAGTTGTCCAGATTTTCCAGTGTAAAATTGAAACAAGGTTTTAAATATCTGTAGCTCGTATATATCTAATAAAACTCTATGCAAACAGTCAAAATCAATTGCTTATTCAAGGCACAAGTTTGGGTACTTAACAGCGCAAACTGGAATTTTTACACATCAAACAGCACAGATCTTACTACTTGAATCTGGTTTCTTTATGTAAATTGGTGTTTGCGAGCTGAAATCTTCCGACTTTTCGAGTCTCATGAATCCTCTGTTTCTGCAGACTCTGCGCAAGGTCAGCACGACGATCGCCAGGACGATGCAGAGAACAATCATGAGAATGACTCCTATGACAGCTACAAAATCAATTGTATTTTCATTATGGCATCAGTTGATATAATTACCCACGATGCATTACTAACTTGACAAGACAATGGCTGATTGCAGTAGCCGCATATTACACATGCTTGTGATCCACATAACGCTGACCATCTCAGCAGATCAATATAAGTGCTCAACCAGTTATGCACACCATTCACTTTATATGATTCTAGATCAGGAGTGATCAATCTGTTTAAATGAAGGGACAAACTATGTTTGTGCGGACTTGAAGTTTAAAGGAACAATTTCATCAATGTTATTGATAACAATATTATTATAATTATTATTATTAACAAAATGCATTGGTTTCCCAGTCACTTTTAGTAAGGTTTAAATGATAAGCAGTAAGTGGTCATTGCATAATTACGTAACGCTTGAGGGTGGGTGCGGTAATTGAAAACGTTACGAGATGTTACGTGGGTGGGATGAGCTGACCGTTACGCAATGCCTTTGCCAAAAGTTAAGTTATAAATTAATTTTAAACTAACATAAAAATGACACACTTCAGACATGATTTGATCAAAGTTTCAACTTCGTGACGTTGATTTAAAACTTAACCAAGGTAGGCCCTATATATGCGAATAAGATCCGGCAGAAGACACCAATTAAATTCCAGGTCAACAATCAACATATATCTGTTCTCCCATTTGTGTATTTATACCGGAAACCACAGTTCGAATTGTTTGGATCTTTTATAGTTACCGACGGCACAACGTGGTGAGCCTAATTCTCATTGGATTCCTAGCTGACATCGAAGAACCACTTTGAAGCATATTTTTCTTAGTAGACAAGCAAACACTTAAAATTGATGCTCAACAAAACTAGGTAATATTTCTATTAATAATTATCGAAGTGACCAGACTAAGCAAATAATTAGTTCACCTTAATTTTGATTAATTACTAGGCCTAATCAGCAGTTTGGTCCTTGATACTTACAGCAGTGTGCAAAATTTTACTCCTTAAATAAAACTTTAAAAAATTGCATTTAAAACATGACTGTCATTTATATAAATAAAACTTTCTGTATATTTTAAGCCTAGCCTATTATTGTAAAATCATAATTACCATAAAAACTGCTTTTCAAATATGAATCATAATTATGCGTTCACATAGGCATAGTAGGCCTAAATCTTAACTGATTTTTTTATAACAATTGTTACATATCGTTAGGGCGGGTTAAGGGAAATATTATGGAGCATTACGTTTCAAAAACGGTCATTTTCGGCGTTACGTAATTATGCAATGAGCCCTAACACGTAGACATTCGAACAACATTATTTCAATCATAAAACTAATCATTCAGGGCTGTTTTTAAGGAATTTTTAGAACTGCACAACTCCTTTCCCATCATCCATGGCAAATTACTTCCAATCGGAGGACAATGACCTTTTTTACTAATTTTAACTGTACAGAAGTGCTTTGTACAACTGCATATTTTGTGTACAACTGCACGTTAAAAAAAGCCCTGTAATCATTCGCTTATCATACGATAAATTGATACATACTCACACCTTCACTGCATAATGAAAACGTGATTGGAATCTTTTAAATAATGTTTGCTAACAACTGCAATCTGCTTTAAAAGATGAAAAACCATTTCAAGTAATTCAGTTACACATCACACTGTTGGATATTGGATACTTTCGTATGCAGCTTACTTCTTAGTAACAAAACCGTTGCACTGCCGGATGGAATTAGCCCTTATTGTTCAGTCAGAAAGCCAAATTCTATCAGGTACACCCAAATATGATCCATGGTAAGCCATTGCAGACTTTTACTTGTATCAAACATCTGCTTCGAAAAATTGTCAGTTCACAGAAATTGCATGTTCATGTTTAGCTTACCTCCAACCAAAACCGGATGTTTGACTGAAAATTCTTTGGCTTCACTGTTCATACTTTTTGACATCTTTTGAAGTTTGCTAAGATCTGCATCTGTAACAAAATTGTTTAACTTAACGTTTCATGTTGGTTTAATCAGAAACCCGTCTTTTGTTCCAATTCTAAGTGCAGACAATCTTTTTTTCATACACAGTATTTTTATGCCAAGTGCTGTTACGGCTGTTTACATCATACTAAATGGCAAATAATGACATCAGAGCTTGGTGTAGGCAGAGTATAAACTAAAATAATATTATATTTCAGTTCATGCAAACATTGGTAAAAACAATGGTAAAGTACAAAAAGAAGTGTTTATCAAATACAACATCACTGATGCAAATGGCAGAGCATCAGAAAATATTAAGTCTATCCACAATTTTGCAAAGTGTGAACCAGTGATGAATAGTTAGTTATGTTTAATAAGCAACTAGTTATTGAAAACGCAAAGTAACTATTTAAACATAATTACCTAAAATAGTTACTTTATAAAAACTGATTACATTAACTTTGTGAATAAGCCGGTTCCTGCAACTTTGTGTTTTGGGGCATTGTAGAAATTTCAAATTACAATTTATGATTACGATTACCTTGAAAAAGGAACTAGGTTTTTATATTTACTGCACGTGTGAATGTTAACTTGAAATTTCAGTTTCCTTCATGATGAAATCAGACTTTAAAATCGAAGAACACAAGGAAATAGTCCAGTAACATGAGCACAAGCAGAAATGTCTAGGTCACTTTTACGCATGTGAACCAAACAATCTGAAGGCTGATGATAAAGCACCTTTAATAAAAATTTTAGAACTCAAATCAAAGGCAACGAGGTGAACATACACTGACTAATTACAAATAATGCAAAATAGCAATTTTTGTGTTTTCATGTTTTACTGATGCCTCATAAAAGCACCACAGTAGTCAGTTGGCAGTATGCAATTATCTTTGTTTTAAATTGACTAGTTACCTCGTAGTTACCGCAAAATAGCAACTAAAAATACAGCGACTCGCTGCAAGAAGCGCTTGTGTAAACAAATCTTCTTTCCCTTCAGGCTACGATTATTCCCTCTGGCAAGGGGACTGTCAGCCAAACAAATCCAAATGCCTAAAACCAAACACTAATAAAGTTTAATTAATAATTATTATGACTAATAATAGTTAATGCATTGAAGTGAATTCACAAACAGACAGCAAACAGAGATGCTTACCAAACTCATCGTCATTGGTTTCACTTGAATCTGGATCACTCTTTTCCGGGTCATCTTCGCCTTCTTTATTGCTCTTGTCTTCATCTTCAGCTTCATCAACATTGTCATATTCATCATAAGTGTCTACTGCATCCTCATTCTGATCACCTTCTTCAGGATTGCTGTCATCCCTTTCACTGTCATACAGATTATTAAGCAAGTCATCGTACATGTAATTATCTTCGTCGCGAAGGAAATTGTCGTCCACGTAACCTTTAGTATCGAAAAGTCCGCTAACATCATCAGCGACTTTTTCATTCCCAGTAGGATTATCACCCAGCTCAGTGGCTTCTTCTTCATCATCATCATCATCATCAGCAGTGGCTTTGTCACTTTCATCAACTGCTTCTTCATCGGAAGTCACCTTGTCTTGATCATCTTCACTATCTTCATCATCATCATCATCATCATCAGTGGCTTTGTCACTTTCATCATCTGCTTCTTCATCAGTAGCCGTCTTATCTCGATCATCTTCATCTTCACTATCTTCATCATCATCATTGTCGTCGTCATCGTCATCTGCTGTTTCTCCTTCATTTTTGGCTTTTTTAACTTCATCAGACGTCTCGTCGCTATTGTCTTTCTTCCGCTGACCATCTTTGTCTTTTTTCTTCATATCATCAACAGCCTCATCATTGTCATCATTCTCCTCCTCATCATCATCATCGACATCATCGTCATACTCATTTACGTCTTTTTCTACATCATCCAGAAGTTCATCGTCCTCGTCAGGGATGGGAATACTGCCATCGACCGTTTCAACGTCATGAGAAGTACGGTCTTCCTTCAGCCAGCTATCGTCATCGTAGAGAGAATAATCGTACGAGTCATCGCTCGCCTTCCGCATGTTTTTGCCCGCATGAATGTTGTCACCAGTTTCAGCACCACTTGCCTCAACATTTACCTATGAAATAGATAAGCAGTCACTCAATAAATAACAAATAATCAATCAATCAGTCATTAGATCGGTTCAAACTCAAAAAGTGTGTCAGTACTTTAACAACCAAAACGTTTCAATATTTTCATCCAATATGTAGCTAGAAATTTCTAGATTAACATGGAATGTGAAGCCTGCATTCCAGTTCTTTATTGCTTAGAGCAGGATCACTGCAATCATTCAACTTTTTCACGAGCCCTACGCAGTGGTTAAATTCAACTGAATCCTGCCCGATTGGCACCTAGAATTTGAGATCCGTAACCTGAACCTTGAGATCCATAACCTGAACCTTGAGATCCGAAACCTAAAAGATAAGATCCACTGGTCACCTAAATGTTTTTCTTACAATAACTTACCTATATGCACCTTGTTTCACAATTCTATGCTTATCTGAATTTCAAATTGTGAACGTCTGTCTTAGATTCACCAGATAGACTTCAGTTTTAGATTTTTAACAATATTGAGATCCACCAGCTTTCTAAGAGCAATTTGACCACTTCCACCATTTCTTCATTTTAATTTTCGATGCAATGATGAATTAATCTACCCGATAATTCTATGGCTCATACAGTAGCTTTAATATTTAACGCAAAATGCACTGGTCAGTTAATTGTTTTATACTATGCAACTGTCTAAATGACTTTCAGCTATGTATGCTTCACTGGTCACTTCGCTTGTTACTACAATTGTTGTGGTGGGCATTGAGCAATGTCTAGTAGCAGCACCACTTACAAACTTCTGCAGGGGTCGTACCAGGGTCTTAGGAACTATTCAGCAGGTAAAAGAAATTAAATCTAAACAAGTCATCAAAAATTCCAATGAATTTTTTGGCAGATCATTAGGCAGGTCACGAGTGAAATAGGCGGGCCAAATGACGTACTGCGACCAATAGTAGTGTCGCCACTGGCAATGTCTGAAGGATAACGAATTAACCTTCACTGCTAAATGTCATGCTCAGCAGGCATACCTACCTACTTGTAATTCAGTTGACCTACGCGATTTGTTGCTAACTCTGAAGCATTTATGCAACGATTATCCCGATGTAGCCTGTTGCTCCGTTTGTTTACGCCTCAAGAAATATATTATTTTACAATGTATTCACATATTCATCAAGGCATTTAGTACTAGGACATCTTTCAACCTTTTATTTATCATATGACTTGTACCATTTTAAATATACTTGAATCCTTCGACTACGGAAATAAATTAGCCTTATAGTGTTTTTTAACGGCCTATCTAACTTTCTAACACATATAGGGAACCTCAGGACAAACAACACTTCAAACCGACATCTTTGACAAAGGACCTTCTCGCTTCCAAGAAGGCTATTTAGACAGACGGGCTAGTGTTTTAAATAATCGTATGTAGTACAATCAGTCGGTTTTATACTTCCAAATTCTGTTGCAATGATATACGCTTCGTATTAGTAAATATATAAAATTCGACAGTCGACACACACTCACACAACTCAAGTAGTAGCCTACATAAAAGTACAGGTCTGTATTTATTTCAGGAGTCACACATAAATTTTCCGATTTCAAGTTAGAGACGAACACACTAAGCGGCTAAACTACACGTTTACCCAGTAAGTATAGCCTACGTAATGTCTCCGAAATTTGAACGGTTAAATCCGAACTTTGGCAATCCATTGAAATGCGCGTACCGACACAAGAAGATGTTTACTTCGCTTATAATAATAATAATCATAATTATACTTACAGTGGGTAGGACGTAAAGGGCGACGCCCAGTACTAATAATAAGTGAAGACGATTTCGCATTCTTCGAGTCGTGTACACGAATTCAGATTCTTAACCGTCTTCCTTCCGCTGCTCGATCCCAACAACGTGCAGCTCGATCTCTTACGTAACTCGATCGCCAAATTCTGGTCAAAAACGAACGCTGGACAATAATTATTCTCGGACGAAACACGCACCTGTAGGTATAATATGTGTGCCTGCTGTACTGCAACAAGAGGTATTATACTGTTCTAGACTGCGCAGGCCACAACAACGCAGCTAAGCTATTATAATGTCCTGCATAGGCCGCACGCAACAAGTGCGCTTGAAGGCGGGAAATTACGCTCAACTATAAATAACCTATAGGCCAGATACTGTAATACTGAGTCTATGGGGCTTAAGCTTCCTCGCCTACTCTAGTCATGGCATGCAAGCGGAAAAATCTTGTTTCAAGCCTTGAATTACCGCGACGTTCGTCAGCTAAATAAAACCACATTGATATTTTCGGTAGTTTTTTTTACATAGAAACTCCAAATATCCGGTTGTTCCGATTGATAATAGAGCAAGCAAGCCGGCCTATTACATAGG
This sequence comes from Lumbricus terrestris, assembly GCA_949752735.1. Lineage (NCBI taxonomy): Eukaryota > Metazoa > Annelida > Clitellata > Crassiclitellata > Lumbricidae > Lumbricus > Lumbricus terrestris. The sequence goes on along the minus strand of OX457038.1, from coordinate 34,781,188 downwards.
TAGGTATTATTACGTACTAGGCCTATATAGGTAAACATGTGAGTAAAGGGCAGCGGTGACGAATGGATGAATTGAAATTTCGATTTCAGAATGCCATGCAGTTCACTGTAGCCTAACCTACCTAGGCTAGCCTACATCAACTGTGCTTACAGTCTGTGGTATTAAGTGAGGTCACTGTGTGTTGAATGACCGTAGACAACAAAGATTGATAGACGGCATGGGAACCTATAGGCTAGGCCAGCGGTTCCCAACCCGTGGCCCGCGGGCCAAAAGTGGCCCGCCAGGCCTCAGAAAATGGCCCGCCAGGCCTCAGAAAATGACCCTCATCTCTCAAAGAATAATCAAAAATATATGAAAATTAACATTTTGGACAGGATAGAACACATTATTATTTTCTATTAAAAACTATTATATTATAACGTCGATAAATAACATCAAACATTATATTTTGAATCAATTAATAACAATTTTATATGCTTTTAATTAATACAATTTTAACCTTGTGGCCCCCTAATGTCCTTCAACTAAGAAAAAGTGGCCCTCGTGGCCTCCAGCTTGGAAAAGTGGCCCTCAAGTCAAAAAATGTTGGGAACCGCTGGGCTAGGCTAATAATTGCGACGCAGTCATGACCAACGGGTCAATCTGCAACTGGTAGCCTACTTCAGATTGCTGACCGAGGGACAAGCCGGAGCGTTTGCCCATGCAGCGGTGATCTTGGTTTCCATGGGAACCGATGGAAATTCAATTCGATTTAATTTGATTTTTCACTGGAATAACAATATTAGGCTAATAAAATAAACAAGTTGGATGATGACTATGATATGGTTTTGACAGACAAATGGCATGAATATTATTTTAGACCTATTTCGGTAAATTTGGTAGTAAGGGACTAGCTTATAAGGGCGCCCGGCGCATAGAGGCAATGCCCATGTTTGGCAGCTAAGCTTATAGCCTATAGGACACCAAGTCAACAGTGTTGCAGGTGCATGTTAGAAAGAGGTAGGCCTACACCGATCGAAGGACGGAAGGAGGATTAATCCCACTACTATAGATGGGTAAATTAGGCCTAGGCCTAGGCCTACTTCAGCAGCCTATAGGCCTCTCATCATATAGGAGGGACGTGACTATAGCGTAGGCCCGCTGAGCCTGTGGAGCTTAACCTCCTTTAAAACGAAGCTCACCCCCCCCACCAATATACTTAAGCCCTCGATAAGTCCCACTATCGGTTCGTGCTACAAATAGCCTACAGCTGATATACAAAAGTCCCAGTTAGGCCTATACGCCCGGTTACGCCGCTGACAAATATGGGCCTAGACATAGACATTTGTAGATGTTTGCAGCTGCATATGCCTATATGGGAAATCTAGGTAAACATTTGGTAGGCATTCCCTCAGCCCCTCCCCACACATTAATTCAACACAAAAATCTACAGAGAAGCTCAATTCAGCAAATTAAGCAAATCAGATTTTAAAATAATCTTCTCTTGTTTGTGTTTAGGCTACACGGACTTAATGTTTGTCTGTTTAAATATTGGGCCTATTAAGCAAGACTCGATCTTGCTAGCTTGATTAATAATAATGGCATTTTAAAAGAAGGCATTGGAATCACCTTGAAATAGAATAATTATAATGGATAAAAAATGGGAATTTAGAAAGATTGGTAGCTACAATGCGCCGAGTTAGAATTCGGGCTTTGTAAATTGCCAAAGTATGCCTTATAGGCCTATAGCCTACATGCAGCCTACATTCCTCTGTTTAGACTTAGGTCTCAGATCTGGATGCAAGACGGAAAAGCTAGGTTACGCCTATATTTCGTGGATGTGACAATTTCATTTTTAAGATGTGATAGGATTTTCGCAGATAAAACATGAATTTGACAATTAAGCATTTAAGCCTATAGGTAGACCTAATGATTATAGCTAGGCTATATAATGTCTTCTTAACGCTGGTGGCATGGGTAAAGTTTATCAGGGGCTAGAGGGCTAAGCCCCCGAGAATAAGGTTTTTACCGTGAAAATGGTAAATTTTCTCGGGTTTAACCCCTTAAGAAGGCCCAGACTCATAAATGTTTTTGACAAAAATGGCTCTTTTCAGGAACCACGAGGCACGAACAAAACTTGGATAGAATGACTAAAAAAGCATGAACTTTTTTGTCCGGAAAAAATAGTGTTTTTTCATGAGATTTCAACCCGACGACTAAAAAAATAAAAAAAATAAAAAAGGTCATCAACTTTTTTGGCCGAGAAGATATTGTCGGCGGCCGCACAAAGCCAAAGTTCTTTTTAGCCCCCCAACCCCAAAGAACGGAAACCAAACTCCACCCATGGCTGGTGGCTTAAGAATAGTAACATGGAAATTACGCTCTGGCGTAGTTATAGCCTACCCGTTGAACAGCAATGGCCTATGCACACAATTAATATGGTCCTCTGATAACCGCTCCTAGCAACTATCACAGGAAATGATCGCGACACGTATTTATTTAGGCCTACAGGTGCATGACCTCCGTTACACGTCTTTGCTTAAACTACAAGCAACATCGATCAACTTTCCATAGGTTTTTGTTTTAACGATGATTAATCTGTGAGCTCGCCAATTGGTCGCGCCACAACCCGGTGGACCGATTCTTTATCCGTGTTGGACTCGCTGCAGCCATCCGGTTGAGTGGATCGCATCTTAGCTGGGCGTTCAAGTTGTGTGAGTCTGGAAGAAAGCAGGTCCGTCTTGGCCCTGGTCCCATTTGGTCTCCACCAAGGCTCTGTCCTAGCGCCCTTACTTTACTTCCTTTACACTTCCGACATTGACGCGCTCCTAACGTAGCCTATACGGCGTGCTAAACCACCTGAAGTCCTACATGTATATCTGTAGGTTAATACAGATGACACAAAGGCATATCTGCCCTGCCTCCACTCGCAGCGTTTGAGGCCGCCCGCACCATGCAAACGCAATATGTATGCACTCCTCAAACCGACTCCGTTCAACGCCTAAATCCAATTCCTTTGGTGCCATGGGCACTAGGCAACAGCTGACCAAGCATGACCGGAACGCTCCATTTAGGTCAATTCCCATCTATGATTTTCCGTCGAACCGTCGGTGGTGCGTGTCTGCGTGACCTCGGTGCTCCTGGACTCTGAACTCAATCTTGCACCTCATCAAGGGGATAATAGGTCTAAGCTTATAGATCTAATGAGATACAAGGTCCCAAGGGTGGGTTCAGGAGTGCCGAAGCTGCTACTAGCCTATCAATTGCGGCAGCTCAGGGTCAGCTCTTACTGTTGAAGATGTGCAGTAGGCCTATTCCTCAATTATTCACGCGTATGTGCTGAGCACTTGACTATGGCGCCTCCATCTTGACTGGTCCCCTTTGATTCGATCGAGAGATTCGAGAGGTTGGAGCGGGCCCACTGAGGTTGCGGCGCGACTTATATTATATTTGCGGGTTCGCCAAGTCAACACGCATAATTATCCCAGTATAATATGCGTACGGCCTTGCACTGGCTTCCTTCCCGCAGCCCATCTTATTCTTATTCGGTATTGCATCTTTGGTGTGGCGGTGATATCAGACTGCACACTCTCTTATCTCCACGTTAGCTTTGCTGCCCCTTTCTGGTTGCATATAGGCCGCCGGAAACCGCGCTCCGCTGTCCACGGTGACTTAATGGTCCATTTCGCCCGCGATGCGACAGTGCATATCGAGACATTCCTTCTCTGTGGCTGGTCCAACAACCCGGAACAGGCCTCCCATTGTTAGTGTCTAGGTCTCCATCATGCATCACTGCACTCGTCCCTAAACTGCGCTGACTTATTGCAATACAGTCATGTTACACAGTTACACAGTAATTAGTCATATATTATATCCTGTTACAATCATTGGACTGTTAACAGTAGGTTAATGGGCATGTACTCTACTCTGTTTTCCTTATTCACCCATAGGCCCACACACGCATTTGTCACTGTCCACAGTAGACAGCGTGACTGCGTCACCCGTTTTCTACAAAGCCCAGCGCTTTCAAGTTCAGTGTGCGCGCTGTTCTTAGAACAGGCGTCATAGGAATGACATAAAATCTGTACGTGTCAGTAACTGTTGCTTCCGGCGAAATACAATCTCCTCCCACTGTCTCTAGGGAGCACTGCTTCCCCTACTCCTCCTACCTCCTACCTCCTCCTTCTTTGTCTAGAGGGTGTGTGTCTATTGAGGTGTAATTCATGGTCATCAAGTGGTACGTACATTTGCGCTCAGGCCGAACACAACCAGTATATAGTTGTCACTGTTTGCGTCACTTTTTGCCCGACTTCTTCCCATACAGTTTCTCGCGGGGGATTAAGGAAGCACTTCAGGCATGAAGGTTGCGTGGGTGTGTTCGTTCTGATCATTTGATCTTTGTTGACTTTTCTTTGTTTATGGTCGAGCCCCATTGCAACGCCATCTTAAGCGTAATCGTGCTATGATGATATCGTTATCCTAACCATGCAATGGTTATCCCGTACTGATAATCTCGCAATTGTAGTCTATGCTATTCTATAGATAGATACCTACTGTAACAGTGCCCATATCATGCAAGGCAACACGGCTCTTTCACAGCACAGGCACTCAGTCAGAACAAAATCGATAGGCAGATAAACTCTTGTAGTCTTGTTAGGTTTCAGACTTTCAGGTGATCGCTGTGATTGGCAGTCTCCTTGGAGTATAGGCCTAGGCCTATCAAAATGCCTGCATTGCATGGCTTGGAATGAAACCCTGCTAGTTTGGCACACCCACATCCAAACTTCCAGACTGCTTGACCCTGCAGGCTACATGAATCACCGCCCAAAGACATTTTGCAAGATAGCCTATAGGGCCCGTCAATATTTTTCGGTTTCCTTAGGTTTACAAGCACTTGGTCACATAAAACAGGGGTTCTCAACCTTTTTCGTCCCGCGACACACTTAAACTTGCTATCAAATTTGGCGACACACCATTCAATCGTCATATGTAAATGTCGTAAAAATATAAAAAAGTGTCAAAGTTAAACATGTCTATTTATTTCAAATTTGCTCTCAAACTTATTCATCCTTCTAAAATGCTAAACTGCTGACATTTTAATAGATGAAAATAATTATATTGAATTGCTTTCCAATTATTATGATTCTAAAATTCTAAATTATTCTTCTGATCCCAATCTATTGTCGTTTCTACAACTCGACGTCAATTTAATCACCTAATTAGGGCCTACTAAGACCTTGTAGTCCTAACAGTTAGGCCTAATGGGATCTTTGTTCTTCAATTTTTCTTTGGATCATATTAAAACGCGGCTCCACAGTTTTTGTAATTTCAACTCGTAAGCAGGCTGCATGAGAGGGTAACTCCGACAAGTTTGTTCTGATTCTTGTTCTTTATGTTGATCATCTGAGAAAAGCCCTGTTCAGATAAGTAGGAGCTATGAAAGGAAACCAGCTCCTTGATAGCTTTGCTTGCAAGTGATTTGTAATATTCTTCCTTGTACGTCTTTTTCCAGGACTGAGTTCTTGATAATTGCTTATAAATGTCCTTCATTCTGGAATCACATTGCAGCTCAACAAGTGTTTCCTGTTCATTATTGTTCAATTTGCTCCATTGATGTTTTCTCTGAGAAATGGGTTCAACATCCACCTTGTCTTCTTAATACCAGCATCTGAAGAGGATGGCTAAATTTACGTTTTCTTACCCATAAATTTTTCCATTTCCATTGCTGACTTAGCCTATAGGTTAACGGGTAAAAGTTTTCTAACAGGTGCGATCGCAAACGTGTTTACATAGGCCCTATGTCATATCCGTTGAACATAAACGTCATAACTACCTCCAGACCGCGGTAAAACAGATAAATAGGCCTATATAGAGCGCAACAAATTCTCATTGCAGTCATCCGCCAAACTTCTAAATTACCTGTAGGCCTAGGTAAAGGAAATCAGTGTATAATGTATGAACAACGGACGTGTGCTGTGAGAATTTGGTAGACTGATGTTATTTAGGATTATTTCGTGTAATCATTGGCCTACTGCGTTGTGTCAGTTTGGAAAAGAAACGAAGATAATTTTTATTATCATTATTATTAATTCGCGACACACCAATTCTTCGCGACACACCAGCGACACACCACTTTTACGCGACACACCGCCGGTCAAGTCGCGACACACTAGTGTGTCGCGACACACCGGTTGAGAACCCCTGACATAAAACAATCTGACATTATCCAGGTATGAAGTGTCAGATACTTCATTTCCTAGTTCCGGTGCAGGCCTACTACATGACCAATCCTCTCCCTCAGTTGTCAGTCTGGTGTGATATTGTCACTTGACTTTCGTCCACTCCTACTGGACGACTAGGTTGAAATGAGCAAAATGTTGAGCCTAGAAAAGGCAATCTTGAGTGAAGATGTCACTTAGTTTTGGACCATTCTCAACATAGGTTGTTTCAGTGTCTAATAACATAATTATTTTATTGGACCAATATAATTTGGACATATATCATATATTATATAGGCCTAGTCCGGGTAAAATGAAATAAAATAAGAATGATTATCGGCCCATTATAGGCCTAGGCCTATGACAATGATGATTTGATGTCGACTACAAAAATTACAATGGCAATGGTTGTAATTAATAATAATAATGAAATATAACACGGAATATGAATAGGGCCGTTCCAGACTGTGATTTTATATTAGGCGTAGTGAAGTCCCTGAGGGATCCTGTATACCTCGGGGCAAAAAATAAATAAAATAATGAAAATAATAATAATAATAGTAAAAATTGCAATACCACCAACAGCAGCTATAGAAATAATAATATTATTATGCATAATAACAGCAATAAAACAACAACAATAAAACAACAATAATATTATTAGGTCTAATAGTAGGCTATTAGTGGCACTAATAATAACTTAACAATTAACTATAAGGATAATGATAATGATTATAATAGGTTATCTCAATGTCTAATATTAATAACAATAATATTTAATAATGATAATTAATTATTATAACAATAATAGTAGCTGCATCAGCAGAAGCAACAGTAGACATAGCCTAGCTGCCATAAATTAATTAGGAATAGGCCTTATTGCTGTAGGTTTGGTCAGTCATCGGTTTTTTGTTGCAGAAGCGGATAAAACCGAAACCTAAAAGGCCTATAAACAAAAGCGAATAGCGGAATAGGCCTATTTGAAGCGTTTCATGTAGAAACCGTATAGGCCCAGCTGCAACGTGACAGCCATTAAAAGCCAATATACATTATTGCAGCCACGGCGTACGACGTGTATCTGTCATGCATGCCTGACCAAAACTTCCAGTTTCAAAGCTAAATTTAACTTTCTGATAAGTCAAGTTCAAAGTTCAGCCTACACCTGAATAAAACAATAGGCATTCATGGACTCGTAGCTGTTCCAATTCGCAACAGTAGGGGAGACCGGGGTTATATGTTACAATTTTCACTTTTTTGTAAATTGGCTGTTCCTCAGCACCTCAGTTTTCCTAAGACCAAGGGGGTTTAGTATATCAATATGTTACACAGATATTGGTCACAGTAGATTGTGTTGATAGTTAATGTATTTTGAGCAATATTGGTTTTAGACAAGCGACTGGAATGTAACAAATAACCCCGATAGTGGGGTTACATGTTACAATCCTCGGGGTTGCAATGTTACACAGGTAGAATTGACATTTTTACAGTAAATGTAGTGATTATTAAACAAGAACATCAATGACAAAAATAAACTGAACTACTAGTTAAATCAGAAATCAGTTAAATCGGTCTACTTAAGCTTAGGCCTATAGTCAGAGTACAGTTGTGGCATAGGCTACATAATAATCATTTCCATCAGTGCGATTGCATATATGTATGTGTGTATGTATGTATGTATGTATGTATGTATGTATGTATGTATGTATGTATGTATGTATTTATGTATGTATGTATGTATGTATGTATGTATGTATGTATGTATGTATGTATGTATGTATGTATGTATGTATGTATGACATGATTGTATGTATGTATGTATGTATGTATGAATGTATGTATGTATGTATGTATGTATGTATGTATTTATGTATGTATGTATGTATGTATGTATGTTTGCATGCATATTTGTATGTATTCACGTATGTATATAGGCAGGTATGTAATTATATATCTGCATAATCGTGTATATGTGTAATTATGTATATGTGTATAATGTATCATGTCCATGTATGTATGTAATCGTGTATCTGTAATTATGTTTAATGTATGAATGCATGCATGTGTGCTATTTATGTGTAATACTACACATATATATTGCATACATAACATATAGCCTAGCGGCTATATCTTACGTATGTAACATATAGCCCCCTATATGTTACATATGTAACAAATAGCCCCTAGGCATCTGTTACATATAGCCCCTAGGCACATTTTCGGAAACAAAAATATTTCACACATACAACTGTCAAGCTACATCGCTAGTAATATTCTGTTTATAAACACATATCACTAAGCCACCAACACGCCGAATATGACCACCGAAGTACTAAAACTGGCCGCAGAAATTACAAAAGTGCGCACTTGCCATTGAAAAAAATATCAGCTGGAAAAACGTTTTTTTACCCTAAATTGGTCATGCTGTCAAATAAATCAACAGATCCGCCATTATGCCTGCAGGACAACTCGACGCATGCGCTGGAACATAGATATACGCTACTGATAAGCAAACACCATATATATGATCGTTGTAACATATAACCCCTGTAACATATAGCCCCGGTCTCCCCTAATTGTAGATGGATCGTATATAGACCCTAGGCTATAGCAAGGGCGGATACAGGAATTTTCGATGGGGGGGGCCAAAATTTTTGGTCTTGTGAGACAGGAGAAAAATTTTTTGGTCAAAATTTTCCGGGAAAAAATACCATTTCATCCGCCGAAAAAACTGATGACCTTTTTTTTTTTTTTTTTTTTAGTCATCCATTAATTTTTCAGGAAAAGAAGATGCCATTTCCGAACGGGGGGGCCACGTCCCGTACGATTTTCTAATAGGGGGGGGCCAGATGTCCTGTTTTTCTCTCCCACTACATGTGTTTAAAACCAAATGGGGGACGGCCACGTTCCATGCAATTTTTAAATGGGGGGCCGTGGCCGGATTGGCCCCCCCTGGATCCGCCCCTGGGCTATAGGCATAGTGGTCATTTCAGCAGGGGGAGGGGCCAAAATTTGTTTATGCCAGAAAAAATATATCCGGAATAATTGACAGCATGCACCTAAAACCTAAAAGCCTATGTCTCTCAATACAAAAGTAGTCTCTGTTCTTGCGCCCACACCGGGAGAGTCTGGGAGAGAAGGGGTTGAGGTGCAAATACTCTGGGGCCATGTTACTATATAGGGACCCAGGCTAGGTAGTTAAAAGCCAATATACATTATACAAAGTAAATGCACCTTTAAGGTATAATATTCTTGACACTTAACTACAATCGGTTTTGAATTTAAAATGAACAACTGAATAAATTTATATTTGATAACATCTATGAAAATACCTGTTCTTAGGCCTAATTTCTGGCATTGCATTTTTCAAACTCATACCAAAAGATTTAACCATGCACCCTGCTAATTTCTTTGTAACCAACCAACATGATCCCAACACTCAAAACAATTACGAAGCACCAGTATCGTCGCCATCTTCGTTGTCACAGGTTGGCCTTGGACCTGCTGCTGTTGCTGCTGAGCACGACTACAACTAGTATAACTATTACTATAATTGCTATTTGAGCTACATGTTACAAAGTTAGCTGGTCCAAAACCCATCCATGAAATAAGTAATGTTATTAATAGCAGATATTGACAGTGGTCATGATCAAACAGAATTGCTGAATTCGATTCCATGATTACGGTTTTATAAGAGCCTTATAATTTTAATAACTTAGTTATTATAATTAATAATTTTTTATTATTATTTTTTTTATTAATTTGTTAATTAATAACACAACAAATATTTGGCTAATTTTATACTTCGTTCTCACTCAGCTTCCTCCCACTGTCCATTTCGCTCATCCAAAAGACTTGACCTCTTGGTACCTCACTCTAGAACTGCTATGGCTCAGTCTCGATAATTTGCCACAACTGGTCCTTCTCTTTGGATTGCACTTTATCCTTCTGTTCGCTCTACACTTCTGTCTGGCAATCTCTCTTCTGCCATGTCTCTTCTCAAAACCTGCTTCTTCTCACGGGGCCTTGGGCACTGGGAGCACCTTGAACGCATCACCCTACTAGAGGCGCTTTATAAATATTTCAATACAATATAATATAATAAAAAACAACGGAGATGCCACTGATGATTTTAGTTTTTAACAAAATGGATATCTTTCAGCTGAATAATTGCAAGATATCATGCTTCAGAATTAACAAAACACAACATGCAATCAAACTGTCAACTATGCATGGTTTGCGCATTAAATCTAAAGAGCAATTTCTGAGTAAAATTGCAGATTATTATTCTAACAGAAAAAGATTCAGCTATTTGTCTGTTTTCTCATTGATAAGGGTCTGTTTTAATTAAAACTTCCGCTTATAATAACAGTAATTATTCTATCGTCAAGTTACCAACACCACTGGTCTTTAAATGGACCCACTTTATTGATTGGAAGTATCACGAAAGCGGTTTGTGAATATGTCGTGCAGCATGTCCTCAGAATCAATGTGAGATCTGGAGATCTGTTAAACGTCGACCACGTCAGAAGCGGTGGCGGGCACGTTCAACTCATTCGCCGTGCTTGGGCCCATCACCTCGACAATCTTGATGGTCTTGACGACCTCCGACGCTTTCACTGGATGGCCACCGCTAGCGCTAGCGCTGCACGCGCTGTTCACTGCACTCGCTGGCCGGCTTTTGCTTGAACCGTACTTCTTGTAGACTGCTTCCAGCTTGACCAAGTCCGCGCCCACAACAGTGTCTATCTGTAAAAACAACCGCGTCTATAACTGCAACTGTATACATTATATATTAATTGGCAAACGCAATACAAAGCAGGATGCCAACAGTTTCGTATATATATATATATAATTATATATATATATATATAATATATATATCATAATTATTTCATACGGTAGATGGATGCAAAGGGGCCAGATGATCCCCGACAAAGGCTCCGCCGGACAGAAGCTCCTCCATGCTCGGACAAAAGCCATTCCATGCTATGACAAAAGCCCAGGCTAGGACATAAAAATTGATGCAAAAATAACGACACAACACATAAATGAGAAGAATTGAGTCACATGAAGCTATATATATATATTTATATAAAACTATATATATAAATAAAAGTTGTTTGGAAGTGACGGTTATTGTCAAGCATACAGAACATGTCCTCAATGGATTTTGCAGAACATGTCCTCAATGGATTTTCTGTTGAATCTTGGCAAACGTTCCTGTGGCTGGTTGGTGCTGAGTTCTACCAGCAGTGTTTCACCCCACCCCTGCTGCGTGGAAGATCCATGACACTCTACTTAACCCAAAGAGCAGTTAGCAAGGCAGAAACAGGGGTTTTCTCCATAGAGGAAGAATTAATGCTTCAATGTGAAAAGTTTCTAATAAGTCTTCTTTATGTGAAGGCAATCGGAAAACGACCTCACCTCTGTCATTTTAATAACTTTTGTCCATGAGTTCTTATGTCCAGAGTGTCTTTTGTGCAGAGGGGGGGGCTTTATCGTATACCCATGTCATACAAAATGTGCATGCCTTATAATGCTTTATAAGTGGACATAAGCAAGTGGTGTTTAGTGCAGATCTAGTAAAGATGATAACAAAAGTCATGTCGGATATCCTGTCTTTGTGTGCTCAATATCTCAGGTTTACGGCTATTTTATGCTGTTATATCTTATACTCTCAGAATATATTATAGACATCTCTAACTGCAATGACCTTTGACATATATAGATACACAAAACTAAATAATCTCTACTATAGACATAACGTTTCGATGCCCTATGTTTAACATTTTTGCATTGAAGAGTGTAGACATTTCAAGATAAGGCAATCCATTTTTGCCACAAAATGCTTAACAGCTGAAATTGCACAACTCTGACTGCACACATGTAAAACATGACACCAGCATCAAAGTCATTGGAAGTTTCTGGCAGGCTGTATATAACTAATAAGCAAAGGCTTAGTAGCTGATCTAATTTGAACTTGCAGAAATTATGAGAAAGTAAAATGAGCTAATGCAGTAAAAAGAATCATTCGGAATACAGACAATGTAGGTTACCAAGCAAGCATCAATAAATAAGACACTTATTGTAACTGCAATGAAAATTTATATAGCACCAAACAAAGAGATTAATCAGAGGCACATTGTATACATGTATAGACTACAAAACTAAGATTAATCTGACCAAAAAGGCAAGAGACATAAAGATATTATTTTTTATAAATTACCACATTTCCATCCTTGATGGCCAAGAATGTAGGCATTGCCGATATATTGTACTTCTCGGCCAGTTCCTAAAGGGAATAAAAAAAATGTCCTAAATACTGCAACACTTCAATTCATCACCATTATTTGAGCCAACAGTTTACATACATGTGTATTGTGTAACGTACAAGTCATACGACCTGAATAGAATCTGGTGTTCTTTCATGTGTAATTGTCTATAATAAAGTATACAATGTGCTACATTATTGCATACAAGAATGTTTTCAATTTAAGATTCAGTGCGTTAGGCGAAAGATAACAACAATTACAGTTTCTTTTGAAGATAATCTGTACAGCTGACTCACATGCCCCAACAGTTCCTCAGGTAACTCAGTGCTACTCAGTTGACTTAACCTGTGATAACAGAACTTTGTGGTTTCCTGTCTATAGCCTACTGGTAATAACCAAACAACTCTCTTCAAACTGTACTTGATTTCATACAGAATTCTTGAATAAACTGATGCACAGCCTTTGAGCAGTGCATTAGAGATTTATAATTTAGGTTTATGAATGAGTTTTGCTATAACAATTTGGACTTTCCCATTTTACTTCTTCTGCTCGAGAGTCACTGACTCATTGCTGATAAGCGTAGCCATGATAGTGAAACCTTCTGGCAAGCGCACAATAAAAAAACCCAGTTGATAAAATCAGCCATGGCAACTTCTTCTATGCAAAGTCACATTTTATCAAAAAATCAGTCACAATTAATTTAAAGACAATCGACAATAATAATAAATTATATACAAACCACGGCTTCATCTACATTCACTTTCAGTGTCACAACGTTTGGATAGATCACGTGAAATTCCTGCAATGCAAAAATTGTGTTAAAAACTTGATTTACTGAATTTGGGGTACTATACCAAGATGCAAATAACATTAAATGTATACAGGGTGAGAATTGCCGGGTTTTGGGGTTTTAACCTCTCCAGTCTTTCTTAGAGTCCCATATAGTAAAATCTGTTTTTCACACTCCAATTCCAAGTGGTTAATGGTCCAGCCCTCTGAGTTATTTTTCCACAATTCTTACACTGAATGTACAATGTATACATTACAAAGTACATTCATGACTTTTCCTCTACTGTATGAAACATTACCATCTGCAAACTATTTTGCCAAATGACATCCCTGACATTCTATGGTAAATCTGTGTTTGGTTCTTGAGCAACTTCATCAAGAGATAACTTAGAATTGATCAAATCACCATGTGACTAACAATTTCACCAAGGTTACAATTGGGAAACAAATCACATTTAAGACTTCTAGCCAATATCTCCAAATGAATTATGTACAAATATCTACCAAGTAAATTGGCCAAGATGTGCAGGATGAAAGTAAAGTAAAACTATCAACATAATTTATGGTAACTCGTGTGCACGTCTAAAACTTACAATGTTGTTTGAATGCAGACTTCGAGTGCAACATTTACCTCAAGTTTTGGTGCAATCATCTGGCAAGGACCACACCATGGAGCATAGAAGTCTACTACTACTGTTTTGGTTTCAGCAGCCTCCAACTCAGTTTCCATTTCTTGCTGCAATACAGTAGCACGTATAGAACTACAGTGATATATATCTCACGACTTTTTCATGTAAAATAAAACTACAGATGTCAAATGCATATAGGTAATCTATCGTTTTAGCGGAATAAATTATTCGTCAATGCATGTGATTTAGCGTTGATGGCACACAAGTCAGATTGACGAAAATAATTCCTGCCAAATAGAAGTCAGACTGGTCACTGATGAGAATAATTTTTAATACAATAGAAGTTTGTATGTACTGTATGCGCACTTGTTATAGCGCCCCTTCAAGTTCTCTACTAAGAGGCGCTCCCGACTGCAGAGCGGACACTGCATCGGAGTTTCCCGCCGAAGCGGAGCAATTGCGAGTGAAGGACTTACCCAAGGTCCCTACGCGGCGACTTGAGGTGGATTCGAATCTCGAACCTTCCGGTTTCAAGGCAATGATGCCACCACTACACCACAGTGCCCCACAAGTGGGATTTATGAAGTGGGATTTATGAAAGCATTAATGCTGACATTGGAGCAGGATTGATGAAAAATAATTGTAATTTAAATAGAAGTTGGATTGAATAAAAGCAGTTATTGTTGAAATAGAAGCTGGATTAATTAAATGATTTCTTGCCTAAATGGATGCTTGATTGATGTGAAAGATTCATACCAAAGTAGAAGCCGGATTGAGAAAAAATAATTATGCTGAGCCAGTCAAAACATTTCGCATAATTTATTCCGCTAAAACGATAGATTACCTGCATATATATAACAGTGGTCAGAAGCGAAACAATGGACCGCAGGGCCCGTAACGAAAGAGCCTCAATGTGAATCTGAATAGAGGGCTCGCTGTGGATAAAAAGTGAGAACTCTGGTAAATCTGCATTATATAGTGTATTTTGCTATTGCACCGTAAGCAAAACTATATAATCGGGGACCGCGTATTTTATTAATTTTTCTATAAGGCTGCATAAATGGAATTTGGATTGATAACAATAAATACGCCTATTTGCGCAATTAAGGGCTAGATTGATTAAATTGCTTGGCTCACAGTGATATTTGCAGTGTTGAAAATGGTTCGACGAAAGTAATTATCAAAACCAGAGACTTCATTTAATTATCTACGGGAGTCAGGAATTTGAAGTGACGCCAATTGGTCAATGGTCAGATATGTGGGCTTACATTTACTAACGTGATTAGGCTGCCTTTGTTTCAATTGACGCTTTGTGCCTAGGCCTACCTGGTTTTTCACTAGTTTCGGCATCTTCTAGTTTAGTAAAAACAAATTAGAACGTCAGAAAGACACCATTAAATCTGAAGTATTTTGTCCGTGTTAATTTTGAAATTTAGAAAACTATCACCAAAGACTATAGAAAATTTGAGCCAAACGCGTCGCCATTAAAGAAAATAAAACATGGTGACGTCGGCCTTTTTAGATTTTGCTCGCAAAGAGGACACACTTGATGACGCAAATAATAAAAAATGATGACAAGTTTTTTTCATTAGAAAAGATAGCCATATAATATCCGCATCGTGTCTATTAATCGTAAGCTTAGGATATAATAATGATCGAGGCCCTATAGGCCCTATATAGGCTATAGTAGGCCAACTTAAAAGCCGTGATCATTAGACCTACAAGGAAACAAGCTGTAGGCCTATATAATTTCTATGCTGCAATTACACGACACACCTAATCTTCATAATGCCTAACTAACTGACTGACCGTTATATTAAAGATGACATTTTCAATAGCCTACTTTCTATATTATTTTCTATATCTCTTTATGTACCCATGCATGCATATCACTTGGTTTTGTCAATAAACGAATAAAGTATATATATTATTAGTTTCATGTTTCGCTTTCTTCAGCCTAATCGGCAGTAGACTCGTAGTTTCTGTTTCTCCCATTATGGGAGAATGGGAGAACCAGAAAAACCAAGGCGCTGGTGTTTGGAATGATGGAGGGCACGCACAGAAGAGGAGGACCACGTGGAAAATGGACAGGTGACATCGAAGACGACGAAGAGTGGTGTGGAAAAGATCTATGGAAACTGAGCCATCTGGTTCTGGATAGATCCAAGTGACCAAGTCCAATTGGAGAATTCAGTAAACTGTGTGCTTGTAGGCCTATTACTTTTTGTGGTGGTCAATAAAGATTGATTGATTGATTACCCCACATGAAGGGAAAAGATCAACAAAAAAGATGTTCATCATCCAATTTATGTTTCACAACAGATTACCCACTATAGATTGGGTAGGTCTACTTATATTGCCCCTTGTATCAATTTAGCAGCTCATATTGCATAGGCTAGCTGCTACTAGGCTATGTAGCAGTTAACAATTTGTTGGCAATAGAAGAAGTTTGCCTATGCATTTAAACGTACATGTAGGCGCAGGATCTAACTCACACCGTCACACGTCTTTGGGAGTGGAGGCCTAAGATCAACATATCCCATCATGAGAAAGAGAGCGTAGGCCTACCAAAGGCCTACAACCACTGTTCATCAGGCCTATATATATATAATATTATCATTTCATTGTCACAAATTAGGATTGGAACCAAAAGTTTGACGACATTTATGGCAACAAGGCGCAGGCCATTAACATCAATAGGAAACATATTTTTATTAGGCCTAGTCTAGCCTACTTAGACTAGCCTACTCAACTATATAAATATTACACGCTCAGTCCAATTTGGCATCCGAGAAATACAGATAGAAGGAGACAATTAGCAGGGTTTTTAAAAAGAAATTTGTAGCCTATAACTGCACAGCGAGGAAGTATTTTTTAGTGCGGCTTTGCGAAAATTTTCTCGTCCTTTCTGGAAATTTTCCCAAGAAATGTCGTAAGTCGGCGACGAAAAAACAAATGACCTTTTAAAATCGTTTGTTCAGAAATTTGCCCCAAGTTTTTGCCAGAAAAATCGCAAGTCGGCGACGGGGAAAAACTGATGACCTTTTTAAAGTCATCAACTTGAAAATTGTTTATTTAACATTCCTGCTAATTTTTCACTGCACATGTCCTTCTTCTTCCGTGGTAAACCGGTCTGCAATAATATTACCTTTTTCTAATGATTTACATTGCACAAAACTAGGCTACTTTTAGGCCTACAACTGCACAAAATCATTTACAACTGCAAATTTTGTGTAGAACTGCACGTTAAAAAGTCCTGCAAATCAGCCGAGGATGTCAGCTCCAAAAATCTGTTTCGACATTCAATCTTAAGAAAAGGGATGCAAAGTAGGCACTTTTAAGAGTTTTTTAGTTTGATATGTTCGCCCAGTGCCCACTTACGGCGCTAACATCAGAACTTATAATAATTCAGCTTACAGCGCCACGGATTTGAGTTTGTTTTATTAGGCTATCTGAGACCATCGGACTGAGTTGAATCGGTCAAAGTGCACCATTAACAGATAAGTAACTGTAGCCCTGACAAATTCAACCGGAAAATGTCCTAATCATTGGAAACCAAAGTTTACGAATCATGTTGTCAGTCTGAGGATGAATTATTGTGCTCAGAGTAAGCCTATATATATAGTCCATACTGCAACTAAATTTCTTGGATTGCAATATGATGGAACGTGTTATTTAGATAGGCCTATAACCAAAGACCTTTGCTATAACCAAAGATATTATAGTCTTTGCTATAACTATAAGCAGAATAGCTAGACTACATTAAAGTTGTCTTGTAATTACTACACCCGCTGCGATTGCCTCTTTTACATGTACATTATAAGTCGCTTGGCGTCATAATCCTCAACCATGACATCATCGCAAAATGACGTAATTTCCATTTGTTCATTCGATTCATTTCAACCGCACAGAAGTAGACGCAGAAGACGACGAATTAATGTCGATAAAGATGACAAAAACGACGGAAACGACGACGACAGATCGATGAAGATGAGGGAGAAAATGACGAACAACAGTTGATGAACTGAGCGGCAGACGATCAACGAAGTAAAAAAGAAATTAATCGCATCGTATACGACAGAAGCATCACCGCCGTCATTTCAAAGATCGAAAACAATCGACAAGTAAGTTTCGAAATGCGTTACTATAGCAACCAAAATGGCCGACGGTCAGATTGTAAAGAGACGAATTGAGGAAAAATGGAAACAGGACACAAGTAGATACTAGATAGTCGATGCATAGGATATAGAAGGACGACAAACTAATGCAGACATAGGCCTATGGTTGGTAGGACTCTTTTTCATTGTCTGCGTGTATGTCTTTAAATCTTCTGTTTTTGGGGGGCCCGGTAGCGCAATGGATAACACGCTGGCATAGAGTGCGAGAGGTAGTGAGTTCGAGCCCCCGTTGGGCGGATTTGCTTTGTAGGCTGCTATTAGCGCCGTGTAATTACAAAGCTGTCTGTTCAGTTAGTAGTTAAGTTTAATTAAGATTACTGCATAACCTGTAAATGTAAAGCGCAGTGCGTCTTGCAGGTGTTTAATTAAAGAAAAGATATTATTATTTTTTAATTAAAGTCTAAGCAATATCTTTGGTCTAAGAGCGCATTATGACGTCATTTCATAGAGGTTTAATTTTACATCGTAAATATTTCGAGCCATACAGTAGGCTACTAGCCTACGTCATTTTTATGTAAGGAAGAATGGAGTGCATTATGAGGTATTTTACAATGGAAATATTTGATAGATTCCGCAGAATTATAGAGGACTGCTTTGCGACAATTCAGACATTGCTTATTTTAATTTTATTTTATTTAGAAACCATTCTGAAGCAAGACGAAAAACACCCGAAGACGATCGAATGAATGCCGGTTCTGAAGTTGTTTGAAGTGGAGGAACGAAGACGCAAAATTAATGTAAGTGATTCGAAATTAATTTTTTTTATACTTCATTTATGGGTTGATTGGTCTCAAAATTGTGACCTCAAGACTCAAGAGGCTTACAATTAAGCTTTTTTTTAGATTGTGTTGGATCAGTTAGCTAACAAACGATACACGCCAGCAGGATAATGAACAGTACCGTAGCCTAAGTAGGCCTATGGCTTAAATACAGTATCGGGGACCAGCATATACAGTATCTTTGAACAGTATTTAATGACACTTATACCTACCCTAACCGACACTCACGACGCCTAACCTAGCTGAACCTAACCGACCGTTACGACGCCTAATCTGGCCATATAACCAATTCTCACGGCGCCTAACCTGGCCTAACCGACCATTACGACGCCTAACCTGACCCTAGTCGACGCTTGGGTCCCGATACTGTAATTGAATGTTACTAATAGGCAGGGCTGTACTTTAGGGTATACGCGGGTATACAGCGTATACTCATCTCACCTATCCGACAGCGTCGTTCATTCTCTGTTGCTGGTCCTGCAACCTGGAATGGTTTCCCTGTTACACTGCGCTTAATTCCCAGGGGTCACTCCACTCTGTTCCTTAAGAAACTAAAAACTGTCTTATTTTGCCGTGGTTGGGCCGGGAGCGCTTCTGAGAAGAGGCGCTATGTAAATTTCTGAAAAAAATAAATAAACAAAGATAAAATTTCAAAAAAGTTCGCAAAAATAAAAGGACGAGCATAAAGTAGGAAAAGATCGTCATTTATGATGAAAAAATTCATGAAATTAGATCGTTTTATGCCGTGATGAAAAAAGGCAAAAAAGTCGATTTTTTTCTACGGCAGCGTGTGTTCACATTAAAAATTCAGAATACACATCTGCTAATAGGCCTATCATGACATGTATTAATTATCTTCGTGGATTTCTGTGTTGCTTCAGGAACCGCTACATTGCTGCATGAGATCAGTGGCATGAGGGGTCTGAAAGAATTGGCGTGAGAGTGAGAGGATTGGCATGAGGGGGAATGCGATGAGTGACGGTTGTGAGGCTCTGTTTTTGTTGTTGTTGTTGTTGTTGTTGTTGTGTGTCTGTAGTTCATTTGTATTAGTACCTGCTGGGCCTCTGGCGTGGCGTAAAACCCCGTAAGCTCCTCGCAAAGGCAGGAGGGCCCCTGGCGCGGATTAATATCTCGCAAGCCCACTTTTATTAATTTTAAATTTATTCTTTTATTTATGTGTTGTGCGTTGTTGAGCCGAGGGGTGAGAAGGATGAAGGAAGGGGTGGAATGATTCGAAGGAAGCGGTGGACGATGGAGGAGCCAGATCGCAGCACCATATGGGTCATCGAAACACAGCTTCAAGATACAACCTCAACTCATCAATCGACAACGAGACAGAAAAACGCTTCGTTACGAGACTTAAGCGGCTAGATTTACTGCAAATAGAATTAATTAACAGTGTGGAAGATGGAAATCCCTCACTCGATCAGTGGACTTTATAATGAATAAAAAGTTATATGTTTTCAATTAATTGTTTTTCTGTGTCGCGCTGTCGTGTCTTTCTGACTATTCTCGGCTTTAGCTGTCGCCATGCCATCGTATAGGGGTATAGTCTATGCCAAAGTTAGTAAGCAAGTATCAGAGGCGGATCCAGGGTGGGACAATCCGGCCATGGCCCCCATTTATAAATTTCTTTATTTTTTTACCAGCTATTCTGGCTCGGAAAGATGACGTGGCACGTAGGCCTACACGAGGTCCGTGCAGGAACTTAAGAACACGTACGTAGCCTACTGTACGCCTAAAATAGGTCATCAACTATTTAGGCGGATAAATGGTATATTTTTTGGGGGATTTCGACAAATTACTAAAAAAGGTCATCAACTATTTCGGCGGATAAATGGTATATTTTTCTTGGGATTTCGACAAATTACTACAAAAGGCCATCAGATTTTTTGGTGACCAAGACAAAATTTTCCCCTGCCCTTAGACTGAAAATTTTGACCCCCCTCGAAAATTTCTGTATCCGCCCTTGACAATGAATATAACTGTAAGAGGGAACCGAAATTCTAATAAACAGTTTGCCGAATCTCTAAGCCTACTACTATAATCCAGGGGCGGCTATTATGTGCCATATATACGCTACGCGTATCTCATACTCCAGCGTAAATATGGTCTACATCCGAATAACGATTTAAAACGGTAATCATGGGTCAGGCGCAGACCTATAAAATGCGAATAACGCTACTCTCATTCTTGGGTAAGTGTAAGTCTCTACTCCCTAAGATGGCGTCGGTTTGTGACTCGAAACTCGCTGCATTCGACCACGCTTTACATGTCAAAACGAGTTTAAAACGTCTGCAATGAACTCGTATCCTTCGTCGACGGCGAACATTATATTGGCTTTTATTTTCGCTGTAACAAAATATTAAAATTTGGCTAAATACCCTAGGAAATTGCATTCGAAGCGCCGCGTCATGGTAGAGATAGAAATATCAATCCATGGGTCGCTTACCGAAGGTAGCGACCCTTTTATCTGTTGTAAACTTGTAATTAGTTTGTTCTAGCGACAGCTTGCATATTAAACTCCACAATAAATCAAACGCATGCCACGTGAAAGTGGACAGTACGAGAAACCAACAAGAAATAGCTCCTCTATCTCGTATCCTTTGTCGACGGCGAATATTATATTGGCGTCATGGTATGAATACCAATCTATGGCTCGCTTGCCTAACGTAGCGGCCCTTTTATCGGTTGTAATTAGTTTGTTCTAGCGACAGCTTGCATATTAAACTCTACAATAAATCAAACGCATGCCACGTGAAACTGGACAGTTCGAAAAACCAACAAGAAATAGAAAAGGAACTTTAAGAATTTTAATTCGGCGAACACTAGCTGAAACCGGTTACGGTTTCATCAGATTCTATCCCCACATCACCATTCTATTCAAAATCTTTTCACTTCTCGCTATGTAATTTTCTTCCAATACCCTTGTAAATAACGTTGACTCACATAATTATTATTTGCTCTTATCAAGCCTCGTAATTTTCGTATTTAGGCTATATTAAATAAGCATCGGTTTGGTTTACGGCCGTCTATTTACTTCCTTACTTCTCGTAGGAAACGGTTGCATATAAATATAGTAGGCTATGCGCATGTGCGATAACCTAGAAATCTATAACCACCTCTTTTACGCAAAGAGTGCATAATCCAATAGATGCGCCTGCTCATGATTTCCTTACAAGAGTAAGATCTGCTCCCAGAATAACAATGTCCATAAATATAGCGTAAAATACTCCGGCGTACATGTGGCACATAATAGCCACCCCAGATCTTTGACTTCAATTATTCCATAGCCTATTTACTGAGAGTATCAATACGAGCAGTTACTTCAGTGACTGAAACAAAACAGCAAAACAGCTTAAAAAATAAATGCTGAAGGGCCTGTAGAAATTACCAGAGTCTCCATAGTTGCAGATATAGGCTTACCTCGCATCTTGGTGTCAGTTCTGAAGATCTACTAAGCGTAGACATTAGGCAACAATATTATTGTCTAATCAACAGACATCAACCCCTAATAAGATCATGGCCGTGTTACGGCGACATTTAAATTGTCATTATTATTATTTTTTTTTTTTTGGCGCCCGAGGTATGTATGTTATTATTATTATTATTATTATTATTATTATTATTATTATTATTATTATTATTATTATTATTATTATTATTATTATTATTATTATTATTATCATCATCATCATCATCATCATCATCATCATCATCATCATCATTATCATCACCATCATCATCATCATCATCATCATCATCATCATCATCATCATCATCATCATCATCATCATCATCATCATCATCATTATTATTATCTTCCATCTGCCAGGTCGTCAGTTGTAGGCGTGCAGGCCTAGGCCTATACCAAGCGACCGAAGATTAACCGGACGTCACGTGTATCGTCTTCCACCATTGATGAATAACAGTTGGTCTATAGCAGGCTTTAGCGTCATCGTGTGCGTGCCGCGGACGCCTGTCTATAATATGCTAGCTCCACACTCCCCAGAGACATGCGCTATGTGACGGATCCAGAAAATTTCGACGGGGGTGGGGGGAACGACCAGACATTTTTCTGGCAACCTTTTTTTAGTCTTTCTACTAAATTTTGCGGTTATCGGAAGCTGAAAAAGAAAGCACAGAAAACAGAGAAGATTGGAGACGTCAAACATTCGAACCTGTCTAAGGGCAGAGAACGAAAAAAAGAAAGACTAAATTCTACCATAACATACTAATTTCGGTTGTGCTGAATTCGCTATACTGTTATATCTGATGGCCATTTTCTGCATCAGCAGAGCATGAATTCATTTATTGTAATTAATTTTGTGTATACTGGCGTAGAGAACCCTTTGATCAATTGTTTCGAAGTTGCGCTAGATCAATTTCCATTAACAATAGCAAAAACAATCATTATTAGCATCGTCATCATTGTCGTCGTCGTCGTCGTCGTCGTGATAATTATTCCCCATCGTCATCGTCATCAGCTTCGTCATCGTCATCAGCATCGTCATCAGCAACGTCATCAGCAACGTCATCGTCATCAGCATCGTCATCAGCATCGTCATCAGCATCGTCATCAGAATCGTCATCAGCATCGTCATCAGCATCGTCATCAGCATCGTCATCGTTACCGTCATCAGCATCGTCATCGTCAAAATGGTCGTCACCGTCGCCTCATCGGTATATAATCACCAACATCACTGGTTTGGCCTGCTATACGATTATATTCTGCCTCTAGGCTATTATGATCGCAGTGGACCGGCGCTCCCAATCTGCTGAGCCGGAGCCTGCAAGACAATTATGCGCGTTCGTTAAGTGGCTGTCCTTTCCGTTGTTCGTTAAATCACGGCAACTGCTTTGATTTGATTGGTATTCGCCCATAGTTATTTCTCTCCCTCTGCAGCCATGGCTATAAAGCGTATAAGCCCAATGTCAACACACCAGAGCGCCGCTCCACGGCTCGTTCGTTATGCGCCTCTTTATGTTACCCAACGGACTATTATACAGGGTGTCCAATAAGTTCGTGAACGATTTTGCTAGTTTGTTAAAAAAAGTACACAACAAAAATCAATAATTATTGTACCATTTAATAGGCAAAAGTGTTGCCTTTGCTGGCTATAACAGCTTTCATTCGTCTGGAGCCCAGACTCTGGGCAAAGATTCGATGAGGTTGTACAAAGTTTCAAGCGATATCGAATTCCATGCTTTTCGCAAACGACGTTTTAGCTGATCAGGAGTTTTTGGTTCAGGATCTTTGTAGACACTGCTTGAGAGTATACTCAAGAGATTTTCAATCGGTGAGAGATCAGGAGAGTTTGGAGGCCAGTTTCAATGTAGTTAGGAATATTTTCGTTCAGCCATGCATGCTCGCGAAACAGCAGATGTGGGCTATGTGCTCGCGCACCATCCTACTGGAAAACGCTAACGGCGTTGTCAGTGAATATAGTCGTGGTTTCGAGATCGTTTCAGAAGTGTCCAGTCTGTCGTAAACTGGTTTTAATTCCTTCTTTAAAATGTTATTGATATAATACTCCAAGTTAATTGATGTATGCTGAGGTACAAAGTGTAGTCGCGTTAATCCTGAGACTGTCATACCTCCCCTCACAAGAAAAGTCGGACTAAACTTGACCTGCGAGGCGACAGGAACATTTTCTTCTTGCGAACCCCAAACGGTGTCATTGCGTGAGTTTGGAACATAGAACACTTGATACGGCGATTCGTCACTAAATAGAACATCAGACCAGTCTTCGAATTTCCAATGTCTATAGGCTACTATGCTGCCGCGCGAATAACAACCGTTTTTTCTTCTGAGCATTTGTTAGCAATGGCGCCTTTCTGCGTTTCCAACTTCTCCACTTCAACTCCACTTTCATGTAATTTCTGATTGTTTCTTTGTTGCCCTTCAGTCCACCTGCCTTGAGAGAATTTTCTATCTGTCTCAATCCAAATCCTCGTCTGTATTTCGCCTTTTTGATTATTTTAATAGCAGTGTGTGTCAAAATCTTTGGTCGACCGCATCGTGCATGATCGCCTAACTCGCCTTGCTTGCTTCTTTCAATCCATTTTGCTACCCAACCTTTCGATCGTCCTAATTTATCGCCAATAACGGAATAAGAATATCCTTCTTCAGCAAGAATAGCAGTTTTCGAGCGTAACTGAACGTCTGCTATTTTCCCCATTTCCCAGTTTGTTTACGAAAAACGATCGGGAACTGCATAAAATTCGCTAAAAATAGCCTTTCAGCATAAATTGATGACGTCATTTCCTCGTTGCAAAAAACTAACACTTTTTACACTTTTTGATTTCGGGACATAAAGCTCTTTCAATTGACATAAGCATTATTAATGTTTGTTGCAAAAATGTTCTGCTTTCTGCAAGCAAAATCGTTAACGAACTTATTGGACACCCTATAGATCTGCCTCTGCAGGCCTTCGAGTGTAGGCCTATATTACGAGTCCCCTTGGCTCCATCAGTGTATCGCTGCATAAAAATGGCCATCTGCGCCAGCTGTAATGGACGACTCTCGTAATGAGGAGTGTTCTCGACACTCGCCAGATGGCCAAAGCGAGCGCCATTTACAGTTTACGGCTTCGGAAGGAGCACCGCGTCGTTCGCGAATGCATCAGAACGTTGATCCTTGTGAATAGCCGGCTGTCCACGACCACCAGCCTCTCTTCTCTCCGCAGGTAGGACTCGATTGACAAAGCGCTCTCTCGTCAGTTGTCGGTCTATTTCTGCGCGATGATGATCTTTATGTACAGGATTCAAATCTGGGTAGGTTAAAGTTTTCTACGAGCTTCTGATAACTCATAATAAACTAGAAGTTTGTGGGGCGTGGTGTTGTGGAGGTACGCCTATGTTCGGTGCCTTGGAGCCGGAAGATTAGGGTTCGAATCCTCCTCAAGCCGTCGCGTATGGACTCTGAGCAAGTCTTTCGCTCGCAATTGCTCATGCACTCCGATTCAGTGTCGGCGCTGAAGTCGGGAGCGCCTCTGAATAGAAATAGAGGAGGCGCTATCATAAGTGCTCGTGCATAGGGCCTACATGTAGGCTACATGTAACTGCATGCAAGGAGAGGGGAAGTATTTTCACGCTATACAGAAAAGTGCCTTTCCCCTAATTTATAAGATGGAAATTGGATCCGACCAAAGTCTACATTTTTATATCTAAATCATATTCGTATGAATTTCTTCCACCAATTGCGGGGCGCGATGGTGCAGTGGGTAGGCTATGTTCGTCGACTTGTAGCCGAAGGGTTGCAGGTTCGAATCCACCTCAAGTCGTCGCGTAGGGTTTTTGGGCAAGTCCTTCGCTCGCAATTGCTCAGCGCCTGGGCATGAAACTCCGCTCTGTAGTCGGGAGCGCCTCTGAGCAGAGAGCTTGAAGGGGCGCTATAACAAGTGCACATACAAACAATTGCAAGTTTTGCAACACATAGGCCTATCCGCTTTCGAAACAGCAATTATGACTGATGTGAATCTAGAGTTTTTTCTGCTGTCGCTAAAAATTATTGTAGAGGAACGAAAGAATGGTTAGAAGAACGAAAAGACTGACAAATTAACGAACAGACAGACAAACGAACCTTGCAAGAACGGAGTGACAAGAACTGAAGGGTGCATAACGGAAGTAAGCCATTCGCTGTAGCCTAAGAGGAAGGACAGATTAAAGGAAGGAGCCAAGGACATGTCGACATGATGACGATGAACGAGAATGGCGTAAACACCGGAATAAGAACTGACGAGAGAACATTTACAGAGGCCATTCCAGTAAATAGGTCAATTATGCAAATTATGCAAGAGTGCATGTGCCGTCAACAATGGCGAACGCACAGTTCTGAATGAATCTGGTAAAAAGACCGCTCCATGTTGACACGCGCTTTCATGCATTTCAACAGTAATTTGCATAGACGTCCTATTGTAGGTCATCATTGAGAATGTCTGTAACATCTGTTTCGGTGGGTTAATAAAATGGCTACAAGCTAATACAACTATGATATGTATATATGAATATAAGTATACCTATATACATAAACATGTGTGTACATATATATAAATATATAATTATATATATTATACACAATACATAGGCCTATACATATTGTTACATGACGGGGATAGTAGGCTATATAACGAAGAACTGTCTATGGATCGCTAGCGTCACGCTTGACTGAGTGGGAAGGAAGGACTGGTTTGTGTGGTTGGTATATAAGCGTGCAATCAGTGGGCGTTGTCGAGTTTTGGCAGTTTTTGTGTCGGCCTGTTGCCGATGTTTATTTTCTCGGTCCAAAACTCCAGCAGTTGTTTAGTTAACTTACGATAAGTTTAGTTAAGTAGCCTAGCCATCGCTTTCGTTGCTGTTCGTGCTGTTGTGGTCGTTTTTCTAATACCCTGACCGATGTATCGAAGACCGTAGGATACAGGTTGTATCATATTACGTTGAACGAGAATATACCGTTATTTGATTTTATAACCAGTTGTCCATTCCTTTCGGTATCTGATAATATAACATTATATATTCAGCGTTGTTCCCAGGGCTTAAAGTGTGACCGGACGGTCATGGACGGCGTCCATGCACTTATTTGAAAATCTGAGCGTCGTCCTGCCACTTAATGGCCAGCGCAGCCTGGAAAGGTAAGGGGCGTCCAGGCACTTCTTTTGGAAAGGTAAGGTGCGTCCAGGCCCTTCTTTTGGAAAGATAATGGGTGTCCAGGCACTTATTTTCCACACTTTAAGCACTGGTTGTTCCTAATCACTTCCTATTCCGTTGTTAATGGTAAGTTACAATCTCGATCTTTCCGCGCCATCTCGACCGCATGTTCGTTTTCTCGTTTTCTCGTTTTCTCCTGTTGCCGCTTTTGATTTACTTGAATTATTTTTAAAAATAAAATATTGTTTAATTCAGTTTAAAAAATAGAGTTACCACTATAGGGGTTAACTTCTACGGCGCCTGTTGTCAATGAAAGACATAAATGAACTCAATGACGTATGGCCAATTGAAGGAACATCATGCACTCATCATCGCAACAGATTGGCAGACACAGTGACGCACGAATTCCAGACCACGAAGGCGCCAGTTAGTCTGAAGCCTACTGACCAACTGACCAGGTACGGTACACCACATGGATAGTCTATACCCCAGGCCAACAAATACAGAGACAGAGAAAGAGAGACAGACAGAGGTAGAGATAGAGAGAGACAGACAGACAGAGACAGAGACTCAGATGAAGAGAGGGGAATGAACAGATGTAGTGATGCGGGTAAACGAGTAGCTCAGCAGGCTGATTCAACTGTATAAAACAGAGACTGGATGGAGTTCGTTTCCGTTAGAGACAGCAACAAAGTGCAGCTTGATTGTAGGGATTGACGGCCTAAGGAGTTAAGAGTTATCAGCGAGCGAATACGAAGTATAGAGAGGAAGCAGTAGAACGAGGTAGGCCTACACAGTTGTCTTACTTATAACTTGTAAATTAATAAACTTACCAACTGCTGTTAAATGTCGGCTTATGACTTTGGCCATCGATCGTGGCCGAGGTTTTGCGTTTATGACGACTTTTAACGATCATCATCATATAACCGCTGCCTTGAATCCAATTGTATGCTGGGTATGCCTGTTTGTAGGCCCCTATATACCGGGTGGGCAAAAAACGTAATGCTTATGGTTTCCAATATCTTGGCCAAAAATATTTAAAAGAATTTTCATGTCAAATTTTGGATAATCATTAGGCCTACATACATTCCACAAAATGAAAAAATAAATGGTGTTTTTAAATTATGGTAACAATTACTGCAAATGAAACATGTTTAACCTACTTGAGTGATGTTTAAAATAAAGTTAGGTTTTTTGATGTTTGATGTGATGATGTGACGTAAAATTTCTTAGACTCTCCCCCGTTCAGACATCGAAATCGTCACAAATATGTAACCCCCTTAAGTGCGTGACGTCATCTACCCTATAGGATGGTCCCTATTACAAGCATAAAGATAATTCATATTTTTGCATAACAGCTATATTTCACCCAAATGTGCCAACCAGAACATAGGTTATGTTACTTTTAGTGAATCCCCCCACACTGTTTTTTGTGTTCCAAAGACACAACGCAAAAAGTAACAGAAAAAGATTTTGTATAGTCACATCTCAAATAATAATAATAAATTATTGTTTTCAAATGAACTTCATATTGCCAGTCCAGATAATCATTATTACTATTATTTAGAAGAGGAACCTGTACCAGCGCAGCTGCACGTCATTGTAACATCATTTGGCAGGATGACAACGAGTTTCATTGAGAAGAACCAACGGCTCCCAAATCTAAGCCGAATAATTACATGGCTCGTCAAATTCTTCAGAGTGATGATAATACGTTTATTACGACGTTTCATTACAATGATGATAACCTCAACGAAAGACATTCTGACAGTTATGCAGTTTCATTAAGTTTGTGCAAATGAACTAACGTCTCGGAGCAGGGATACTATTATATATATATATATATATATATATATATATATATATATATACAAAGACACATATACATATTTAGGCCTATTTACAGTGGTTGATACTTAATAATGTGCATATAAACCAGTGGTTCCCAACCTTTTTTGACTTCAGGGCCACTTTTTCTAAGTTGGAGGGCACGAGGGCCACTTTTCTTAGTTGAAGGACATTAGGGGGCCACAGCCCTAAAATTTAATTAACTAAAAGCATATGAAACTGTTACATTGATTCAAAATAGAATGTTTGATGTTATTTATAGACATCAAAATAAAATAATTTGTAAAGAAAATAATTATGTGCTCCATCCCGTCCAAAATGTCAATTTATTTCATATATTTTTGCTAATTCTTTGAGAGATGAGGGCCATTTCTTAAGGCCTGTGGGCTACTTTTGGCCCGCGGGCCACGGGTTGGGAATCGCTGATAAAAACCATGTGAAAGTGTCATTAGAAAGCCATCGTATGCATAGCATTGTTTCCGTTTGCGGCTGCCGTTACGTGGCGCCGCGTGGAAATGCTTCAGAGTCTTTGTCTCTAGACTAATTAAATTATGTTTCGCCTACGTACAATGCCTCATTTTCTTAGATATAGGGTTAGGCTATTGGCCTATATAGCCTATCGATGCTAATTAGTTTTGTTTTCAGCTGCCATTTATTTGATGGATAGCCCCCATCTGACTAATTCTGTGACTGTACGTGTGCCAAATCTGCGTTAATGAAAGCCAGAAAAGCAAGGGCAAGCTCATTATTATTATCAGGAGCTAGCCATAACTTTGTTTACAATCATAGGTGGAGAGAACAATTCTAGTAATTGCCACACGCATCGTTTGTTACTCTCTTTACAGCTATACAGCTTCCCTATTCTAGGCAATAACATGAAACTATAATTATAGCCTAACCATTGACCAGCCGTCTCAAAGCCCTACCTGCACCTCACCGTGGTGAGACGGTGAACAGCCAAGTAGGGGATAGCCTGGTGGGGATATGCCATCAGTGGTGAAGACCTTGGTCGAAGTACCACCTAGGGCGCCTCGCGAGGTGGAAAGGCTCACCAGGAACCCCGAAACGGCTGGCCAACGCAGGAGGCAGGTGTTGGAAGGACACCTCAGACCGGAAGAGGCCAAAATGGCCAACGATCTCCTTACCCTACCAGGAGAGGACTGGTCACCGCCTGGCAAGAGACCAAGAAACTCTAACAAAATGAAATGGATAGATAACATACTGGAGGACATAGAAGACAGAGGAATGGAGCTAAGAAAGGCAATAGAACTCGCAAGAGACCGGCCGAAATGGAGAAGTTTTGTTAGAGCCTCATCGTCGGTGAATACTTGACGGAGGAGAAAGAAAGATTGACCAGCAGTCATTTAAAAACTAATAATTATGCTGCAACGAGATGAATGAAGGCTTATGTAAGCTAAACCTATCATACATAGGCTACATGTATCTAATCTGCAAATCCGCCTAAGTCCTATAATCCGCAGCATAGGATTAAAAATCAAATTACAGCTGATAGGGCCTATATATCAGCCGATCATCTATTGATACCAGTTGAACAGTGACCTGATTTTGCGTCATGGTCGCACGGAATCCCGCGCTAGCCAAGATCAACGATAACAATAATCCAATTTCAGACAGATCGAACGCTGTATGATTAAAATCATTAATGAACGAATGATCGAAATGTTATTACAGAGTCAGATTTAGACGTCAGAAGCCATGCAAAGTGTCCATCACGCCCTGCTGCTCAATTTAACAACGCCACCTGTCGAATGGAAGGTTGAGTGGACTTTTGGAAGGCCGGGTAGCCGGTGACACGAAACGGAGTATCCCCCTGAAAGCTATCCGGGGGGATGAATCAATCTATCCCTCCGGATGGAATTAACCGGTCTATACTATCCAGAGGATAAACCATTCTGTATCCTTTTTTGAAAAATGCGTATAATTAAAATTTTCATGCTCTAATCAAAATTTTCAGTGACTCTAATTGTTTTAAGTGTCGTAAGCAATGTAGCCTACTGAGAAAGGCAACTCGAATTTATTTAGTGACGCTGAGTGTTCTTAAGCGTTTTAAATGTTTAAGTGCTCTAAAACCAAAGCAAAACAAAATATCTAGTTGGAATAAACATACCTGTTAGTGTCATTGTTCAAAACAAAGCAGATGAAAATTAATTTGCAAAAATAAATACACGCGGAAGTGGCTTTTTCGACTTTTCTTCATTTAGTGGGATACGATTAATACGGGGGATACTCTATTTCGTGACACCGGAAGCGATCTCGCAATGATCTGCATCTCTGCTAACATGGGCGCCCGCACATAGGGGCAAGGGGGCACTTGCCCCCCCATGGAAAATTGACATCTATGTTTTTAGCTACTAGGCCTACTTTTGGAAAATTGACATCTATGTTTTTAACTACTACTTTTGGGTTTTTAACAAATTTCTTTGCATGAATGCACCAATGATACGAATGATACAGACAGTGAAAGTCAAAAATCTACGTTTAGAGATCTCTATAGAAATAAACATGATCTTATAAGTTTCTGCCTTGCATGTTCAAGCTCTTTCTACAAACTGTAACAATGACCATTAGCTTTCAACCCTCCTGCGGGTGTCCATGCAAACAGCAGGCCTGTCGATTATGACCTACATGAGTGGAGTCCAGCTGTAGTGCAAACAATCACAACTGCAAAAAATAGGCCTACTAATGAAAAAATTTAAAATTTCTCAATGTACACTAAAATTACATCAGGAAGATCTGCTTATCCACCAGCATTGTAATTATATGAACCAAGTCTGCTATATGCCAGGCTCCATTTTGTCCATTTTACAAGCTGCCAGTACAGAATCCAGGGAGGTCATATTATAGATAAACTTGGATATGGGGCTCTGGTTATCACGCCTCGGGATTTACACCCAAAACTGACAAAGAGGCCTGTTCAAAAGAATTTATACGCACACTCATCTGATCCTCGGATCCTCCACCTTCCTAAACCCAAACCCGCATTAGCAGTTTCTCTGGTCCTCTGCCTACCAGACTCGGACCTGTTTCTGACTACTTTTTGGAATAGGCCACTGACTCGATGCAGCACATGTGAAAAAGCTGGTGCCCTGCGATTGGCTTTAGAGTGGCGCTTTAGAAGCGTCTAGACTCTAGAGGAGCATCTGCCCCTTGAAAACTGACACCTAATTTTCGTTCATTTATTCATTCGTTTATTCTATGGACTTGTATAACGCACCTTTAGGAATTAAACTACTATTTCTAAGAAAACTATTCGTATTAAAAATTATACACAAAATGAAACTGAGAAATTCCCATAAGAAACGTTTTTGAAAAATACCCGTATTCTTAATTTCCAGCTTTACATTTTCAAGCTTTTGCTGCTAGAAAATTTAACCGGGACTATCGTAAAAAAATTTGCCCCCTCTGCAAAAGTTTCTGCGGGCGCCCATGTCTGCTAATGAGTGTTACCAACTTACCATTGTCCTTAACCCTACCAATCAATGTTCGACTGTAGAATACGTTCGGAGCGCACGTTACCTTTGTCTGTAACGGACGTAGGCCTATTTACCGTAACGTACGGCACCGGTGCGCGTAGGCCTATACGTTATTTATGTGGTACGTTGGTGCATGTTAGCATTGATTTATTCACTCGTGTTCATCATTACTCATCTGCTGTTCAATATCGGATTCCGTGCCACTATACGATACACTATACACCGCTATACGATCCGAACAACCACATTCGTCATTGCATTCAGTCCATTCAACACTGCTGTCTTGTCATAATCCACATATCATTTTCGTCTTGTTCAAAGGACGACCATGCGCTTGCATGTGCAACGATTCTCCCATAAAATGTGGTCTGACAATTCTGCAACAATGCAACTGCAATAACATTTTTAACGTACTCGCACGGTACGCGGAAGCCAGTACAATTATAGTTGTTATATGCCTACTCATGCTATGTTTCTGACTCCTTTTCAAGCTAAACCAACTGGTCTGCGGATAGCATCTGACGCCAATAATATTGAACGACCAAATAACAAACGCAGTTCTGTGGTAGGTCTAAACCCCCAAGGAATCAGAGTGCAGCTAGTTAATTGCCTGATTGCCTGCATGCCTCTCTCTCTCTCTTTGTCTCTCTCCGTTTCTCTATCTGTCTCTGTCTGTCTGTCTCTCTGTCGATCTCTCGTCTCTCTCTCTCCGTCTCTGTCTCTGTCTCTCTGTCTCTGTTTCTGTCTTTCTGTCTCTCTCTGTCTGTCTCTGTCTCTGTCTGTCTCTGTCTCTGTCTCTCTGTCTCTGTCTCTGTCTCTGTCTCTGTCTCTGTCTCTCTCTGTCTCTCTCTCTCTCTCTCTCTCTCTCTCTCTCTCTCTCTCTCTCTCTCTCTCTCTCTCTCTCTCTCTCTCTCTCTCTCTGTATCTCTGTATATCTGTCTATGTCTCTGTCTGTCTGTCTGTCTCTCTCCTACTCTCTCTCTCTCTCTCATCTGTTTCATCTGTCTGTGTGTCTGTGTCTGTCTGTCTGTCTCTCTCTGTCTCTCTGTCTTTCTGTCTTTCTGTCTCTCTGTCTCTCTTTCTCTTTCTCTCATCTGTTTCATCTGTCTGTGTATGTGTGTCTGCGTGTCTGTCTCTCTCTCTGTCTCTCTCTCTCTCTCTCTCTGTCTCTCTTTCTCTTTCTCTCATCTGTTTCATCTGCCTGTGTGTCTGTGTCTGCGTATCTGTCTGTCTCTCTCTCTCGTCTCTCATCTCCCTGTCTCTGTCTCTCTGTCTCTCTCTCTCTTTCTTTCATCTATTTCATCTGTCTGTGTGTCTGTGTCTGCGTGTCTGTCTGTCTCTCTCTCTCTCGTCTCTCGTCTCCCTGTCTCTGTCTCTCTGTCTCTCTGTCTTTCCCCTACGATATCATCGTAGATATCATCTACGATGTCTCTCTCTCTGTCTCTGTGTTTGTCTGTCTCTCTCCCGCTCTCTTTCTCTATCATCTGTTTCATTTGTCTGTGTGTCTGTGTGTCTGTCTATCTCTCTCCTCCTTGGTGAGTGGGATCGGAATAACTGATCACTGAATCGTTACTGAATCCAGTGCCAACTAACACCAATTCAATGTTTAGTTGCCTACATCTAACGAGACTCATTTTCTAAATTATTCATAGCCTAACATTGCGTGTGATCTCATGTATACTGCTATTTAATGGCACCTGCAGAAGAGCACCCGACTTTCTAATGCACCGTCACAACATGTTACATAAAACTGCTACAAAACATTGATTTAACAGTCTCGCATTTTATATTTATTCTATGTCCAATTCTGACAATCCAACTAATAAACATAAAAGTCATTTATTTAGGAAATGCGAATATTAAATCCTATTTCAATGTTCTATAATTAAGGAGACCGACACGAGAGGGAGATTTCAGTTGGGAGAGACTTTTGTATCGTATAGGGGAAAGATTCTATAGTTGTATTGGCGGAGGGGGACTGGGGAGACTTTATCTCATACAGTCTTCGGGGAGGCTTTATTTCAGGCAGAGGAGACTCTGTTTGACTGTTTCGGTGGAGACTTCATTTCGTGACGCCCACTTCAGACACAGTTTTTAAGGCAAATATGTAATAATAAAAAGACGTGCGAGTGTCTATAAACAAATGTGTGTGTGCGTGTGTGCGCGTGTCTAAAGAGAAACACTTTCATAAATCACTTCTTGAGTAAAAAAGACAATATTGCTATCGTCTGTGATCTTGTCCAAGGGCGGATACAGAAATTTTCGACGGGGGGATCAAAATTGGGGGGGACAAAATTTTCGGTCTTGTTGTTGGGACAGGGGACAAAATTTCGTCTTCTTCGTCGCCGAAAAACCTGATGACCTTTTTTTAGTCATTCGTCCGTCCAATTTCCAGGAAAAAGATACCATTTGTAACCGCCAAAATAGTTGACTTTTTTTAGTCGTCAGTCATCATAGTCGGGAGTAATGTTATCCTGCTTTTATCTCCCGCTGCATTTATTTAATGGCTTGTTGAAACCAAATGGGGGGGGGGGCACGTCCCATGCAATTTTTAAATGGGGGCCATAGCCGGATTAGCCCCCTGGATCCGCCCCTGATCTTGTCCAAACTGATGAATCATCGTGTATATATGATTATGAATTCGAATATATCCGTCTTTGATGTCGCCTTGAAATTCGTGTTATAAACAGGCTAATCGAAAGCTTTCCTTGTTTAGACTCTACGCAAAATCTAGAGGGAGCAAATAGTTGCCCTTACTCCCCTTCGAACGTCTACGGCTCTATAGTCTATACGCCTAGCTGTAGTCTATACCATAATACCAGAGTAACCAGACGAGTAAACTCGATTGATATTTTGCACGTAGTCGTAAAAGATGTCACTTGCGGATAATATTGTATAATTTGTATTCCATGGTCACAGTGCACCACTGTGTATAGTTCGATAAGATTGTAGATCTAGCGTAGGCCCTACGGCCTACACAATTTTGCAAAGTGTCAAGGATGAGCTGACACACTTTGTCTTTCTGTAATAAGGCACCCAACGCAGCCAACAGTGTATCATCCGTATGTATAAAACAAAGTGCAGCATAAATTGTTGGTCATTAAAAGAACATAATTTTTTATTTATATTGGTTTTGGACATAGGACTTAGTGCTATTTTAAAACATTTGACATTGATTGGATATAGAATGCATGTCTGTAGGCTACACCAAAATGCGGATAGCAATTGGTCTAATTAGCCTAAATAATTTTCTTATCTTATCTTATCTTATCTTATCTTATAAAGCTGCCCAAACCGTTTTGCCGACCTTTAAGAAGAGCTTGATCGTACATACTTATTTTTGTCTTATTTCTCTACTTTTACTTCCTTAATAGTTACGCATACATGCGCCCTTTTGATTTCGCCCTTTTAAACATGCACCCTTTTAATTTCGCTCTTTCGATAATGCGCTCTAAAAACAATGCGCTCTATCGATTTGCGCCCTTTTGATTGCGCCCTTTTGCCTCCACCCTTTTGAATGCACCATTTTGATTTCGCCCTTTTAAACATGCACCCTTTTAATTTCGTCCTTTCGATCATGCGCTCTAAAAACAATGCGCTCTATTGATTTTCGCCCTTTTTATTGCGCCCTTTTGATTGCGCCCGTTTGATTGCGCCCTTTTTGATTGCGCCCTTTTGTTGCGCCCTTTTGATTGCGCCCTTTTGATTGCGCCCTTTTGATTTGCGCCCTGTTGATAGTGAACCGCTCTACTCAAGGAAGTAAAATTATTTGAACACTGTTATGGAATTTCGTGTTAAAAACCATTTCTGAGCAGCTTGATATTTACTTAGCTCGTGCACACTATAATAAACCTATAGTACGGTACTCTTCTCTGCAACGAACTTCAAATTTTGTCTCAAGTGATCCGAAACTTTTACATGAATCTAAGCTCTAAAGTGTTTCATAGAATGGAATAATAAAGAACGCAAATCTCTTGTGTTCTTAGAATGACATAGTTTATATAGGCCTAAGGTTATTCAAACTCAGTATATGAGATTTGTATAAAAATACTAAGAGGGGGTTAGATGTTGATTTATGAGGACTTAGGGTGTGCATTGAGGACTTTACTATGAAGTCCTATGGTGTTTGAATATCACAGCACCTGCAATGCTCAGCCTTTCAAACTCATTTATTCATTGAGAAAATTTATATGGCGCCTCTTGAAGAGACCTGTATACCCAGCCCAGCAACAGCTAAAAAAGTTAGATTTGAGCGACTTACAAAAGGCAGGCGAGTTTAGCCAATGCATCAATCGCAAGACTAATGGGAGGCAATTCCAGATGGCGGGACTCGCAATCAAAAAGGTTCGGTGCTGTCTGATAAAATTTTTAAAAATTACAGAAACAACAAGAAACTGGATTCAAGAGCATGGCAGTAGCCTAGATTGTGGAATAGCTAATCGTCAATTTCCTTGACACCGAAGTGTATCAGTGCGCGCTGTTTAGTATGCAATTTATCTTAAAGAATAGGTCTGCTGAGCCCCATTCCTTTTCATGTGCTTGAAGTGATCTGAATTCGTTCGTTTTTCTGGGAAACAAGGTAGGCCTATATTTGAAGCCTATGCTTTTAGTGAAAATAGTCCACTGGCTTGAGAGCCAAGCAACATTTTCGAAAAAATTGCCCCTTTGTATATATTAGCTTAAGCCTTAAGGGTAGGTCAACAACAAAGCAGATTCTTATATCTAATATCCTACAGCAGCCTATAATGCATCTAGTCGCAAGACGGTATAGACTATAGACACCGCCAAAAAGAGTCCGAGTCAAACCTAATTTGCTAATGTAATTGAGTCTTGTCACAGACCTTTCATCGCTAGCCAGACGATGGACCTACATGCAGACTGTGCAACAATGCGTGCTTGTGCTTCCTTTTGCCCTTCTGCTTGCACGTCTGTCTTTACTTCATTGTAGGAATACAGGTCTGCGTATGCGTGAGTCTGCAGTGTTCGTCTGATAATTATGAGACTGAAGAAAAACAGTAAAACTACATCGAGGGCTAGAGACGAAGGTCGACAACGATAAAGTAATATTATGTGTTTCTGAAGATAAGCCAAAGATTTACGGCTTCTAACGTGAAACACATGACACCGGAAGCATGAGCTTATGAGCATAGCACTGGACCACCGGCTAAAGTAAGCAAGTCTTGGCAAACAAAGACGGATAGTCTACATAATTGCACGCGAACTTTGATGGCTTCGAAATAAAACCAGAAGCGGTTAAATAATTAGGAGCAGAGATCAGCGAACTTCCGCTTAAATTATGATCCTTGGAAACCGAACGAATTGCTTCCATTTAGAAGGCCCCCATACCCCGCACAGCTAGATTGCACATCTTTGCCAATTTCTATTAGCTGCCTCTTTATACATCGTGGCTACTTCTCCGCTTTCGACCGGACTCGTTAATTTAATTTCGGTCGATGCCTGTTGTGCGATATCTAGGCCTACATTGGTGTATGAAAAGAAGTTTACAGAGAAAATTAGATTGACACACATTTGGTAACCTTGTTCTATATAAATAGCGATGTGCAGAGATCCGAGGAGTATAATTACATACGCGTGTATATAGGCCTATATAGGCTTACATCAGCTATAGAAGATCATGCACTGACGCATTTGTTGAAGAGACGGAAATCGATTGGTTGACGAGTTTGGCTACAGACCTGTGCGACCCAGAAATGGCCGGAATAATTTTTTAAATGACCTGATTTTTCTAATCTTCGAGATCAGTGCTTAAGCTGTTCAGTCAAACAGAAGTGCAAGAAAGGCATGTGTTCAACTATAGCAAGTCATAAAGTTTTGAATCAGAGGCGGATCCAGGGGGCCAATCCGGCCACGGCTCCCCCATTTAGAAATTTCTTTATTTTTGACCAGCTATTTTGCTCGGAAAGTAGACGTGGCCCCCCGTGAGTAGTTCCGTAGGACTTTGGCCCCCCTTCGAAAATTTCTGTATCCGCCCTTGTTTTGAATATAATTATGTTCATTTAGTGGGTTGAGTTGTGATTACCAGCAGAAAAACAGCAGAGCATCGATGCGTTGGCCATGGCCATTAGCCAATGTATATTTATATATAGATTACAGGCCTATAGCCTATATAATCTGTGTGTATATATATATATATATATATATATATATATATATAAGTTCTCATTCTGATATATATCACGATGAGACGTTTTTCTCTCAAAGCGCTAAATAAATTGGCAATTACAGATGCAGATTAAACCAATACCATGATTTACATTTACGACGGAGTAAATCTCCATGGACCTAATTGAGACGATGTGCCTGGCTTAAAGGGATGAATACTGAAACACGGAAAAAATTCCACGAGATCAGACCGATCGATTACATTTATTTATTTATTTATTTATTTATTTATTTACATCTGTTGCTTCTTTTACGACTGAACAGAACCAGTTTTCTGACGCAATCGACTACTGCCATCGACTCATCTACTACACTGCAGGGGCTATATGAATGAATAAATCTCAGAAACAGATATTAAAGCAGAGATCTCATTCGTGAGCGTATGTACACAGAGATGAGTTGTGATTCGGTTCTGACGGCGGAGGAGTCTCGCGACTTCTTCCCGCCGAACACCACCACCACCACAACCAGCAGACTTCTTGAGTTCTGTCTCTTCTACTCCGGTATCCATGGCTGCGTAGCGGTTGCCATCTGCGTCTGGGGAACCGTGGCCAACCTCGCCAACGTTGCCGTGTTGACTCGACGCAAGATGGCCTCGCCGACCAACCTCATTCTCACTTGGCTTGCCATCGCCGACGTACTAACGATGTTGACCTGTCTACCGACAAACGTCCACTTCTACATACGACGGGACGACCAGCTGCCGCCGCTGGCCACCAGGTCCGTTGCCTGGATCCGCTACTTCTTCTTCCACGCCAACTTCACCGTCGCCTGCCACACGATCGCCATCTGGTTGACGATCACGCTCGCCATCTTTCGCTACGTCTACATCAACTTCCCGTTCGTCGGCGCCTCGTTCTGCAACACGCGCAGCGCGAGGATCGCAATAGCATCCGTCTACGGTACAACGTTCATCCTCTGCATCCCGAACTGCCTCAGCATCGAGATCCAGGCCGACCGTTTCAACCGAACGACTCCTCGTATCCTCCCCATCCCCCTCCTCAACTCATCCGTGACGGACGTCAACAGCAACCGATGCGTGACCGACGAAGTGACGTTCTACAGCGTTCACGACCGCACCGGCATCGTCCACCAGATCAACCACTGGATCCACGCCGTCTTCTTCAAGCTGGTTCCGTGCGCCCTGCTCACGCTGCTCACCTGTCTGCTCATCAAGGTCATGCACGACTCGCACAGCAGACGGTTGAAGTTGGAGAGACTCGGGCGGCACGAGGAGTCGCTGGTGACCGGGGAACACAACCGGACGACCACGATGCTCTTCACCGTCGTTTGTCTCTTCCTCGTCACCGAACTGCCGCAGGGGGTCCTCACCCTCTGCAGTATCTTCGTCGAAGGGTTCTACGAGGATGTGTATCTGCCGCTCGGAGATCTGCTCGACTTCATCGCGCTGTTCAACAACTCCATCAACTTCCTGCTCTACTGCACGATGAGCAATAAGTTCAGACGAACGTTCGTCGAGTTGTTCTGCGGTGGAACAACATCGAGATGCTGCTGCTGCTGCTGCTGCTGCTGCAGGGGGAGGGGGAAGAAGGACGATGATGACGACGGTCGTGTCTGATGAGGGAGAGGGGGAGAGGGAGATGGTGGAGATGGAGGAGGGAGGAGGAAGTGGGAGGAGGGAAGATATGGAGGAAGGAAAGGGAGAGGGAGGAGGGAAGAGGGAAGAGGAAGGAGAGAGGAGGGAAGAGATGGAGCAGGGAGATGGAGGACAGAAGAGATGGAGAAGGGAGGAGAGAGGAAAGAAATGGAGAAGGGAAGAGGAAGGATGGAAGAGAAAAGAGGTAAGAGGAAGAAGGAAGAGGAGGGAAGAGATGGAGGATCAATTAGTAGGGAGAGGAGGAGAGAAGAGGTGGAGGAGAGAGAGAAGGGAGAGGGAGGAAAGAGACAGAGGAGGGAGGAGGGAATAGAGAGGATGGAAGAGGAAAGAGGGAAGAGGAAGAAGAAAGAGGATAGAGGGAAGAGGGCAAAACGGAAGAGGGAGGAGGGAAGAGAGGAAAGAAGAGAGAGGAGGGAAGAGATAGAGGGAAGAGGGAAAAGGGAGTGGCCGTCAGACGACTGGACATCGACGGATGAATCCGGTAGGTGGCGCCGCGTGTGCGTCAACGGTTGGAAGTTGGCAGTCGACGCAGTGCATCATGGGACGATTGTGGTGATGTTGAAGATGTTGGTGGTGATGGTGGTGAAGGTGATGCTGATGGGGAGAAGGAAGGACCTGGTGATGGTGAGCGGCTGTTAACGTCGCTGACAACAGAAAAAAAAATAAGCAAAGCAGTCGTCAGTATTCATTGACAATCTATTTATTATAGGTCTCTAACTTATTGTTCCTCATACAATGAATGTATATTACAATGGAAGAATGCCTCACTTGCATATTAAGTTGAAATCTTCTGTCGGTTGTTTCGTCCCTCTGTTCATTTGGTTCCTCCTACCCCCCCCCCCACTTGCACCGTTTTAGTCCTGTCGTCTATTGTTCTGTTCATATAATTACGACGTGCATTTCCCCCAGTGGCGTAGCCAGGAATTTATGATGGGGTTTTGGGGGGGGGGGGGTTATGGCCTGGCCGGATGCCCTTTCTGACACCAACCCAGCAGTATTACAGTAAATAAAAAGGAAATAAAGTAACAAAGGGAATAAAGTAAGAAAAACAATTGTTACTACAAGCAATTGTTTTTTTTCTTATTTAAGTGGATAAATAACCTATAAACAAACTTTTTTCTAGGCCAATGGGGGGTTTAACCCCCGAAACCCTGGTCTACGCCACTGATTTTCCCCTAGCCCCTCAATCCTCGTTTAATCTTTTGAACACTATACTCCACATTATTGAGACAGAGTGGTTCAAATAAAGTCAGCATAAACAAGTTAAATCAAAAATTATGATAGTCGAAGTATAAGCAGCATAAGCCAATAGGTGACGCCGCAATGCGACAATGATTTGCTATTTTTTACTCATTGTGTACACCTTCAATTTGCATAGCGCCTTTCAGGAACCTACACAGGCGTTAGAACCTCATAAGAGCCGTTGGGTATTGCTCACCACTGCCTTCACAAAAGTTCTTTTAAGAATTGCACACGGGCATTAGAACATCAGAAGGTTGCTTAGGTATTGCTTGCCACTGATACTGCAAAGTCTTTTGATCTTATCGTTCCATCTGTATAACCACCTCTTGGAGATCTTGGTGAGCCAACAACGCCTTCGCATTTAGACTCTGTACTATTAATTATATATTTATTCCTGTAACATATAAAGTGAACGTTTGCGCGATCAACACTTTGAACAATTTTGATTT
Organism: Lumbricus terrestris; assembly: GCA_949752735.1. NCBI lineage: Eukaryota > Metazoa > Annelida > Clitellata > Crassiclitellata > Lumbricidae > Lumbricus > Lumbricus terrestris. The sequence goes on along the minus strand of OX457038.1, from coordinate 34,738,861 downwards.
TGACTAAAGGTTCGCTATATACATGTAGGCCTAATGTTAGGAAAGAGAGTGTAAGCCTGTTTTGAAACTAGGTGCGACGGCATTACTTTAGATTGGATAACACATCAATGTATGGTTGACTATAAACTCTATGAAACAACAGGCACTCTAAACTTGCACCAACGTTGTTATGACGTAAGAAATTATACAGGAGGAGGATGACCTGTTGGTGTGTGTGTGTGCGTGTGCGTGCGTGCGTGCGTGTGTGCGTGTGGGTGTGCACTGTAGAGTCTACAGTGTAGACTACAACATCTTTAGATCGTCTATAAATCAAATGGATTTCATAACCGAATTGCACCGGATTCTGATCCAGCATGTATGCATATGTAGATATGAACATATGAATGCATGCGTGTGTATATATATATCCACACATAAATACATGCATACATGCATGCATGCATGCATGCATGCCATGCACAACACTATGGTAGGTAAATGGCTAAGCAGAGCATAAGACGCACCAGCGACCGATGTTTGACATGGATCGTAGAAGTCATCAAAGACGTCAACAGATTGCATTCTGAAGTCACCTCCACCCCCACCCCCACCTCCACCACATCCACCACCTCCACTTCCACATCCACCACCTCCAGCTGAGCATGACTGCTGGTGATTCGGTGACCATCGACAGCCGCAGTGCAGACCGAAGGCTCCTCGTGAACCTCCTTCATCGTCGGATGCTGTCCAGTCAGTGGGTACTGAGGTCCAGTCGCTGGACGCAGGGGTCAAGGACACTGCCCCGATCGTCGTCGTCGTCGTCATCGAAGTCTGAGTCTTTGTCTTCGGTCGAAGTGACGTCGACTCCTTGAAAGAATCTCCTGCAACGAAACGAATGCCGCGCTATAGACAATTAATTGCATTCGGTGGAGCGAGTCTACATCGCTGCTCACGGAACTTAACGTGATCGGCTTAACTTAATAACAGCACGTGGTGTAGTCCTACGTAGAAGTATATTATATTCAATCGATGAATTGGTCTGGGTTGGTGTGCACGCAAATATCCAATCATCGCTTCAACACATGGGCGGAGACTTGGGCGGAGATTTGGGGGGGGGGAGTACGAAAAGGCGGACGAAAAGGCGGACGAAGATTTTGGGCGGAAGAACGGCTGAGACGCCGACAAAAATGTTCCATCTTTTTCATCTTTTTGTCGGCCAAAATTTCTGACGAGTTTTTTAGTCATCACCTCGTCTCGTTGTTGTTCACCGCGTGTTTCGTGAAGTGTGTACATGATGTACATGATGACCTAACACTTACCGATTACAGATTGGGGGGGGGGACAAATGCATGAGCCGTCCCCCCACCACATCCATTGAGGGGACCGTCCCTCTGTCCCCCTAAGTCTCCGCCCATGCTTCAACAACATTTGTGTTATTTGGATTGATCGGCTGAAGGACTTTACAAAGTCACTGTGTGAATGGACCATGCAAAATATATGTTAGACTGAGAAACGTAATGTTAGAAGCCTGTTTTGAAACTAGGTGCGACGACATTTAGATTGGATAACACAGCATGCATGTATACGGTTGACTATAAAATCTATTAAACAGCAGGCATTCTAAACTTGCACCAACGTTGTTATGACGTGAAAAATGATACAGAAGGAGGATGACCTGTTGGTGTGTGTGCACTGTAGGCTACAACAACTCTAAATCGGCTATAAATCAAATGGATGTCATAACCGAATTGCACTGGATTCTGATCTAGCATGTATGCATATGTAAATATGAACATATGAATGCATGCGTGTATATATATATATACACATGCATACATGCGTGCATGCATGCATGCATGCATACATACATACATACATACATACATACATACATACATACATACATACATACATACATACATACATACATACATACATACATACATACATACATACATACATACATACATACATACATATGCATGCATTGTATGCAGACATACTTACAAATGTACGGACATAATTACATGTATGCAGACATACATAGGCCTACATACATATATGCATACGTATACATACAAACATATATACATGCACATTACACATATACATAAATACATACATGCATACAAACAACACACAATACACGCATGGATGCATCCATCAATAGAGGGTCCATACATTGTATATTGTATAGCGTCATGTAAGCATGCGATCTATAGGACAATCATCTGATGTTTATGAAGACAAATAACAAATTCCTATATAATTATGTGACGTTCTCATGATCAATTGCTTGTCTACACGAACGTCAATACGTCTGCCTCTTTTTTTAATCTGTCTGTCTCTCTGTGTTCCTCTCTGTCTCTGCTGTTCTGCCTACATGTATGCCTACATGTATGCCTACATGTATGCCTACATTTATGCCTGGTGGCGAACGGTCAGCGCTCTTCGGTTGGTATTCCAGATAGACGCCAGACAGACTGGCGGATTCGCAACTGGAGGCCTTAAACAGTCTGCCTCTGCTTTCCATTAAACAACTAGCGCTATAGAAGTCAGCCCGAAAACATATACCAACGTTCACATACATATTAGTGTCATATTTATTTTACATACATACATGCATACATGCATACATACATACATACATACATACATACATACATACGCACGCACGCACATACATGCATGCATGCATACATACATACATACATACATACATACATACATACATGTACATTAGGGTGACAATTTCCAACATGGGGAAAAAAAATTTTAAAATTTTTAAAGTCTCACACCTCAAAAGTGTTCTTTATAATATCAGTACTACAGGTGAAAATTTTTAAGGAAATTTGAAAACGTTTAGAGCTGGCCCAATGACCTTGAACTTTCAATAGATAGGCGTACAAACAATGTTGAATATGTAATGTGCTAACTATTGTTTTGCTCCACCAATTACATCTCTAATGCTTATTGCAATGTTTGTTTGTTTGTATGTGCACATGTTATAACGCCCCTTCAAGCTGTCTACTCAGAGGCGCTCCCGACTGCAGAGCGGACACTGTATCGGAGTTTCACGCCGAATCGCTGAGCAATTGCGAGTGAAGGACTTGTCTAAGGTCCTTACGTGGCGACTTGAGATGACTGCAAGGTGACGAACATACCCACTACAACCACCGCCATGGGCAGAGTTTATCAGGGGCTAGGTGGGCTAAGCCCCCCTCCCCCCAAGAAGACCCAGATTCATTTTTTTAACCGTACAAATGGTTTCTTTTCTCTGGCTTAGCCCCTCCCCTAAGAAGGTTTTAGCCCCTCTAAGAATGGAAACCAAACTCCGCCCATGACCACCGCGCCCCAATGTTCTCTGTAATCACTCATGGCATGCTTAGGGTATAGTTTAAGTTATTATTTAACTAAAAACCAATAGGTCAATTTGAAAATTGTACAAGAAAGTCTGGTGGGCAAATAGTTCTGTTAAATTGACTTGTGCGCCTGCTGAAAAAAAGTTAAGAAGATCCAATGTCATTTTGAGTGCATGACTTTGTGTCATTGCAGCATTCATCAGGACTAAAATTAGTGGCATACATGCGGCACACATTCTAGCAGCCAAAGGACAATCAATGGGCCGAGATACTGCTGAAATTGCTATCAATCAGAATTTCATGAGACTTTTGTCAAAGAAATCTGTGCATCGTTAGGGCTTGAAGTTCCGCATAAAGTTCATTGAGATGACAGGTTGTTGAAGCCTTTTACGTCGTATAGGAACGCTGGCCTACTGTGCTCTTACCAGATGAAAAAACAACGAAATCTTAAAGGGAAGCACAAGCTTCAGCCGTTTAACTTGCTTGAAGAGCGGAATTTAGCTGGCCGCATACGATCTATATTTTTCACACAACTTCTATCATCTACACTGTAACAGCAATGCTGGTCTTCAATCAAGATCATGTGTTCTTCTGAAACACGAGTCTCAGAAACGGTAAATCTCCTCAGCTTGGTTATAGTGGGGATAGTCTTCAATTATACTCTGATGACAAACTCTCGCAGACCTACGAAAACACTGTTTGAGAGATTTGGTATTTGTTCTTCAGGTAGATCTCAAGGCATTGGCACACAAGCCAATGTCCAATGTCAGCTCCCTGGAATGACTTGCAACTGTTGAAGCAGCCCGTTGCTCACAAGGCAGTAATTGAGACCGCCGCTATAGCAGAAATACACATCTTTTCGACCCATTTGAGGAACATGAGTGAAATGTTGGTTCACCTGGTGTTGATTGATTCGGCTGTTTCAGATGACAGCGAGATTGCAATACGGTAGTAAAACGTCCTGGATACGATGAACCTCTTCGACATATCAAAGTTTATGTGCAGCAAGTAGCCTAGCACTATATAAGAGCTGATTTTTAAAAACTAAAAACACTAAGAAACTCTTCATTCCATTAGTCTGCAGTAGATCGTCTTGTAAACTTCCTACAACTACATGATCTACATCCAAGCAGATAGGGAGATAAAAGAAATCGTTCTCTTGGTTCGTCACTGAGCTGTTGGCCTGAATGTCGTAAATGATGCAGCTGAACGTGGTATCACACTGATCCATTCATTCCATGAAGTATACTTACAAAATAAGAAGAACCAAGCAATACCTATACTCCAAGAGCTTATGAAAGACAGGAGGTAATATCCAGACTAAAAAAATAAGCAGTCATAGATGGACTTGATAAACAGTACTGGAATCAAATACCGATAGATGTGTATTCGCACTGTGTTTAACACAGACCATTAGGTCAAACTTCTGATGCGTTGGGCCAGCAATAAACATTAATGAATTAATTTTTAAAAAATCATGCATACTTATTTAAGGGTACATAACCATTTAAAAGGGTGAGACATGTGAAATTCAAAAATTATTTTTTAACTGTCACCCTAATGTACATACATACATACATACATACATACATACATACATACATACATACATACATACATACATGCATACATGCATACATGCATACATGCATACATGCATACATGCATACATGCATACTAGGGTGCATCAAAAAATTTTAAAACAAAAACTTTAGTTGTCTGGCATTTAATTGTGTTCCATTGCCTTAGAGAAACATTGTGGTGAGAAAGAAAATTTTATTTAAAAATAGTTAGAGGTCCCTCCGGCCCTTTGAAGTTTTGTTTGGTTTCCATTGTTCATATCGTGGAAGACATGACAATTTTTTCAGTCAGGAGTCATTTCTAATTTGCATTAATAAAATAAACATATAAAATACTTTTAAACTTAAATAGAGTTCATTTGATTTCACTTAAAACAATACTATCTGAAAGGTGAGACTGTTAAATATTTAACATTTAATTAATCAATTAGAGCATTTGATTTAGGGTTAGAAATCAATGGAAACTATTGCATTATTATAGATTCGGTTTCTTACTTGTACTTAATTATCAAAGCCATTTCACATGCATTAAATTGTCTGCCATTAGGACCCAATTCGAATAACTACATACTCAGATGAGTATGTGGTTTCTTTTTGGACCGGGCCCCGATGCAGAGTCTGAGGTTTTTGAAGACAAGGTAGCGGGAGCTGAGAGACTGATGACAGCAGTGTCAAATCATCTATGCTGCTGTGATTGTTGCCCAATTTATATATTTTCATGCATTGCAAATGGGAAGAAAAGGACTTTTCACTGATTTATATTTTACAAGATAATTTTTCAGAGTATAACATTATTGGCTAAAGTAATTAATTTGCTATTTTGTCTCATTTGGATCGTTAAGCTTATGCCACATGCATTGCAAGCTCAAACCAATCTGGGTTTATGATGCAACAATAAGAGGTGCTCAGTTGCTCATCTGCAAGCAGGTTTTAAAATGCATTGCAATCTAGTGCCAACACCAATTTTCAACAGCCAAGGAAGTAGGTCTACCTAAACAAGTGATCACCTTAGCCAGGGAACAAGTTGAATTTCTATCTGACGATTTAAATATCATGAGTTTGCTGAGCTATCACTTGTTTATTTGTCTGCTTTGAAAAGTAAAGTGACCTTTAGAAGATCTGGTGCTCTACTCAAGGCACAGTACATGGCTGTGTTGATCTATAGCCTTAGCATTGCTCTTTGCGAGTCGCATGTCGCGAACTACTGCGATGCACTATAACCAATAACTCTCAAAGACCCAGAATACATACATTTGCAACCTTCATCACTCATGTGTATGCCTCATACATTCTTATGTGTAAGAAACCCTGTGTGAACCTTGGAATGGTCTACACCTGTGCAAGCCGTTACCGGAGTATCAGGATGTTGACAAGGTTATTTCTCAATTTGCAACTTGAGCATTACATGTAAATCAACATCTTTAGCATCTCACTTACACGTGAGAAATTGGTTCTGAAATGTTGAAATGGTTCCTCTTCAATATTCATTGAGTGTGTACCTTTTGGAATGGGACACTCTAGCACAGCGGTTCTCAACCTGTGGGTCGCGACCCCCACGGGGGTCGCCTGACGATTTGCCAGGGGTCGCCTGGACCCATGAGAAATTTGTAAAAGATTCAATAGCAACTTAAACTCTATCATACCTTAGCAACCTTAAATAAATTTTACTTATACTTTTGCTATGATTCATTCGTTAGATTGCAGCTACTAATTTAATTTGTTGTAATTTTAGTTTTAAAATATAAATTCCACTTTTACCGTTCTTCTAAAAACTGATGTAATATTCGGTTTGTCAAAAGATTACATGTATATATGCTGTCAGCTAATGAGGCCTTATAAGCTTATACATGGGCGTAGACTTGTGGTGACAGAGGGATGATCTTCAGAAATTTGTGGTGGGTCCAAGCTGCTTATATTCCCCAATATTATAAATTTCAATAGTGTTATGAGCTGTTTATCCTCAATGAGCAGGTTTTTTAAGACGCCAGCTTAATATGTCACCATAAATACGTGCAAAAATCGAATAATTTAAACAATGAGGAGGGACGTTTACTGAAGTCCTACACCACGTCTTGGAGCACCAAAATCATGGGCAACTTTGTTAAGGTTGAATCTTAAAATGTAACAGTGGCAGTGTCAAATCCAAAAAATTAAACAATTTGCAGGCGATACTATTAAGATGACAGCTTTAAATGCTGTAATTAGAGTGTAGAAATGAAAAAGTTAAACATTGGGAGAGATATTTTTTGAAGTCTTAAGCCATGTCATTCATCAATGAAATTATGATAAATTTTGCTGAGATGACAGCTTAAGATGCGACCACTGTTGTGTGGAAATTTAAAAAAATTTAAACAATGGGAGGGAACACTTTCAAAGTTTTAAACCACGACTATCCGCACTGATATGATGAGCAATTTCGTAAAAGCAATGCCAGCTTAAAATATTAACATTGCAGTGTGAAAATTTAAAAAATTGGACATTGGGAAGAGAGTTTATTTCCTTTACCAAAATTTGATGGTTACTCACAAATTAAGAATTCATTTATTGATCCAGCTCCAGCTGAATAGACTTATGAAAATGTCAAATTCAAGCTACCAAATAGGTAGCTCTCAGAATCGCAAGATCCAGCAAACCTCGCGCAATTGCAAAAGGCAGTTTTCAAATTATGATGGAAAATTGCATATCGTCGACATTGGAAACAAAAATGCGGCGAATAGAGGTGACTTTCATTTTTGCTGTTGGGGGGTCGTCAAAACGTTTGAGATGTCACCAAGGGGTCGCCGTACCAAAAAGGTTGAGAACCGCTGCTCTAGCAGATGCCTTAATCAAGCTCAAACCAATTACTTATCTGCAAGTCCAACTCCATCAATTTGGCAATGGTTGGGGCACAACCCACGATTTCCATCATCTATTAATTTTTCAACACAACTGTGCGTGCAATCTTGTTCAAGTGAATTAATGTTTCGCAATGTACCATCTTGAGTTTGATACCAGACTCTTAACCTTCCTGTCAATGAGTGTTGCACGCCAGCTGCTTACGTTTTACGTGCTAAAAATGTTGAGGTAGTGAATGTTGTGAATGATGGGACAGAACGAGGGGTAAAACCAACATAGGACTTTGTCGAAGCCACTCAGTTAGAAGAACACTTCAATATAATTTATAAAAATCTGTGATCTAAAAAACTAAATTGCAAAAATGAAGAAACTATTGTATTTCTGCAACAGTTAGCCACTTATAAGAGCAAACTATTCATCAACAAACACTGGCTGGAGGCTACATATTGTATAAATATTTTTATTTTAATGGTTTGCTTTTCGTATATTTGACATACAAATGTAATATGAGGTAATTCGAAATTCCAGCTGCTTGAATATATTAGGATTTTTGCAATGTTATTTATAAATATTAATTTAAAACATTGTAACAACATTGAATTTGATGTTTAGCATTGTTCTAGTTATAGAATCATTGGAACGAAGCAATTATGTTTAATATCACAAAAAAGGATTTGCTCAAATTTGCATGTTCGAGGCTGCTCAAATCAATGTTTGAACACGTGGGTGGAGGGACCTCTAAATATATGCAGATTTCAAAAATCTTTTCACCCAATTTAATCTTGATCACAATGGAACAAAATCCAAACCCAGACAGCTCATTTTATATACTTCAAAATTTTGCAATGCATTTGTGATGCACCCTAATGCATACATACATACATACATACATACATACATACATACATACATACATACATACATACATACATACATACATACATACATACATACATACATACATACATACATACATACATACATACATACATACATACATACATACATACATACATACATACATGCATACATGCATACATGCATACATGCATACATTCATACATGCATACATACATATATACATACAAATACATGCAGTGCATGCGTAGTTGCATACACAATTATTACATATGCATACATGCACGATGTAATGTAATTTCAATTATCGGAAAATTTTCAGCGCCTCAAAAGTCACGTCAGCAAGATCAGCTTAAACACCGGCGCTATATCAACTCAAATCCTCTATCTATAGCCATGCAGGCTGCTCTGTTCGTTCCGACCTACATACATGCATACGCAAGCATGTAAATGTTGGCCTAACCTTTGCATAATCTGTCTACAATGTCTTTGTTGCAACTTATGTTGATCTGAATGGATCGAACTGATTGACTCTCCAGACTTATAACCTGTCACCTAATATTAAGACAGTCCAGGGTGAGAATTGCCAGGGGCTTTGGGTTTCAACCCCTCTATAGTCTTTATACATGCGTACATAGTCTTTATCATTGCTGCGGATCGGGGACTCTGATCCCCGATCCGCAGCAATGAGGATGGTCACGACAACGACGACGACGACGACGATAGTCTTTATAATGATCTTATAGTTAAGTCTTCTTTGCATATATATATATATATATATATATATATATATATATATACCCACACTTCACTTTTATCAAAGTCCAACCACCGCTGTGATTTTTTCTCTCCGCAACCTCACACATCCGATCCGATCCGATCACTTACAGTCTTAGACCTATAATAATGCAGTGATGTGGTAGATCCCAAACATTCGCCAGGTGGCTTTCTTGTCCAAACTCTTCGCATCCATTATCCATATGGGATGTTTACCAAGTCTAGACTATAGCCTCATCTAGAATTTGTCCATTTCAGCCCACCTCATTCTATTCTATTCTACCATATTCTATTCTTTTCTATTCTATTCTATTCTTTCTATTCTATTTTATATCAAATTATATCACATTCCATTCAATACGCTTCAATCCAATTCTCTTCTACCAAATTCTATAATTTTCTAATAAAAACTGCCTTATTTAGCCGTTGTTGGGCTGGAAGCGCTTCTGAGTAGATTACCTTGAAGGTGCGCTATATAAAAAGTAAATAATAATAATAATAAATTCTATTTTATTAAGTAGAATTATTTATATCTCACCTACATATCGGATCCTTCTAAGTTCTCTGGTCACCCGTTCTCTTGGACCTGAACTCAATTTGTCAAAAATGATTACATTTATCGAATTCGGTTTTACATTAATCGATAAGTTACACGTATAACGATTGATTCAAGAGATCATAATTTCAAGGTTACATCGCATTCACTGCTGTCTCTTGGTGGAGGAGATGACCTTTGCACTGACCTTGACACATGGAAGGTTTCGGTCGAGTTCGTCTTTTGTATCCAGGGCAACAACGACAGAAACAACAACAGATGAGTAGAAGCAACGACATGATGACTAGGACACCAACGACAACTCCAGCGATCACGTGATGTCTGAAATGTAAAAGTGGAAATGTTTTCATTGCGGATGACGGAGACAGATTTCAATTCCATCATTACTCCATGCAACTACAGAACAGCTTTGACTGCACTCCTCCAACGTATTCGTATTTCTCATAAAACGACCATAAGCAGATTAGATGCAAGCATAATGCTTGCATGCATGTATGCATCCGTATATTAATGCATGTATGCATGATTGCATTATTTGTATGCTTGCATATATGGGTTGTTTGCATATATGGCTGCATGCATGTGTGGTTGTATGCATGTATGCAAGTATGCGTGTATGGTTTCATGCATATTTGTATGCGTGTATGCATGCATGCATGCATGCATGCATGTATGTATATACTTGCATTCTTGTGTATATGCGTTGCATGGTCTTGTTACATATACAAGATACGATCTAGAAAGCAATCAGAAATAATGATTTCTCCTTGGACATAATTTTCGACCTAGCAAGCTTTCGATAGAGTATAATTATCATAAGAATCATGCTGCATAAACTACATGTTGAAAGTTATTATGCAATGTAGGCTTACATATGGTATGGATGTCAATTGACGTTGCAGTCCTTTGGATAAACGTCAATGATAATGTGGAGAAAACATGAAACGCTCTACCTTAAAAAGGAAGCTTACTCTATTTTTTGGAGCCACTCGTGGTTCGAAACAAGGACTCCTGATTTTGTTCTCCTTCATAAGTATCACTAATGGTATATGCCAGATGTTTCTTGTTCGCAGATGATACGAACGTTTTTATTCCCACATGCAGTCTTCAGTTTTGTACGAACACCTTTTTTCAGGTTCTCACCTCAGTGGACTCAACTAAATTTTCAGAAGTCTACGTTGACTGTCATTTGAAATGGAAACAACACATAGCATCATTACCATAGCACATAGAACTTGACCATATACATATATCTCAGTGGGCATCCATTAGCAATCTAAAACTAAATCAAGCTAAGACCAGTGAAATGATCATCAGCCGACCTCGGTCTAAAGCTATTGCTCCCCCCCATCACGGGCATCGAAAGGGTCCAGCAGATGGTTGTTTTGGGTGTCACCATCTCTGATCGGATTGGCTTTGAGGCTCACATTAGCACAATATGCTGTAAAGCCCGGCAATCCATGTTTGCTCTGCGTGTTTTAGTTGCCCACGGCCTCCATGGTCAACGTCTGTTTGACGTTGTAAGAGCTACTACCATGCATTGCGAGATTACTTTATGCCTCCCCTGTTTGGTGGGGGTTTGCCAACGCAATGGAGCGTAAACGTCTTAACGGTCTTTTAAGAAAATTGACCTGTTCAAGCTTTCTTCCAACCGATTTTCCTAGCTTTGACACTCTCTGTTCTAGGGCTGACTCTGCTCTTTTCCGCTCTATCCTCTTAAATCCTTGTCACATTCTTCACGACCTCCTCCCTCCCATTAAGGTCACTCCATACAATACTCGACCAAGGCCACATAATCTAACCCTTCCTAGAGTTGATTCTTTTGCCAGAAACAGTTTTATTATGCGAATGTTATATAACTTTGCATAAATGTTTTTTCTATTATTTATTTTCTCTGTAAACTACTGTGCGTTTGCTGGTGGTATAATAAAGAATATTCTTACTTACTTACTTACATTGCATTATAGCACATTGCATAATAGGCTATTAATAGCACACCGCATCCAAAATAGCAAATTATTGAAGTAATGGAGCTAACATCAAGCTTTTACTAGGATTAAATTGTACACGCTCTAATCGTAATATGGTATGGACGGTGACAGGACAATTACCCCCTGGACAATTATCCCCCGGACAATTACCCCCGGGGACAATTACCCCGTTCTCTTGCTCTCAGGCATACGTTACCTGTACGCTCTTGCATAAAATTTAGCTGACCATTCGATGCAATACACACAGTCTGCTTAATTTATCCATATCTAGTCATGATGGAATTTTATAAATCCGAGAGAGGGAAAGATTTTAGCAAATGGTGTCGTTTCGTTGAGTGCGAAATTAGATGAACATGACATAGACTTCTTTATTGGCGCGGGGGTAATTGTCCGGGGGGTAATTGGTACGGGGGTAATTGTCCGGGGGGTAATTGGCACGGGGGGTAGTTGTCCGGGGGGTAATTGTCCTGGGGGGTAATTGTCCAGGGGGTAATTGTCGGGGGGTAATTGTCCGGGGGGGGTAATTGTCCAGGGGGTAATTGCCCTAGAACCGGTATGGACATCTTCTACATCATTTGTTACGAGATTTTATAGATCAAGTGTTTTGCAAAGGGACGCTGTCCATCTGGGATGGCTGAGGTTCCATTTTAGCTCTCAAACTACTCGAATCTTAGCTACCCCTAAGATTTGTTAAATTGACCAGCAACCACTTATCACCTTTTTAATCTGCAAATGTCCCTACTTAACGGGATTCTTACTTACTTAAGGCCTCCTTTTTGTAGCCAAGCAATGATACAATGATATTGGTCGCAACAATTTGAATGATTGATTGATTGATTTATTGATTGATTAATTGATTGACGGTGTTGAACGATCTCTGACGGCTTCCAGCAGCTGAGGGGTTCAACGTTTTTGAACATAAAGTGGGAAGCTGTTTATTTCCGAGAATGCAGCAGCCTGCAAAGCGAACATTTATAGACCTATAATAATTGTTGTTCATCATGTATGTTATCGAACACATGATGTGTCTCGGATTAACGAACCCAAGGTTCTCTAGAAGTAATATGTATTTAATGCAGTCTGTGCCAGATCAGACATCAGCGGTGGAGCACACCGACTTGCCATGGGGTTGACCTCTTATCACGTCAGGCAGGTCACGCTTAGTACTGCATGACGAAGCCAGGCCAAACCGAAGACAGCCATGACAGGTGCTGAAGGCAAGGATGACGAAGATGACCGCGATGCAAGCAGTAGGCTATATTGCATTAGACACTTGCTGAGTGTAGGCTATACGTTTATCTCAATATTCAAACAGTGGTTCCTTTTGTAAAGCCAATGAAAGTAAGAACAGATGTTTTGTATTAGTTTTCCGGTCAACAGCTCCCTGTAATGCATGGATAAAAGCAGTTAATATGCAAATACCGTGCCTTTCGATGTAGTCGGAAAGTCTTAGAGGTTAGCCTGCCCTACTGGTTGGTGAAGGTGTCTGTAATAACCATAGATTTATTGAAGATTTTACAGTTTCTTGACAAGTGTTATTTCGCAAACAGTTGCCGTTAAGCACGAACATCAATAGATATTCCATCTACACCTATAGAGATCAGCAATACAGACAACATCTCTATAGGAAGAACTCGGGTTAGTTGGTGACTTCGTGCTATTAGGTGCAAAGTTTTATTTCGGGTATACCAGCAACAGCAGAGCCCTTGCCATTCGTTAGTATAGGCTGCAATTTTTAATGCCCATTAAATTTGTACCTTAATATAATGTGGAATCTATGATAGACTGCTGAATATAATTATGCTTTCAACAGACAATTGTATCCCATGACTGATGGCTTATGACTTTTGTGCTGATGGATTTTGCCCCTTCTCTGCGCAAACATTTATGTGGGCTAACATGGCAAACGACGAACGGATACATCTGAAATCGAACGAAGTTCACATAAATCTCATTATTATTTTTTTTAAAATTATTATTATTTTATTCAGGGCTTTTTTAAACGTGCAGTTGTACACAAAATGTGCAGTTGTAGAAGCACTTCCGTACAGTTACAACTAGCAAAAAAGTCATTGTACTCCGATTGGAAGTAATTTACCATGGATGATGGGAAAAGAAAGGAGTTGTGCAGTTCTAAAAATTCCTTTAAAACAACCCTGATTTTATTATTATTACTATTATTATTGAGCATTTGTTAGGTGCTCCTCTATATATAATGTTCAACTATTAATCTAACGTTCTGAGAAACTGCCCCTTCCTCTTGCAGATAGGCGATTCCTGTTGGCTCTCTGCTAAACACCAAAAGCTGGTTACAACTTGGCAATGATAAATCAGATGTTTGCAGCAAAACACTTAATGTATAATGTAATCTCAGCTCTCGATAAGCCAACACGCAATCGTTTAAGGAAGTTTTATACTCCTAATACTTTTATGCCATAATATTTCTGTCAGATAACGCAACACTACATCACACTAAAAAAAACAAGATAAAACCTGCTCAAGTAACCGTTTCATGAGAGGAAATTGGCCACCACGCCCATACCATATCATTAGGGCTAAAGGCGATCGATCCAAGAGATCAACCACCGCCTGGCGCGTATCCCTCCATCACAAGATACTGACGAGCAATAGACAGAGAAAAAGAAATATGACGGTTGTGTCTCTTCCACTCACCCAACCTCTGAGGCTGATCCGCTGGAATCGGTCAAGGACACGGTCGCTCCAGCTCCTCCACCTCCACCACCGGCATCAGGCTCCGGGCAACAGATGCGCTCCTCCGCGTCTCCACAGCAGTAGTTCCGATCTGGATGTCCCCACTTCGGACAGTTGAAGCCGTTGTTCCAGATCCCGTTCCGATCCACGTAACCAGGACAGAGCTCGTATAGCACTATACATACACACACACACACACACACACACACACACACACACACACACACACACACACACACACACACACACACACACACACGTATCCAAATGTAGCCTACATATGTTTCAATTTACATTACATCGCATAATTAAGGAACAACGACGAAGATGATGATGACGACGAATGCGAAGAATAATGCGGAGAAAGAAAATGTGAAGAAGAATAGCGCCAAGGAGATGACGAACGCGAACAGAAGAAGGAAAAGAAGAAGAAGATGATGATGATGAATATATGACGACAACGACGAATGATAAGAAGATGTTGGCGAATGCGAAGAAGAATGCGAAGAAGATGATGAATGTGAAAAGAAGATGATGATGATGATGATGACGATGACGACGATGATGATAGTGATGATGATATTTGCGATAGCGATTGGAGAGTTTTGCATCTTAGCGAACAGTGAACTATTTGAGTCAACATAATAATGATCGTTATGTTTATAATTATTATTTCCCCCCCCAAAAAAAAAATTCCGGGACATTGATGCGATTTGCAAGTAGACTTATAAATAGTAGGCCTATGATTTATGAATCAAACAAAACTACACATGATATCAATAATTATGCACAAATTAAATTCATTTAAACTTGAAGCATAATGCAATGCTCGATGAATGAACCTAATTAATTATTAGAATTCTAAAACGGGACAGCTGATGAGTAACCGACGAGTCTTGTTTTCTTTCGAAGGCCGAACCCGACGTACGTAGGCCTACACGCTGCTGTACACGCTGCTGCTGCTGCTGCTGCAGTCGACCGCTACATAAATCATATTTCTGAATGTCAGTCGATAAATCTGTCGACGCCCTCCAGTGACCGCTGGAGAAATTATTTATGTCATGTTTACAGTCAGCCGTCTCGAGTTTTCTCTGACGAAGATCTTCCCCTGCTGCTGCTGCTGATGCTGCTGCTGCGTCTGTTGCAGGATGGCAAGAGATGGCTAAACGATGGCTAACGATGAAGATGACGATGATGGCTAACGGTTCCTAACGATGACCAGGATAGTTCCTAGATTGTAAACTAGGCGGAACCACGTCTTTTGTTTTAGTCTGTCAATGATGTTTATCGCATCGCTGCTCATATATCTGCAGATGGAAGTGTAACTGCACTCGGATTTTTATATGGCGACTGTGTTGTTATGGCCTCGACCCTGTTAATTTTGCCACGAATTGATGGGGTCATCGGACGAGATCCTTCGCCACCGATCGTCCGTTTGAATGGACGCCACGCCTTTTAGGTTCCCAAGCACCGACCTTGCTAGCCCGAGATTTTTAATCACTGAAATAGCCACCTTCGGGAAGCGAACCGCGGTCTACACGCTCTCTTTCACAGAAGAGCGTTAGAGGCGGTCAACGTTCTTACCGATGTAGGCATCTGGTCGGTGTATCGACAGATTAATCATCATCATCATCGTCGTCGTCGTCGTCATCATCATCAACATCATCATCATCGTCATCGTCATCGTCATCGTCGTCGTCATCATCATCATCATCATCATCATCATCATCATCATCATCATCATCATCATCATCATCATCATCATCATCATCGTCATCATCATCGTCAACATCATTATTATCGTCAACATCATCATCTTCTTCTTCTTCTAATTCTTCATCACCCTCATCATTCGTACCAACGACAGCAGCAGAATCATCATCAACACAACACAAGCATCATTGTCAGGTCCTGATGCCAAGCCCCTTTGTAGTTGTGTTAAGTGTGAGAGCGAATGAATACCGTGTGTGTGTGTGTGGATAGAGAGACAGAGACGGAGACAGAGAGAGTCCATTGCTTCTAAGCACCTGCTGCTTCGTTGAGACTTGAACTTCGTCTTCGCTTACATGTGCGTATGATAACAATGCCTCAATTATAAACAGACGCATGGCGGTAATTATACCCACAGGGGTGTTTGTGTTGTGCTGTGTGTGGCGTGTGGTGTGTGGTGTGTGTGTGTGTGTGTGTGTGTGTGTGTGTGTGTGTGTGTGTGTGTGTGTGTGTGTGTGTCCGCCCGCGCACACACGTGCATCCAGGGCCCTGAGTTTTAATTCGTGTATTCGAAAGCTTGTGAAGCAAGACAGAGAAACGTACAGACAGACAAATTCTCAGATAGAATAGACAGACGAATAGATAGACAGACAGATAGTAAGACAGACACATAGATAGACAGGCAAACGGACTGACGGATGGAGGATATATGGATATACATAACGACAGCCGCATTTAATCATACACCGACAGACTCAAAAGTGTATTTCGCCTGTGATGCTTTAAGGAAACAAACAGCCTATGTAAAGCTTTATCTTAGATGAAGATGCCGTCTGCAATCTGTCGTACATACACACAATTAAACATACACCCGGAAGGCAGATGCATTATTACCGCTTGCAGCTGAATGTCAGTAGTTTTGCTAAGAGCCAGCCCGCCAGCAGAGGCAATTAGACAGGTGTTCGCCACGTGTATGCATGAAAGACAGAGACGATAGTGGATTCGAGAGAAGTGGGGAAAGGATCTTTAATGTGGTTGTGCATGTTGTGGTGTTGTTATAGTTTAAGTTGCGAAAAATGTCAGAAGAAAAACACAGATTTAAACGCGTCCTGTCTGAAAGGAAAGTTTGTTGAGATAGAAAATTGCCGGTGAAAGTGTTTAAGCAAATTTATTTCATGTTCGTCGAGTGAGTATTCATCAGAATAATGATGCAGTTCGTCTGTCATAGATATGAAGCTCAACTCCCAGCATGCACCACGTTCATCTCCTAAATGAACGCGGACCAAACAAAGAATGTGTGGTTCAAATGAACCACACGCACGAATTGCCTGAATCGATGCCATATTGTTAGGCGTAGGCGTATATACGATGACAGCGTGGAAGTGGAACGCGAAGCAAGTGACATCTGAAAACAACTGCTGCTGCTCATAATCATAAACGGTTCTGCTGTTGTGTAGATGAAGATGAAGCCTCACATAGGCTATAGATTGAATGAAGATAAATAATATCATCGTTGCTTGAAATAAATCAGATCAGTTGAACACTGGCGACAGATTCTGTCAACTTAAGACGATGGGACCATTTGTCAGATCTACACGACAAACACCAAGACTCACAAGTGAAGTCGGCTGTTTAGATTTTAACCACCACACCCAAATGATCTGAAGATTTCGTCTTGTGTGAACTTTTATAAATTTTTGAATGACAGCTTTAATCCAATTTCGAGCATTGGCGTCCCATGGGTGTTCGAAGGCATGGACTTGACGAAGGGTACCCGTACCGCCCCTCTCCCCAATTTGTTTTTGGACTGGGATATATCTGTCCTACTTTTGCATGCTCAAGGAAGCAGTGCCAAGTATACAGTATATATAACTAGCTGAATTACCCGGCGTTGCCCGGGAAATTTCGGTTTTTAGTTCCCAGCCACGCCTGACCCCGCTCTCATTCCCGGGAAATTTCGGGTTCGTCTCCCGCCACGCCTGACCCCGCTCCCACGCCGCCCTTCTCACCTCGCCTTACATCGGCCCCAACCCGGCCGCTCTTCTCACCTCGCCTTCTTCCATCGGTCCCAGCCCGTTCCCACCCTGGGGTGCCGGTGTTGCCCGTGAAATTTAGTTTTTTCAGTTCAACCCAGTTCCAACCCGTCCGTGTTTACGCCATAGTCAGCATTTTTGCGAAACCGCGTGCGAAAAGATCTGACCTCGGCGATAAATGAGGTTAAAAATCTATTAGTTCGTTGATAATCGATCGGCGAAAATTATTGCGTCTTAAATACTGATACATACGACGTGGTTAAGATTAATTAAGATTAAGATTATTTAGCGGCATAACGCTCTATAAGAATAACGGCCATGACGTCATTAATGTATTGGTTTGAATCATCAATATATCATCGATGGTTTCAATGTTGAGAACGATGTGTTGTAAGCAAACGGCATGTTAGACACATCGTTTCGGACAGAAAATGAAATGTTCTCAAACTCGGGAAAAGTTAAGAGTTTTGAATCGCGAACCCCTTATGGTTTGTTATCGGGTGCTAAAAAGTATTTTTGTAAATATTGGGAAAAATCGGTCGCGTGGATAAGAAGTTTTTATCATGGATACGGTGTTAGATTTTCTCCTTTATAGGTTTAGATTATACAGTATTTGTTCAGAGGAAAGCCTTCGTCTATGCCTCAAGACTCCAACGATTTAGATCTATACCGAGCATCATAACCACTTTGATCACCGATCACTTTCACTTATACGACCATATTCTGAGTGAAAGACTTCTTCTGAGACTACCAGTTACTGTTCACGTCCACATTGAGGTCTCCAGAAATGACCTAGGCCTATATACAGTACCATCGTTACTGTAGGCTATTTATGAGGTATTGTGAATTGGCATAAACGACGACGTTGTAATTAGTAAACGGTTGCAAAATCTGGTGCCCCGACTTTTAGACGAAAGTTTTGCTTCTCATTTCAAGTCACATTAATAATGTTAAATTTTTCATTGTCCGGAGCTTCATGTTTGCATCAGCCAAGTTATTTTATTTAGCGTATGCAGTTCGCGCTGAGCCAGCATACAGCAGCCTCATCAGCAACGTGGAGTGCGGTTAATCCGCCCGGGAAACAAGTTGTTGTACAGTCATTAACGATGTGGGACATAGTTTGAATTTCTCCACAGCTGCAGAAAGGGGACGTAGCCTGCTTCCAACGACATTTATTTGCCGCACAGCGGCCCTGACCGGATCTGAACTGGTTCAGTGCGGACCAGAGACGACGTGGTAGGTTGAAGCCCGGGGGCCAAACAGACGGCACGGACACGAGGGAATGGTTTACAACATCAGTTGCAGACCACTCAGCACTCCAGTCCGCATTAGCTGTCATGTCCACTGGTGGATTCAGCCATACGGGCCGTCTCGACGGTAGACGCACTGCTGGATGGAACAGGATATCTGCGTTCAGCGGGAGTCTGTCATTCAAGCTGACTTTGGCGAGTAGTCTTGCCGTCGCCTCCCGTCTTCTGAGATGTGGTGGTGGAATGTTGCTTAGGACCGGGAGCCACGGCAGTGGCGTGGGGCGGAGTGTGCCCGAGATGATGCGCATTGATGCGTTCAGCTTTACGTCCAGCAGGTTAGTGTGACTTGAACGAGCCCAGACAGGGGCGCAATACTCAGCTGTTGAGTAGCACAGAGCCAAGGCTGAACTGCGTAGGGTCGGGGCGAAGGCTCCCCAGCTTGAGCCAGCAAGTTTGCTTAAGAGGTTGTTACGAGTGCCCACCTTGGCTGCTGTTTTCTTCATATGCTCGTGATATGACAATGACCTGTCTAGGGTCACACCTAGGTACACCGGATGCGGCTCATGTCTGATGTGCTGCCCATTGAGGTAGATTCTCAGCTCACGATTGGCCTGCGCGTTGTAGAGATGAAAGGCATCAGCCAAGTGACTGAGTTTTAAAAGAAAAACATCATCTTAATGATCCAAAAATAATAATTTTGAGCTCTGAAGACTTGCACAAATT
This sequence comes from Lumbricus terrestris, assembly GCA_949752735.1. Taxonomy (NCBI): domain Eukaryota; kingdom Metazoa; phylum Annelida; class Clitellata; order Crassiclitellata; family Lumbricidae; genus Lumbricus; species Lumbricus terrestris. Next base: position 34,718,495 of record OX457038.1, on the reverse strand, counting down.
ATTTAGGCCTATAACTTTGAGTAGGATATACTTCACATTCCCACCCAAAAAATATGAGGGACATTAGCCATTGGCCTTTCGATGATTTTAGAATTCCAACACGTTCCCTGACATTTCTAAACATCATTTAATCCTCGGTGCAGCATTTAGTATTTAATATACGTTTTAAAACGTGTTTGCATGCGGTTGTTCTGATTTTTAAAGTAGCCTACTTTTCATCTATTCCATAGACTCACAATAAACAGTGTATTCCTTTGTCAGTCATATTTCAACGGTAAAAGTGGTTCTATTCACACTGCATGGAGCAGATAGCAGCTTGAGGAAGTGGCCTCAATGGATGAGCTGTTTGTCCGAAAAAGAACTTCAATTGAGGCGTTGTATATATATATATATATATATATATATATATATATATATATATATATATAAAGGGGAGGGTTAAAACTTAAACCCTATATATATAAATATATATATATAAAGGTTCCCTCTAGATCAGGGGTTCTCAAACTGTGGTACGCGTACCCCCAGGGGTACGCCAGGTGTCGGTAAGGGGTACGCGAAAAATTCCAGAAATATAAATTTTCTTTGAGTTAATGGACTTTGGGTCCATCTTTTTTTATCAGCAGTGATTTTTAACGTTGCAACATATAACAGCATCGTCATTTCTTTCTTATTGCACAGCATATAAAAAACTATAGACTCACATACAATGCAGTGCATGAAACATATCTATGTTTAGGCCTATTACTATAATTGTGAAACAAATAATGTATAAATGGTTGAAAGTACCGAAGCGGCTGTCGGCGAAGCCAGAATATCTCAGCCTATAGGCCTATACAGTTCAAATAGCAGAGAGCTGAATTGGCCAATTGATTAATTTCTGGTCGAGCTTTAAAATTATGTTATTCCTTAAGGCACGTTATTTCTGGGTGAAACTGTTCACTATTCTTGCTATTAAAAACAAACATGGGGTAAATTTGCGTTTGAAATTGACAAATATTAAACCAGATATTGCAAATCTGTGCTAGTCTGAACAAGCCCACAGCTCTATAGGTTATATAATTGCCTCTTTCCTCTTTCTTACAGGGGTTATAGAACAATATTCCCTTTAAAATTTGTTGATAAGATTATATGATTCAAAATTAGATTTTGCTCCTTACAATAGAGGCCTAGGCATATACTCTAATAAACGATATCACCAATGATTAAATGGACTTTTAGATGTCACTGCCAGGTAATGGCATTTTGTTTAGGATCTGAGTTTGCTGGGGGTACGCCATCATTCGATTTTTGTACTTGGGGGTACAATAAAAATAAAGTTTGAGAACCCCTGCTCTAGATCCATCATTATTAGTTCCAGTCTAGATTTACCTATCCGAATTTATGGACGAAATACATATCCTGTTGCCCTGATCACTATATCTGTGTTCTTGCGCGAAAAGGAAAACAGTACAAAAACAATTAAGCGGTAGACCTAACTAAACCATTTGGTACCGGTATCAGTTGCTTCAAATGTAAAAAAATGTGTAGACTTCCGTTGCTAAACAAAAACTGAACCCAACCTAAATTCAGAGTTTTATGCAGCTCCTTTTCCATATATTTCATCTCCTATGTTACCGACGGCAGATTGGATTTTTGTAGGCCTATACACAGAAAAAACGAAATTCTATCCAAACAGTGTTTTTTGCAGTTTCCGCATTGCTATTGATTCGACATAATTGATAGCAGAGTTGAAAAAGTATAATTCCGAAAGAAGATAAAATGACATATACAAGATGTCCACAATATGGCGAGAGATCGAAGAGGACGCCTTAACGAGTAACACGTGACTAAGGGATCCTACAATAACTAATAGTACATACTGTCGTTATTCCAACACCCCCACTCGACAGTAACCCCATCTAACATTAGTTATCAATTATCAAGGCACAAGCCAATCTTCTCGCTTAAGTTACACAGCTTGTCCCTTGTTAGTGGCTTGGTCATAATGTCTGCTAACATTAGATCACTAGGGCAATACTCCAAGTTAATTATTCCACGAAACTGTAAATCTCTGTAAACTGTAAACCTGCCAAGTTAGCATCGACATATCCAAACAGTTTTAGATTTCCAACAGTTTCAAGCTTTAACTTCAAGTTGATTGTTCCCTTCAGATATCTGATAACTCTCTTTACTGCAGTCCAATCACACTGACGTGGTGTATTGACTTTCCGACATAGAATAGAAACTGCGGCTGCAATATCCGGTCTTGTTGTAGTAGCTATGTATAACAAAGCCCCCACTGCCTGTCGATATTGTTCATTTGAACTGAGCAAATTTTCTTCTTCTGTTATGTTTAAATAATCCACAGCCATTGGTGTTGCACACACGTTTGCATCCTTTAAACCATAATCAGATATAATTTCCTGAATTTTGTTGATTTCAGAAATCAAGTAATTTCCTTGTTTGTCCTTTTCAATTTGAATTCCCAGGTATAAACTGACTTCACCTAAATCCTTGATTTCAAATTGTTGACTTAACATGTTTGCTGTTTTCCTGATCATTTCTGCACTTCCACAGATCAGCAGATCATCAACATATAATAATATGTAAACAATCACATTGTTACACTTCTTTGTGTACAGACACAAATCAGCTTCACTTTGCTGGAATCCATCTGATTTCAAAATAGAGTCTATTTTCTGATTCCAACTTCTGGCTGATTGCTTTAGTCCATATATTGCTTTCTTTATTTTGCAAACTCTTTGCTCTTGGCCAATTTCTGTAAAACCTTGTGGTTGATTCATGTACAGTTCTTCTTTGATTTCCCCATTAAGAAAAGCTGTCTTGTCATCAAAATGATTCACTTTCAAATTCTTTGATGCAGCTACTGTCAACAATGTTCTCAATGTTGTATGTCTGGCTACTGGTGCAAATGTATCTTCGTAATCCTCACCAAATTTCTGAGAGAAACCTTTTGCTACAAGGCGTGCTTTATGTCTCATATTTCCTTTGGCATCGTGTTTCAACTTAAACACCCATTTGCAGTCTATTGCCTTCTTTTCTGTTGGAAGATCACACAATTCCCAAGTTTCATTTTCTTTGTGTGAATCCATCTCTTCTTGTGCTGCGCTTATCCAGTTTTTCTGTTCATTTTCTGGTAACTTCTTCATTTCATTCCATGATGAAGGTTCCTTTCTGATTTCATTTTGGACCATTAATGAAAGTCTTTCTGCTGGTATGCCTTTGTTACTCCTGGTTGATCTTCTGGGTTGATTGATATTTTCATCTGTTAATCCAGCATCTGCTGTTTCAGTTTTGTCAATTTCCTTGACATGATTCTCATTCGCTTCTTGTTCAATCTTAACAGGTTCTGATTTTTCTGTGTTCTCTGGATTCTTTATTACTTCTGTAATTGTCATTCCATTATTTGAATCTGATTCATCAAATGTTACACTGCGACTGATTATTATTCTGTTTGAATCTGTCAACAGCAACCTGTATCCCTTTGATTGTTCACTGTATCCTACTAGGATTGCTTCGATTGCTCTATCATCGAATTTAGTTCTCTTTTCCTTTGGAATGTATGCATATGCCTTGCATCCAAATATTCTGATATGTGAAAGGTCTGGCTTTTCTCCATTCCACAGTTCAAAAGGAGTTTTATCTGTTGCCTTTGTTGGCAGTCTGTTTTGTAAATACACTGCCGTCATGACTGCTTCTCCCCAGTATTTCAGCGGTAATGCTGCATCAAGCAGCATACATTTTGCCATTTCGATTATTGATCGATTTTTCCTTTCAGCTACTCCATTTTGCGATGGTGAGTATGGTACACTTGTTTGAAGTCGAATTCCTTCTTGTTTCAGATAGTTTTTCAGCTTATCTCCAGTATATTCACCACCATTGTCCGATCTTAGGATTTTTGGTTTTCTTTGAAACTGATTACTGACTTCTGCAATGAATTCTTGAAATTTCCCGAATACTTCATCCTTTCTTTTGATAAGATAACATTTCGTATATCGTGAAAAATCATCAATAAATGTCACAAGATATTTGCTTCCTCCTGATGACATTGTTTTCATAGGACCACAAACATCACTGTGGATCAAGTCCAATGGATGTTCTGTGCGATGTGTACTGGCTTCAGGATATGGTTTCTGTGTGGCTTTACCTTTTATGCAATGTTCACATTTTACCTTCACATTACAACCTTTGATTTGGATTCCTGTAGCAATTCCTTGCTTGTTAATATCCTTGACAGCGTTTGGATCTCTATGCCCTAAACGTCTGTGCCACATGTGAATGCAATTTTCATGTTTAGTTTCAAGCTTGACCATGTTCGCAACTTCAGGAATATTCTTACATGACAACTTGTATAAATTGTTTTCAGATTTCCCAACAGCCAACAACTTTCCGTTGTATTTTATTGAACACTGGTTACCTGAAAATTCAATTTCCTTTCCTTTGTTTGCCAATTGCTTTACTGATAACAAACTTCCTGTTAATCCTTGTGAATATAAAACGTTTGTGACTTTGATTTTATTCACTGTACCATTGTCTAAAATGCATTCCAGAAAACCATTTCCAATTCCGTCTGCAATTAGACATGTTCCATTAGCAATGTAAATTTTGTCAGATTTCGTTTGATCTAATTCCTCAAAGAAATTTAAATTGTTTGTCATATGGGTTGTGGCTCCGGAGTCAATAAACCAGTCACTTGTTCTTTGACCAATACCAATTGTAAAACTGCTGTGATTAGTGTCATCGTTGCCTGGATCACTCAATCTTTCTGTTGCGACATTTTTCGCTTTGTGTTTTAATTTTGGCTGTTTATTTTCTTGCTCCATTTTTGCCTTCCATACTCTGCAGTCCCTTTTTAGATGGCCTGCCTTTTTACATACGAAACAAGCTCTTGTTTCTTTGTCTTTGTTCTGACTGTCTTGTCGATAGTTGGTGTTATTGTTAGGTCTTGTATTCCTTGAGTACATTGCTGATTCAACTTTTGTTTCTGTTGAGTCATCTTCTGAATCTTTCTTTCGCTTGTATGCATCCACAAGCTTGTTTTTAACATATTCTAGAGTAAGTTCATCTTCCTCTCTGGCTTCTAAAGCTGTTATCAATGTTTCGTACTCATCTGGTAGACCACAAAGCAACAGAGTCGCCACCTGTTGTTCTGTTACTTCTTCACCAACACCACGCAATTGCTCAACGAGTTGCAAGGTTGCGCTAATGTATTCTTGCATATTCTGATTATTCTGTAGCTTTATCTTATACAGCTTCTTACGCAGATACATCTTGCTGCTTAGATTCGACCTCTCATGCACTTTCTGTAGCTCCTTCCACATTTCCTTTGCACTGCTACAATTGCAAATGTGAATTAACTGATTATCTTCAACTGATAATGATATTGTGCACTGCGCCTTTTCATTCTTTCTGTGCCAGCCATCTGGAATTGGGTCAGGCGTGTCATTATCCACGACTGTCCACAAATCGTCCTTGATTAGCAGCATTTTTACTTTGAATTTCCAAACTTGGTAATTAGTACTGTTTAACTTTGTTACCGTAAACTTTGTTTCACTGAATTCCGCCATTTATCCTTTCTTCTTTCACTTTCTGACTCACGTGACTTGTCAACGTTTTTACCAACGCTTAGGTTTACTATCGAATTCGGTTTACTATCGATTTCTTTAAACCTACTAAGTCACTGTTCCGAATCACAAGTTTGTTACTAAACTTTTGAGTAACTGGCCGGTAGCTGGGCCCATAACCTGATAGCAGAGTTGAAAAAGTATAATTCCGAAAGAAGATAAAATGACATATACAAGATGTCCACAATATGGCGAGAGATCGAAGAGGACGCCTTAACGAGTAACACGTGACTAAGGGATCCTACAATAACTAATAGTACATACTGTCGTTATTCCAACAATAATGACCGAATTATTAATTTCAACGGACAAATTCAATAGCATCAGAGTCTAATTATGGCTCACCGAAATCAAACCCCTGCAGACAGTATGTATAGGCATGGGCGTAACTTTCCACGGAAAAGTGGTGGTGACTACATATTCCTCTGCTCACAACTTCTCCCTTCCCTTCTTTCCCTTCCTCTACCCTTCCCCAGATACGAATTTAGTACAAAATCTGGTGAGAACTCTCGAGCCCTACCTTCCTTCTCCATTCTCACTTTTCCCTTTTTCGTCTCTCGCTGCCATGGTGTGCTCCACGATCTTTCCCTGTAGTCACGGATCTCTAAATCAATGCTTAAAACATAGCTCTTCCACAAATTTTATCCAGATTCCTCCTATTCTATTCGTTTGTCTCGATCGCCACTCCAATTCTATTTCAAAGCAGTGTGCATTTGCATTGTTTGCTAGGCCTAAGTCACATTTCTCCTAAAACCGTCCATGCTCTGACTGCGCAGAAAAGTTTGCTGTCAACGATCAACTTTAAATAATTTATGTTGTGATCTCACTGGTCTTCAGCTGAATCATACCCAACGAGTAGCCTATTGTAAGGTCCTAGTGGTGGTGACTGGACACCATCCGTTCGCGCAATTAAATCATCCAAGAGAGAGTAGTCTATAGGTTAGCTTGCTCTCCCTTCCATAAAGTCTAAAGTCTAAGTCAACTTTTCCGGCTTAAGACACGTGTAGCCTACGGAGGTTCCACCAAAATTAGTGATTATAACTTGTATTAATGGTTAATTCCAAATGGTTTTGTGAGCCACAGCCTCGGAGCCATAACGATTTGTGGGAGGGAACTGCTTCACTGTCCATCCCCAAGTTTAAAGTGGAAAGGGAATTCCTTCTCTTTCCTTCATAGGATTTACGGATACGAATGTGGACAGCGAACACTGCCTCTATCAGCATTGGCGTCATTGCGATAGGCTATATCATCAATCATGAATAGCCTCTATAATCTATATTAGGTATCTAGCAAACCCTACAACAAACACAGTATTTATTTATGTTGCTTACAAACTGAACTTACATACAAACCATTTGTAAAATTTTGTTAGGCTATATGTAACATGCTGCGTTCTGCCAGCCTGAAGTGTTGATTAAACGAAAATTGAATTGGATTGTTAGACAGTCAATTGCTTTCATGTTAAAAAATATTTATTTGCCGGACCAAAAAGTGGTGGTGACTGTCACCACCACTTTAAAAAGTGGTGGTGACTGGACACCACCGTCACAATAGAAAGTTACGCCTATGTGTATAGGCATATATACAAGTATACATAGTTGTGTTCCTCTCGTTTAAATTGACGTGCACTTCGATACATAGGCGTAGGTCCAGTGGGGGGGGGGTCAAATGTCCCAAATTTTGGGCAAATGTATTTTTCGGGCAAAACAGGCATGGGCGGACAAACATGGGAGGAATTTTTTCGGGCGCAAAGGGGCAAAAAGGCCATCAGTCATTTCGGCTGGGAAAAGGGTAATCAGGTTATTTCGGCTGGGAAATCGAAATGACTAAAAAAATTCGGTCGATAAAAAATGTCGGCGACTCGCGGTCCTCCAAAAAATGTGAAGTATACTTTTCGGGCAAAAGTCAAATCTTTGCTCCCCCCCACTGTCGAAATGTCCCCGACGCCTATGCTTCGATATGAATTACATTTGGCTCATCAACATAAGACTGATATATCCCGGAAGCGCAAAAGAAATATTTGGATTTTGATCAACAAAGGAAGTTCCGGTTCCTGAATGGATTTCGGGGCATTCGGGAAAGAAGATTCCCTATAGCATATTTCCGTTCCTCTCCCAATCGTCTGTATACTGCGTATATATACATACATATACACATATATACATATATACATATATACATATATATATATACATATATACATATATACATACTTACATATATACATATATACATATATATATATATATATATATATATAATCCTCATTTGTTTTGACATCAGTCTCAATCGGTCAATTCCGTTGTATGCAAGATTTGGTTTCGGTTACGGTCGAAACATGCACAGCGCGTCTGCAGTTTCGACTCTTGTTTTGGTTACGGCGACTAAAAATATCTCGTTCCGCTGGTCTGCATGCATGGCTTCTGATATTCCAATGTTGAAGTATGTGCTCAAAAGAATTGAGTATATAGCGTGAAGATAAGAACCTCTCAAAGACGATCGTGCATTCCGTGCTGCTCTACAAAACGGATGCACGCGCGCACACACACACACACACACACCTACACGGTGTAGGTGTGTGTTTGTGCTTGTGAGGCTACACGCACGCACACACACGCACACATACATATATGCAGGCATACAAGAACGATCGCTGATAGAAAGACCAATGCATACTATGCAGCGCGGATACCCGAGTGCAAAACGGTGGATCGTATACATGCAGTGCCGCATGCATCATCATCATCATGTCTCTGTCTCTGTCTGTCTCTGTCTCTCTCTCTCTGTCTCTCTCTCTCTCTCTCTCTCTCTCTCTCTGTCTCCGTCTCTGTCTCTGTGTCTCTGTCTCTGTCTGTCTCTGTATCTCTCTGTCTCTGTTTCTGTCTCTGTCTCTGTCTCTCTCTCTTTCTCTCTCTTTCTCTCTCTCTCTCTCTCTCCTCTCTCTCTCTCTCTCTCTCTCTCTCTCTCTCTCTGCGGATATTCTGTTGCATGACCACAGCGATATTTTGATTTGATATTCGATCCACTTCTCGGAAGAAGAAGAAGAGGAGGAGGAAGAAGAAGAGGGAAAAGATCGAGAAAAGATTTATCGCGTTCGTGTATGCATATGTTCGAAAACAAGCAAACCAATTTAGATATATATCCAATGCACTTGCGAGTATCATCTCGGCTCCTCGCTTTAGATTAGCTTGGCATGACTAGACACAGCAAAAGGTATAGCCCAGTGGGAGGTGAATAGGCCCGTATGGCGAAAGTATATGATGTATATTCAGTGCATATACGTATGTGCGTTCAACATATTATGTGTACCGAATATATATATATATGTGTATATATTTTCTCTACTAAACATATATGTATATATATATGTAGGCCTATATTCAGCGAACCCTTGGAGATCCTCGGATGGAGAGAGATGGAGAGACGGAGTAGAGTGTCTCCGCAGGGAGTGCGATGCTTGGGTCGCTTCGATGGATTATTGCCATCTGATGGTCGGTGTTTGATACAGAGGTGGGACCCGGGTGGGAGTGGGGGGTTGGAGCCCGGGAGGGGGGGTCGCTGACTGAGTCTTCTCTGCAGTCATCAATCATTCGGTTAGCTTCGTCTGTCGACGTCTTGTAACTTCTGGCATTTGACGCTGACGGACTGAAACCATGCGCATCATCCTCACACAAATGCACCCTATACGTGTATACGTACACCACAGGTACACCCTTTCCGCTCTCACCTTCTCTCCTCCCATTTCCTCCACCTACTCCGCCATCTTCTTTATTCGTTGCCATCCTGTCCCTATCCATCGTCTTCATAATCATCGTCATCTCCTCCTCCTCCTCCTCCTCCTCCTCCTCTTCTTCCTCTTTCTCATCCTCTTCCTCTTGAACCTCCTCCTCCTTCTCCTCCTCTTCCTCCTTCTTTTCCTTCTCCTCCTACCTTTCTTCTCCTTCTCCTCCTTCTCCTCCTCCTTCTCCTCCTTCTTCTCCTCCCCTTTCTTCTCCTTCTCCTCCTCCTCCTGTTCTTTCTTCTCCGTCTCCTCTTTTTCCTCCTCCTCCTTTTCCTCCTCCTCTTTATTCTCCTCCTCCCCTTTCTTCTCCTCCCCTTTCTTCTCCTTCTCCTCCTCCTCCTGTTCTTTCTTCTCCGTCTCCTCTTCTCTTCATGTCGACGTGTGGTTCTGTGTCCTCGACCTTCTACCCAATCTACCGATTCGTGTGGAATATCATTGAATGGATGACGACGATTTGATGGATGAGAGCAAAGGTCGTACAATGCAAAATGTAACGTAGGTTACATGTAGCTGCACGCTACAAAGGTCAGCTGAATGCTCCAGAAGCAATGACCCGGTATGGGAAAAAACTCTGTATCACAGTTCAGACAGAAGATATTTTAAAAATATTTAAAGGATGAAAGAGGTTAAATCACAAAACGTCTTGTAGGCTACGTCTAAAACGTCTTCGTCTTTTGCATCGGCAAACTAAAGCTGAGACAGAGACTGTCGAGCCAATTAATTAACCCGTAATTAATTAATTATGGGGCGCGGTGGCGTAGTGGTGGCGTCGTTGCCTTGAAGCCGGAAGGTTCGAGGTTCGAATCCACCTCGCCGCGTAAGGACCTTGGGCAAGTCCTTCACTCACAATTGCTCAGCGCTTCGGCGTGAAACTCCGATGCAGTGTCCGCTCTGCACTCGGGAGCGCCTCTGAGTAGAGAACTTGAAGGGGCGCTATAACAAGTGCACATACAAACAAACAAACAAATTAAAAATGCATACTGAACATTGAACAGAAAATGCAGCATTTTCATAACCTTCGTGACTCGTCGAAATCTTAGTCTATATGTCAGCACATGCGCTCTCCTCAGTCTCCTGCTATAGAGCCTAGTGCACTATCAGAAGTTTTCATCTGCCAGCACATAATGAAGGCGCTTTCAAGTTACACGTAGAAGCATTACAGGCTGGAAAGTGCAAGACTACACAAAAATATGCGATTCACGCAAAAAATTCCGTCTTATGTGTATTTGCATGCATGTGTGGACGTATTAATTACTTTAAGTGGTTTGCAGTCGAGTCGTTGAATTAACTTTTATTGCTGATGAATTACGGCGCACGATACAATTTCACGTATCGTTGGAACCTCTGACTCACTTGTACGCAGTCTCAAAGTGCGTATCACTGTGTTGTAAATGGTAATGTACGGTGGTCAGATATATCGTCTGGAGAAAGCAAAACAAAATTTGGATTTTTTAAGTTAAAGTGACGTCGAGCTTCTAAATCGTAACGAAATACTCTTGGAAGGATCATCCAGCTGTGGAAGCCTGTACCAACCGTGTCTACGCTACAGATGAAAGAGCGTATAACCCTCAGAGGCAGCAGGTGCTTGGAGGTCAGGGTGAGTAATCAACGATGCATTACCGTCCTTACGCCCTCCATGCCTTTGAATGAGGGTTAATGTACTGCGCATGGTTAGTGGCTTGTTATATACGTCGTCAATTTGAAGGCTGTTGAGGAGGGTTCAAGCCAGGGCAGAAATTTGCTTCCTAGCCATCTCAGCTATAATGAGTATTCTGACCCGATGTACTTTGTCACTGACCATAATTATACGCTGTCGATGGAACGCCCAGGCAGTTCGAGGACTGACCAAGTGACCAAGTGACCAAGTGAAAAAGTGACCAAGTGGCCAAGTGACCAAGTGACCAAGGGACCAAGTGACCAAGTGACCAAGTGACCATGCACCAGTGCGCCCAAAGTTGTCAAGACAAGTAAAAGTGAAGTCGCTAATACTGCATATTTTATACCATTGCTTATATTATGCTTTAAAAAGCCTTTTGCAGGCATGAATGGATAAGGAATTTTTCGTATGAGTTTCAGAAACGAGCACAGAGGTAAATGACTGTCCATTAGCTTGCAAACGACGTATCTCTTTCCAGCGGAATGCCATTACCACACGCTCACCATTAGGTCCATTACCATCATCAGCAGCAGCAGCAGCAGCACAGCAGCAGCAGCTGTAGCAGCAGTAACAAACAGCTGTAGTAACAACATTCATAGTATGGTTGATTGAATGGAAATACGGCTGCTATATACTGATGATGCTGAATGCATGCTTCTATGCAGCGCATGACTCCTCGGCAATCAATCGAGTGGCAATCTACCTAGTGGTATTAAAAGAATATATAGCGTGGAATTCGTCCATGGAGAGAGAAGGAAGGATTTTCTCGTTCCCACTTCCGACGTTGTCCTCTGATCGCAGCCAACAACAGCTGCCGATCACTAACGAGAAACGTCAGCATAACTTCAAGGCAGAGCCCTGCGCCGACATGAGAGTGTCGGCGGCGGCGCGCCGGTCATTTTTGGTCGGCGGCGGCGGCGCGCCGACAAACAAAAATCGGCGGCGGCGGCGCCCTCAAAATGTCGGCGTCGGCGGCGCAGCGCGGCGTTGTGAAATTACTGCTCCAGCGTCGCATACTTATTTTGAATGTTGTTACACAAGAACCCTATATTATCAAGATAAGCGTGTCCAGCCATTATTTTGTCGATTATCTTGTCTTTAGTCAATATTGATTAGAAACAATTATTCTCTGAATTAACGTTCAATTACAAAATTCTGCAAAGGTTTGATAAAAAAAATCCCATGACGTTTTAAAATTAAGGCCTTCAGCTTACGTAACCAACTAATAGATGTTAAAGAACTGTTTGCGCAGTGGCGGCGCTACCTGCCTATTTTACTTTTGACCTGCCTTATGATACTCCAAAAATAAATTGTTTTTTAAAATATATTTTTTACATTTAATTTCTTTCACCTGCCGAATGAGGCCCATTTTCTTGACCCAATCTGTTTAAATTGCATAGCTGCACGCATACATACATACATACATACATACATACATACATACATACATACAACATGCATACATACATACATACATACAAACATACATACATACATACATACATACATACATACATACATACATAGTACATACATACACGCATGCATGCATACATATACATGCATACATACATACATACATACATACATACATACATACATACATACATACATACATACATACATACACACATACATACATACATACATGCATACATACACACACATACATACATACATACATACATACATACATACATACATGCTGTGTTTGCGTAGAAATATTTGTTTGCCACAAAATGGGAATTATCGTGAATGAATACATGTAATCTCGTCAAAAGATGGGGGTACTTGCAGTTCTTTAACTTTACCTTATCAAAGCCCACTGATCAGAATTCACCACTGTCAACCTTCAATTGACCTTCAAAGTTTTCTTCCTTTTTCTTCAGTGTTCAGTAGCGCAGCCTACGCCTAACCTAGTCACTGTATGTCGGTATCTAAAACTAGTGTATAAGTTTCTAAAGTTCTTAACTTGTTCAATTACAACAAAGCTCTGTTTCTTGTATTTTCTTCTTCGTTCATAACAACGCAAATAACACAACAATGGATCAACGACGACAAACGCTTGAATTCTACGACAGCAACGCAACTATTATTATCTAACTCCACTGTTCTCTAAAACGTCTTCTACTCTCTACTACCAACTCCTTCTTCTACAACTTAACTCACTGTCTAGACGTACACTCTTCCCCTTGCCGCTCTGTCCTTCTATCTGTCCGTCTGTCTGTCTGCCTATCCCTCTCTCTCTCGCGCTCTCCGGCGACGGTCGGCCGAGCCGCGCCAACTTTCCCGCCAGTCTGTCACCTGCAGGCCTAACTGTCTAGACGCTGACCTTGAGCTGGTCTATTCGTACGCCTAAACATCAACTGACCACATAGACTATACAAAATTAGCTCACATTACCTCCCTCCTTTCTTTTAAAGAGAGCTAATTATCTATAAAAATTAGCGAACGTACCTTAACTAAACAATGCAAATAGTCCATAACATAATACATCATAAAATATCTTACACTACAATCTAGACAGACAATCAGCTACTACATTCAATTTACCTTTCTTATAGTTCAACAGAATGTCAAAATTTTGCAATGATAAAGACCATCTGACTAATTTAGCAGATTTCGACATTGATTCAGTCAAATAAACTAAAGGATTATGGTCTGTAAACACATTGATTTTAGAACCAATAAGAATTTCTTTCAACTTGTTTAAAGCCCATATGATTGCATAGGCTTCCTTCTCAATCGTCGCCCACCTCCTCTGAGTATCTGTCAGCTTCTGACTGATAAATGAAACAGGACGTTCAATCCCTTCCTCGTCCACCTGAGACAGTACAGCTCCCACAGCAAAATCACTGCTATCACAGTATAAATTAAATGGTTTCCCAACCTCAAACATATATAGAATCACATTTGATAAGACAATCTGTTTAAGGGAATCAAAAGATTTCTGATGTGCATCAGTCCAAACAATGTTATCAGGTACTTTCTTGCTAGTCAAGTCTGTCAATGGTTTAGCAATTTCAGCAAAATTACAGATAAACTGTCTGTAAAATCCAAAAAATCCTAAGACTTGCTTCACTTCCTTCCTGGTTTCAGGTTTCTTCAAATTAATTAAACTGTCAATCCTGTCTGGATTCATCATCTTTTTCCCTGATCCTATGAGGTGACCGATGAACTTCACCTCACTCTTACCAAACACACATTTCTTCAAGTTCAATGTTACATTATGCAGTCTTATTTGTTTCAAGAATAATTCCAAATGTCTTAAATGAATGTCCCAATCATTCGAATGCACTGCAATGTCATCAACATAAGGTTCAGTAAAATCATGAATCGGTTGCAAGATCATATTTATCGCTTTTACAAAAGTCCGTCCAGAGTTAATCATTCCAAACGGAACACGCGTAAATTCATACAGTCCATTATGTGTAACAAACGCAGTCTTCCATTGGTCACTCTTTTTCACAGGACAATTCCAATATGCACTGCGACAGTCCATAACAGAAATGAACTTGGATTTTCCAACTTTGCTCAAGACATCGTTGACGATTGGCATAGGATATCGGCAATTTTCAGTAAAAGAGTTAATGTACCTGTAGTCACAAGCCAATCTCAAGGATCCATTCTTCTTTTTGACAATGACAAGTGGACTTGCCATTCTGCTTGACGATGGTTGAATGATGTTTTCTTTCAGCATCTCTTGTATTTGTTTTTCCACTTCTGCTCGGTATATTAATGGTATTCGATATGCCACGAATTCTTTTTCTCGAAAGTCTGGTCTCAGCACCACTTCGTGTTCTACTAATGTACATAGTCCAGGTTGGTCTGAAAATCTGTCTGCATATCGATTCAGTACATCAAGTAATTGTTTCTGCTGTTCGCTGGTCAGATGTCCAATTTGTTCGTAATCCAATTGAAGTGATTTCTGTTTTGTCTCTGAATAGTCTTCCTTCAGCGGTATTTCTACCACTGATCCAAATTCGTCATCCTCTTCCACGATCAGACCACAAGACAATGTTCTCGTAATGAACTTTCTCATCTTGTTAGCATGAATAATCCGTCGACCGTTTTCGTTCATGTCCACCAGATACGAATATTTGGATCTTCTTTGCAGGACCGTGCATGGACCATGCCATCGGGAGATCAATTTATTGGTTGACGTTGGATACAGCACGATGACGTTCTCTCCTGGCTCGAATTCTTTATCTTTTGCTCTTTTGTTGTATTGACTGGCGTACTGTTTTTGCTTTTCTTCAGCACAGCTCTCGGCGAATGTCAAGGCCTTTTCCATGTCTGCTCTTAAATTCTTCAGGTACTTTGCCGGTTGTACTCCAATGTTCGGTGGTAGATTTATTTCTTTGGTCCAGCTTTCTTTAAGGATGGTGAGTGGCCCTCTCGGCAACTTTCCATAGACCAGCAAATACGGTGCCACTCCTGTAGTTGCATTAGGCACTTCTCTCAATGCCCAGACTGTAAATGGAATAATTTTATGCCACTGTCTCGGATTTTCCACAACGACATGATGAATCATTTTCTTGAACGTTTGATTCCATCTCTCCACCAATCCTGCCGCTTCTGGATGTCCTGGCGAATCGAATCGAGGACAACATCCCATCAGTTTCAGAAATTCTCTTGTTAGACTGGCTGTAAAATTCGTCCCTCTATCGCTCGTGATCACTGACGGAACTCCCACATCCATGAACAGCTTCATCAAAGCTTCGCATACAGCCTTAGCGGTCAATGACTTCATCAAGAATATTGTCGGCCATCTTGTACATGAGTCCACGATGCACAAACAATACTTATGCCCTGCTGCTGAAGTCGGTTCGATTGGTCCTACGACGTCCATGGTCATTCTTCTGAACGGTACATCCTCTCTTGGTATTGGTGTAATCGGCACTCGATCCATCACCAAACTTCGTGCTTTCAACTGACACTTCTCACAGGACTTGCAGAACTTCACCACATCTCTACGCATTCTTGGCCACACAAAGGACAACTTGATACGTTCCCTTGTCTTCTCTTCTCCCAAGTGTCCGCCAAATACTGACTCATGTGCCAATTCCATCACCTGAATTCTTCTTTCCTTCGGCAACACCAACTGATACACCAACTGGTCCAACATTTGATGCTTCTTATACATCAACCCATTCACCACACTAAACTCTGATCCTTTGTCTTCAGCTATCTTCCACCACGACCTCAGTGACTCGTCATTTCTCTGCTGCTCTTCAAATTTCTTTGCGTCTGCCAATTGTCTTTCATCACTCGTATTTTCGGCAAACAAATCCCTCATACTCGTGTCTATTTCACCATCACTCTCAGAATCATCATCATTATCACGTTCACATGCAACCATCTCTTCTTCAATTTCATTGTTTCCGGATGTTATTCCTTCTTCTTCTTCTTGAACGCTTTGTTCATCATCGCTTTCTGTGTCCTCCTCTAGCAAACTTTCATTTGACTTTTCCTCTTCTCCTTCTTCCACTTCTCTTCTCCGACTCTGTGCTCTTGTAGTCACATTCGCTTGCAATTCTCCTTGTAATACACTCACTGGTGGAACCTCTTTCAGTTCTGCGATTATCTCTGGATGCAGCAAGAACTTTTCTTTGTTATCTTTGCACAAGACTGCCGGAATGCTGGCACACACCAAGGTTAAATATGGCGCGATATTTACTCCCTTGTCTTTCAAATCTCCTCCTTCGTTATGACAACTCATCCGCACTTCGATTTTCACCAACTTAGCTGGAATGGGTTCTCCAGCCACACATTGCAAATGTACTCTGCCAATTTCTTCCACTGTCGCTCCTTTCAACATTTCCTCATTGATTACTGGAATCTCAGTACCAGAGTCAATCAGCGCTCTGACTTGCACGGGATGACAACTGTCATCATTTCCACGTATCTCTACATTGACATGCTGTAGTAAAGACTTCTTCGTACGTTGACACTCATCTTTGCTTTCTGTTTCTCGACCAGTATCTTTAATTGGAGCAGAATTTACTATTTCTCTCTGTATAGCAAATTGAGGCGTGCACTTCATCACTGACTTCACTTCCGTTTCGCGGTTGTCTTGTTCTTCAGACTGATTCGGTGCATTCCTTACTTGTATCTGATTTACTCTGAGATTTTCTGCACTTCGAGTAAATCTATTTCTCAGATTTGTCATTCTGGGTGGTGCTTTGCAATCCTTTATCAGATGTCGGTCTGACTGACAATTATGGCAACGTTTCTTAACAATCCCTCTCTGTTCAGTGCTCTCCCGCCTGTAATTGTACGCTGCATTGTTTTCTCTTTGGCGTCCCATCACTGGAATTCGACTGTACATTTGTCTATCACCCGTTGCTTCTCTTCTATCTTGACCAAACTGTCTTCCAGGAGCACCATCATTCCTTGCTTCGTTATTTCTGGCTTGGTTTCCTGTTTCTTTGTTATTACTATTCCACCTGGGTTGCTTCGAACTATTTCCCCATGCTTCATATTTCGGTTTGTCTTGAAACATTAGACCAATTCGATTGTTCACGTGTACGTCTGCGAGTTCTGCAACATTACTAGCTTCAAAGCATTCAGTACCCTCTTTTGCTAGTACGAACTGTAGTGGACCTGGTGGTAGACATTCTTTCAATTTATCCGCCACCAATAGATCAAATAACTTCTCGTAGCTTTTGCCCACTCGCCTACTTCTGACATAATAGTTCAACAGATTCTTCAATCTTGCTGTAAACATCGTGTATGTTTCTTCTGCCGTTTTCCTCGCATCTCCAAATCGTGATCGATATTCTCTCGCTGTCAATTTGAATTCTTTCAGTAAATGTTCTTTCACTATGTCGTAATCGTCTAGATCATTGAAAGACAATCGGTTCAACACCGTTCTCGCTCTTGGCGTCATTAGTGGCAACAGCAATTTGACCCAAAACTGCTTTTCCACCGTAAAACTGTTAAATGCATTCTCAACTGTCTCAAAATATAATGGCACCTCCATCATATCATATGGCATCTTAGGTAATACGTGTTTCATTGCATCACCTATCCTTTTAATCTTGGACACCATTGTCTCACTTTCTCTGATCCTGTTTCGTTCTGACTCCTCACGGCTTCTTCTTTCGTCTTCATTTCGTTCCCTCAGTCTATTTTGATCTTCTACCCTACGCAGTTCTTCTTGTTCTATCTTTTGCTGCAACAATTCTAACTGTTTTCTGCGTTCCTCCTTTTCAATAGCCATTTCTCGGAGTTGAGCTTCCTTAAGAGCGAGTTTCTTTTGTTCTAATTCTAATTGTTCTTCCCTCTCTCTTTCCGCTTTTTCCAAATTTTCTTTCTCCATTTTCAATTCTTCCTGTCGAATCTCTTCGGCTCTTTGTAATTCTGCCAAACGCATGGCTTCTTTGTCTTCCTCACGAATCTTTTGCTCTTCCATCTGTTGTTTTCGTATTTCTTCATCACTTTTTCTTGCTCTCTCGTATTCTATCATCAATTCCATTCTTCTTCGTTCAGCTTCGTCACGATCTCTTTTCAGTTGTTCTAGCTGAAGCTGGAACTGCTGCTTCTGCATCTCAATCTCTTGTTGTCTCATCCTTTCTGCTTGTTCTGCTCTTGCTTTTTCCTCCAGTCGAAGCTTTTCTGTTCGTTCAATCTGCTCTTGTATCCGTTCTTTCTCCTCCTGTCTCCGTTTCTCCTCTTTCTCTTTATCTTCTTGTCTCCGTTTCTCCTCTTTCTCTTTATCTTCTTGTCTCCGTTTCTCCTCTTTCTCTTTCTCTTCTTGTTTTCGTTCTTTCTCTTCCTGTCTCCGCTGCTCCTCTTTCTCTTTCTCCTCCTGTCTCCGTTTCTCCTCTTTCTCTTTCTCTTCTTGTCTACGTTGTTCTTCTTTCTCGTTCTCCTGTTGTCTCCTTTGTTCCTCTTTCTCTTTCTCTTCTTGTTTCCGTTCTTTCTCTTCTTGTCTGCGTTGCTCCTCCCTCATCATCATAAATTGCATCAACGCCTCCATAGACATCGGTGCCGGTGGTTTTTCAATTGGTTTCTCCTCAATACCACCCACAGCACCTTTCTCTTCAGCTTCCTTTTTAAGCCAAACCTCTGCTAATGCTCCCATCAAATTTTCTCTAGACATCTCTTCGACTTCTTCTACGTCTAGACCCTCTTCAATTAATAACTTTATTAATCGGTCAGAAGACATCTTCTTTATACTGGCTTGCTTTTGTTCTGTAAGTTTCTCCATCTTTCTTCTTTACTTCAGTGATTACCGTGAAGAAATCGAGGGAGTGGCTATGAATATCTGTGATTGGCTGACTTTAATTCTTATGGCTCCTCGGGTAAACAAGCAAGTTTTGTATACCTCTCTCTGGCGTTGCGTTGTCGTAATATTATTCGTATGCCCGTTGTATCTTCTCACCAGACTCCGAAATGCGTCTCCAATCGTAAATATTCCTCCAATTGAAAATATTCCTCCGACTGAAAATATTCCTCCAATTGAAAATATTCCTCGAATTGAAAATATTCCTCCAAATGAAAATATTCCTCCAATTGAAAATATTCCTCCAATTGAAAATATTCCTGCAATTGAAAATATTCCTCCAAATGAAAATATTCCTCCAAATGAAAATATTCCTCCAATTGAAAATATTCCTCCGATTGAAAATATTCCTCCGATTGAAAATATTCCTCCAAATGAGTTCGCTATCCCAACGTCCTTTGCTTGAATTCAGTATCCCACCGCTGCCACCAAAATGTCAACCTTCAATTGACCTTCAAAGTTTTCTTCCTTTTTCTTCAGTGTTCAGTAGCGCAGCCTACGCCTAACCTAGTCACTGTATGTCGGTATCTAAAACTAGTGTATAAGTTTCTAAAGTTCTTAACTTGTTCAATTACAACAAAGCTCTGTTTCTTGTATTTTCTTCTTCGTTCATAACAACGCAAATAACACAACAATGGATCAACGACGACAAACGCTTGAATTCTACGACAGCAACGCAACTATTATTATCTAACTCCACTGTTCTCTAAAACGTCTTCTACTCTCTACTACCAACTCCTTCTTCTACAACTTAACTCACTGTCTAGACGTACACTCTTCCCCTTGCCGCTCTGTCCTTCTATCTGTCCGTCTGTCTGTCTGCCTATCCCTCTCTCTCTCGCGCTCTCCGGCGACGGTCGGCCGAGCCGCGCCAACTTTCCCGCCAGTCTGTCACCTGCAGGCCTAACTGTCTAGACGCTGACCTTGAGCTGGTCTATTCGTACGCCTAAACATCAACTGACCACATAGACTATACAAAATTAGCTCACAACCACCTTTCCTGATTTATCGGTCAATAATACAAACGACTTCCACGTGAAGCTCTTAGCCGACCGACCGATTTGCCATAGGCCTACACAAGTCTTTCGATCTAAACAAGCCAGGTAATAATAAGTTACACTTGTTTATGCGAAAAAGTCTTTCTTTTCCTAATCGGATCCCAATTGTGAGATGCTGCTCAAATTGCTGACAAAATAGGATCTATTGGCCAAATGCCTAACATTGCTCCATTGTGCATTTAGACAGGCTATTAATGTTCGAAAGCTTAATTACCAATTTCACATAGGTCACGTACAGCGTGGGAGTTTGATACTGGTTGGAAAAATTGGAATTAGGTAATAACTGGCCGGTAATGGAAAATCGCAAACCTGCAGAAGCGACCAATCGCCTACATAAATTGCAGAGCGTCACATCTTTGCAAGTGATAGTAACGTGTATCCTAATACTAGAGGGCAGATGGCTCTGGTCCATCCTAGCGTACGGCGGACTATCAGGCAAGAAGGCTCACACGGCATAATAATTCACTGCCTACCTCGAGTTCTTCTTACTATCGTTGCTGCCGTAATTCAAACCGAACCACAAAATCCACAAATGCTTAAACGTTAAGCGCACTGTTCCAAAAGTCAAAACGAATAGGCAGCATCATAGGTTTCATAGCATTGGCGCAAATCGCCAGGAAAATCAAAGTAGATAAGAAAAAGAATCTATTTCGCACTGACGCAACAATTTTTTCACGAAATCATGCAAAAGTTGAAAAATGCAACAAAAAAGAAATAAACGAATCAACGTGGCATCGGCGGCGCGCCGACAAATTTTCGGCGGCGGCGGCGGCGGCGCCGGCGCCGGCGCGCCGACCCAAAAAAATCGGCGGCGGCGGCGCCCAAGACTTGTCGGCGGCGGCGGCGCGGCACGGCCGGCGCAGGGCTCTGCTTCAAGGTTTAGGCTGCAGCATTCGCTTCCTCTCTCAGCCGCCATCTTTATCCCAGCCGCCATCTTTATCCCAGCCGCCATCTTTATCCCAGCCGCCATCTTAATCCCAGCCGCCATCTTTATCCCAGCCGCCATCTTAATCCCAGCCGCCATCTTAATCCCAGCCGCCATCTTAATCCCAGCCGCCATCTTGATCCCAGCCGCCATCTTAATCCCAGCCGCCATCTTAATCCCAGCCGCCATCTTAGTCCCAGCCGCCATCTTTATCCCAGCCGCCATCTTTATCCCAGCCGCCATCTTTATCCCAGCCGCCATCTTTATCCCAGCCGCCATCTTAATCCCAGCCGCCATCTTTATCCCAGCCGCCATCTTAATCCCAGCCGCCATCTTAATCCCAGCCGCCATCTTGATCATCTAAAAAACAGTTTTTGCTGATTCTGCATAGAAAGGCAAACATCTTTCCCGATCACTTCGCTTGTCAGGAAAGAATTCGGGCGAATTCTTTTGGAAATTACGCCTATAAGTGATTCTATACAGTTATATATCATCATTCATAAATACAAAATTTGTGATAGATTTAGGATTCGGGTTAGGGTCATGCTATAGCCTGTATCAATACATTTGACATAACGCCTTCTAAGTAGGCACTAGGGCCTACCTCATAAAAGTGATACATGCGCGATTACATATTAGGCTACTGATCTGGATATAGCCTACATGTTCGTTTTAATAAAGCTTCAAATGTTCACTGGTTTATTATGGGTGCCCGAAAATATTTTTTGCAGGGGGCGGCAAAACTCACAGGACATGTTAAATTTTGTCAGCCATAGAGTTTAAAGAATGCAAATAAGGATTTTAATAGCATGGGTATTTTTCATAGCAGCTGCTGGATGTATACGCCCTAAACTTTCTCAGTTTAACTTTGTGAATCACAAGTATAGCATTACTATAGCATACTATTGCGCCATTATTAAATTGTTAAAAACCAAACTTTGCAATTTTAAATAGGTTCAAATCTTCCATGGGTGGAGGGAGACAAGTGTCCCTCTTGCTCCTATAGGCCTATATGAGCGGGTGCCCATGTAGGCCTACATGAACATAGTTTGTGAAAAATGGTAAGACCATTCCTAGTGGAGGCAATACAAGACAGAAAAAGTGTTGTGCGCGGAAGCACGGTGCAAGCAAAATGTTTAGGCTACATAAAGCAGCAGAATATGATCGTGACATTTGCAGACCTTGATATATTTCAATCAAGTAAAGGACCCAGGCCCAGACTGATTCATAAATGCAGCAATATATTGAATAGCCTAGATCTTGTGACGACAACATTGCTAGTGCATGGTAGGTCTATACCTTCATGAGCGCGCTTTGGAAGTTTGCATATAGCCTACTTGAAATAGTTGCGTATTGGCGTATTATAGGGCTAATTAATTTCTTTTCTGCACCTGGGACCACGTTCGCTGAAACAAGAGAGGTCCATCATTATCATCCCACCTATATACACACTGTGCAGCGGAGGTCAGCGATAAAAATGATATATGATAAAAACAGAATCAACAATTACAATTTGTGCAATAGCGTCTTGTTCAAGATTTCTAAGCATCGATATATTCTGAGGTGAGGAGCGCCATGACAGGCATAAGAGGTTCCGCTGCAGCTATAGATATGTGAAAGGCGAAACATTAGTAGGCTAAATATAACGGATGTATGAATGTATGCATGTTTGGTATACGGAGCAATCAATTCGACCATCTTTATCGCCAGTGCATACAAACCCGACACCGAAATTCTACCGATGCAATGTTGTACCGCATGTATTATCTCAAGGCACGTGTGAGGCAATCACATCTCAATCAATCAATCAATCAATCAATCACAGTCACATAAATTTATAGACTATAGCACCCCTTCGAGATAAACTCTTCTTGCTTTAATTTTGAACCAGTCAACCATTAGTTTTTATTCTAACTTATTAACTCTCAAGCTTTATAGGCCTGGGTCTTTCCAATCTGCCAAGGCCTATGGCCACGGGCGGAGTTTATCAGGGGCTAGGGGGCTAAGCCTCCCAAGAAGACCCAGATTTATGTTTTTTTACCGTGTAAATGGTATCGTTTCCCGGGCTTAGTTCCCCCAAGAAGGCGTTAGCCCCTCCAAGAACGGAACCCAAACTCCGCCCATGCCTATGGCCTATAGATATGTCTAATTTTCTATAGTCTAGATTTTTTTCCAAATTCATAATTTTAAACCAGAACTGATGTGCTTCAGCCTAAAACTAAAAACTTTAAGTTTGAATTTAAGAGAAAGAATAATCAAAAGCATGTATACATTTAAACACATACATAGGGCCTACACACATGTCTGCATACATATGTGGGGTCCATGGCCCTATATATAGGGCCTACGTGTTCGTGTAGGCCGATCTATTCATGTTCATGCAGGCTACGTATATAGTCCTATGCTTGCTCGTAGGCCTATAGCTGTGAACTTTGAACGTAGGCCTGTCTATATGCAACCTGTAACCTGCATGAACGCACATTCTTTAATCTGAAGGAAAGGTCATGGCCTTTACTCTGAACCGAGAGGTTAAATCCTATCGACTTGACAAATGTATGCCTCAAAGAATCGTGAAATGTGAAATGTCAATTTAAGCGCTTAGTTCACTTGTTATATACGTTGCAGTGCTTAAGCGCTTAGTTCACATGTTATATAATATATATATATATATATATATATATATATATATATATATATGTTGCAGTGTTTTGCTTACTTTTCGGTTGACGACTGGACTTCAGCTGCGATAAAGCGACCACTGAAAGCACAACACAAGATTATTATTTATATAGCGCATTCGTTACTCTGTTGACGTATTTACGAGCATGCACGTTAGCAGGGATGTAGTTCAATGTAGCCTATACAAAGTTACAAACCCCCTCTGATGCTTGCATGCACGTTAAAGCGCACAACATGTCTTTCGGCACGCATTCTCACGCAGCAATCTCCCCCACCACGGACCATGACCACGCCCTTCGTTTCTTTCGTTCCCCCTCCCTATTTCCCCCTTCTCCCATGCCGTGTCTTCTTCTTCTCCTCTCCTTCTTCCTCTCGTATCTCTACCACAGTAACTGATGACTACTAGGGTATTCACAGCTGCAGTATTCCACCCCCATTTCTTACCCGGCGATTGCAGCCAACAGCTGGACGAAGCCTCTAGTGATGCATTATCTATAATATCATGGACCCCGTATACGCATAAGTGCTCATACTGGGTCTGTGTCTATACATGTACCTTATAGACATAGTGCGCGCGTGCAGTGCGTGTGTAGTTACGTGTAGGTGTGTGTCTGTGTGTGTGTATCTCTGTGTGTGTCTGTGTGTGTCTGTGTATGTGTATCTGTGCGTTTATAGGCGCGTATTTCTGACTTGTGGACAGCGTATCCAATTTACGCCTAATTAGCTGCTTTGAAATATATGTGCATGTGCACATGCCTTGCGGTGTGCATATTAGACGTGCTAATAGATTTGAGCAGCCTAGACTATAGACCACTAACCCCGTGACTAGGCTCTGAGTTGGTGGTGGTGGTGGTGGCGGTGGTAGGGGTGGGTGGTGAGCAGAAGCTTATCAAGTGTCGGATTGCAAAGACTGACTCCATCATCCAGTATGAGATGCGAAGGCAACCAGGGATCATGAGCAGTTACTAGTCAATCACTTCTCGCAACGAGATTCCACTGCAGCTCTTCTTAGATCTTAAAACGACGGCTGTTTGGTTAACTGCCAACTGTTGTAGGCTACAGTCAACATAATTACGCAAGTTACCGTCATGTAAGAGATTAGTCAGACAGGATGAGGTGTCTAATGTCTGTACATAATATGCATTCAGACGCCACTCAGAAATAATCCTACGGCACGGCTTGTAATAATTCTTATAAAGCAGATTTACAACACGTCAGTCTTGCTGAAGTAGCTTTCATGTGACGTTGAGAAATTACTGGAGATTTACATTGCATCACTTCTGAGCATTATTTGCATTATAGGATACTTTTTGCATTACATTAACTGACATTTACCGACTCAGGTGAAGCAAACCAAACGTAATATATTCTATAAATCATGCGTATGGATCCCAGATCTGATGAACTGTCTGCGTTCTCTTGTGATGCTGCATAAACTTATGTTTATGTAAATGTACTCGGTTTTATATATCAATCGTGTAATATGGCTGTAGACCCTGCTCAGTGCTCATTTTCATTGGCAGCCCTATACAGTGGGGCAAGTCAGAGTAAACGCCGTGGTAAGAAAGCTCTTGCCCTGTTCGTTGTCCTGCCAGAAATCTTGCCCTGTCGAGCATTTATTTGGTGGATAAATCGTTCTCTGCACTGGTAACTTGTAACTGGTAACTTGTAACTGGTAACTTGTAACTGGTAACTCGTAACTTGTAACTGGTAACTTGTAACTGGTAACTTGTAACTGGTAACTTGTAACTGGTAACTCGTAACTTGTAACTGGTAACTTGTAACTGGTAACTTGTAACTGGTAACTTGTAACTGGTAACTTGCAACTTGTAACTTGTACCTGGTAACTTGTAACTGGTAACTTGTAACTGGTAACTTGTAACTGGTAACTTGTAACTGGTAAATTGTAACTGGTAACTTGTAACTGGTAACTTGTAACTGGTAACTTGTAACTGGTAACTTGTAACTGGTGACTGTCAGTGCCCTGGTTACAAGATAGGTTTTATCGGGAGATCCCTTACCACCGCTTGCCCGTTTAAACGGACGCCACGCCAGTTAAGGTCCCCGTGCAAGGACCGTATATAGACACTGGCTCATTTTTGTAACATGAAGACTTATACTGAGCAGCCAGGAATATATTCTATGATCAGTTGCACTCCATAGACAAGATTCGAAACCTGTGTTATACCGCTGTAACTGCACGTAATTAACTACAGGACAACATTTGATCTAAGAGCAGAAAAATATTCAAATGATCAGTCGACACTGCATCCATTGTGTAAAGTTTGACAATAATAGCAACTATGTGTTGAGGAGCAGGAGGACCAGCCATCATATGTAGGCTATGTATGCATAATCATTGCAGGGCTTAAAGTGTGACTGGACGGTCGTGGACGGCGTAATAATAATAATAATAATAATATCTTTTCTTTAATTGAACGCCTGCAAGACGCACTGCGCTTTACATTTACAAGTTATGCAGTAATCTTAATTAAACTTAACTACTAACTGAACAGACAGCTTTGCAATTACAACGGCGCTAATAGCAGCCTACAAAGCATATCCGCCCAACGGGGGCTCGAACCTGCTACCTCTCGCACTCTTGGCCAGCGTGTTAACCATTACTCTACCGGGCCCCCCATGCACATATTTTCAAATCTGAACACCGTCCTGCCACTTATTAGACCAGCACAGCCTAGAAAGGTAAGGGCGTCCCGGTAAGGGTGTCCAGACACTTCTTTTGTATGTATGTATGTATGTATGTATGTATGTATGTATGTATGTATGTATGTATGTATGTATGTATGTATGTATGTATGTATGTATGTATGTATGTATGTGTGTATGTATGTATTTATGTATGTATGTATTTATGTATGCATGCATACATACATACATACATACATACATACATACATACATACATACATACATACATACATACATACATACATGAACGCATGGATGAGTGCATGGATGGATGGATGTATGGATGGATGATGGACCGTGGACGGATGGATGGATGAATACATACATGCAAACATGCATGGATAGATGGATGAATGGATGATTGAATGAATGTATGCAGAGTTTAAAGTGTGACTGGAACGTCATGGACGGTGTCTAGGCGCTTATTTTTAAATCTCAACGCCACCTTTCCCCTTATTAGACCAGCATAGCCTGGAAAAGTAAAGTCACCTCATTTCTACACTTTAATCACTGGCTGAATTATTTGCCTGAATAGTCGACTATACCTGTAGTGGATCGCTCCATTCTTTCGTGTTCCTAACGCTCAGCTTCGGATAGAATCGTTGATCACAAAATCCATTTGCCAAATAAAATTCGAACCTTTAAACGTCGCTAAAAGTCACCCGCCATAGCGATTCGATTAAATGTCGTAACTCTTCCATGCGAATAAATCAACAACTTCTATCGGTCACACAACATCCGTCTTAATCGATAATAATGATAGAAGTTAGTAACAAGTATACTGTTCAGATCTCGTGTAAGATTTTATTAAATTGACGCTGAAGAACCACACGTGCAGCCGATAAGAACTCGATTAAACCGAGATTAGATCAACATTGGTCATCGTAGAGTACATATAATTAATGAGACTCGTGATTACTGGTGATGACTGTCTCTTCCCATCGACTCCGTTCGGCAACAAGAGACGTTGGCTCTGCGAAGTTAGCCGATCAGTTGACGAGTCGCTGAAGTATACGAGCCTATCAGATGAAGAGAGAACGGCCTCCTCTGCCTCCGCTGCTGCAGCGTCATCGGCTCATTAAAGATTCATCCGACTCGGCTGCAGCAGCAGCTACTCGATTCGTAGAAGACGAACGTCCATTGGCAGTGAATATCGGAGATGGAGAAGATGCTGAGCATGAGAAAGAACACGAGGAGAAGAAAAATATATTTTAAAAAAGAGAGGAAGATATGAAAGAGGCGGAAGAGGAAGAGAAAGATAAAGAGAAAAAAGAAGATGATGGGAGAGGGGAAAAGATGTAGAGTGGAAGAAGGAGAAAGAGGGGGAGGCAAAGAAGGAGGAGGAAAAGAAGGAGGAGGAAAAGAAAGACGAGGAAAAGAAGGAGGAGGAAAAGAAGGAGAAGGAAAATAGAGAAAAAGAAGGAGGAGGAAAAGAAGGAGGAGGAAAAGAAGGAGAAAGAAAAGAAGGAAGCTATATTAGTGATAGAGCTGAAAAAGACTGGAAGAAACCAGGGCTCACAAAAATTTCTTTCCAGTCTGTTAGGGAGGGTGAGCGAAGGTAGAGGATATAATTATAGTAGGGAGATAAAACAGAACTTGACGTCAGCCTGTTCCCCTGCATGACGAGGGAGTGTCAGTTTTCAAACCAGACATCTGTCGTCAAAAGACAGATTAACGATGAAAGAAGTGAAGGCCGCGTGGATAAATTAAAGAGTAAGACAGTATAATATAGCGTAACTTGGGTATCAAACAATGTCTATAATTTCAATAGCGCCTCGTGTCATTCAGCGTTCCAATTTGGTTACTTGTCTCTGTTTTAGGAAACGATCGGCCTTAGATGGATAGACTTCTCTTGAACCCTTCTAAGACTGAATTCCTCATTAAGGCATAAGTCAGTAGCAGCTGAAATTTCATTGGTTGAGTCTGTTCCGTTAAATGGGTCAACCGCCTGTGGATGATAATAATACATTTTTATAATCATGGGAGACTTTGGATGGGTTGACTGTTGATGTCTTACCCTCACTATATGTCCTTCTCTGATTGTGTTAAACCGTATGGAAGAAATCAGGATATACATATCTTTGATGGCAGGGAAAGATGTTCCATTGCGATGCAATACATGTATATATACATACATATATACATGTATATATATTAGGGTGCCCGTTAAGCCAATGAAAAATTTTGAAGTTCGTAATTTTCAACATGGTACCCTCTGAAGTTGTTACACCTGGTCTGTAAAAGAACAGAGTAAAATTTTAGATTTTTATGATGATATTTACTGGGGGCTCAACATCACTAAAGTTTATGCTATATCGCAATATTTTGTACCTTTTCCAGTTTCATTGTTTACAGCGTTTTGTTTCACATTATACATGTTACTTAGGGCTAGGCCTACTGTGTTATTACTATATTTAGACTAATTAATGTGTTTAATATTACTGCTGATGATCTATCAGTCAACATATTATCTTTGGATCCTTTCAGCTACTTTAGGGACAGAAATGAGTCCTTGCCATTGCAAAATCACAGCAAACAGCTAAGGATTTAATCTTAATTTAAAATAGCTGGAACTGTTATAAAACCACAAGAAACACTAAGTTGTAAAGAAATTATATTTAAAGAGTGCAGAAAAAAGTAATTTTAACAAAAGGTTACTGTCAGTAGGTTTGAGCTTATAATGGTCAATGTCAATACAATTATACTCACAGGCAGAGTAAAATGGTTATATCTATTAATTGTGCAATTAGCATTTTACACTATCGCTTTCATTTAGCTGCAGCATGTTTCTTTTGTTAATAATATGAAAGCCTTTTGTTATTTAGAGTGAGCACTGGTTTGTGCAATTGGTGCAATGATGCAGTTGTATTTAGTGTATCAATGTAATAGTTGTTGTCATATACTGAAGCAACTACAGTATTTCTGGATCACCCATAGTGCGGTTGGTCTGTTGGATTTACATTTTAGATTGATTAGTTAATTGCCGGTAGAAAGTATGGCAGAAGTAGCTGCTTCACGGCTTGTAACAGTCACACGTAGTGCCAAAGACATTTGGCTGGTTGGTCCGGTATCAGAAGAGATACGTGGAAACAAGCTTCCAACTTACCATCAGGTGTTGTCTGCCTTTTCCCATCGGCACAAGATTCTTGCTAAGACAGTCAGAGACAGTTCAAAGTCTGTTGTACGTAAAGTTCTTCACATTTGGTCAATGGCCCGTATTCCAACAACACTTGAACAAAATGCCATTGGAAAGTTGGAAGACATGTTTTATAGATGGAAGAAACTGAAGAAGGACATGCATCGCAGAACTGAGCTAATGAAAGTACTAAGATTGGAGATTTGGAAAAACTTTTTGATATAGCACATACAGATGCCGTGTCAATGATCACCATTGCTGAAGACAGGTTTTTCTTGGATGACCAACGCGTCCATGCATAGGCCATGTGGGTGGCGTAGACACAGCTTTAGCTAGAACAGAGGGCAGGAAGTCGAAGAGATTGAAGCGAGCAATATCTCAGAAGTAAAGAAAATGACAGAAAGAGAGAGAATGTCACAGTTCAGGAAGATGATGAATTGACTTCAGAAGAAGAATTGACCACTATAGATGCTAAAGTTGAGACTAATCTAGAAACCGCATTGAGAGACATGAGCCTGTTTTGCTGCTTGTTGGAACAAAAACTTGGACATTATGCCCAAGTAATCGTAATCGTAATCGTAAACTCGAAATTTCTAAAGCGCCACTCGAAAGCCAAGCGCGGGGCACCAGCTTATTCACGAGCGCTGCGTTGCGTTAGAAGGGTTGTCCGTGAGAATAGTCCGTGGTGGTCCGGGTCGAGTTACCATAAGATCAGAGGGGCGGAACAGCTACTAAGGTGGGTGTCGTCTGGGCCGGAAATTGGAGGGTGGAGGATCAGTTGAGAAAGGGTAAGAGATCGTGAAAAGGAGTGTCTTAAGTTTCGAATGAAAAGCCCGAGGTGTGATGGATAGAGGAGCCTGAGGAAGGTTGTGGTGTGTGATTAGAAATGATGATGAAGGGACTGAAAAGGATCGGAATTCAGGAGGCAGATCATTCCAAAGGCGTGGTGCTGAGATGGATATGGCTCGGTTGGAGAACTTGAGATGACTTGTGACCGGGGGTCGAGAAAGTGTAAGGCAGGCGGATGATCGGGTAGAACGGGTAGGCTGGATGGTGAAGAGTTCGCGAAGATAACTGGGCTGGGAGCATTGTAAAGAGTTGTAAGTTAAGGAGAGAACTTTGAAGTGGATTCGCTCTGGGATTTTCAGCCAGTGAAGAGACTTGAGGACAGGGGTGATGTGATGATGTCTGGGTGTTCTGGTGACGGCTCTAGCTAGAGAATTTTGAATGAGTTGGAGGCGCTTAAGTTGTGTGGAATCAAGGTTTAAGAACAGGGAGTTGCAGTAGTCAAGCTTTGAGTGGACGATGGACGTAGCAATTGTGGAAGCAGTTTTGAAATCAAGCATGGGTCGGATGCGTCGGAGGTCCAGCAACTGCACCAGCCAATGATCTTCACTTTCTGAAGTTAGCGAAGAAGTACGAGAGGATCAACAAGGGCATTTTGGGTGTGGCAGTCAAATCATTTCTGAGACATTTATGGTACCTGAGTGAAGAGCTAATTGCCTTGCATTCTTTTATGATGCTGTAAACAGCAACACCAAAGAAAGATGTTCGGTGCATTAAAGAAGCAGGGCTCTGAGAACCCACCCAAAAGAATCCAGATGGAGCAAGATTAGTGCCATTCTTGAAATGAAACTTGATGACTTTGTCACAAACAGTAGGCCTACCAAGTGATTCTTTCACACACTTGGGTTGAATGCTGATTTTCTCAAACAAGAGGATCCTGACAGATGGCAGACCCTTGAAGATTACCAGTATGGCAGTAGTATATGACCAAGCAAAGTGAGCTGTGAAACTGATACAGGACTTCAACACCTCCATTACAACAAGTGAAGAACATAAACAATATCTACTGCTGGTTTTTTCAAGCCACAGAATAAAGTACCCAAAAGCGAGAAAGTCAATACTTGTTGGTTATGATAAAACAAAAAATTACCGGTACACTGATAACTAGACCCTAGTGACTTACTGCTTAAAAAAATAATGTACCCGGTACTTTATTGTGGCAGTCTTATTATTAATATTCTGAATAGTTCAGTTCTGATTATTGTGTTGATTTTGCATTGAAAAGATTTGAATGATTAAAAACTGTGAAACAAGTCAGAATAGCATGTTGTTGGACAATATATTGCTAACTTCACATGTGTTGAGCCCCCTCTAAACATGCATCCAAAATTCTTAAAAAATTACCTGGAACTTCTCTCATGATAGACAACAAAATGGAAGGGTACCACATAAGAAATTCTGAAATTAATTTTTAACGGGCACCCTAATATATATGTATACATTATATGTAGCCTATATTAAAATTATATATATACATACATATATACATGTGATGATGATGATGGTTTACTGCCCGAAGGCAGGTTCATTGGCTTTACGCCCCTGGGGATGGTATATCTTAAATTATAAAACAGAAAGTTTGTCCTTCCAGATGTGTGTATTTTGACTCTTCGTTATGAAAAGGCTCGGAAATGAAACAGCGTCGATTTAACAAAATATTTGCAAATGATTCTTACCCAAATTATAAGGTCAACGCAACTATTTTCAGCTTTTAATTCAATTCAAAACAAGAGTTGTTAGCGTTTCAAGACAGAATTCATCAATAACCGCTCACCTAACGCTGTAGTAAAGAGTATACAGCCCGCGTGACGTCATACCCGCCCAGTAATAATTTTTGTAGTGCCCCGCAGGGGCGGGTCACGTTTGGCTTTTTGGGGAAGCGGGGTTGGGTGAAGGGTTGGCGAAAACCCGAAATTTAGCGGTCAACGATGGGTACCGCAGTGGAGTAGTGTTTAAAACACGAAATTTCACTTTAGAACTCGAGTTATTAGCGTTTTAACACAGTTTTCAAATCGTTCACTCTTTAGTAAAGAGTCGCGAGCTTTAGTAAAGTCTACAGCCTGCGTGACGTCATACTCGCTCAGTAATAATTACCGTAGCGCCCCGCAGGGGCGGGTCACGTTTGGCTTTTTGGGGAACCGGGGTGGGCTGGAGGGTTGGCGGTCAACGATGGGTACCGCAGTGGAGTAGTGTTTACAACCCTAAATTTCCCGGGCGAAGCCGGGTACAAAAGCTAGTACATGTATATATGCATAAATATGTATACATTAATGTGTATATATACAATTATACATATACATATATACATATATTTCATCGCAATGGAACATCATCGTGGCATGAATTGTCCTTATTTCCATAGTTGTTTAAAATGGGTTTTTCTTTGACATAATTATGTGAAACAATAGCTGGTCTGTCCACTGAGGTCCGATTAAGTGAAATGATTGTTGCTGTTATTATTAATATTATTATTATTATTATTATTATTATTATTATTATTATTATTATTATTATTATTATTATTATTATTATTATTACTAGTACTACTATTACTACTACTACTAATACTAATACTACTATTATTATTGCTATTATTACATGCTAATCTCCCACTTATGCTACTAATCCACCTAACGTCATACGTCTCATCATCTCGGTTATGAATAATCATTTATCTAGGGCCCCTACCTAGCGGGATCTTCCCTTCTGGGGCTCCTATTGCTTCCCTGTAATACTACCGTTTAACCTGTAATTATACCTAATCTTCTTCTCTATGTTAGCAATTCAAAGTTGTGTAATTGCTGTTTTTCGTTTTCTTTTGTGGGAGCAATAAACTTGATTTGATTTGATTTGATTTGAGTATTACTACTGCTATTAATCATACACTCCAACAATTTCTAAAGTGCTACCTGAAAGCTAAGCGCAGAGCACCAACCTATTCACGAGGGCTGCTATAGAAGATTGAAAACCATTAATTCAGACACTTTTTTGTTCTATAAACGCAGCTAGAGTATAAGAAACCACAAAATAACCCTTTTGAAGACATATTGCATAGCAGAAACATTTAATTCTAACAAGTCATGCGCGCTGATATATATTCAACATTCAAATTACAATTCAGATCACACTTTGGTGTGACCTTGCGCGCGTAATAAATTTATGTAATAATAATAATAATAATAATAATAATAATAATAATAATAATAATAATAATAATAATAATAATAATAATAATATCAATCTTTAAATCAATCTTAATCAAATAATGTTCAGCAGTGCTTCATGAGCAACAACAACATTTAAAAGAACACGAACAAGGAGGAATATGAGGAATATTCGCAAATAAGCTGAAAACGGTAAATAAAGTTTGGAAACAGATTTTGAAATAAATGCCTTCATCTGTTGATCCTATATAGTTTCAAATAAATCAAATGCCATTTGTAAGTTTTCTACGTTTTCTCTGTCAAACTGACAGAGAAAATTAACGTTCTGTCCATCATCCATGCATTTTCCAGCATAATAACAATAATAAATTCCATTTATTTTGAAAAGCAGTCTATCGTCGTCATGCAGGCCAATTAGCCTCTGACCTGAACGCACATTCCTTAATCTGAAGGAAAGTAGGCTACAGCCTACATAAGCTTTACTTTGAACTGAGAGGTCAAAACCCAATTCATGCATGTATAGGCTACGGTGTACGCCTATGCTTCAAAGAATCTTGAAATGTGAGTCTGTTTGACTGTTTAGGTTTCAGTGTCACATTTCCATTAACGACTGGACTTTATAAGTCTTATATACTCAACATGCTGAGGCTCCATTAGAAGGCATAACTTTGATACATGCGCAATAGCACCAAATGCACGAGAAGAGAATCACTTGATAGCGTACATGTTCACACTTATTAAAGCACAAATGTTGCGAACCTACTAGGTCTACAATTGTAGGGCACTACGAAGATAACATCTAGAATAAATTACAACTGCACTAGACATATTATGCAAACGAGAAGTTGAATATTCATCATATAACTAACGAAGACACAAAATTTACATAAACTGACGCACCATGGATGTAGTGCAATTAAATTCCGAAATGTGGTGGCATTCCCAGATGCAAAGGGTGTTCTAAACGGTGTACTAAACGATGTTCTAAACGGTGTTCTAAACGGTGGTGTTCTAAACGGTGTTCTACTGTTGGACAACAACACCTTTTGCCTTCTGCAGGAGATCGTCGACTGAAAGACCTTCTCGATCCTGAAGGTCAAGCCACCGTTTCGCCTTCGATTCCACCATCTCCCACTCGTCGCGTTTATCACCAAACTTTACTTCCAGATAAGTCAGAGCCAGAACTGTGGCCCAGACATCCAAAGACTAAAGAAGAAAATGTTCGAACCATATTATGACTGAACGTAAATTTGATCAAACATTCCAATTGTATTGACGTTTAATGGCAATTCAGATCAAATATAATATAAGTTATAGTTAGAACAAAGTTCTATGAAACATAAGTTCACGTTTAGAAACTAAACATTCGAATTTAGTATAGGCCGAGGCCTAATGACGACCTAATGGTTCCTCCATTAGAATGACCTTCATCTCGCACTCAAGGTTAAAAGAATGAGTCGTTTTTCCTCATCTGCATCTCGTTCTTCAAGAGCATTTCTTTTCCGTCGGAGTTTTCTCGTTGAGAGTGCCTTTGAATAGTCATTTTCCTGAGGCGCTATATAAATCTATGGATACAATGCAATACAATGCTAGATGCATGAGAGCAGGTCAGGCCGCGTCAAATGCCGCCTACAAATTAAGTGAAATCATAAATAGCCCAAGTGAATATTTTGCTTGACCATAGCATGAAGCACATAGGTTCCCAGAGAAGGGTCGCAGATGTCTTTGCAAGAGAGGCAAAGCACATTGGTCATGATTATATTTTATTAAGTCCATCGGATAGAGAGCATAGACCTACCTTTAGAGGAGCCGCACATTGCAGTGCAACCAATGTCGAGTTCATAGCTGCAGCAAGTTCTGCACTCAACATCCACTGGCCAGAGAAAGTCTGTAGATCAACTAGAGTCATGTAGCTTGGCTCTTCCGACTTCGCTTTAGCTGCAATATGCATGTCATCTGCTGTTTTCCCAGACATAAATTCAAATCCATCAGTACAAAATCATACGCCTATTATATGAATCTACTGATCCAAAATAAGTCATTCATCATCAAAATTCAGTACCGGTCGCGAAACTCGGTACTTTATATAGACAGGATTCGGTAAGAAATCAGAAAAACGTTTTTATGGCTAATTAAAGCGTCAGGCTGTGCGTCTTCGCACTTGTTAGCTTGCATATCGCAATGAATATTATGACTATTAGTAGCAACATTCACTAATCGTTGCAAGACGGTGTCATCTTCATTTGCAAGATGGTGTCATCTTCATTTGCCAGATGGTATCATCTTCATTTGCAAGATGGTGCCATCTTCATTTGCAAGACGGTTTCAGGCAACTCACCATAAGCGCAATCTTCCATCCGCATTATTCCGCATATATTCTTCGATTCCTCAATCGCTACAGCCAATGGCCTAAGTAGTGGGCAATGGGCCGGTTCACCCTCACCTCATTAAATGCAATTAGCCCCTCCCACCAAGGTTGAATAGCTCTCGCCCACCAAGGGTCATCAGCCCCGCCCATCAAGGATAATTAGCGTTAATTAAAACCCTTTATCCACCACTGACCTACCCTTCCATTTAAGGTCCCTGTGTATGAACCGTGCTGGCTCGTGTTTCAAATTTCTGAAAGAAGAAGTCACCATGAGTGTGAGATAGGCCTACATGCATGGTGAATACATGTATCTGTAGTACCACTCTGCCCACGAGTTCAAAACATAGACAAGGGGCACTGTGGTGTAGTGAGTTGTGGTGTAGTGAGTATGTTCATCGCCTTGCAGCCGGAGTGTTGGAGATTCGAATCCAAATCAAGCCGCCGTGTAGGGACTTTGGGCAAGTCCTTCACTTGCGATTGCTCAGCGCTCGGCGTGAAACTCCGATTCAGTGTCCGTGCTGCAGTCGGGAGCGCTTCTGAGTAGTAATGTTGAAGGGGCGCTATAAAAAAACACATACGCATATAAACAGGATGAAATCTAACTTCGAACGTATTCCTTATTAAGATGGAATGCAGACTGACTAGATTTAAAAAATATTTAAAAGTTTGAATATGAATAAATTAACTTGTACTAACCCGATGATACGTCAGATTCGTCATCCTCACCCGCCAGTGAGTACGCACGAGCACTTCCTGCTGATGATAGACAACGAGACACTTGCTTCGATTGTTGTTGGACGGAGTGGCATGTTTGTGTCGCACCAAGACCTAATGACCCTAATTTCATGCGGCCACCGGAACGACACTAAAAAACACAAAGTGTCTCTGCATGTATGTAAGAATGTAATCAGGGCATTTACAATGTAGCGGAAGTTTGTTCCACAAAGAAGCGCTACATCAAACCCACTTAGTTCTGCACGCAGACAAATTCCACCTGATTCGAATTAAAGCGTTCCATTTAAAAGTAGTTCTAACTCAATGCAAATAACTGTTGTTTTAGAATTATTATCGTGAAAATTACAACGATACTCAGAAACGCAAATCTGAGGTTCGGTTAGTCAGTTGCCAGGCAAGAGATTTTATATACAAATACGGTTGTCGAAAGTCGGTGTGAACTGTTGTTTGAAGGTGTTTCCTGAAGATAGAATTAGAGAATCAGAATCCACAATTACGCCTGGCAGCAACATAGAATGCAACAGAGCACACCACAGTAATTCTGTAATCGTTGTTTATGATCATCATTGCCAAACTATCGCAGAGCACGGTAAGGAATGTCACTGGTTGAAGACCTTATACTGTGTCTCCTCTCGCAGTGCACACCAATCAGAGGTGCTCCCAGTGCAAAAGACCTTCAAAAAAATGGTCTTGAGACAGCAGTAAGAAGACCTGGAGAACTAGGAGAGAGAGACAGACAGACAGACAGACAGACAGACAGGCAGACAGAGAGACAGAGAGCGACAGAGAGAGAGAGAGACAGAGAGAGAAAGAGAAAGACAGAGAGACAGAGAGAGAGACAGAGAGAGAAAGAGAGAGAGAAAGAAAAAGAGAGACAGACAGACAGGCAGACAGAGAGCTGATTTCATTGTGTGAGACGAATGAAGACAAAGGTTCGAGTCGTTGTCATAGCGGCCTTTGCTCGCGAGACAATGAGATCTCAAAATGATCGCAGTGGACGAAGAGAGGAGGCTGAGTCAGGCAGGCGGATGAGATCACACAGATACGTGGGAGCTAGGTCAGAGTCAGACCAGCAAATTAAAGTAAATTAAGTTGAATTCGAGGGGTAATGGGGAGCCAGTGTAGATGCCAGGCATGAAAGACGAGATACGAGACGAGCGAGGGAGCCTGACCGCTGCAATTGGAAGAGAGTGAATATGGGAAGACGAGCTTTTGATCTTTAATCGGTCCTCTTGCAAAGTGGCTTTCCCCTCAGCCTTTAAACTGTTTTTGTATCGTCATTCAATGAACATTATAGTCTTCGTATGGACTGTTTGGCTAAATACACGACTATTCCCAAACTAAATGACACACAGAAACTGCTTGAATGTCTATTTCTATAGGGTCTACGACCAATGACCTTTTCAATATGCATAAACTCAAACTGCAAATATCATTCAACAAATTGTCAATTTTTGGATATGAATAAATCGCCACGTCCTTTGTAAACGCCCAATCTTCTCATCAAAAACCATGGTTTCATTGATGTTATTTCAGATATATAGAGCAGTTTGAGTTTTGGACTCTGCGCTTCTAATGGTATACGGCCTATCTTCTTATCCTACTAATCTCACTGAAGAAGTTTAGGCTAAGCAAACGCATATGGTAAATACATCCTGTTGCGAGATGGACACACCGAGTGTTTAATTTGAAGCAAGGATGGACGGCTAAACATGCCTCACTTTGGCGTGCTGAAGTATCCTAAGCATAGGCTATTGGCCTGTAGGTAGGCCTACCAGACAGTCGTAATCGTAATCGTAAACTCGAAATTTCTAAAGCGCCACTCGACAGCCAAGCGCGGGGCACCAGCTTATTCACGAGCGCTGCGTTGAGTTAGAAGGGTAGAATGGTCGTCCGTGAGAGTAGTCCGTGGTGGTCCAGTGCGTGTACAATCGAGATTAAAACTTACGTATAAGCCTAACTGAGTATACTTCAGTGCTGAATTTCTTAAAGGCGTATTGTGTTTAAAAGTTGACATAGATACAATGAGAAAGAAACTCGTCTGGAATGTCGATCTATATTCACCACCATGCACCTACCTGCTGGGCTGATCGAGGAGCACGGTGGTGCGCGAGTGATAGGGCTGCACTCCTTAGATCACAAGCATATAAAGTAGGATCTGACATCGTCGGAACACTTCGCCTCATCATGTCACCGACGACCTTCTGCTTCCGGTTCTTGTCAACTCCGACCATAGACGTGTGGCATGAAATGACGTTTGCAGCCGTGCTCAGCAACACAATCGACGCCTTGTTTTTATCTGAAAATTGCCAAGAAATGCAAACGTACCGTATCGAAACATTGACGTTTCTAAGAAGTATTTAATGACTTTTCCAACAGATTCAGATTAGATCCTCCAGCTAGTCCAGACAAAATCAAATTAATATGTATCATAAACGTAGGTTAAAGTTGAATCAAACGGGTAGGCCTAGGCTACCTATAGGCCTAACTCTATGCCGAAAAGGCGGTAGGCTATACGTGGTTTGCGCGCCGCCGTTTTGGCACCGGTGTCACAAAATAGAGTATCCCCGTACTGCTAGATAATTTTTTTGCTTTGGTTTTAGAGCACTTAGAACATTTAAAACACTTAAGAACACTCAGAGTCACTAAATAATTCGAGTTGCCTTTCTCTGAACATTGCTTAGGACACTCAAAACAATTAGTCACTTTAAATTTTGATTAGATCATAACATTTTCAATTATACGCATTTTTCAAAAAAGGCGATAAAATGGTTTATCCCCCGGATAGTCTAGACCGGTTAATTCCATGCGGGGAGATAGAATAATTTATCCCCCCGGATAGCTTTAAGGGGGAATGTGGATAGAATATCACGTGACACCGGCCGTTTTCTTTGCTCAAGGTCCGTACACATTAATCCGACTTCTGCTTTAGCAAGAATCATTTTATTCAATCCAGTTTCGATTGGAGCAACAATTGTTTTTCATCATTTCAAATTTATTTAAATAATATTATATTTCATCAATGCCAGACTGGTTGAATGAAAATATCTTTATCAACTATTTTTTTTATCCCACTTCTATTTATGATAAAATAATTTTCATCTATCTATCTTTTATTTATTATTTATTTTATTTGTTTATTTATTTTATTTTTTTATTTTATTTTTATTTTTATTATTTTTTTTATTAACCAAGAAGCGTTTCATCAATCCATTTGTAGATGAATTTCTCCCCTGAAACCCACTCCTATTTAGGCGGAGAAGAATTTCATCCATCCAGCTTCTTTTGAAACAAAGACTTAGGCTAGTTTCATCCAGCTTTCATTAACTTTAATCCAGCTTCCACTTAAGCCTGGCATTAGTTTTACCAATCCAACTTCCATTTAGGCAACATATATTTTCGTCAAAAAGGTGCCTATTGGAAATGCTGTTTAATGCCACGCCAGTTTGAGGTGTAGGCCTATGCTAAACCCAGAGTGAGAAATGCCGGGAGTTGTGGGGGGCTCAACCCCCAGTCTTTCTTAGGACGCTATTGAGCAAAGTCCTCATTGCACAACCCGGGGCTTGTGGGGGCTCAACCCCCAGTCTTTATTAGGACGCTATAGAGAAAAGTCCTCATTGCACAACCCAAGACCACAGAAATCAACGTTTGACTCCTCAATTATTTTTCTTTAAATATCATACTGCAGGCTAAACCACGGACCAATGCAAAAGAGCCTACAGTTCCGGTCTGTGGCTAAACTAGGACGTAGGACTATATACAGCAACAGCGTAAATGTATAGGCTACTCGATTTTATGCAGACGAATGTGTGACCGCGACTCTGCACATTTTTCATTGAATTGATCACGTGAGATGATCCGACGTCATATCACCTCTGTCCGTTTGAATAAGCGTCACGCCATGTAAATCCCACGTCTACTTGCGGTGCTATAGCTTGAGATTTAAATCTCTGAAAATAGGCCTAACAAACCACCTTCTGGACGATCTCCCCCACACACAGACGCAGCCTATATAGGCCTATAGGACTACGCTCTAACCAATGTCGCTAACTAGGCCAATCAATCGCAATTTATATAGCGCCCTTTAAAGGTATGTGCTCAGAGGCGCTCCCGGCCAAGATCAAGAGGAAAAAAACAGTCTTCAACAGTTTGTGAAATTGGGAAGAGCTTGGGAGGTGTCGCATAGTCAAGGGAAGTCCATTCCAGGTTGTTGGACCAAC
This sequence comes from Lumbricus terrestris, assembly GCA_949752735.1. Taxonomy (NCBI): domain Eukaryota; kingdom Metazoa; phylum Annelida; class Clitellata; order Crassiclitellata; family Lumbricidae; genus Lumbricus; species Lumbricus terrestris. The sequence continues at coordinate 34,677,300 of OX457038.1, read as the reverse complement.
CACAGAGAATGAACGCCTCTGCATTGTTGCAGAGCGAGTGAAATCAGTAATAGCCGTTGCAACATATACAACGGCAGCAGTAACACTAATAGTTATATCACTTCAACAACAACGAAAACAACAACAAGTACAACTACTGCTACCAACTACCACTAATCATATCAATATTCTTAGTAGAAATAAGTTTAAGTTATCAATCTAGATATTGATACAATGCATGATAAGTCAATGATTTTGAGAATACTGTGACCTTTTCCAGAATCCTGAAGTTGTTTAATTTGTGCCTTGGCCGCCAAACGATGGATCGGAAAAGTACCATCTCCTGTGGAAGCATTCTTACTGGCATCCAGTTCGATCTCAAACTCCAAACTGCGTTCACCGATCTTTCCTTTAAGCTGCACCTTACCATCTGGTATTGCCTGTAGTAAACGAAAATCTTGCTTAAGCAGCGGCACCATAGTAGGCCTAGCTTATCTATATCTATAAGAAAGGACTTGGCTATGTGGCGGCCCGACTTTGTCCAGAATGCACGCTCACAGTTTTTGAGCTTTTCACTCCAAACCTTCACTACTCTGTAGGTCTCGGCACGAGACGCAAAGTCGAGGGGTTGGCGATTCTCTACCACCATGGGGGCCAGGGTGGGGAGCGAAACCCCCAATTTTTTTCCAAAAATTTTTAGCTATTGATTTCAAATTTTTTTCCTAGATAGAGGTCCATCAGAACCCCCCGGATCAGTGGTTGGAAAATCTCTACCACCATGGGGGCCAGGGTGCGGGAGGGGTCGAAAACACTGATTTTCGCTATAAATTTTCATTCGCTTTCCACTTATAAAAGTAGTAAGTTTCACCGTTTTAAAGGTGTCTAACGTTAGCTCTTCTGCAAATACGGATTTCACGGGTCGCTTACCGGAAGAGGCGGGGGTGAGGGAGGGTGGGATGGTAGGGGGGTGGAGGGGTGGGATCAGGGCCGGATTTAGGGTGGTGGGGGCCCATGGGCGCCCGTTATGGTGGGCCCTCTTCTGCAACGGATATGTTGCTTTTGATGCACAGTATAGGACAGGAACAAACCCACACGTATACGACCATAACATGTTACAGATAAGCAATGCTAAAAGCAATGTTTAAATTGTTGACTTATGGTCAATAATTTTTAAATACATAAATGAAGACAAATTGAAAAGATCATTTGCTGATAGATAAAGTGCCTAAATCAATTCTCAAATGCAAACATAAAGGATAAAAGTTAAGCAGCTTCTTGACCAGTTTTTAATAAGACAATGAGATAAAGAAAGTAAAAAAATAGTGACATGTGAGACCTCCAAAATAAAGCAGATAGCCTGACTGTGTGCAGTTAAATAGCTCGGTTAGGTCTACAGTTGAGTCTAAATTTTAGTAGTGTCATTAGGGAATTTGCACCCTTTTCTATTGGCAAAGTCATCAATTAGCTGATTAAAATAGAGTTGATAAAGAATATGACTCTATACTCAACACTGCAAGGTATACGCATGGGCGGAGTTTGGTTTCCGTTCTTGGAGGGGCTAAAGCCTTCTTGAGGGGGGCTAAGCCCGGGAAAAGATACCATTTACACGGTAAAAAATTAATCTGGGTCTTCTTGGCTTAGCCCCCCTAGCCCTTGATAAACTCCGCCCATGGTTATACGTCTCACATGTGTCTCAATAATCTTCATCTTGTAAAACGAGCATTCAGTACTACAGTTTGTGACCATGAGCTCCAAGTACATTCTTAGCATAATTTGCACATTTGAAAATGAATTTTCAATTAACAACTTTTTCGAGTAGCCTACTTGGCACATGAACTGCTATTAACTTATGCCAAGGCCTGTTCTTCCAATTTCGTCTTTAAGCATTTTGACAAGATAAGAGAACTGCTCGTTGCTCGTTGCCAACAATGCCAAGGCTTTCATCAAGGTCGTCACCACAACTGCTAGAAGCTTTTTCGCAGAGTTGAGGAGTTCTCCATCACTAATATTTCACTATAGGCATACATAATTCAAGATTAGATAGAAAACAAACCAAACCTTGAGCAGAGCAGCAGCTTCTAGTCCGCTATGCCTATTATATAGTTCCATCATGCCGATTTACAAATCGGTTCATGGCTGTCGGTTGAAATCATTTAGACTCTTCAAATTATATTAAATAATAGTCTACTGATTTGCAAACTCCATCTGTGACCTTATAAACCATGCATATTATGAAGGCAGAGTCTATATAAGACTGAGAGGTCTAAAAGATACTGACAGACAGCACAGCAATGACAGTAAACATGTCGCTGTCAAGTTGTCAACTGCTACAGATGTAAAATGTAATGTAAATCTTCGAGAATTTCTCAGCGCCCACAAAAGCCACGTCAGGGAGACCAGCTTATTCACCAGATGTGGGCATTGGGTCGTGGCACTGGAGTGCTACAGCGTTAGACAGAACACCTCACTGTCTGCAGCAACCTGATACACGTGGGAGGGGTTGGAGGTCAGGACACTGACTGCCTCGATCTGTTCGTTGTCTGCTGCGTATACCAACTAGTCCAGAGAACACCTCTGACATGCACTGACCCTCAGTATGTCTACACCAACGGGCTGTCATAGCTTGACTGCTTGACTTAAAAGAAATATAATCTGTCAACAGCAGGTGTTGAGGATGCCATGCTTAAAGCCCTACTGCCATGGTGACTGGTGAGCAATATCAACTAGTAGGCCTACAGATAGTGGTCAATTCAAAACCACTCACTGATTAGGTCTAAGATCCTGTGGCAATTAATACACTTATGGTTTATTCCTTAATTTAAAAAATTAAACTTCAACTGGTGGGGGCCCCTAAGTGGTGGGGGCCCATGGGCTGGAGCCCGTGTAGCCCATGCCTAAATCCGGCCCTGGGTGGGATGGAGTTGGGGATTGGCGGGGTGGACTTCGAGGGGTGGGGTGGAGGTTGAGGGGTGGGATGGGGATGAGGGGTGGGGGTGGGATGGCCTGGGGGTCGAGGCGTGGGGGTTTGGGTGGGGTGGGTGGGGGGGTGGAGGTTGGAGGGTTGGGATGTAGGGGGATGGAGTGGGGGTGGGGGTGGGAGGGTTGGGGTGGAGGGGTGGGGTGGGATGAGGTGGGATGGGGGTGAAGGGGTGGGGTGAGGTGGAATGTGGATGGGAGGGGTTGGGGTGGAGGGGTGGGGTGGATGGGGTGTGGGATGGGATGGGAGGGGTTGGGGTGGAGGGGTGGGGTGGATGTGGAAATTTTCATCAAACCCAAATTTATCGGGTCGCGTACCGGTAGAGGTCGGAGCGTGGTAGGGTGGGGTTGTGGCCGTAGCGGATCGAATCCTAAATTTCCCGGGCAACGCCGGGTACCCCAGCTAGTATGAAATATATAGGCTACGTTTGCATATACCTGATGATACACATTGATTAAAGATTTCAATTCTAAAAAAGACGCTATGATTTTTCGTGTAATGATACAAAAATGTGACGGATATGCATTCAAGAAACACTAACCAAAGAGAGAACTTCGAACATTTTCGTTGATTATAAACAGCAGCTCTATATTAAAACAAATATTTGAGTTTATCCGATCTCTCGTGAAGCTTTCAGAACCTACCTCATCCTTCAACGTAATAGCATAGACTATGAGTCTACCGCCAGCAAAAATTGGGGGCATCTCCTTTGGCATCTGAACAAGCCGACACGACCCTCCTCTGAGTTGCCAGTCAAGATGGAGTTCGGTAACTGCAGGTTGTAGGGCTGCCTTCAAGGTCTTCATCACCTGAAAACTCAACACCATCTTACTTTTACCAACGATTAAAAGATTGGACCACTTTCGACTGGAAGGTGGAGGACACGAAGATCAGATGAGTAGGGATATGAATTATTTTGTATATGCGAGACGTCAGTTTTGGGTGGAAATACCGAGGAGTGATTAAAATTGAATCCCTTATAAAATTTTGTCTATGTATTGGTCTCCGTATACTGACAGCAAAATGTACAAAAAAGCTTGGCTATTGCGGCTTGATTATATATATAATTATATATACATATTATATATTCATTCATTCATTCATTCGGACATTTATATAGCGCTTCTTCAAGAAAAAACTACTCAGAGGCGCTCCCAACTCCAGCGTGCCCAAAAAGAATAGTTTTGAAGCAGGGTAGCCTATGCACATATTATATATATATATATATATATATATATATATATATATATATTATAACACCTACATGCAGCGAGACTTCATTCAAGTAGGCTATAATCAAAACTTTGAATGGGCACTTGCGGAGGGGTAAATGGCAATGGTCAATTGGTCTTGATTACAGTTTTGAAAACTGCAAGGCAGAAAATTAAAGGCATTTTTATGTTTATAGAGGTTTTAAACGCAGATTTCTAAATTACTCTTTGTCGTATCAATAATATAGTTAGTTATCTAATGCCAAGAATTTTGCTAAAAATCAGAAAGTAGTAGTTAGAAAAAAGCTGTAAATTTTCCAGTCCTACATGCGGGCGCCCATGGGCCTACCGGATTATTTAGAAGCAGGGTAGCCTAGGCACATAATTTATTATGTCCAAAATCTAACCGTATATAGCTCTTTCAATGGCCATAGAGGTCTTTTGTGGTCATTAAGACTCCCTTCCATTGGCCAGGAAAGGCTGCGCTCGATTGTCATATATTCGTTTTTCATTGGCGATTTAGGTTCTTTCAGCGGCCATAAAGGTTCTTTCATTGGCCATTGTGGCTCTTCTTGGAACACGGAAACGTGGAAGTGGAAAAAGTGAAAGCAAGTTACACAACCCCATTTACACCAGATTCAATTGGACAGACTAGACAACCAAAGGAGGCTTACTATACATGACCAAAGTCGGCGTAATTACTGTGAATGAACTTCTACTTAGTACTTACAAGAGGCTGAAGTCGGTCATTTTCTCTTGTAAATTCTGCCGTTCCTAGACCAGCCCTGGCAATTCCTTTTACGAGAGCAGTCGACGCACCGCCTCCAATGCCAAACGAGAACAATCTTAAAAGCAACCAAAACTAAGTATAGGCTGCATGTAATTATGCTAGCAATGCATAGGCAATCACGTCCTAAAAGTTGGGGGGGGACCATAATGAATCACGTCCTAAAAGTTGGGGGGGACCATAATAATAAAGTTAGGGACCACTCAAAAGTTGGGAGGACGCGTCCCGTGGGTCCCATAGGGTGGTTGCGCCTATGTAGCAATGGACAGAAGGATTTCGTTCAGCCCGATTCAGATAATAAAGAGGACGCTAAGAATGACGATGAAGACCTCGATGCGTGAGACGATTGCGAAGAAATCCTATAGTGATGACATTGGTGAGACTGCGGTGGTAATGGTGAGCCTACAATTTGGAATCACGGAAACAAGGGTGGCGAAAACTTAAAGCGCTATGCTAATTTTTGGTTGGCTCATTCCTCATTCTTCATGCAGAAATTCTACAATTATTTATTGTAATAACAATGAAGGTTACAATGCATGACGACGACAATGACAAGAATGTTGAATGGTGATGAGCACTGCGAGAGTAACGACAACTATACGCAAAATGGACGTCTATCATTACGGTCTATGCCATATAATTACACACACATATATACATAATATTACATCTATATATACATAATATTACATATATAAGCCTACATATATAATTATATATATATATATAAGTAATTAAAAATGTCGTGCTACCTGGTGTGGCTGGCATTCCTCTTCACCAAATCAATCACCTCCTCTGTATTCGACACATCACCGTCCGTCAGGATAAGAATCTGGAAGCGATACACAATCACCGATGTAGATAAATAAGCAGAAGGTTTACTTAGCCCAGTTGACTCTGCAAGATGAACTTGGATATAAAGAAGAACTAGATAATAACACACAAATGCACCTAGATCATTCACCTCATCAGCTCCTCGAATACGGAACAATCACTCGTCAGACACCAGGAACTCTACACTGACTTTACGTTTTCACAGACCTATATTGACTCACTTTTCTCCTGCTCGATTGCTTACTTAAGGCACTTAAATCTTCACGTATTATTATTATTGATATTACTGTTGTTGTTGTTATTATTATTATCGCTGTTGCTATCGTCATCGTCATCGACATCGTCATCATCATCATCATCATCATCATCATCATCATCATCATCATCATCACCACCACCATCATCATCGTCGTCGTCGTCGTCATCATCATCATCATTGTTGTTGTCGTCGGCGTCGCCATCGCCATCATCCCCGTCGTCGCCGTCGTCATCGTCTTCATCATCATCGTCGTCGTCGTTGTCGTCGCCGTCGTCGTCGCCATCGTCGTCACCGTCGTCTTCATCATCATCATCATCGTCGCCGTCGTCGTCGTCATCATCATCGTCATCATCCTTATTATAAGAAGGAAACCAAGATAGCAGAGGTCCAACCATTTGAGTCATTGTGACTATCATCTATTTACTATAGAACAATAAGACATCATCATCTTGCCTCTCGACCGTGTGTGGCCATCGGTGGTTTGTCGTAGATGTGCTTCAACGGTTGCAGAATCTCAGTACCTCCAAGGTCCGCATCCATTTTCTTCTGATGTTCACGCGCCTCTTTCAGCGTTTTCTCGCAATATTCTCGACTGCCTCTGGGAAAAACGAAAACATGCTTTCGCACACAAGTTGCAAGCAGTAAAATAATCACCGTATATATAGCCTACCGGTAGGTTATGTTGAGTGCAAATAACTCTACATGGAAATGATGGAAATGATAACTATTTTGGGTTTTTTTTCACTTAAGACTGAGAGAGAGTCGAGACATTGTTTCAAGGTGCAATGTTTTAGGGTTTTATTTTGCTTATAGTCCTTATACTCAAATGTCGCGCTCTAAATATATACTAATGGCCAGACAGTGATTTATTTGGTGTTGAGTTGTGCGATAAAGACTTTACCATGGGATCCTAAGAATTAAGACTAGGCCTATAGGGGCTGAACCCCTAAACCCCCACGGCTATTCTCACTCTGATTTTATGACCGGTGTAATGCAATTCTCTGATTTTATGACCAGTGTAACGCAATTCTCTGATTTTATGACCGGTGTAATGCAATTCTCTGATTTTATGACCAGTGCAACGCAATTCTCTGATTTTATGACCAGTGTAACACAATTCTCACTCCGATTGTATGACCGGTGTAACGTAATTCTCTGATTTTATGACCAGTGTAACGCAATTCTCTGATTTTATGACCAGTGTAACGCAATTCTCTGATTTTATGACCGGTGTAATGCAATTCTCTGATTTTATGACCAGTGTAACGCAATTCTCTAATTTTATGACCGGTGTAACACAAATCTCACTCCGATTGTATGACCGGTGTAACGCAATTCTCGCCCTGGTTTTACAACCCGTGTAACGGAAGGGCCATTATTAAACTGATGAATGAGGTGACCCCGAAGCGTCTGGAATAGTTGATAGGTGTAGACCTAAATTAATGAATCTTTGATGGTGAATCAATCCTGATCGTAGAAAATCCAATAGGGGACGGGGGAGCTACGCTGGCATATGTGTTGTAGGCTACCTGCTGCGGTGTGGGTGCTGAGGAGGCAGGGGGCTGCAAAAAGAGGGTAAAGAAAAAGTATTTTAAACCGCGAGGAACTGTATTTGTGTCCATAAACTTCGTTGACAGTCGCCGTAAGCTGGTTCCCTGGAAACTTCCAAAACAATCATAGCAAATTAATGTGGGCGATGTGGGGAAAAACGCGTTCATACCAGTAGGTTAAGTACTTGTCAGAAGTTGACACATGCTCCTCTAACCCCAAAGTTTTTACTGCCAATTATAATTAACCCGGATCTTAAAGTCCTGTATAAGAAATGCTGTTGCATGATTTTAGTAAGTGTTTGGCCTACGGTCAACTAAGAATGCCTCTTAAGTTTGATTTATATTAATAATTACTGGACCACTGAAGTGCAGCAGCTAGACAATTGTGCTAAGTTAGATATATTTATACAATCTTCCGGGTACCATGTTGTTGCATCACCATTCTGTAAGAACTGAAAAAATATGGTAGCATAAACCGTAACTTATATTGTTCAACGTATACCTTCGTGAAATCTTCACCATTCGGCCAACTCGCCTGTCTCACTCTTTCTCGACCCACCACTCATCTCAAATTCTCCAACTGATCCATATCAAACACTGCCCAATCCTCCCTGCTCTGGAATGATCTCCCTCCTGGATTCCGTTCTTTTCCCGTTCCTCCTCCATCCTTTACGGTCACCCACCATCACCTTCCTAACTTTTCCCACGGCTTTTCCATCCATATGCCTCTTCAGGCTTTCCATTCGAAACTAAAGTCTCACATCTTTAGGTCTTCGTACCCGACTCACCTCATCTTCCAACTTCCAACTCTCGACATACATGTAAATTCTACCCACCTTAACAGCTACTCTGACAGCCCTGTTTTTTAAACTATACGACCGCTTTCGAACTACTCTTTTGGACAACCTTGACACAGCGCTCGTGAATAAGCTGATGCCCTGCGCGTGGCTTTCGAGTTTCGAGTGGCGCTTCATAAATTTGGAGATTATCATTATGATTACGATACGATTGTTGTTGGATTGCTTTATGACTAACGCTATAGTATAGATTCCAGTGGGGTAGCCAGGAATTTTTCATGGGAGGGGGGTTATGACCGGAAACCCTGTTTTTTGCTATTTTTTCTTACTTAAATGGAAAAATAACCTTTAAAAAACCTTTTTCCCGGAGCCAATGGGGGGGTTTGATCCCCGAACCCCCCCCCCCCTTGCCTACGCCACTGATAGATTCGCTATGCATTAACCCTTTACCATCCAACGTCAATATCTAAATATCTAAATAGCACCAGGGGAGTTTGCCACTCGTAGCCTCGTAGGTCTATATGTCTGAAAGCTACGTACGTATACGCACATTCGTATAAGGACAATTCTATTATTTTGTCCAAAAAGCTGGTCGAAAAGCAAACAACCGTAACTGTTATTTGACTTATTATCCATGCAGCGCAATTAAAGAGTGAAATAAGTAGAGGAAAGCAGCTTACTGTTCGAAAAGAAGCTCATAGCTTGATCCAAACCCAACAATGTTGAAGTAGCAACCTGGTGGTAGGCTCTTCAGAAAGAGTAAGAGAGCCTCCTTTGCTTGTTTTATACGCGATCCACCCATGCTGCCTGTAGTATAACAACATTTGTTAAAACACTAAAGCAACACTGATTGCATAGCAATGCATACCGGACATGCCCGAGCATCATATAGGTGCACCACTAAGTCTATGATCAGTGGCGGCGCCAGGATTTCAGTTTTGGTGGTTGAAACCTCGCGGAAATCATTTAAATATTTCATTTTTACATGTAAAAAACCGGATGGTCTTTTCAGGGGAGCTTAGCCCCCTAGCCGCCCCTTGGCGCCGCTACTGTCTATGATACCCTCTGCTTACTAACCGAGACTACCGCATGCATGTATGTGAGTTACTTGAGTAAGTATGTATGCGTATGACCTCAAACCTATTTCGATCAAATCTATTCTCAAACTTCAAAAGCACCGCTATAACGTGCTCTCGCGTAAGTACCATGACATTGTGATGATCAGCTGTTGGAAGTGAAGCGAAACAATCCACTAAATCGTCCTGATAATAATATGTTGCAGATGTTAGAATAATAATCAGGACGGACAAAGGAGATAGGCCTAACTCCGTGCACCATTAATTGTAACTTAATTAATTACTAGGCAGAACATAATTATAAAAATCAAATTGATTCATAGATAGGCGAAAAGTGAAACGAGGGACTAATTTCTTCAGCGTGAGTGGACAACGACTATGGGGCGTGGCGTTGTAGTGGTGGCGTCGTTGCCTTGAATCCGGAATTTGGTACGAGGTTCGAATCCACCTCAAGTCGCCGCGTAGGGACCTTGGACAAGTCCTTCACTCACAATTGCTCAGCGCTTCGGCGTGAAACTCCGATGCAGTGTCCGCTCCATAGTCGGGAGCGCCTCTGAGTAGAGAGCTTGAAGGGCGCTATAACAAGTGCGCATACAAACAAGTCATAATTGCTTATGACCTAGCCAAGCAGTGGGGTTAAATAATCCGTATGCTGTTGGCTAAACAGAACTGAATTGTTACCAGATCGGTCAACAACAAAGATGATCTCGTGCTTGTTGGTGTAGTCTGATTCCTTCAACTCTGGGAAAAAGTTCAGCATCACAACGTCCTTTTTCAGAATTCCGTCTAGAGAAAACAACAATATGCAGCAAGTAGGCTTAAGTCAATTTCAACGAATATAAGATGTAAATATTTCATTCATGGCCCTTAGAAGACAATGCTAAATACTCGGTCATTAAACTTAAACTCTGGAAGGTTTTTTCGAAAGTAAGAAAGAATAATTAGGCATATTAGTACCACGGTTTCACTTTGTATGACATTAGTAGCCCATCATCAGTGCTTTAGGGCGATAAATGTTTTTGAAAACCAAAAAGTAGTAGTAAAAATTTCAATTTTCCAGGGGTTGCAATTTTCCCAGCCCTCTCTTGTCTCTATGTGCGGCGTCTATGAGTACAAAGTTTTCGGTAAGCGTAATATAGTTCTACATGAATTCTAAAAAGAAAACATTTGCACAAACCTTTGGTACTGTCACCCTTTCCAAGGATCACGTGAGGCTTATTTAGTTCTTCAAAAGTCACGTTCAGCGTCAGATCGTGATCAGGCACAAAAGGCTTAGCCAGAGTCACCTCAAACGAAACAGTCCATCACTTGGTTACAGTTTCAAATACGACCATGCATGTTAGGCTCGACTAGATATTGCGTTATAAAACTATAGCAACTATAGATCAGTTAATAGCTCTATCACTCGTTTATTTAAATAAGTTTATGCCGATCTTTCTTCTAATAAGCGAATGAAGCGGTTGTCGATTCAATAGTAGGCCTATTCTAATCCAAAGAACCTGATATTGCACATGGGCGCCCGCACATAGGGACAAGAGGGGGCACTTTCACCCAGGAAAATCGATTTCCTATTTTTAACTATAGGCCTACTACTTTTGACTACGGAGAGGGAAGAAGAAAACACGGGCGGCCAATGAAAAGGTGGATGGATGAGGTTCACGAAACAACAGGAATGAACTTGGTAGAACTAAAGGAAGCGACATCAGAAAGAAAGCAATGGAGAAAAATGGATCATGTCGGTTGGTAGAGCTCAGAGAGCTGAAAGCACAAGGTGACTTTTGGCTAACAAATTTCTTCGCACTATATAACGAGCTAATGTCATTAATGATAGGTTTACACAGAGTGAAACTGAGAAAATGACATTTAGAGACCTCTAGCTCTGTGAAAAATATCCGTGTTCTTAATTTTCTGCTTTGCTTTTCAAGCTGTTGCTTAAAAAATTAACTCAGACCTTTGTGTTTTGCCCCTCCTGCTAAAATTTCTACCGGCGCCTATGATATTGCATGATGATTATAGCAATCCATTCTGTACCATACAGACTGTACGGTATACATCGTCTGTCCCGAAATTCAAACTACGCCATCATTCTGTCAATTGCAATTATAATAATTTGCGCTTCGGTATAATAAAGGCTATTATTATAGTCACCCAGTTTACATCAATGGATCAGCCTTTAACGGCTTATAACGACTACTGTCGTTTATGTAAAGTGGCCTGCATGTTTAGCATGCAGGCCACTTTACATAATAGTAAGAGCAGCACACGACGTAGGCCCTATAGCAGTATAGCGTGTCACTCGTTGAGTGTCCTTCTTCTTTCACGTGTAGCGTATACGATGAAGTCTGCCTACTCTGGGCTTGAGCGTTTCGGACTTTCGGTTGATCTGTTCGCCGTAATAATAGCTTTGGATATACAGGGTGCGCCAAAAAAGTAATCCCCTACGGATTTTTGTCAATATCTTGGCCAAAAATAGGAATTTTTCAAATCCAGTTTTACGGGCTTGAAGGTAATTCATATCTACGTACAATAGCCAAATTTTATCGCCATATGTGAAATAGAACAAAAGTTATATCACTTCTAGTGAGGCCACCCAACGTTTTTTGACGATTCAAAAACGTCACGCAACAAAAAGCAACATAAAACGGATTTTATTATTCTGGCCAATATCTTGGCCAGAAGTAAGAATATCGAAATGAAATTTTACAGGCTTAAAGGCAATTCATATCTACACATGATGGCCAAATTTCATCAAAATATTTCAAACAGAATAAAAGTTATGGCACTTTTAAGAACGACACCCACCGTTTTTTGACGATTCAAAGACGTAACGCAGTAAAAAGTAGCAAAAACACGATTTTATTAAGTCTCATCTCAAATAATTGTCATCAAATAGGCTTTCAAAATGTCAGATGATCATTATTATTACTGTTTAAAAAAGGAACAGGGTACCAGCGTAGCTGCACGTCACTGAGAAGTCACTTAGCAAGATGATAATCAAATTATTAAATAAGAAATCTGTCAGATTAATCAACAGGTCCATCAAGAACTTTGCAAAGAGACTCAAAAGAAGTTTGGCACTGGTGGTGGGGACATTGAACACAAGTTGTGAATCACTATCAAGTTCAGTTCCAAACAGTTATTTGAGATATGACTTGATAAAATCACGTTTTTGTTACTTTTTGCTGCATTACGCTTTTTAATCGTCAAAAACGGTGGGTGGCCTCACTAAAAGTGGCATAACTTTTGTTCTGTTTGAATTATTTTTTTATAATTTGACCATTGTGCGTAAATATGAATTGCCTTTAAGACTGTAAAGTTTCATTTAAAAATTCCTATGTTTGGCCAAGATATGGACTGAAAACCGTAGGGGATTACTTTTTGGCGCACCCTGTACATCTAATACTAGCACTGGCTTTACTATTTTGAAGATTCTTCTTGCTTTGGATGGTATTTTCTTCGAAAATTACTTTAGCCCCATGCTATGTTGAACCGATCCACCTGAACTGGTCGGTTTTTTTCGTTTGCCCTTCGTTCTTCTAATATTAGTGTACGGTACCTTCTTGGCGTCAGCAAAGCTTTGTTTTTATAAGTACTCGTCATCCTTGCTTGCATAGGCTAGTTAGGATGTTTTGTAGACCTATCTGAATGGCCCTTCAGTCTATTTGTTGGATTTCATGATTCGACCGACACTCATTTAACCCAGATTCGTTCTTAAGAGGCTATCGATAATTTCTAAAATCTACTTCTGTTCCATGTGAATTATACGAAGCACTTCTATATTATAATTATAGGCGTCACTTGGCGACGGCATACGATTTTGTGAGCAAACCGAGTTATTATTGTATTATTTTAGAAGAATAGTAGGCCTAATACTGGAAGTTTACATTTGAAAACTAAACTAGCAAAAATTAAATTAGCTGACGCAATTTATTGAATGAATAATTGAGAAGAGTAAGTGAAAATTTATTTTAATATGCTATAGTGTAGTATGTAGCATTGAAATTGCTATCACATCTTTTACAAATATCTTAGGACCAGCCTACCCCTGGCAAATCGTCAGGCACCCCCTCCCCGCGGGGATCTCGACCCACATGTTGAGAACCACTGGTTTACACCGTCTATCGTCCAACTCAATTCTAGTCTATTTATTCTAATTCTATTTATTCTAATTACCTGTGCTGAAGTTTTGTCTTCACTCAGTTTCACATCTAACTTGTCTTTCGGCGATTTAACGCAAACAACTTTCCCTGGGTTCACAACGGTCGCCTTGATATCAAAGACGTATGGTTGCTGGCCCGTTGTTGGAACACGCGTTGCATCTTTTGACGAAGGAGAGCCATCGGCTGCAAGAAGTAAAGAGAGCGACCCAATAATTATAATTATATAATCATAATAAAAATATTATAGGCCTAATATGGGCGCGGTGGTGTAGTGAGCATGTTCGTTGCCTTGCAACCGGAGGGTTGCAAGTTCGAATCCACCTCAAGACGCCGCAGACGGACCCTGAGCAAGTCATTCCCTCGCAATTGCTCAGCGCTTTGGCGCGAAACTCCGATGCAGTGTCCGCGCTGTAGTCGGGAGCGCCTCTGAGTAGAGAGCTCGAACAAGTGCAAGTACAAACAAACAAACAAAATCGGTCAAGAAGAAGAGCAGGCCCTTAGACTCTTAACCCAGTTTGCGGCAGCCATGCCTATGAGTTGTAACCGACATAATTTTCGCAACTTTGACATATGAGAGCAGATGGTCATTCCTCCGACACCGTACGATCAGTGTACTCGTTAGGGCTGAGTTGAATAGGGGCATAGATGGGGGCAGAAAACTCGAACTCAATTGCTACCCTGAAAAGGATTTGAACCTAGACATCTCTATTGGCGGTCCGGGGTGCACACTTTAGCTACTAATGACATCAATTAATGTGAAGGCATGAGTGAATGATTGAATGGAGCATTACCAGTAGAAACTATAGTCTCAACGTTTCAATATATAAACTGTAACTAGAGAAAACTCAGCAGAATTCCTTACCATTCTCGGCAGGAGTGTATCTTGGGTTGAGAAGAGTTGGCAGAAGGAAGCAAAGTGTTCCATCCGGTTTAAGAGACAACTCGGTAACATATCCAAACGTGATGACAGCCTCTGCGTCGGGTGGCAAGTTCCCCACAAGGCATGTGAATATGTCTGACGAGCAGTCATCCTCTTGCATCAAGACGGCGCCGAAGCCTTCCTTCAAAGCATCGTCATAAGTCTCCTTTGCCTGTAAAGATTACATGTAAAGTACAGCGACATCATCGTGTCCCTCCTACAACCACTATCAATCTGTTCTTAAGTGTATAAATGTGTAAAGAATCTGAGCTGTAAAATAAACCACAAGAGGTGATTTCTGTCTTAGGCAAAAGACTCAAGCCAATATATAAATGACGCTCAGACTGGTATCGTTAGGCAGCGAGTCCTCCTTCATCGGTTCAATATTAGCTTCGCCGATCACAATAATTATTATTCCGTCCCTGCAAGATAATTGCAATAAGGTAGGTATCTTTCTACAGTGGATCAACGAAGGCCACCATGCATGATCATGGTGTCCTGTCCTAAATTTCACCTGACAAGGAACTAGACAGGTGTGCTCCTCTGTTTTAGGCAAAAGACTGAAGCCAAGCTCAGGCTGGGACCGTTAGGCCCAACATTAGCCACGCCGGTCACAATTCCGTCCCTCCAACATAATTGCAAGACGGTAGGTCTTTTTCAACAGTGGATAAACGAAGGCCACCATGCATGATCATGGTCTCCTGTCCTAAATTTCACCTGGCAAGGAACTTGACAAATCAGGTTCTGACGTTCTGTATATGTATTGTATTGTAGCTAAACATTTATAGAGCGCTACTCGCAGTGCAACGCATTTCTTTTACAATACCATTTCCAGTTAGTTCCGTTCAGTGCTGCCAGTTATACCACCCAAATACCAAAATCGCTTCTTAGTTAGGCCATATAGCCTAAGTATAATTATACTTACTCCACCATTTAAATCGCTATAACCTACATATAGCCACCAAAATTCAAGGAATACTATTGATCTCACTTTAAAAAATGCTCTCTGACCTGTTCTCTTTCCTGGCATTCAGCCACGATGATCCTGTCCTCAATCTGGGCTTCAAAGTGGTAGACAACACTCTGGTCATCCATCGGAAATTCATATCGTACTTCAATCGGGTTTTTCTCAGCGTTCTTGTAGCGCAGAGTCGAACGGACGTTGGCGATAAAACCTTCGATCGCTACATCAACGCTCACTGACTTCAAGGGAACTAGAAAGTGGGAAACAACTTTTCACTAATTTTACCACATGTCACTAAATAAATTCGAGTTGTGAACATTGCTTAGGACACTAAAAACAATTAGAGCCACTTTAATTTTGTAATAGCGTACAGCATAAATTTATCAACTATATGCACTCATTTTCAATAATTGGGATAGAATGGTTTATCCCCCCCCCCCGGATAGGCCATTACTCGATACCCAGTACATTCCATCCCAACACCGGCTAGCAGGTCTAAGAGTAACACAGACAAATTCACGCTGATAGACTAGGTCACTAGGCGATAGGCCTACATAGAAACGGTCTACAATCCAATAGTTAATATCGGCTGACCAGACGTCCCGGTTTTCCCGGGACAGTCCCGGGTTTCTGCTAGCTGTCCCGGCTGCCGGGGAAGGTAGGCCAAACTCTAAATATAGCCTAATATATACAATTATACATGTATAATTTTTATATGCTACGTGCCAACGTTCCGTAAAACTTGGGCTGATATGTAGGTTATTATTTCACTAATAGGCCATATAGACAACTATAGCCAATTGATTTTAAACAATTTTGGCAGTGAAAAGTGACCTTAATAGGCCCTATACCTGTATCGTTCTTGCTGACGGTTCTCTTGGTTAAGCAGACGGCATTACACGATGCTGCGTCCGGTGTTTCTGATGTAGTCGTCTTTTTGGTAGACAAACGGCGAATCAGACGACCAAACATACTGCCGACGAACTTTGGTGACTGAGCTTAAATCTAAAATAGTGAAAGCTACTATAGAACAAAAACGAACTATTATACTCCGCTGTTCTCAACGTCGATCGCTGTTTATAAGCAGAGAAATTTGGAGGCTGGACACAATCTTGTACTAGTTTCTTTAGCACTCTGAAAATTAAAATCAATGGGTTTTAATGTCAGCATTCCATTCAGCGGATCAGAGGCACAGCTAGACTATAATTCTGTCGCAGTGGCGGCTCTACAGAGGGACGTGAGAGGGGAGGCACTGGGGCCGTGCCCCATCAGCGTTTGTCTGCGCAACCTAACTCACTGGCACAAGTCTTATAATTAGATAATTATGAACGAGATTAAGTCTAGGGAAGAGCACACGCAGTTGCCTATAGGGAGACAACCGTCCACAGAGTAAATCTTCCCGTCTCGGCGATCAACCGTTGGACTCTCGTTCGTCTCCCCCTCCCCCAATCTTGATTCACCCAGAGTGGGGGCTAAATTAGATAGGCTACTGCTAGAAGCCTAAAGCCCTAAACCGATCAATTGCCATGATTAGTTCTATTCTTTTCTACAGTAGGCCTAAGTCATTTGCTGTACTTTCCTGGGAAATTGGCGAAAATGTCTCCCACAGCAACTCGCGGCTTACAGCTGTGGGTTAATAATATTATTAGGATCGGGAAATAATTATAGCGGGGAGGGAAAGAAAATGAGGAGGTGAAAGAGTTTAAAGATACGCGTGAGAGGGAAACATAGAAATACAGCCGAAATAGCACACTCGTGGTTTTCGGAATGAACTATATATAGTTATGGAAAAGAAAAATGTCTTACCGAAATCCAAAAACTTCCCACACGGGCACAACAACACGTACACGTGCGTTCCAGCAACCGAGATCCAGTTAACAGATCGAGCTGCAATGGCCGAAGATACAGACCTCACTCAGTCTTTGTGTAGATTTACTCTATAATTATAGACTTTGAATTGCCTTCACACTTCACTACGCAATACTGGAGCACCTAATTCGCTCTACTCTTATATACAGGCTTAGGCTACCTATCACATCACGTCTAAAGTGCTGACTGTATTCTGACGCGGTCCTATATATATATACAGGGTGCGCCAAAAAAAAGACCCCCCCTAGGTTTTTTGCCAATATTTTTACCAAAAGTAAGAATTTCCAAGTGAAATTTTACAGGCTTATAGACAATTCATATTTACACATTTTGACCAGATTTCGTCAAAATATTTCAAACGGAACAAAAGTTACGTCACTTTTAGGAAGACCACCCACCGTTTTTTGACGATTCAAAAACGTAACGCAACAAAAAGTAGGTTTTTGCCAATATTTTGGCCAAAAGTAAGAATTTCAAAATGAAACTTTTACAGGCTGATAGACAATTCATATTTACAGATGATGACCGAAATTTTATTAAAATATTTCAAACAGAACAAAAGTTATATCACTTTTAGTGAGGACACCCACCTTTTTTGACGTTTTTTGAATCATCCAAAAAACCGAGTGTGGTCTCACTAAAAGTGATATAACTTTTGTTCTGTTTGAAATATTTTAATAAAATTTCGGTCATCATGTGTAAATATGAATTTTCTATCAGCCTGTAAAAGTTTCATTTTGAAATTCTTACTTTTGGCCAAAATATTGGCAAAAACCTACTTTTTGTTGCGTTACGTTTTTGAATCGTCAAAAAACGGTGGGTGGCCTCCCTAAAAGTGGCATAACTTTTGGTTTGTTTGAAATATTTTGATGAAATCTGGCCATCATATGTAAATATGAATTGTCTTTAAGACTGTAAAATTTCATTTTGAAATTCTTACTTTTGGCCAAGATATTGGGGAAAAACCTAGGGGGGTCTTTTTTTTGGCGCACCCTGTACATGTAGCCTGCAGTGCTGTACTCAGAACTTTTGAGGTGAGTAGGCCTACACGCTGCCGCCGTGTTTGACTTGGTTTTACTGAGGTGGGTATACGCGCTGTATACATACCCGCGTGTACCCTCGTTATTTTAGGTGACTATGTATACGCTGTCATTTTTTCCTGAAGGTAGGCTAAGTATACGCCGTAGGCTATACCCGCGTATACCCTTGAGTACAGCCCTGCATGTAGGCCTAATAGGCCATATCTAACTTCCTTAATCGACGGTTGTCTAAGCGACGCAATGACTAGAACATAGGCCTAATTTATTATAATAATCCCGATGACTGTACATGTATACATGTATCGTTTTGGCGATCCCGGATTCAAAGTCATACAGCCGGTTGGAGCGGCAGTTCACAGCATCGTAAATAGTCAATGGGTTGAGATTACAACAGAGAATTAGTGAGTCGTGATTGCTAGGAAATTTCGGTTTATCTATCTAGGCCTTAGAGCAGCAGACCGATAAACTGTAGCCCTGCCCCTGCGCACGACAATGAGCAAACATAACCAGTACAACCCCAGCATATATAGGGCCCCCTACATTGATAGAAGGAGGGCTGGAAATTCCTGCATGGAGAATTTCTATACAACGAATTAGTCATTTGGGTTTCCCCAAGTGTGCGCGTGTTTTTCGAGGTTGCTTGCCAGCTGACTGTAGTGTCATCTGGCGAACTGGCTGCAAAATGAGTTCAGTTAAGAAGCTGCGTGGCTGTTATACACATCAGATTCACGGACAACAAAGCATTATGAAAACCACGAGGCTTCGGTAGACATAAATTACATTGGCCATTCCTAAAAGCAAGCTTAATCACCATCATCTGCGATCGAGTCAGTAGTACTGTCTCGCTGTATGTATGCATGTATGTATGTATGCATGTATGTATGTATGTATGTATGTATGTATGTATGTATGTATGCATGCATGCATGCATGCATGCATGTATGTATGTATGTATGTATGTATGTATGTATGTATGTATGTATGTATGTATGTATGTATGTATGTATGCATGTATGTAACGTATGTATGTATGTATGTATGTATGTATGTATGTATGTATGTATGTATGTATGTATGTATGTATGTATGTATGTTAGGGTGGTCCTTATTTTTAAAAGTTTGATTTTATAACGGGGCACCCTCTAAGTTGGTTTCTATTGATGAGAAAAAAAATTGAGAAAATTTTGGAGAGAATCTGAGGACATTTAGGGGTCGCTACCAGAGGTTAAAGTTCAAGGTTAGAATTAATTTGGGATTTGTGGTCCACTATGCGCAATTTCCATTGATATGCTTTCCAACCATGTTAATCGCTATGATAGAATTTGATAGACAACTGTGGCGTTTCAGCCACAAGACGATAAACTCCGACCGGCTGCCTTGTCAAACTGAAGCTGGAGACAGGCAGGAGCCACGGTGACGCTCCTAAAGCGGACGAGATCGACGGCGAGGCATAACACAGCCAAACCGCATCTCAAACGCGTGTACGAGTAGGGCTAATGTTAGTTTTAATTCGATAATAAATTTTAGGTAGGTCCGATAATATTAATTTAAGGCGCAGATGACGAAGAAGTCGTTTGGGAAGCGACAGAAAGAAACCCGGTGACGATCCGACAATAAATGGATTTTTGGCGAATAATCCAAGATTTTTCACAGGCTGAAAAATCGCGTTTAAACAGTGATATTCCGGTGGAATAAAGCCTGCCACACGATGTTCTGCTACTAGTGTAGAGTGGTGGCGATCACTCTATGGGCAATGAATATTAACTCTGTTCGTTTCATTGCTCTCTACGCAGTCTTGGCACGTTGAATTGACATTGCTACGTCGGTTTGTTGGTGTCCAAGCGTTTTCTGGTGAATCTGAGAGAAAATATTGTTTCCGGATCGAATCCGCACACGCGGAGGTTAAACGTTACCTGCGGTGACGATCGAGCGGAGGCCGACTGGGCATCGCCCCGCTTCGACGCGCCAGGGAGAGTTGGTGGTGGCTCATCCCGTCTTACTTGTAAATGTCTCCTGGCATATAGTGCCTTGGTTACCTGTTCGAAGAGAAGTTTTCCTGACTGCTGGAGCAGTCTCGCTGAGTGCTTGCAGCGTTAAAGAAAGCAGTTTTACCGTACCTGATCGAGGCTCCGGCGTGTATAGACCTCGGCACTCTATCCGCCACGAGCCCGTCAGCATCATAAATATCGAAGATTGTCGCTGGTGACTTGTGAAGTATTTACTTAGTGCGCTAATCCTCGGTGCACCGGAAAGACAAGTGGCTGTTTCGGACATTGCTGCTCGGGACTATCTGACCCTTGGTAGCAATCGTTCACTGTTGTCCGTAATACGCCGTTCGTTTTCGGAGCGGCCGGAGGCTCGATAGAAAGTATTGCCTCGTGCAGTAACTGTTTCTTTCCTCCTGTGACAAGTCACTTTTCTCGTATCTGGTTAAACTTCCAGTGTTGCGGCAAGGAATTGCCCTGTACGTGTGACACAGAACTAAAATCGTCACTCCTGGCGGCCCGCGTCGGTTAATCTGCACGGCCGGCCAAGGCGAGCGCGCAACCGTCGATAAGCGGTAAGGCCTCGATAATTCTGAATCCCTGTTTCCTGGTATCTGTAGCTGTGGTACCTCTTATAACTGCACACGGCGGCGTTTGGTGACCTCTGCGAACGTCGTGGGATCATCGTTCGCCGCACTTGGACTCTTCGGTCGGAGGTCGGTTCAGCTCCCGCAGCGACATCGACTCCAGGTCCTAGTGTCCGTGAGTATCGTACTCGGTGAAAACTTACCTGATCGTCTTGAAACCTGCATCGGATCGTGCAGTGCATACGATTTGCCCGTGAAAGTGTCAAGAAAACCGGTCTAGCTCGTCCCGTTCGAGAGTTAGAGCCGAATTAGTGAATCTGTCCGGTGACCGCGGGAGTATCTATGACTCTCTTAAGGTAGCCATTTCCCTTTCCGAAGAGATCGGCCGGCTACGAAAGTGTCATCGTGAATAACTTTGTATCCTGTGGTCCAATCGTTTTGAACTAAGCGACAACCTCGTTCATCTTGACGAGTAGAAGACTTTTCCTGTTGAGAGTGTGTCAGTATCTGTTACAGTTTCGGCTGTATAGTCTGGTGAGAACGCCTCGTGCGTGAAGCGGACTTAGCCAGCGCAGAAATTCGTGTCCGCAGTCTCTCGGGTGGGCAGCGAGAACGGCTGAGGTTTAAGGGAAAACTTTGTCAATTGTTACCCGATCCTTGCAATCTTGGTGTCAGATTGTGCGTCTCGTTGAGTGGGACAAGTTAGTCGGAAGAGAGTTAAGCGTTATCTGGAAGGGTTACGACGGTAGGAGCTCGCGAAGAGTTTCCCCCGGTCTTTTCCCGAAGAGTTCGGTTACGCGGCGCCGCGGCCAAGCGAGCGACCGCAGCCGACAGGTCTGTGTGGGCAACGCGCAGTGCCCTAGGTCTGCGAATGTATTGCGATATTCTTTGACTACCGAATATCTTTCCTTTCACCTCTGGTCTTTGAATCGGCTAGTAGTAGAGCCTGTTGATACGATCGCTTGGCTATATCAGCCGCCGTTGATCAGCGTTGGTTGAAGTCCAAGGTAGATACCGGCCACGACTGGTCGGGTGAGAATAACTTTGTGAGTTGTTGTGCGAATAACGAAAAGTTGGTGTCATATTGCTCAGTGAATCAAGCGCTCTCTAGCTACGTCGAGAGCCAGTGACCTGTGTCAGTGATTCGAGTTCGTGTCGGAAGCGTCATACGGTTGCCACCGGCGTTTCCCCCGAACCGCGAAAGACCGGAAGCGTAGCGGTCGAGAACGTGTATCTTTGTCAGTTGTAGTCCGACTTGTACGATCGGGGTGTTGATCTACTCAGCACACCCAGTGTAATATCTCTGTAACGTCTGTTGGTGAATATCGTGTGTGTAGCAAACGGTGAAAGCTTGTCTTCACCGAGAAGCGCATTTCCGCGACCAAGGGAAATCGCGTACGCATTGTCTAGGAGAACTCAGCTGGTCTAGACAGCTCCCTTTAATTGCATCAGTTACCGGTTCGTTACCCTAAGTTAATTTAGTTAAGGAAGTGTGTACCCCTTAGCTAATTTTTAAGCCCCCAATACGGGAGCGATGCTGGTCTGTTGACAGTGACCACGAGCCAGAAGCGATACAAAAGTCAGTTACCGTTGACGCCTGTTGCGGCGGCTTACGTGAAGTAAAGAGTCGACCGTACGCATTTCCTTCGGATAGCGTGCGGGAAGCTCAGTGATAGAGAGTCGCGCGCGCTTGGCAACCGCCGCGTACTCCGGCTATTTGGATCTCGGCGTGTTCGGCCGTTGTACAAGTTAATCGCTTCCGAGCGATACAAGGGTGGTCTCCCTAAAGGCCTGGTACCAGAAAAAACCTATTGACTGTCGTGTTGGCATACGAGACAATGCCTGTGTCGTTACTTCGTGTAGGGTTAAATCCCCTGGAGTGGAGCTGGTTCCGTTACCTATGGCCGACTGGATGCCAAACTCAGGTCATGCCTCTCGGGAGCGAAGGCGCCTCGACCGTTCGTTGTTACATGGTACGGAAGAGAGAAGACCGTGTAGGGAAGAAAGCAAAGGCGGTCGCGGTGAAAGGGAGTTCCAAGCGCGGGTCGGCTGCCCGTGGAAAAGTGGACCCTGTTTTGAGCATTGGCCATCCTGGCGCTCAGGTCGTTACCTCCCCGGTGACCGCGGACGGGGCAGATGTGGATTCCGACGCGACGGAACTATATTCCCAGTTCCGGGCCTCCTTGCTAAGACAATCTTCCCCGGTCGTAACCGAAATGTTGGATTGGCCTAAGTACGATTTGAGAGGCCGTGACGAACGGGGCGTGCCGCCACACAACTATACTCACATATTTATTAACATCTCCGACATTATGATTGCCACCTACTTACTTATTTTATTTAAAATTTTTTATAATGCATTCACAGCCATTGCATCTTTTGGTGGCAATTTCGCTTCATTTTGGTTTGTTCGTGTATATTGCATAATTTCGTTATTGTCAAAGAGAACACAAAGTTGACAATAGACCTAATAATAATAATAATAACAACAATGACGATTTCTATGGCGCCGTAACATAGCCATGCCGTTACAAGGGCACCTAAGTCTTGACAATGCCACGGTGAAAGTGAGTAACAGAAATGCAACACTTGTAGGCCTACTTTCTTTCGCACTACAATGTCTTGGCAATGATCCCGCAGAGTTCAATCTCTATTGCTTTTCAATGCTTAAGGAGTGAATAAAGAATCTGCAAAAAATTTATGAAAACTTGAAAGCTGAATGCCAACCAGGAGCTCCTCTAATAATTCACTGGGATGGAGAGTTGTTGGACTTGGAAGACATCTGCAGACTGCAGTAAAGAAATAGTAGACCGTCTTCATGTCCTCGTTTCTAGAGTGTTGACCAGATCCTCGGTTTACAGAAGTTATCATCGGGACGAGAAAATCTTCAGTGTCTGCAGTGTATGAAGCGGTTGTGACTTGGGGCATTACTGATCAAATCAAATCTATGTGCTTTGACACCACATCAGTGAACAGTGGACTTAGAAATGGTGCCTGCATCCAGTTGGAACAGAAGCTGGACAAGGATTTGTTGTAGAGTGCATGTCGCTATCACATATGCCTAAGTTAAGTTGGAGGCAGTGGTTATGTTTTCTCTTGGTTCACCAAAGGGTAAGGACATAATGATTTTTCCGCTGGGCTGCACAGAGCGAGGTTGATCGGCAAGAGCATTTACAGTGTTAAGATATAGATGTTCAAGAAATAGTTCAAGTCAACAAGAAGAGAATAAAGGGTATGGCTGACATCTGCCTGCTATACGTCAAAGTCTGGTTTCAAGTACCGTATGCACCATCTATACTCCTCGACTTGACCTGTAGAGAGCAGATCTTTAAGGACATTGACAAAATACAGGGAGATAAAATAGTGCAGTTGCAGACGTTGCAATGAAGAAATGTTTAGATGACCTTCAATTGGTATCTTTCAGAGGAATTGGTGACTTTAGCGTTCTTTGATTTATGGGGCTTCCATTTATACCAAGCGCCAAATGATTACTACTCTGGACAAAACTTGGATCGAACATCCATCCACTTCAAAGAAGAACCTTGGAACCTGCTGTAATAAGCTCAATGCAACTGGAAGATTTTGTCATGGAAAACATGAGATTTTCAAGTTTTCTCCAAATAAGACGTTGATATACATGGTCAAACGACACGAGAACTTCAAGTTAGATTAGGCCACTGCGAGCTCAGTGAAAGTTGTGAATGACATTACAAAGCGTGGAGTGACACTCATGAACATGTATAACAAGCTTCAAACAAATAATGAGGATCAGATGCAGGGTCTGCTATATTGATTGTGAAGAAATATACGGTATACCTATCGTCGCAAAAGACTGATGCAGTAATGGAAACATTAACTGGAAAAACATTTTTATGTCCGTGTATTCGTTTTGTCCAAAATAGTAAACCAGTCCATAGGCCACTAGTCCACCTCCAGCACGGTCCATTGCCCACCAGAATTTATTTAAATTTGTGCATTCAACCATACATGTAAACTAATAATAGCATACAATATACGATATTCCATGTTTCGCCTGTGTCTTTACATTGATATATGTTACGTCCGGTAGCGACCCCTAAAACTCAAAAAAATCTGCCAAAATTTTCAGTGTTAATATTTTTTAACCTAAAGGTATAAGTTAGGAGGGTGCCCCGTTTAAAATTCTCCAAAAAATATTTTTACATGGAGCTAAGGACCACACTAATGTATGTATGTATGTATGTATGTATGTATGTATGTATGTATGTATGTATGTATGTATGTATGTATGTATGTATGTATGTATGTATGTATGTATGTATGTATGTATGTATGTATGTATGTATGTATGTATGTACGTACGTACATATGTACGCACGAATGTAGGCCTACGTATGCATGTATATGTATGCATGTATATGAACATTTATATAGCGCCTTACAGTACTATAACCTCACGATTCACGAATGCGCTGAACAGATAATATCTATACTACCCGACAGGCGACAGCTAAATTGCGTTGGTCTATGCTGCAGATTGCAAAGATAATAATTTGCTATAATTAATTTTATGACTCTTTGTTAACGCGGTTGCCAACCGATGTAGCCTATATAGGCTTAAAAGCTGATAAGATGAAGGTGGAGGAGCGAATAAATTAGAATATAACATTAGTCTCAACTGTTTGGCTTGATATTAAGTTTATTCGGATCACTAAGTTGATGACGGCGCTAAATCTGAGGTCACACGCCGTGGCAAGAGTCCGCAAACCGCGTGAATTCCAGTGGCGGCGCCAGGTTTTCAGTTTTGGGAGCTGAATCCTCGCGGAGGAAATTTTCCATTTTCCATTTTTCTCCGCCAAAAAATTCTGACGACTTTTTTTTAGTCATTTGGTGAAAATATTTGGATGGCCTTTTTTAAGGGACTTAGCCCCCGGATGGTTTTTTTAGGCGCAGCCACTGGTGAACTCGAAAGTGGATATCATAATTTTTTTTACCTCAGAACCCATCAGTAGGCTAAGTGGCATAAAAAATACTAGGCCGGGTTATGTAGCATAGGCCTATTGAATCGTAGAAAACTCTCTTCAGCTGAATTACAAAGTTAGAATTTTCGGGTAGGGTTGAATACCGAACTAGGTCAAAGGTACACCTGGCCGCCGCTTAAAACCATTAGAAATTTCGGTTTGACCCCGACGCCAAATCTCTCCCAAGCAAAGTACACTCTCTTTATTGTCTATTCCTATTTATCGCCACACCCACACGCACGGATGAATTTTGCCCATTATTATATACTGAAGCAATAATTTTATTGCAAGTGGCTGATGAGATGACGACGTAGATTTCTTGCGTAACGATACCATTCTCCTCTCCTCTCCTCTTGCGCCTCCTCTTTTCCAGAGTAGGCCCTTTTTATACTCCTTTGAGTTCAGTGGCGGCGCCAAGATTTCAGTTTCGGGTGGGCTGAAGCCTCGCAGCGAAAATTTCATATTTTCATCCGTCATAATTTCTGACGACTTTTTTTTAGTCATCGACCGAAATCTCAGGAAAAGTTTCCATTTTCGCCGCCAAAATTTCTGACGACCTTTTTTTTAGTCGTCAGCCGAAAATTTTGGATTTTTCAATGTAATTTTTTAGGGGGGGGCTAGCCTCTTGTAGGGGGAGCTTAGCCCCCCAGCCCCCTAGCGCCGCCACTGTTTGAGTTGCTGACGCCCTGCGACGTTGGCCCTCCTTCGATTTGCACGCATGCCCAGTCAACTCATTAGACAGAGGCCAACCCAGATCTGCTCGTTCTTTGTCGCCATGTATTATAGTCTACCTTCTCTCTGTCCATCAATACCTTCCTTCATATCCACATCTATGATGCTCGTATCACCTACCCCACTGGTCTTAGCCCTAGTAAAATAATTTTTTTGTTTTCGATAACAAATTATTTTTCTTTCTATGACATCATAAAAGAGATCAGAAATATGTTCAGCGCTTATATATACGCGTTCACAAAATTTACTTATTATAGATTTTCCCCATCACTTTTTATAATATGCTTTGTCAGCAGGAATTCCAGTAGGAATCCCAGCAGGAATTCGTCCGAAGTCCTAACATAAAACAGAATACCGTGAATTACCGAGGGTACCTCTGAAACCGGTGAAATCAAGGAGTCGGATGTTGTCGTCTGACGATGCATCTACCGAGGCCGATATTGATTATCGGAAGATGACACCTGACCGGGAAAAGGTAAGCCGGCAAGCTTACAAAGCGGGTGAACGACCGCGTACGTTAAGATTCGACGACGATGTACGGAGCAAGGAGGGTGAAGTGAAACAGAAACCGCGCCGGTCTGTAAGGCTAGCCAAGAGGCCTGAAAGAGTATCCTCGAGTGAAGAAGACAGTTCCCCAGTGAGACCTATGGTTCGGATGAAGAAGAAATCGGTGTCGCTTGGGACAGGCAAGCGGGGCGGACATCGAGTTTCGAGTACGGTAGATGACGAGGGAACGGCCGATGATAACGATTCGCCCCGACGAAGTCGTACCGGTACGAAGAGTTGCTTACGACCCAGTGTTTCGAGGAAGGAACAAGGTCCAGTGGACCGAGGCATTCGAATTAAGCTTGAGAAATACGATGGCAAGACAGCTATTGCCGCATTCTTGGCCAAGTTCGAGGTCTGTGCACGGTGCAATAACTGGAGTGATCGGGAGAAGGCCGATCAGTTGATGTGCGCACTGACGGGTCCTGCGTCACAGTTGTTATGGCACATGGGTGCCCAGAAGGATGTTACGTGGCAGTCCCTTGTCGAAGAACTTAAGGCCCGGTACGGTTCTGAGGAGCAGACAAGGTTGTATCGTGTGAAGCTTCGGGCTTATAGACAGAGCCCCGGTGAGACGTTGAGCGCTGTTGTGCAGGAGGTAAGACGCTTGATGGTCTTAGCCTACCCAGGACCAACCAGTGAAGTTGTCGAAACGGTCGCTTGCGACGCGTTTATCGATGCGTTGTTGAACCAGGAGTTGGCTCAGAAGGTGAGGGAACGAGAACCCGTTAACCTAGAGTCGGCTTACAAACACGCAGTCCGGTTAGAAGCGTACGGTCGTCCGGCCACGTCTGGAGTGGAGGTCGACCGGAGACATGGCAGGGTGAAGACGACGAAAGAGGCCCCAGCGACGAGTGAACAGCAGAATCGGCGCGTGGAGGACCTCGAACGGAAGTTAGAGAATCTGACAAGAGAACTGGGTCGGATGAACATGAGACAGGATTCTGGAGTAGCGACAGGAAAACCGTTACAGTACGAGCGATGGAATAATCCGGGTAGGGCACCGGATGGGCCGTGGCGAGGCGAGCGGCCGGCGTTTCAACGTCGCGACGTTCAGCCGGATCGCTGGCGAAACTCGGAGATTGAATGTTTCCGGTGTCGACGTAAAGGGCACGTAATCCGGGATTGCCCGCAGCCTGCGCCTGAGCGAAGAGATGATACGAAAGGCACGGAGCCTATGAAGAGCGAGTCTGCGAAGGAACCGTCGCAGAACCGACTGGTTTGCGGTAGCCGAATGGCTTACGTTGTTGCCCGCCTGGAGGGGACACGTCGAAACTGTCTCCTTGACTCTGGTAGCGAGTTATCCTTGGTTCCCCGGTCGTTTGTGTCTCCTGGTAAAGTGACGTCGTCCAGTCAGCGGTTACTGGCTGCGAACGGAAGTGAGATTCGTGTAGACGGTGAAGCTACGTTGAGACTTGGTATTGGTAAGCAATGGTATGCCTTACCTTGTCTGGTTACGGACCAAGTGACCGAGGTCATCTTGGGATTGTCATGGTTAGAGGTGAATCAGGCTCGTTGGGACTTCTCTGGTCGTTGTGTCTTTTTGGGCGACAGAAAGATCCCGCTAAAAGAGTTGTCTACCGAACTTATGTGTCGTAGGGTTATCGTGCAAAACGACACTTTGGTCCCGGCTAGATGTGAATTGAACGTCCCGATGTCTGTGGTGTATCCTCATTTACAAGTCGATAGTGAAGCTTGGACGACTACGCCTACTGAAGTGTCCAGAGGCTTGGTGATTGGTCGAACTCTAGTGACAGGTAAAGAGTCGACGGTGTACATTCGAATGGTGAACGTTGGCGACAACGATGTGTTGGTTGGTAGCGGAACCGAGTGTCGGTTGGAGCGAGTGGAGTTACTCGGTAGCACCAGCTCGTCTCTGGAAGCGTCGCGCCACAATGGGCGACCGCCGGCAAGAGTATGTATGACGGCTAGTCAGTCGGTCGACCCGGAGGCCGAGACAGTCTTGAAGCGACTATGGGAAGAGGTTCCTGACACGGTGTCTGTGAGTGAAAGAGCTCGGTTACGTGAGCTCATCTTGAGATATCGTTCCACGTTTTCTCTTGATGACAAGGACCTGGGTTTTACGTCAGTGATTCAGCACGAGATTGACACACAGCAAGAAAGGCCTGTTCGTCAGACACTGAGACGTCAGCCGCTTGCGATGATACCTGAAATCGACCGCCAGGTTGAGGATATGTTGACCCAAGGGATTATCGAGCCCTCCATGTCGGAGTGGGCGTCGAATGTCGTGATGGTGAAGAAGAAGGATGGGAGCATGCGCTTTTGCATCGACTACCGTCAGTTGAATTTGAAGACCCGGAAAGACGCGCACCCGTTGCCGTTGATCCGTGAGAGTCTTGATACTCTCGGTGGTGCCCGTTGGTACAGTACTTTCGATCTCAGGGCAGGTTATCACCAGATGGCCTTGCACCCGCGAGATAAGCATAAGACTGGGTTTATTACGAGAAGAGGTAGTTTCCAATTCAAGGTTCTGCCTTTCGGTCTCTGTAACAGTCCCGCCTCGTTTTGCCGACTCATGAACCTGGTGTTGACTGGTCTCAATTACGATATCTGCTTGGTCTACCTGGACGATATCATCGTGTTTTCCCGTGACGTCGAAACTCACATGAAACGTTTAGAGATGGTGTTTAAGAGGTTGCAGGAATACAATCTTAAACTGAAACCGTCTAAGTGCCACTTGATGCAGCAAGAGGTACTGTTCCTTGGTCATATCCTCAGCGAGGAAGGTGTCGCGACGGACCCGAGTAAAATCAGGGCCGTCGAGGACTGGAGTGTTCCGAAGAATTTGCGTGAAGTACGATCCTTCATCGGCCTGTGTTCCTATTACCGGAGGTTTATCCATGACTTCGCGGTGGTAGCGCAGCCTTTGCACGTGTTAACTCGAAAGAATGTCCCGTTCCGATGGTCTGAAGAGTGCCAGACCGCATTTGTGGAGTTGAAGCGGAGATTGGTGTCGTCTCCAATTCTAGCGTTACCTGAAGATGAGGGTCAGTATGTCTTGGACACTGATGCTTCTGCCTACGCGATAGGCGCGGTCTTGTCTCAAGTACAAGATGGTGAAGAGCGAGTGATCTGTTATGCTAGTCGGTTACTGTCTACGGCTGAGCGTAACTACAATGTGACACGTCGGGAGTTATTGGCTGTGATCTACTTTCTTAAGGAGTTCCGCCAGTATCTCTTAGGTAAGAGATTCTGTCTCCGAACAGACCACTCCGCGTTGCAATGGCTACGGAAGACTCCGGAACCCATTGGGCAACAGGCTCGTTGGCTCGAAACGATAGAAGAATTTGACTTTGAGATCGTACATCGTGCGGGTACAAAACACGGTAATGCGGACGCGATGTCCAGAGGTCCAATGGGAGCAGGGCCTGAGACTGAAGAAGCTGCGGAAGAGAGCGCAGCGTGGATCTGTCCCGTCGCCGAGGCAAGGCCTGTTGCGGCCGCACCTGGTGAAGACGTGTGTCCGGTTACCGATTGGACAACGGAGTCGTTACGCAAGGCACAGTTAGCCGATCGACAAATTGGTCCCGTCTTGGCGTGGAAGGAAGCAGGCCATCGGCCGACCGAACAAGAGCGGATGTCGTTGAGTGGGGAGGCCAAGACAGTGTTGAGTCAGTGGGATTTACTGGAAGTTCGTCAAGGCGTTCTTTTCAGGCAGTGGATCCGAGGGACTACTGGTCAGACATAAAGACACCAGTTGGTTGTGCCCGTCGTGCTCCGGCATGAAATGTTTAAGCTAACGCATGGTAGCTTTGGTGGTGGACATTTCGGAATACGTAAGAGTCTAGAGAAGTTGCGCCGAAGAGCATACTGGCCGGCGTGGAAAGATGATGTGCGACGTTGGGGCGAACGATGTGATGTGTGTGCCCGGTATCGGCGTGAGAAGCCGCCGAGGCAAGGTTGTTTACAGTGTCCCGTGACTGGTGAACCGATGGAGCGGTTGGGGATCGACATCACCGGTCCTCATCCCGTCTCGAATAACCGGAATAAGTACATTTTGACCGCGATCGATTATTTCTCTAGGTGGGCGGAAGCTCTGCCTATTAGAAATCAAGATGCTGCGACAATCGCTGAAACCTTGATGAACCACGTGTTCTCCCGTTTCGGAATGCCGCGACAGATTTTGACAGACCAAGGTCCCTGTTTTGAATCAGAGTTGTTTCAGGAGTTATGTAAACGGATGGAGATTGACAAGGTGCGTACGACACCGTATCATCCGTCTGGTAACGGTGTGATCGAGCGCTTCCACCGGACTCTGAACTCGTTGCTTGGTAAAGTTTTTGTCCGAATGTCAGAAGGATTGGGACGTCCATCTTCCGTATGTGATGGCGGCGTACCGATCTACTGAGCATGAGGCCACGCAGCGGACTCCTAATTTCCTGTTTCTTGGTCGTGAAAACCATTCGCCGTTGGATTTGATTCTTGCCCAATTTGCTGATCTCGATCGTCCGTCCTACCCTGACGTCGAAGATTATGCCGCGAAGCAGAGGGAAAAGATGGAATTTGCGTATTCGTTGGTACGGACTCAGCTTGGACGAGTCGCCGAGCGCCGGAAGAAGGCGTACGACTTGCGAGTGAAACCGGTCAAGTTTCCTCAGGGTACGTGGGTGTACTATTACTATCCGCAACGCCGAGGCGGTAGTAAGGTCAAATGGAATAAGGTTTACACGGGACCGTTCCTCGTAGTACAGGTAATCAGCCCTGTCTTGTATCGGATTCAACGAAGCGCTCGAGCAAACGCACTAGTTGTGCATGTGGACAAACTAAAAGTGTTCTACGGGAACCCTCCTAAGAGCTGGTTGCCTGGCGTAGACACAGAGACTGTGATTAATGAGGAAGGTCTAGACAGTTCGTCCCAAGGTGGCCACACCGACGACGAGACTGTAGAGGAGATAGCGGCCCCATCCGCTCCGGAACTGGACAGCGCCGAAAGTCCCCGTCGGCGTAGTACGCGTTATCCTCGTAGGGTAAGCGTGCGATGAAGCCGTTGGCTTTTGGTGAACCAGCCGCTTAATTGCGGTGGATTTGTGCAAGCGAGTGATGACTTTTGAGTTTCTTTTTGATGGATACCTTTTCGTTCTGGTGGCAGGGTGAGCACCTGGAGATGCGAGACGCACCAGCGTCGATGCCGCCGCTTAATTGCGGTGGATTTGAGAAATGTGAGTGCCTCGGTTACTTTTTGATGATATCCCTTTTCGTTCTGGCAACAAGTGTGGGCCAGGTGGTGCGAGAGACGCGAACTGGGTCTCTACACCGCTTAATTGCGGTGGTTTGTGAATCTGTCGGTGGACAGCGTACTTGGTTTCCTTTTGATGACATCTTTTCAGTTATACGCCTGTCATCTCAGTGGTACACAGAAGATGAGAGATGCGCTCTCGGCGTTTCTTATCTTCGCGTAATGGCGATGGTTTCCTGAGACTGGTGAAGTTTCGTTGAGTTCGTTTGAATCTGCTGACCGCTGATCACGGTGGGACTTTCAGTGCAGTTGCCTGAAGACTCTAAGTCCGAGTCACTTTACGTTTACGATCACCTGTTTCTTTTAATGGTAGGTGATGGGATGGACGGACATCCCAGGTGAAGAGATAGTGTGGCGACTTTTCTCTTCTTAAGGTCCCCCGGCCTACGGGTTGGGTGGAGCCTAGGTCTCGAGACAGAGGGGCACTTGAGGTTGGTAGTCTAGGAGGGAGGCTAGATACCAGTAGAGTGGCGTGGAATTCTTCACCGTAAATGCCAGGTAGTGCTTGGGGAGAATGTCCGGTGGTAGTTGGGATCGTCTTGCACCTGCCTAGCTGACGGACGTAGGTAACGTCGGGCGGGGTCTTAAGTCAAGCTTTCCTGTGTTTGAGGTCTTGCGCCGTAAATGCCAGTCAGTGCTTGGTTGCGGATTCTCGTGAGGTAACGGATTGGAGTAATCGTCTGTGTACCTGGGTAAGCGTTTCAGTGGTACCACTCTATAACTGTCTTTACGGTTCCTTGCACTCTAATCAGGCCTGGGTTGAAGTGCTTCTGTTGCGTGTGAAATCTCTGATCCTGAAGCCGGCGCGTAGCGTCGATGAACGGCACGGAAAGATACAGTGGACACAGATTGTTGGTTCGCGTAATGCGAAGATTATTGACATCGTCGGGTCGACGATGGTTATGTTTCTTTTGATGAATCGATCGTATATGAAACGCGACACTGCTTAGCGTTTCAAGGGGCAATTTGCGTTCGAATTAATGGTAACGAACCGTGGACTCACTGCTAACTGTTGTAGGTTTGATCCTGATTTTCTTGGGTGGCCTATGTATTCGTGCTAGGTCCCAAGCGGCGCGACAGCCCGTGCTGTTTTGTGTGGAACATATACCCCAGTTCTGATCTTGGCGGCTCGCAGCGCCTTGATCGCGGAGAGGCGAACGTGCAGAGGTTCGTACGGTGAGGGTAACCCCACTTCTGATCCTGGCGGCTCCCAGCGCCTTGATCGCTAGTTGGCGTGAGAAACAGAGAGGAATTGACGGGCAATGGAGTACCCCATGTCTGATCTCGGCGCCTCGTCAACGCTCTGATCGCATAGATGTGAGGGGAACGTAACAGGAATTGACGGTGAACAAGTGTGAACGGATAACCCCACTTCTGACTTCGGCGGCTCGCAGCGCCTTGGTCGATAGATTTGGTGGTTGCAGAAACCCGGTAGTACAGACCCTACCGCAGAGAGTCGGAATTTAGGACAGCGACGAACAGTTCAGTGGAACGAGGAAAGATGAAGAGATACCCCACTTCGGACTTCGGCGGCGCGCAGCGCCTTGGTCGCGGAGAAGTTGGTGGTAGTGGAACGTTGGTAAACATGGCCCCACTTCTGATCTCGGCGTCTCGACAACGCCTTGATCACATAGATTTGGGTGAGCCAGACGTTTGGTAGCGCAGAACCTACCGGTGAGTGAGCACTGTAGTACCGTTAAGAGTGGACTCCTTGGTGGAGCTGGTATAAGGAATCTAAGGGAACTCGACTTTTGGGTGTTGGACAAACTCCTTAAGTAGGGCCCTGCGTGAGATTGTTTTGTGTTTCGTGTTACAGGTGAAGCCGTGGAAACGAGAGCGAATTGACTGGAGCTCGAGAAATGACTGTGGTGACGAGAAAAGCGAATTTGCGGATACGATGGGCGAGAAACAGCGAGTACACACGCTGAGAACAACGCCTACATCGAATTACATTGCATAGCATTGTGAAATTTTGGATGATGTTATGTACTTGTATGTGACTGTTGTCTTGATCGGGGGACAGCGTGTTAGTGTTTTCCTCCGAGGGGCTTAAATCTAGGTAGATAGGTCCCGGGGACGGGAGGGTAAATATCTCGTGAAGAGATCGTAGATTAGTTGACCCCGATGCTCCGCATCAGCCGGAGAGGAGGAGAGTGTGGCGTTTCAGCCACAAGACGATAAACTCCGACCGGCTGCCTTGTCAAACTGAAGCTGGAGACAGGCAGGAGCCACGGTGACGCTCCTAAAGCGGACGAGATCGACGGCGAGGCATAACACAGCCAAACCGCATCTCAAACGCGTGTACGAGTAGGGCTAATGTTAGTTTTAATTCGATAATAAATTTTAGGTAGGTCCGATAATATTAATTTAAGGCGCAGATGACGAAGAAGTCGTTTGGGAAGCGACAGAAAGAAACCCGGTGACGATCCGACAATAAATGGATTTTTGGCGAATAATCCAAGATTTTTCACAGGCTGAAAAATCGCGTTTAAACAGTGATATTCCGGTGGAATAA
Source organism: Lumbricus terrestris (assembly GCA_949752735.1). Classification (NCBI taxonomy): domain Eukaryota; kingdom Metazoa; phylum Annelida; class Clitellata; order Crassiclitellata; family Lumbricidae; genus Lumbricus; species Lumbricus terrestris. The sequence goes on along the minus strand of OX457038.1, from coordinate 34,642,256 downwards.
AGCCTGCCACACGATGTTCTGCTACTAGTGTAGAGTGGTGGCGATCACTCTATGGGCAATGAATATTAACTCTGTTCGTTTCATTGCTCTCTACGCAGTCTTGGCACGTTGAATTGACATTGCTACGTCGGTTTGTTGGTGTCCAAGCGTTTTCTGGTGAATCTGAGAGAAAATATTGTTTCCGGATCGAATCCGCACACGCGGAGGTTAAACGTTACCTGCGGTGACGATCGAGCGGAGGCCGACTGGGCATCGCCCCGCTTCGACGCGCCAGGGAGAGTTGGTGGTGGCTCATCCCGTCTTACTTGTAAATGTCTCCTGGCATATAGTGCCTTGGTTACCTGTTCGAAGAGAAGTTTTCCTGACTGCTGGAGCAGTCTCGCTGAGTGCTTGCAGCGTTAAAGAAAGCAGTTTTACCGTACCTGATCGAGGCTCCGGCGTGTATAGACCTCGGCACTCTATCCGCCACGAGCCCGTCAGCATCATAAATATCGAAGATTGTCGCTGGTGACTTGTGAAGTATTTACTTAGTGCGCTAATCCTCGGTGCACCGGAAAGACAAGTGGCTGTTTCGGACATTGCTGCTCGGGACTATCTGACCCTTGGTAGCAATCGTTCACTGTTGTCCGTAATACGCCGTTCGTTTTCGGAGCGGCCGGAGGCTCGATAGAAAGTATTGCCTCGTGCAGTAACTGTTTCTTTCCTCCTGTGACAAGTCACTTTTCTCGTATCTGGTTAAACTTCCAGTGTTGCGGCAAGGAATTGCCCTGTACGTGTGACACAGAACTAAAATCGTCACTCCTGGCGGCCCGCGTCGGTTAATCTGCACGGCCGGCCAAGGCGAGCGCGCAACCGTCGATAAGCGGTAAGGCCTCGATAATTCTGAATCCCTGTTTCCTGGTATCTGTAGCTGTGGTACCTCTTATAACTGCACACGGCGGCGTTTGGTGACCTCTGCGAACGTCGTGGGATCATCGTTCGCCGCACTTGGACTCTTCGGTCGGAGGTCGGTTCAGCTCCCGCAGCGACATCGACTCCAGGTCCTAGTGTCCGTGAGTATCGTACTCGGTGAAAACTTACCTGATCGTCTTGAAACCTGCATCGGATCGTGCAGTGCATACGATTTGCCCGTGAAAGTGTCAAGAAAACCGGTCTAGCTCGTCCCGTTCGAGAGTTAGAGCCGAATTAGTGAATCTGTCCGGTGACCGCGGGAGTATCTATGACTCTCTTAAGGTAGCCATTTCCCTTTCCGAAGAGATCGGCCGGCTACGAAAGTGTCATCGTGAATAACTTTGTATCCTGTGGTCCAATCGTTTTGAACTAAGCGACAACCTCGTTCATCTTGACGAGTAGAAGACTTTTCCTGTTGAGAGTGTGTCAGTATCTGTTACAGTTTCGGCTGTATAGTCTGGTGAGAACGCCTCGTGCGTGAAGCGGACTTAGCCAGCGCAGAAATTCGTGTCCGCAGTCTCTCGGGTGGGCAGCGAGAACGGCTGAGGTTTAAGGGAAAACTTTGTCAATTGTTACCCGATCCTTGCAATCTTGGTGTCAGATTGTGCGTCTCGTTGAGTGGGACAAGTTAGTCGGAAGAGAGTTAAGCGTTATCTGGAAGGGTTACGACGGTAGGAGCTCGCGAAGAGTTTCCCCCGGTCTTTTCCCGAAGAGTTCGGTTACGCGGCGCCGCGGCCAAGCGAGCGACCGCAGCCGACAGGTCTGTGTGGGCAACGCGCAGTGCCCTAGGTCTGCGAGTGTATTGCGATATTCTTTGACTACCGAATATCTTTCCTTTCACCTCTGGTCTTTGAATCGGCTAGTAGTAGAGCCTGTTGATACGATCGCTTGGCTATATCAGCCGCCGTTGATCAGCGTTGGTTGAAGTCCAAGGTAGATACCGGCCACGACTGGTCGGGTGAGAATAACTTTGTGAGTTGTTGTGCGAATAACGAAAAGTTGGTGTCATATTGCTCAGTGAATCAAGCGCTCTCTAGCTACGTCGAGAGCCAGTGACCTGTGTCAGTGATTCGAGTTCGTGTCGGAAGCGTCATACGGTTGCCACCGGCGTTTCCCCCGAACCGCGAAAGACCGGAAGCGTAGCGGTCGAGAACGTGTATCTTTGTCAGTTGTAGTCCGACTTGTACGATCGGGGTGTTGATCTACTCAGCACACCCAGTGTAATATCTCTGTAACGTCTGTTGGTGAATATCGTGTGTGTAGCAAACGGTGAAAGCTTGTCTTCACCGAGAAGCGCATTTCCGCGACCAAGGGAAATCGCGTACGCATTGTCTAGGAGAACTCAGCTGGTCTAGACAGCTCCCTTTAATTGCATCAGTTACCGGTTCGTTACCCTAAGTTAATTTAGTTAAGGAAGTGTGTACCCCTTAGCTAATTTTTAAGCCCCCAATACGGGAGCGATGCTGGTCTGTTGACAGTGACCACGAGCCAGAAGCGATACAAAAGTCAGTTACCGTTGACGCCTGTTGCGGCGGCTTACGTGAAGTAAAGAGTCGACCGTACGCATTTCCTTCGGATAGCGTGCGGGAAGCTCAGTGATAGAGAGTCGCGCGCGCTTGGCAACCGCCGCGTACTCCGGCTATTTGGATCTCGGCGTGTTCGGCCGTTGTACAAGTTAATCGCTTCCGAGCGATACAAGGGTGGTCTCCCTAAAGGCCTGGTACCAGAAAAAACCTATTGACTGTCGTGTTGGCATACGAGACAATGCCTGTGTCGTTACTTCGTGTAGGGTTAAATCCCCTGGAGTGGAGCTGGTTCCGTTACCTATGGCCGACTGGATGCCAAACTCAGGTCATGCCTCTCGGGAGCGAAGGCGCCTCGACCGTTCGTTGTTACATGGTACGGAAGAGAGAAGACCGTGTAGGGAAGAAAGCAAAGGCGGTCGCGGTGAAAGGGAGTTCCAAGCGCGGGTCGGCTGCCCGTGGAAAAGTGGACCCTGTTTTGAGCATTGGCCATCCTGGCGCTCAGGTCGTTACCTCCCCGGTGACCGCGGACGGGGCAGATGTGGATTCCGACGCGACGGAACTATATTCCCAGTTCCGGGCCTCCTTGCTAAGACAATCTTCCCCGGTCGTAACCGAAATGTTGGATTGGCCTAAGTACGATTTGAGAGGCCGTGACGAACGGGGCGTGCCGCCACACAACTATACTCACATATTTATTAACATCTCCGACATTATGATTGCCACCTACTTACTTATTTTATTTAAATTTTTTTATAATGCATTCACAGCCATTGCATCTTTTGGTGGCAATTTCGCTTCATTTTGGTTTGTTCGTGTATATTGCATAATTTCGTTATTGTCAAAGAGAACACAAAGTTGACAATAGACCTAATAATAATAATAATAACAACAATGACGATTTCTATGGCGCCGTAACATAGCCATGCCGTTACAAGGGCACCTAAGTCTTGACAATGCCACGGTGAAAGTGAGTAACAGAAATGCAACACTTGTAGGCCTACTTTCTTTCGCACTACAATGTCTTGGCAATGATCCCGCAGAGTTCAATCTCTATTGCTTTTCAATGCTTAAGGAGTGAATAAAGAATCTGCAAAAAATTTATGAAAACTTGAAAGCTGAATGCCAACCAGGAGCTCCTCTAATAATTCACTGGGATGGAGAGTTGTTGGACTTGGAAGACATCTGCAGACTGCAGTAAAGAAATAGTAGACCGTCTTCATGTCCTCGTTTCTAGAGTGTTGACCAGATCCTCGGTTTACAGAAGTTATCATCGGGACGAGAAAATCTTCAGTGTCTGCAGTGTATGAAGCGGTTGTGACTTGGGGCATTACTGATCAAATCAAATCTATGTGCTTTGACACCACATCAGTGAACAGTGGACTTAGAAATGGTGCCTGCATCCAGTTGGAACAGAAGCTGGACAAGGATTTGTTGTAGAGTGCATGTCGCTATCACATATGCCTAAGTTAAGTTGGAGGCAGTGGTTATGTTTTCTCTTGGTTCACCAAAGGGTAAGGACATAATGATTTTTCCGCTGGGCTGCACAGAGCGAGTTTGATCGGCAAGAGCATTTACAGTGTTAAGATATAGATGTTCAAGAAATAGTTCAAGTCAACAAGAAGAGAATAAAGGGTATGGCTGACATCTGCCTGCTATACGTCAAAGTCTGGTTTCAAGTACCGTATGCACCATCTATACTCCTCGACTTGACCTGTAGAGAGCAGATCTTTAAGGACATTGACAAAATACAGGGAGATAAAATAGTGCAGTTGCAGACGTTGCAATGAAGAAATGTTTAGATGACCTTCAATTGGTATCTTTCAGAGGAATTGGTGACTTTAGCGTTCTTTGATTTATGGGGCTTCCATTTATACCAAGCGCCAAATGATTACTACTCTGGACAAAACTTGGATCGAACATCCATCCACTTCAAAGAAGAACCTTGGAACCTGCTGTAATAAGCTCAATGCAACTGGAAGATTTTGTCATGGAAAACATGAGATTTTCAAGTTTTCTCCAAATAAGACGTTGATATACATGGTCAAACGACACGAGAACTTCAAGTTAGATTAGGCCACTGCGAGCTCAGTGAAAGTTGTGAATGACATTACAAAGCGTGGAGTGACACTCATGAACATGTATAACAAGCTTCAAACAAATAATGAGGATCAGATGCAGGGTCTGCTATATTGATTGTGAAGAAATATACGGTATACCTATCGTCGCAAAAGACTGATGCAGTAATGGAAACATTAACTGGAAAAACATTTTTATGTCCGTGTATTCGTTTTGTCCAAAATAGTAAACCAGTCCATAGGCCACTAGTCCACCTCCAGCACGGTCCATTGCCCACCAGAATTTATTTAAATTTGTGCATTCAACCATACATGTAAACTAATAATAGCATACAATATACGATATTCCATGTTTCGCCTGTGTCTTTACATTGATATATGTTACGTCCGGTAGCGACCCCTAAAACTCAAAAAAATCTGCCAAAATTTTCAGTGTTAATATTTTTTAACCTAAAGGTATAAGTTAGGAGGGTGCCCCGTTTAAAATTCTCCAAAAAATATTTTTACATGGAGCTAAGGACCACACTAATGTATGTATGTATGTATGTATGTATGTATGTATGTATGTATGTATGTATGTATGTATGTATGTATGTATGTATGTATGTATGTATGTATGTATGTATGTATGTATGTACGTACGTACATATGTACGCACGAATGTAGGCCTACGTATGCATGTATATGTATGCATGTATATGAACATTTATATAGCGCCTTACAGTACTATAACCTCACGATTCACGAATGCGCTGAACAGATAATATCTATACTACCCGACAGGCGACAGCTAAATTGCGTTGGTCTATGCTGCAGATTGCAAAGATAATAATTTGCTATAATTAATTTTATGACTCTTTGTTAACGCGGTTGCCAACCGATGTAGCCTATATAGGCTTAAAAGCTGATAAGATGAAGGTGGAGGAGCGAATAAATTAGAATATAACATTAGTCTCAACTGTTTGGCTTGATATTAAGTTTATTCGGATCACTAAGTTGATGACGGCGCTAAATCTGAGGTCACACGCCGTGGCAAGAGTCCGCAAACCGCGTGAATTCCAGTGGCGGCGCCAGGTTTTCAGTTTTGGGAGCTGAATCCTCGCGGAGGAAATTTTCCATTTTCCATTTTTCTCCGCCAAAAAATTCTGACGACTTTTTTTTAGTCATTTGGTGAAAATATTTGGATGGCCTTTTTTAAGGGACTTAGCCCCCGGATGGTTTTTTTAGGCGCAGCCACTGGTGAACTCGAAAGTGGATATCATAATTTTTTTTACCTCAGAACCCATCAGTAGGCTAAGTGGCATAAAAAATACTAGGCCGGGTTATGTAGCATAGGCCTATTGAATCGTAGAAAACTCTCTTCAGCTGAATTACAAAGTTAGAATTTTCGGGTAGGGTTGAATACCGAACTAGGTCAAAGGTACACCTGGCCGCCGCTTAAAACCATTAGAAATTTCGGTTTGACCCCGACGCCAAATCTCTCCCAAGCAAAGTACACTCTCTTTATTGTCTATTCCTATTTATCGCCACACCCACACGCACGGATGAATTTTGCCCATTATTATATACTGAAGCAATAATTTTATTGCAAGTGGCTGATGAGATGACGACGTAGATTTCTTGCGTAACGATACCATTCTCCTCTCCTCTCCTCTTGCGCCTCCTCTTTTCCAGAGTAGGCCCTTTTTATACTCCTTTGAGTTCAGTGGCGGCGCCAAGATTTCAGTTTCGGGTGGGCTGAAGCCTCGCAGCGAAAATTTCATATTTTCATCCGTCATAATTTCTGACGACTTTTTTTTAGTCATCGACCGAAATCTCAGGAAAAGTTTCCATTTTCGCCGCCAAAATTTCTGACGACCTTTTTTTTTAGTCGTCAGCCGAAAATTGTGGATTTTTCAATGTAATTTTTTAGGGGGGGCTAGCCTCTTGTAGGGGGAGCTTAGCCCCCCCAGCCCCCTAGCGCCGCCACTGTTTGAGTTGCTGACGCCCTGCGACGTTGGCCCTCCTTCGATTTGCACGCATGCCCAGTCAACTCATTAGACAGAGGCCAACCCAGATCTGCTCGTTCTTTGTCGCCATGTATTATAGTCTACCTTCTCTCTGTCCATCAATACCTTCCTTCATATCCACATCTATGATGCTCGTATCACCTACCCCACTGGTCTTAGCCCTAGTAAAATAATTTTTTTGTTTTCGATAACAAATTATTTTTCTTTCTATGACATCATAAAAGAGATCAGAAATATGTTCAGCGCTTATATATACGCGTTCACAAAATTTACTTATTATAGATTTTCCCCATCACTTTTTATAATATGCTTTGTCAGCAGGAATTCCAGTAGGAATCCCAGCAGGAATTCGTCCGAAGTCCTAACATGTTTAACCACGTGGTTTCTCCGACGATCGATGGTCCACTTGTTCTATATATAGCGTCGCTTCTGTTACCAGGAAACTTAGATGCTGATCTCAGCGCAAGAACCGTTGCCATAGAAACTGGAATTTTAATAGCTGCTTGATCGTGTTTGACAGGCCAACTATAGCCTAGGCCTACATGTTAGGCAGCGTTTAAATAAACAAAATACTATTGATCTAAGAAATTGCGTCATTTCAGCTCAGAATCAGGAGTTGTTCCAAAAGTCAGTCGCTAAGGAGTAGGTCTATATAATTATAACCGACTGACTTGTTGCGTTAGCGACTGACTTAACTTAGTCGACCGAACGTAGACGTAGAAACGAACGTATTTTAATGCTGTTGGTTTCTATCGATGATGTAAGAAGCGCGTACACCATGGCTTTTACTAACGACACCATTAATGTTTCCATGAAGACGATTGCTTGATGTCATGCTTTCTGCTACAGACATGCACCACTTGGTCAGATGAGCATGGGCGGAGTTTATCAGAGGCTGGGGGTCATTATAAATGTGGATATGGAGGAATTCAGGTATTGACAATCCCATGGATCGAGAAAAGAACAAATGAATCCATAATAGGACAAGCAAGAGGGAATATGTCATTAGGGCAGAGCAAGGGCGGATACAGGAATTTTCGAAGGGGGGGGCCAAAATTTTTGGTCTTGTGAGACAGGAGAAAAAATTTTTGGTCATCGAACCAAATTTTCCGAAAAAAATACCATTTCATCCGCCGAAAAAACTGATGACTTTTTTTTTTAGTCATCGACCAATTTTCCGGGAAAAAATACCATTTCATCCGCCGAAAAAACTGATGACCTTTTTTTTAGTCATCGACCAATTTTTCGGGAAACATCCGCCGCTGAATCGACGGGGGGGGCCAAGTCCCGTGTGATTTTGTAATAGGGGGGCCTGATGTCCTGTTTTTCTCTCCCGCTACATTTATTTAATGGCTTGTTGAAACCAAATGGGGGGGAGGGGGCCACGTCCCATGCAATTTTTAAATGGGGGCCATGGCCGGATTGGCCCCCCCCTGGATCCGCCCCTGGGGCAGAGAGCGGCAAGGCAGAAGATGTCGTTCTTCACACATGTGATGCGAGCAAACGGCTTGTAGGCTATGCAATGGCCGACAATTATTGCTTTTAGTTTTAGGCAAGACAGTGAATGATTACAATTAGGCCTACTTACGGTAACTTAACTAAATTCTTTTTCTTTTCCGTGCTCTGCCATTAGGCAGGTTCGAATGTTTGACGTCTCCATTCAATTAACTAAATTAGACAGTGCAAAATCTTAACTAAATAAGGAAGAATTTTTTTAAATGCTAAGTGAAAATAAAGAATGCGAGTGATTTAATACACAAACATTATGATCCATCATCACACATTGTTGCTAACACCGACTAAAATGAGAGCGTAACTTTTTCTTAATGATAATGATGGAGATTGCCTGGTTTCTGGTGGGATTTTATTCCATATTGAAGGACCAGTGACTCTAATAGAGAATAGACGGGAATTAGTGCGAGCAAAGACGCATCTGTGGGAAATCGAGTTTCTTAATTGTTGAATGAGAATGGATCTGAGAAACAAGATATAATTTTCTCCAGAATAGTTTATGGTGCTGCACAGCTACTTTCTCTGTGATTCCACACTCGCAGGAGTCGCGTGACAGAGTCTACCCTGAAACCCCTTCCAGAAACTATATTTCGAAACAGAATCTGCCCCCCTCTCCGGCAGAACCGTTTCAGAAGAAATTCGCCCCGGAAAATTGCATTCTGAAATTACATTCTGAAATTATATTCTGAAATTAGGCCTAGGCCTATATGCTGAAATTATATTCTGAAATTATATTCTGAAATTATATTCTGAAATTATGTTCTGAAATTATATTATGAGAATGAGATTAGGCCTAAATTCTGAAATTATATTCTAAAATTGGGCTATATTCTGAAATTATATTCTGAGATGATATTCTGAAATTATATTCTGAAATTATATTCTTCCGAGATTGTGTTTCCTTGAGGTTAGCGCTCTGCCTCTCGGACTCATGCAATCGTAATCGGAAATTTGAAATCGTTATGTTCAATTGTTCATACTTGTAGAGCGTCACTCGTGAACCAAGCGCGGGCACCAGCTTATTCCCGAGTGCTGCATTGTGTCAAAATGATTGTCCGTAAGGCGGTTCGAGTTCGGATGCTAGAAAATCCGAGGGAGCGAAGGCTTAGATGTATATATGACCAATAGGCGGCATAGGCCTAATGTCGTTTGTATATGAGAATGTGGGCCATTATGTGGCCTGCAATTGCAACTTAAAATCGATACTTGCTTATTTGCCTAAGTTAGGATAAGAAGAAAGCAATACGGTCAACCGTCATTGAAGGTAGGACTCTGGCACGAAAAGCAAAAGTTCAGTACGTTCGCGGAATGCGTTCCCGCTCTCTAGCCTCCCAAATCCCAATACGTTGACTCTTTCTCTCATTCGCCAGATGGCGTAGGTGAAACGCGCAGTAGACCTAGGACTTGATGACGCCTTGTGAATTATAATGATCATCGCCCGTATGCAATGCGTAGAGCATATACATCTTACATACATTATAGCCTTATACTTATAGGATGTCTATGGCGTAGATTATTGACCCAATAAGCGACGGAAGCACGGCAGGTCACGTGGAACGTCGTAGGCCAAGCATAAGAGAAAAGTAATAATTATGTAGGCCTATATACGTGTGAGCGCCTGCTATAGCGCCCCTTCGATCAAAGGTCTGCTCAGAGGCACTCCCGACTACAACACGAACAATGAATCGAAGTTTCACGCCGAAGTGCATGAGCAATTACGAGTGAAGGACTTGCTCGTAGTCCGCATAGGCTGGTCATGCGGTGGACCGGTGGTTTGAGGTGGATTCGAACCTGCAACCTTCTGGCTCCAATTAAGGCTTCGAAAATGCCCCTACACCAAGGCGGTAAGTTTTGGGACAGAAATTTATGAAATAATATGCTTGAATATGCCTTAATCCATCTCTGGACTGACTGGACTAACTGTATTAAATATGTTCGTGGTGTCCCGGTAGGTTCTCACAAGGTTGCATTGGAAGTCGGTTTCTCCATCACTATTATTAATCCCACACAATCTTCTTCCTCATGTTCCTCTATAGATAATTATCATCCATCATACCTCGGCCTTTCCATTCGAAACTGAAGTCACACCTCTTCAGGAACTCTCCCCCCCCTCAATCTCATCTGGTCTCATCGTTCAGATCCTCCACCTTATATATAATTCCCGACCCAGACGACGCCCGCCTTAATTAGTAGCTGCTTCGCAAATTCCGATTCTATAGATTCTATAGAGTAGGCATTTGACGTATACATGTAGCCTACAATCAAGTAGCCATCATCAGCATAATTATCTAAATATCCTGTTAGCATCATATCTTGCTTTAAGCGTTGAAAATTGAAATGATCGAACGCCAACAATGGCCTAATGACCCTCGATCGTTAAAAACGTGCTTTAGGGCAGTTTAGGCTAACATTTCGTGCTCACCATTACTGACGGTTGCAACTATTAATTTCTAAAGAAACTGACATTAGGCCTAAGTTGCGAACAACGCGCTTATTATTTTGGTAAGCATTTCGGCATGGATCCTAGATTAATAATAAAAACGGAAACCAAGAAGCTTCGTACATGCATGGCATCAAGCACCAGATGACGCGCCAACCAAATGACGTACGTGTTGCATCTCGCATACGATATCTCTTCTGTGGTACGCTGGTAGTGCATGGCATACACCTATTCAGGCTTATATAGGTGCATGGCGTATAGTGTGGCTGAATGCAAAGCGGTGCGAGTGTAGGCGTTCAAACTTTTAATCATGAATAAGCGGACTATCGAGACTTACACATTCGGATTTATTCTCGAAACCCAGAAAGTCTACGTTTCTAGATCAGAAGATTGTTAGGCTAAACGACATCAAAGATCTTGCAGCAGAAGCCGGTGAGTTACGAAACATTTAAAGAAAATCCTGATAAGGGCCTACGTGCGATTATTATATTGACACTTGAGACAACATACCTGATGGACGGACAGGACTTTGCTATTACTGTTCATCCAAACATGTCAGTTCTTCCAATTTAATCATCATTAAGACATTGGTTAAAACGCTGTTACAACAGTTTTAAAAATAAAATTACTGCAACACAGGGCGGCGATTGAGTTTTGGTAGCGAATCTGGGGTAGGCTATATGGCTGAAGATCTACGCAATCTCGGCATGCAGTTTTTTTTTTATAGTTCGCGACACGTTGCGTTCGCTGTGAATGGAAGTCGGTCAATAAATTCGTTTGATTAACTCATATGCTGCAGCTGACACATAGCATTTGTAATATCTTTATGTGACTACAGTACGGTTGTCACGAGTGATTTTTCCGGACAACTCTAGCGTGACAGTTTGAATGTCGACGCTCTTCCTAGCTGAGTAGAGGCTTAAGAAGTCAGTTTTTATGTACAAGTACTACAAGGGTCTTACCAGCTGAACTGATGCAAGCCGGTGTATGTTTGGCAGACTGTGACATTACATTGCCTGCAGAAACAAAACATGTTAAGGCGAGAACATCAGGAGGTGGAGATGAAATAGGGGGGGGGGGGGGGAGAGTAAGGGAATGGTTTAGCATTTGTGCATTTCAGTGTATCTGGTTATTTTTTGTAATGTTTGGATGCAATGAATTTACAAAAGCAGAGTAATGCAAAGCATGACAGTTTGTGGAGCACCCTGTTCTGCATGTTGCATGAGAGATAAATTACTGAAATCAAAGGCTTTTAACTGAGACATCATTAAAATGTCATCCTGTGAAACACACGTAGAGCAGTAGACCTGTGAGCCTGTTAAGTCATCTGATAATTTGTCATATATAAGTTAAAGTTCAAGGCTGTAGCGGCCCAAAAATGCACTTGTGTAATCTATTCTGTTATTATGTGGCATATAATAACCTGCTGAGGGGTCAAGTATGAGGTCCAGTAATGACTGTATCAGGTCTGTGCAGTGCTATGTGTACATTGAATATTTCCACTGAGTGAGGCATACATATTCAAGGAACCAGTGTTATGGGATAAAAATTAGGCTGTTTTATAAGGGGCATTTATATTTGATATTTGCTTAGATTTACATGCATGCACATGTATAATGTATATATATATCTTACATATATATATATATATATATAAAACTATTGTATATATTTATGAATGAAATTGACAGTTAGCTAAGTTGTAAGCATGTTGCATGGCCGTAAAGCATGGTGAAAGGGGAAGATGCAAGCCTTAATAATCAAATTCCTTAATTAAAATGTCCATTACACTAAATACTGTTATATAATGAGTCATACCATCACCAGTTTGCCCAAAGCCCTTCACACAAGGGTGTTGGCCTGTTGATGCTTGTGAAAACCTGGTGATTAGCAAACAGTGTTAGCTCAGAGCATCCTCTTGAACTTTGGAAAGTTTTTCTATAGTCTGCTAACTCCTGCAAAACTTTAAAATACTGGCAGGTTCTGCAAATTATTACTGCATGGGTCTTGAATGACTCTAGCAAAAAATGGATAATTTTGTAGCATAGATCTGTATCATATCAGCCAAGTTGAGTGTTTAAGTGTATATGGACAAGATGGTTTGCCAAGTGTTTTTACAGTTGAACGACATTACTGTGTGTACAGTTTGGTTAAGTGAGAATTGCTGTTTGGGCGTTTGCTTGCACTCCATAATAAATGACAAAACAGGATGATGCAGAAATCTGCGAATTTGATAATTTTTTAATGGCACATCCTGCTTGCTGCTTGAACAGGCGGTGAGTCACCCTGCATTTAAGGGGTGATCCCTAAGACAGTGCTACTCAGACTGCATGCACTTCATGGGTGATTGAGTGATTGTGTAATTGGACCATGGGTTGATAAGTGGAACTACAATTTTGATTGCATTTACATAAAATATTACATTCTGTACACTGTTATCATTATAAGTTCCTGACGCCAGCCATTTGTCAGCGATGTGTATGAATAAATTATTTCCATTGTCCTGGGCCATTTGTCAGGTACATTGCTCCCCCAGTGGTGTTACTCCAAGTGATGCTCTGTTGTCATTTATACTGTCTATCCAGTAGTCTTTGTCTAATTTTCTTTCTTCAATTCTGTTTCTTTTCGTTTCAAATTTTGCATGTTGTGCATTTCACGGGATTCTGTCGCATTGCATCCTTTCTACAAGTCGAAGCCACCAGAGACTATATATACGCTGATTGAGTGACCTTTCTCGTGCAGAGTTGTTCGACCGCTTAACAACGGTTGTCTTATGTCATCATTTGCTATTTTCTGTCGTCTTAAATTCCCTGCGGTCTTCTCATCCTTCTCTCTCATATTGCCCGACATTCTGATCCATATTGGAAAATCGGTTGCAAGTATCATCTTCTCAGTGCAAATACGTAGCACGAGGTTCATTCATGTCTTGGTTTTCTTTGTTGATCTATTTCGTCATATGTCATGTTCATTATATTTTTGTACAAATGTCTGAGAAGGGCATTCAGTTCTCTTTTGTATGTCTTTTTCATTGTGCAATGTCGTTTGTCGTTATTAGTCTTTGATTGATGAATCGTTCTAATTGATCAGTAGCTTCTCCTTGGATTACAGCTCTCACTGAAGCTACGTCTGCCTCCTGGGACCTTACTATTTAAAGCATTTTTTTATTTAACCCAAGACTGATCTTTTGCCATGCTAGAGTCGGAAGTGCTCACTAATGTGTAGTCACTTTGACGAAGCGCTATAGGAATTCTGTAATGAATTCTATGATTAATGAATATGTAGTTATTGACCAGGTACATGTGTATCTTTGGTTTTTTCAATCGCCATTGTTTTGATTTTCTCTGTGTTGATGATGATTAAGCCAAATTTCTCCTACTGGTTTTGTCCAATCTGTGTAGTAATATCATGTTTTTCTGGTTCGCTTCTAGTGAGGAGGCGTGCATCATCAGTAAATCGTAGATTATTCACCAGCCTTTCCATGTAATTCGATGCATGCCTCATTGTTTTTACAGCTGAATGACATTGCTGCTTGTAATACTAGACTGAATAGGTATATACAGGATACGGTTAACACCCTTGTTGTACCCATTGTTTTCGTACACTGTGACTTGTTTAAAATGAGTGTTCATACATGATAAACTGTTTAAAGCATGCAACAGTAACCAAATACTTATATTTCTTCTAAATAGTGCCAACCTAATCAAACCTACATTTTGGTATAACCATGTTATGTTTGTAAGATGCTGAAAAGCACCGATCGCATGTTAAGACTAGTAAGATAATCCCTGGCTTCAGATAGTTTGAGAAACACTATTCTCTCAGATGTGATAAGTTTCCCGGAAGCAGAAAGCCTTCTTGACGCATTACTGTGCTCTGGGTTTGTTCCTCTGCCCCTGCTTCAACGGCTGCCGATCTATGCCAGGGATAAACACCGCTTCCCCTATGCTGAGCTCAGATGTCACGTTTCTCTCAGTACCTCATATCACACTCCAGACTGGTACCTGCTTTACATCAGCCCTGATGCACATGACTTAATGGTATCTGTGTTCACTGATACAAGCAAGGTGGGAGAAACTAATCATCATAGACTGTTAGCTGTTACCTGGCGCAGCGCAAAGGCCTTTATACAGGTAGATTCAGGTGCTGCAGATGCGTTCTGGTTTGTGTTCGCCTAGCACTCAGTGGATGTAATGTAAGGTAATCGCAGGAGATTAATTATAACCCTTGCCAGTATATGGATATATATATATGTATGTTACTATATATATATATGTAATATATGTGTCCTGTGAATATATCTATATATATATAATTTATATATGCAGTATATAATATATATTTTGTCTGGTTCTTGTCTGCCGCATGCTATAAAACAAGATGTGTGCTTGTTGTGTTGTGTGCAGCATGGACTGTTGTACTTATAATAGGCAAAAGATTATGATGAAACTGCTTTTCTTCAATGGTATGCTAAACTATGTGCATGCAAGTAAGAGCAATTTGGAATATATATTATTTAGTGTGTATGTGCTGCACTTTGCCGCTTGTGGTGCTATGGAGTGAAAGCGTGGAATGTAGTGTTTGATATATTGTTTGGTGCAATTGTTGTGTCTGTCAGAGACAGACTTTGCAAGTAGAACTGAACGAAGTGCAGAATTGAGTCCTTCACTTATTTATTCATTCCAAGTTCTGCTGAACTGTCTAAGAACAAGCCGTTTGGGTAATGTATGGCCTACAGGATTTGTGTGGAACACTTTAATAGTTTATATAATGTCTTGGACTTTTGGTATGTATGTATGTGTGTGTGTCTGAAATGGGAGCATACAAGGGGCAGCATGTAATGTAATAATGTAATGTTTATGTAGCACATCACCAAGTGTACTTTTTGAAGTAGAGATATTATATCCAGCTTCAATTATGATGTGAGTGCTTCTGGGTAGTTCTATGTGAGCGAGAGACTCCTATTATTGAGGATCCCAATCCAATTGTTTACAAGCTGAGGTAAAAGAATAATGCCATAATTTTTCATCATCAACTTCATCATGACGACGATGATGATGATGATGTTGATGATGAATGTACAGTTCTAGTTAGACTTGGTAGAATGAGGCCGTAAAGAGTTCAAAGATAGATGAACGTCGTGTGTTGATGTAAAAGCGATGTGTTGTGATGGCTGCTCAAGTTTTTGCCCGGCACAGGAGCAGACCAGACCAGTTTCAACCTTGGCAATGGCCACTCTCTGTAGGGTCCTTAAACAAGTCGGTAATGCATGTTTGCTTGGGGAAATATGCTGATGAGTGCCTCCTTGTTAGACAGCATTGGCCCTACAGTGAAAATAATTTTGAGTGGCATTGACCTTCATGCAGGGTCGCAATGTTTCATGGTATTCTCTTCGGGTAGGGTGATATAACCATTCAGTTCTGGAATTTGATGGGAGATTGCTTCTCGTGGTTTGATCAGAAGCAGGAGGAAGAGATGAATGGATGGATAATACAGAAGGAGAGTACCAGTAGTACAGTGAGGCATAGAAGGAGAAGGAGCACTATGAGGCAATTGCTTGGACGTGAAATTACATTGTCGTGAAATTGAAATGCTCCGGCTAATAAAACAGCATGATATTTATGCTTTCGGTTGGTTTATTTTAAGATTTCTGGCTATCGTTCTGCTCTGCCGTAATATTAAATGTGTGAATGCTTGAGAAGATTCTATTCCCTGGGCTTTCTGTCCTGTTGGCATTTAAGATATATATATTCAGATGAACTTGTTTATTTTTATGATGTTAGGTATAAATTGATGATTAATTATAATGGAGATTTAATTGTTTTTCTTTTAATATCAGTTTACAAGGCAGTGTGAAGATAGTGTTTAGTTAAATTACTTTTCCTAACTAGCATTTTATCTGAAAGGAATGTCTCATTGGCATATATGACTTTAAGGTAGATAGTTTTGGGGATGGTAATATACCATTCAGACTCAACAAAACAGTCAGTGTGTTGCTTCTGAAGTCATTTAGTTTAAGGCAATTTTCTGTAGCAAATGACAGTGACTACTTAATGTCTGTCTGGTTTGAAGGTCTGATGGCTTTTGAATTTATGGACTGTGTTCAGCTATACTACAGATCTTTGACTATATCTGCAGGTCATGTCAAAGTCTGAATGTTACCTTTGAAACCTTTTGTGGCCCTGAGCAAAAGTGAGCAGTGTTGTCATTCAGCATGCTAGAAAGGACTCCCAACTGAAGAGCATTGGACTTCAACCATGATTGGTCAGCCATTTTTAACGGTCTCGTTCCATGGTTTTAGCTGCAGGCGTACTACAGCATATCAGTCAGTGTGTACAGTGTGACCTAACAGTTCACTCACTGCCTTAACGAGACTGGCTCATAGCCATGTATTTTTAATTTTCATTGTAATACAGTTGTTGCCTCTAGGTCTTTAGGTATTCCAGGTCAATGGTATGTTAATACATCCATCTGTGTTTTGGACTGATGCATCTATGGCAGTTGTTAATGATGTTTACCAAGCCTGTTTAGTTTATTGTTTCATTCATTCAAGTATTTATATGGCATGTCTCCAACGGCACTACTCAGAGTTGCTCCTGACCCAGCATGGCCAAAAAGAACAGTTTGCAAATGCTTATAGAATGTGTCAGGGAAAGTGACCTAGGGAACAGATGCTGCTCAGGAGAGAGGCCATTCCATGCCACTGGGCAAGCCCCTGAAACAGCAGGATAGAGGTACAAGCAAACTGGACTTCGAACACTCCCTTCCCACTGGGCATAGGGATCAACTAGTACCCCACAGGCAGGTAAGGATCAAATAGGTAAGTTGGTGTTCAGACCTAGCTGGCATCACCATGAAGCGACCCTGCGTTCAATGCGCTGATGGACATGTATATAGAGAATATGTAGGCAATGTTTTGAATGTTCTGTGGAAGGGTGTGTGTGATTTCTATTGTTGTTTTAAATGTATTTTCCATTGTTTTATATATATGTATCAAATTCCTTGTAGGAAAGTGATCATTATTGTTTGTCGACAACAAATTGTAAATCTTTGTCCGTCTTTAAAGTAACGGTTGTTGTTAATTTGTCTGTGTGTGTCCGTGTCCATTTTTTTAGATTACAGAACTTATATAGCTTATGTGCGCAATAACTGAAATTTATTATCATTGTCTTAATCAGCCTATAATTACCAGCAAATCATTTATTCCAAGCATTATTATTCTAGCTTTTATTGAGGTCATCGTTATTGCTAGGCTTGTGCAATTATAGTCATTGGTTCCTGTATTATGGCCATAACTGGATGCGCTTGTTGTTTGGTGCCTATTTATGGCCAACTACTGGTTAATGGTTAATATCATTTGCCATACTGTATTGTCAGCCACTAATTTCCTCATGAGGGGGGACAGGGGGGCACGAATTTATTTGGAATTTTGGACAGATGCATTTTAATTATGAATAGGATAGGCTAGGAAATGCCTTGTTTGTTTTTAATTAGCGGACATTCAGGTGTAATTGCTGCTGAGGAAGAGTTTTCTGTGTAAGGCTTCGTCAGCAGATCTGCTGCAGTGATGAGTGTCAGACAGCCACACACAGATGAAATCTAACAGGCCCTCTCCTCTAACCCCTCCTCCCAGGCTCCCTCTCCTCGGACCCCTCCTCCCAGGCTCCCTCTCCTCGGACCACCCCCTCCCAGGCTCCCTCTCCTTGGACCCCCTCCAGGCTCCCTCTTCTACTTCAGACCAATTATCTAATTACAGGGTCTGTATGGTTGATGGTGGAGGTGGCGGATGATTATTTCTGAACTTCATTGACCTCTGCATGTGTCAGGCAAGCAAAGGCAAACAATGCTGATGGAAGCATTTGCTGTGTCTTAACTCTCTCTCTCTCTCTCTTCTGATAAGACTGACTGTTTTCTGACCCCATGTTTCTCCTACACTATGATGGCACCAAGTTTAGTCAGGTGTCATTCCAGACTGAAGGCCTTCATCAACGTAAATTACTCCATTATATATATATATATATTTACACATATATGTGTGTGTGTGTGTGACACTGTGTGTAGATATATGCTCAAATCTGCAGTTGTAATTTAACCCTTTTCTATATACTCTCTCTATATAATTATATGTATGTGTATATGTTATATTGTATGCATATGTAATGCATATATATATGCTAAAAGTGCTAAGCTGGAGTATATATGTATGTATATATATATAATTATATATATTAATATACCTTGTGTCTATATATTATGTGTGCACACACTACCAGGTTTTTATATAAGGTTGTGAGAGTTGTTTTGCTGCACCAATGATGGTGTAGTTGCTTAATCAGCAAATCAGATTATGTATCACACACATAGAGTTGACTGTATTTATGAAATTAGATGGTGGTGGCTGACGTCTTTGTGTGTCTTGTCAACTCATACAGTGTGAGTGTGCTGTATCTATCTGCCCGTACCTTTGTTTGTGCGTGCGTGTGAGTGTGTGCTTGTGCTGCTGAGTCTGTGTGCTAAGGGGATATTCGAGGACTAACAGAGACTGTATTTCTAGAATCTGGTCAAATTTCTGAGTGCATAATATTGAGAAAATGACCCTTGCTCTGCTGCTGTATGTACGGGCATATCTTCCTTTTCTTACTCTTCAAATGCTGTTGTTGTATATGGTTAATTTTTCCATCCAAATTTTTTTTGATGCTGTATATGAGTCTGGTTGCAAATTTTGTTAAATTCTTTGCATGTCATCTTCTTGAACATTTCTTTTGTGTGTTTATGTATAACAGCCATTTGCATTCTGTGCAAGACTGCTAAAGTATTTTTTGGGTGTAGGACATTATCCCCCCCCCTCCGGACAAAGCCCTCTGGACATTATCTCCCCTGGGTAGGACATTATCCCCCAGTCTATGATATCATTACCTAAAAATGATGTAATAGGCCTATGTTAAGTGAATATCTATACATTACGCATTAGTTTAACATCCTGAAAGAATATGTTAAGTTAATTGAAGGTTTAATATGCATATTATAAAACATTTAAAGGTTTGAAACTATGCTAAGAGGTCTAAGAAGCTTATACTTAAATGACGTTAACAAACCTTCGTTGTAGCCATAACTGACACTAACAAGTAGACCTAATTACTGTATACGGGATTCCCATTCGTTCATTTATCTAATTTATTTAAATGAATTTTGAATGGAAACGAGGCTAATAAGTCTGTGTAGCTCAGGCTTACCCTAACTGACGTTAACAAACCTTTGTTGTAGGACACTAAACAGGTAAACTGTGTAGGCCCTACATACGATTTCCATTTGTTCATTTCAAATCTAAGTCTATAGGTCTACTGACACGATTAGGACCTAAATGACACTAAGAACTTTCGTCTGCATGTGAATGCCAGTGACACGTCTTATCAGTTACAGCAATATCTATGATTTGCACATAGGGGGGGGGGGGGATTTGTCCCGGGTTGGATAATGTCCTACGCAAAATCGGTGGAATATTTTCAGGGGCTTTTGTTCGGGGGATAATGTCGAGGGGCTAATGTCCCTTCTCCAGTATTTTTACGGATAATTTGAAGATGCTATCGAATGTAATGCACAGAGATTCGTTTGTTCATGATCAAGTGATCTAATCTTATCTAATCTAAAGATTTCTGTAGTGCTGTAATCATGGTGCCCAAGACATCAACTGAAATTGCAATTAAAATTTTAATAGATTGAAAAGCCGAGGTTGATGTCCAATGAACCACAATCTCGGCTATGTTGGTTAGCAGCTCAGCAAAGAAGAGATAAACTGAAATAAACTGATCTGCACATTCCTCCTTAGCTTTGGACCAGCTATGGAGAGAAAGCCTGAGAACCCAGCACGGTCTGAGTGTGGAGCTCAGCAATAATAATAATAATCACGACAATTTATATGGTGCCATAACACAGCCTCCCACAGTTACAAGGGTGCCTTACAAAGCAAGAGTCACAGCATTGATCCATTTGCCTGAAGGGTCAGCATGTAGGCAGTTAATTATAGTTCTTCTGGTTAGAATGTGCAGCAACTTTGTCGAAGACAAAAACTTTTAAAGAATTTTGATTCTTTGCTCAATGCATGGATAGCCAGTGAGCAGGTTGGAATGGAAAATGTAGACAATGGGATGAGAAACAGCTGAGCAAGTTAGCAGGTATTGTCTGAATATTTTAGAAATGAAATTGAGAGTTCAAACGGCATTCATTCATGATAATTTTGATAAATCATTCTAAGGCTTTGTGTGACATTATGAACCATTGCTTGAGCAAAACTTGCCAAGAAGCAGCTTTTAGCAAGACAGAGAGAGAGAGAGAGGGAGAGGTTGATGATGGATGTAATGATTGGGCCCAAAAAGACATCAAATCATTCTTTCGCAAGGGAGGCAAGTATATAGGAGCAATATCCGATGCACATTATTCATGGTGAGATGAGAAAATGAGATTAAGAATCTCGGTCAGTTTCAGTCAAATACAAATTCTGTTGGTTGGTTGGAATGGACTGATAGCAGTGGAGATGTAGGGTAAGATAAGCAGCTATCTGAGGAAGGGACATTGGAAAACTTAAGTCTTACTGTCAAAATCTTGTTAAAAAAGAAATGTAGAAACCTGTGGGAAAACGGAACAATATGATGAGTTACTATATGTAGTATATATATATAATATTGGATTTGTCTCTGGACACTAGGAAATGGTAATGTCATCCCTGAGTGCAGTGAATGATCTGCGTGGTTTGTCGTTGACTGAAATGTCAGAAGACGGTGTTTTATATTGATCTGCCGAGCTGTTTGTTGTAATGGCGTGGCGACTGGGCGATGAAAGTCATGTAATTTGTGAAATTATGTCGAGAGATCGTCTGAGAGTTTATGAACATTTCGAGATGAGGCTGACATGATGCGTGTCTTAATGCGTCGCGGCCTTTGCAATGCAACGGAATTGCAGAAATTCAATTTCCTGAGTTTCAACAACGACCTCCACAGAAGAGAAGCAGTTCCAGCTTCGCAATCGCTCGTATCGGTCGGAAGTCAGGATCGTATCCTGTCTTCCCGTTGCAGGCGGACAATGGAGAGGTCCAATTGATTGTCCAGGAAGAGAGATGTCGTTATGATAGAGAGACCGGAGAAAAGGAACGGGAAGAAGCGAATGACCTGGGAATCGGAATCTAGGCTTTTTTTGCTCGTTGTACAGCAGTCGATTATAATTGAATACAGACATTTTCTTTTACGTTCCAGAGCAAGTCACCTGAGTAGGGTATGTGCTTGTTTGTATGTTTATTTGTTTGTTTGTTTGTATGTGCACTTGTCATAGCGCCCCTTCAAGCTCCCTACTCAGAGGCGCTCCCGACTGCAGAGCGGACACTGCATCGTAGTTTCACGCCGAAGCGCTGAGCAATTGCGAGTGAAGGACTTGCCCAAGGTCCCTGCACGGCAACTTGAGGTGGATTCGAACCTGCAACCCTTCGGCTGCAAGGCGACGAACATACCCACTACATCACCGCGCCCCACACAAGCGTACCATGCATGCCTTATAGGTATTCTCCATAGACCACACACACACATGCATTATAATTAAATTTAGGCACCATGGCTGTGACTATGTTATGCCAAAATTTGCTTGATATCGATGTGTGCGTTGTAACAGGGGGTCTAGTGTTTTGTTATAAAGCTTAAGAATTGCCAATTCCAAGGTGCTAGATGTTCTGGTTTTTTATAATCATAGATCATGCTGGGAAGCAACTAAGTTTCCTCTGGCCATAAACTTCCTACGAATGGCTGTGGGGTGGACGGTGGGTTTTGGAAACTGGATGCATCTTTTATTGAGTCCTGCTGGATTTATTTGTTAGCTACAAGTTTCGTGGCATGTTGTAGACTTTGAGGTGTGCAGGAAATTCCACTCCTGGGTGTGTGCGGCAGAGTAACCATTATAAAAATGGAACATATCTTGCTGTGTTGGTGATAAGGAACGGTTGTTCAGTTGTTGGAATGAGCCAATAAGAGAAGTTTTCCTTAAAATTGTACGTTGGAGTTTGTGTAAGAACGTTTTCTGCAGTTGGATTAAACCCATAAGGAAAGTTACTGGATTGAATGGAAATAGAAATTGCTTTAGTTTTTAATGCTTCTTTTTGCATTATATACGGATAGCATATGAGATGAGTTGAACTATTATACTTTAACAGCATTCTCTATGTTTTTAACGTTATGCTTTGTTTTTTTTTACAAAGTGTGAGCATTCATCCTTTATTTAATAATGAGTGTGGCCATATTTCAGACGTTTTCTTTGCACGTGATCAGGATTCATTTATCTCTCCATTTCTATAGCACCCCTTCAAGCTCACTACTCAGAGGCACTCCTGACTACAGTGCAGACACTGCTTCGTAGTTTCACGTAGAAGCACCTGAGCAATTGCAAGTGAAGGACTTGCTCAAGGTCCCTACGCGGCAGCTGGAGGTGGATTCGAACCTGGAATACTCCGGCTCCAAGGTACCGATGTCGTCACTGCACCACCATGCTGCACCAAGATGGTGATCTTTTAATTTGACAGCTCTCAGATCTGGCTTTAGCTACGAAATCATGTTGGGGTAGGTGGGGGGGGGGTAAGAGTGCAGTGTGGAAAGCACTACAGCAAGAATAACAATGGCCATTGAACAGTTACTCACACAAGCAAAGAGACAGACAACAGTTGCTATTATGGTACTTCAGGGACTAGGCAAAGTCTTTGAGATGGTCGTAAACTGTGAGTCTGGATGTGTATATGCTAATATAATTATGTAGCTACATCTCAACAGATAAATCTTCACTGTGGTAGCGAATGTGTATATAGACATATATTTGGTGGGCATCTGGGTACCCACGGGATGCTTGTGCCTAGGCCTTGAGTCCAGTGCCTGCTATTTGACCATTTCCTGGCATTACTGAATTTGCTGTTAGGCTTGAGAGCCAACCTTTGATGTTGGTTCTGCTCGTTCATCAGGGAAACTTTAGGCTATTTTTAGCACTGGCTTACCAATTGATATGCACTGTATGTCAATGTAGTAGTGATGCTTCTAAATGTAGGTAATGATGATAATATCTCACCACTTCTGGGTGTGTTGGTGCTGCACCCATTGAAGGTTCACCTGCTTCTAGCAGCCCTACCTGACCAAACTTTACACTGATGAAATATACATAAGGATTGTCTAAAGTTGCTGATGCTTAGGTTTGCCAATGTTCCCATTTAGATGTGCACTTCCAAGATGTGATATTGAGTTAAATATTTGTTTTATCCAGCAATGGGAGGACCATGGTGGTGGATGGAGTGCCAGAACTTTCAGAGTTAATTCTAGTACATGTGCTGTATGTAATTAAAGTTTTGAGTGTCTGACCCCCCCCTAGATACAGGTGATTTAAAGAGTTGCCAGAGACCAGCTGACTATATATCACTTGCAGTGAATAACTCATTGCCACTAATCCAAAGTTCTCAATGCAGTATTTTTTATCCTGTGCACACATTGCCTATCTGCTCAAACTGTTAGACTAAACTGTTACACCGAAAGTCTAATAAATAGGCATACACGAAGTTACATTCATATTATATGCATGTAGCTAATGTCTACCATCATTGTGTATAGAATGCTTGTCTCTTTGACCATATTTTAGGCATGAAGTGACCACTTGGAGCCCTTGGGTTGACTCTGTGGTGGTTGGTCCAACCATGTAAAATATATCCCTGGAAACAGATTCTTTGAAGGGCTAAACCAGAGGAATAATTTTCAAATGAGCGCTGGGCCATCAAATGCTCTGCTGTTCAACTTGCTAAATAGTACGTGTTTACAGAGATAAAATTATTTGCCCAGTGTATCATGGCCATGGATTTCGTTGTACTCCAGTTTGAAGTTGATTTCAAGTTCAGTGTGGGAGGATTCAGCTGCTGGTGAAGAGATAAAAGGCTGAGCTTTCTTCTTTGCCTTATTGGTCGTATATCCATTTAAGAAATCTGTTTATTTCAAAGCAGCTTGGATAATTGATTTTGATTAAAAACTGGCCAGCAGAGGTCACACAATGTGAGGCAGTTTTTGTGATTCTACTTTATGAGTGAAAAGGTTGCATTCATTGCTGCTGAATTTCAGTAGAGATAAGGTAATTATGTATTATTAAGATGAATTATATTATGGACTATCTGTCATCAGCTTAGTCTGTGGTTCCGTTTATTTAGGCTTGGCACAAAGCTTAATTAGACCAATTAAGCACAGGCCTTTCACATAATTACTCAGAATTCTTCTTGGCATCAGTTGGGGCTTAATCTGATGACGCCATTCAATTTCGGCTTCGACCCATTACATAGTTTTATTTACACTTTGCCTTTTAGGTATCAACAGAGACTGCCTACACAAACCCTAGTGCCATTATGAGCAGAATCTAGGCCAGCAAGTAAATTACACACAGACTTGTTGAGAATGTGTTTTTAGTCACAATACTTGGAAAGATCTGTTCTTATTTCTCACGCTTATCATTATTATTCAACGATGTCATCTGATTATCTTGGTCTGGTCAGATACCTTTTAAAATCAAGCTCTGTTCTTGATTACCCAGCTTTTTTGGTTGATGGACAGGGATGCCACTCATGGTTTTTTTGGTTGATGGACCTACTTTTTGGAACTCTTTCCTCTTCATGTCTTTGCACTTGATTGCTTGTAACTAAGTAAGCAAGTAAGTATTTTTTTTATTACTCCACTTTCAAACGCACATTGGGACAAGTCTTGGTTTTGTAGCGCCATCTTTCGATGCTTCCTGCATTAGACAATAGACACTCGTATCATAAAAACTTCTAATTACAATTGCGTGTTGCAGAACCCAATCAACAGATTAACTATTTCACATCCTATCCAGTAAGAGTTGACAGCTGACCCTCCCTCTGGTTCATTCCTGGACCCATTGAGGTCTAGACTATAGGAGCCAATGCCTGGCCCCAGTGACTGAATTGTTTAGAGTGAAAGCAGCTTGCAGCTTCCGGATATATATATATATATATATATATATAATATATACATATATCATCAGCTTATATATATACATATGTATATATATATATATCAATATGTTACCACTCTGGAGAACCTGGTTGGTCAGAGTTCAGGCAGAGTTCAAAAATCCCTGTGCCCAAGAGGTGTTCATCATCTGCTGACCACAGCCTGAGTGAGTGCGTAGGGTTGAGGTCACCGCCCTTCTTTGCCCCTATGAAAATTACTTGGCTGCAGACGGCATGCATGTAGATCCATAGCTATGAGACTCCACCAGCCACCTGGATTACATCCTGCCTCCTCATCCAACTGGTATCCTTTGCCAGGATGAAAATGCTGAGAAATGCACATGTGCACAACGGAATCAAATGATATAATTACAGCATGCAGACGTGGCAGCAGTAAATGTCCAAACTGAAAAAGTTAATATTGCACGGTTTTGCTTTAAAATGCAATTGCCGTTTCAGTGCACTGGTTTAATAGGTTGATGCATTGATAGGTTTAATAGGTTGATGCATTGTATGTATGTATGTAATGTATGTGTGTATATGACCATTTATATATAGCACCTTAGCAAGAATCTCACGAAGGCGCTTAACATAGCTACCCAACAGATCTAAACAGATGCGATTTAAGTGATTTAGTTTCCTGAGATGCATTCGGTGCAATGTTGCGAATTGTTAATGGAAGACATTTCCAGTATGAAGGACCAATGCATGAGAATGCATTGATAGGTTTGATAAGTTGATGCATTGATAGGTTTGATAAGTTGATGCATTGATAGGTTTAATAGGTTGCTTCTGACTGGCTGTTGTTCATAATTCAGTTTTTTGCTTCATATCAAGGTGTTCATATTCTATCTCAACTGGTATTCAGAGGTCCTTAATTCAGTTTCGGCCAAGCATACTAAATGGTCCCCCCTCTATTAATATGCTTCAGCCTTACCGGAATAGTATTCATGATTCACTATTCATGATTCGGTTTGCACACATAACTCACAGTAAACCTGTTTATCCAGGTATTCACATAAATTCAGCGTTGAAACCTTTTAAAAATCGAGGTACTTGAATGAATTCGATTTGAGTCTGATGTGCAGTGTGTTCAACAGCTCAAATTGTTAATCCCTGTATCCACAGTACACAACAACCTGGTGTTCTGCTGACCTACATTCAGCCAATTGCTTGAAAAGCCTTCCTGCTGCTGTGTTGGTTTGTGGGCTTCATGGTCACTGCCTGGGAACTGCCTGTGGGTAATAGGTATATGGTTCTATTCACAGATCCTTCACAGGGTCTGCCTTTCGAAAGGCAGGTTTTAGGTGTTCATGCAATAGAACTGAACCATTGAGATGGTCTGAACTATGTCCAGGTGTGCTTTTGTTCAATCTGCCATTAGCTGAACATGGCTGCTTGGGAATGATGATGACCTGCATATAGAGAGCCTCTGATGACTTCTGTGACCTGCTTCAATTTTCATGCATTAAAATTGCAGGTCATTTGCTGTATATAGCTCCCACTCTTTGACCGTAGCCAGCTGTGCTGCATGGTTGAGCTAATATGTCTACGCCAACAAAAGGCCAGCAGGACCTGTTATCATAATGAATTGTGGCTTTTAATGGCCTACAGACGACCGTCTTAGATTAGAAAGTCTATTTTTCAGAACAGTTCCAGCAACAGAAAGCTTTCCTAGGGATGTAAGTATCCGGGATCATTTAGTTTTTTGCTCTTATGGTGCCTAGTTAATTAGGACTGGTAAAAGGAAAACTGCAGCTATAGGCAAGCACCAGCTTCGCTGTCAGTCATTTTATTGGACCCCTATCATGGTTCCGTCCTGGTCACAGTGTTGAGGTTAGGGCCTATTTGCAGTTTCAACCCCAGGGTGTGGGACTGTTTACCTCAAGATAAAAGGCCTCAGTTGAATGATTTGTTTGCCAGTAGACCTGCATAGGGTGACCTGACGGCCCTGGCACTACTCATCCTACGGCTAGTGCCAAGCCCTCATTCCAATATTCAATACCTTGCCTTTTGTTGACATTACTATTACGTGTGATGAGCCAGAGCACCGAAGGCTGCATACTGTGCATAGTGCATACATACAGTCAGTCACATACATACAGTCGATGGCCTGGGATACTAGCACACCACAGCTGCTGTTGCCACTTCTGTCCACATAGCAGCTGATCTCACACTGCAGTACAGTCACCACAGTCTCTCACTGATTTATCTTTGTGATAGTAGTGAAGAAAGTGGGCCTGGTCCAATCATCCCATCTGAAGGCATTGGTGGTGGTAAGTTCATCTGCTTTGACCCCCTCTCCTTGATGCAGGCAGGACTTGGAGTAGGTGAAGTCTAGACATTGTTTTTGTGTGTTTTTGCAGCCTGGCATCTGTGGCTGTTTGAAGTTGATACAGATTAATAGAGTGATGTTAATAAGTAGTATAGATGCTAATAAGTAGTATAGATGTTAATAAGTAGTATAGATGTTAATAAGTAGTATAGATGTTAATAAAACTTAGTATAATAATTACTTTTTTGAGACATTCTACTTTCGTTTGAAAAAATCTGTGAAAATTATTAATTTGACTGAGCTTACCTTTTTTAAATCGTGTCACCATGTTCAGTGTTAAATCTATATTTAGTGTCATTAGTAACCAGGGAAAGATTTTTAGCACTTAGCATATGATAGTACAGTGTGGCAGTGTCAGAACTATAAAACAGCAATCAAACAAGTGTTGCAAATTTTATTAAATACAGTAAAAATTTCTTTGTTTCTAAAGAATTTTCCTGAAATGTATTCAGTGTTAGATATGAATTAATCTGATATTTGGATGATGTCTGGAGATGGGAAATGTTCATGTCGAGGTTGCTTGTCAAGGGTGTAGGACATTAGCCCCCCTGGACATTATCCCCCCGGACATTAGCCCCCCCCGGACATTAGCCCCCCCGGACATATTCCCCCGATTTTGCATAGGACATTAGCCCCCCCCGGACAAAGCCCCCCCTATGTGCAAATCGTAGAATAATGCCTAACCGATAAGACTTGTCACTGGCATTCACATGCAAACGAAAGTACTTAGTGTCATTTAGGTCCTAATTGTATCAATAGGCCTAGACTTAGATTTGAAATGAACGAATTGGATATAGGGCCTATACAGTCTATTTGTTTAGTGTCTTACAACAAAGTTTTGTTAACGTCAGTTCGGCTACGTCTGTGCTTCGTAGACTTAGG
This sequence comes from Lumbricus terrestris, assembly GCA_949752735.1. Lineage (NCBI taxonomy): Eukaryota > Metazoa > Annelida > Clitellata > Crassiclitellata > Lumbricidae > Lumbricus > Lumbricus terrestris. The sequence goes on along the minus strand of OX457038.1, from coordinate 34,613,510 downwards.
CTATAATTAGCGTTGTTTCCATTCAAAATTAGATTCAATACATTAAAGAAATGAATGAATGGGAATCGTATACAGTAAGTAGGCCTACTTGTTAGTGTCAGTTATGGCTACAAGGACATTTTCGTATGAGTTTCGTAGACTACTTAGTGTCGTTTCAGACCTTTAAAATGCCATATAATATACATATTAAACCTTCAATTAACTTAACTTATTCCTACAGGATGTTAAACTAATGTGTAATGTATAGATATTCATTTAACATAGGCCCATTAATTACATTTTGTGCATCACTTTTAGGTAATGACATCATGTACTGGGGGGGGATAATGTCCTACCCCGGGGGGGGATAATGTCCGGGGGGCTAATGTCCGTTCCCCGCTTGTCAATACACTGGTGCCCAGCGCTTGGCTTTCGAGTAGCTCTTTAGAAGAACTTTGGAGATTACGAAGCTTTGCTATTCTATTGCATGTGTAGACTTCGTAAGTTAGTAAGTAAGTAAGTACTTAGTCTTTTGACCAGTTAAACTAGTTGTTGACTAGTTTTTCTTCACTTAAGTTATTCCCATTGCCATGTTGGCTAAGATTAGCTTCACTAGATCAATGTGTGCTGCATGAAATTTGGGGAACAGGCTCAGTTGTTTTCATCAGAATGTTTACTCTTGAAGCATTTGTGGCTGTGTAGGCTTTTTTCCCCGTGGCTAGCACATCGGACTAGATGAAAGGAACAAGAAATGCTCTTAGGGTTTAAAAATCTATAGTTGCATTGGCATGTCCTGCACTTGTGTAACTTGAGTGGGAGTGTTTTGGGTGTAACTTGTGTGGGAGTGTTTTGGGTGTGACTTGTATGAGAGTGCTTTAGCATTTGTGTGTGACTGCCACTGGCCCTGAATTCTTGACCAATGCATTAGGCAACATGGTTCTTTACTTAAACAATTTTTCAGGAGTTTCATCTATATGGGCTTTGAATAAAATATGGAAGCAACTGGTAAACAGAATGCCTCGGTACCTCTCAGCTCTTGTTATGCATGTTAGGAGTCCATACTTACATCTTACTATGTTGCTCTTCACTGGCTGAGTCATGAAGACAAATCTCTTCCAGCCGCCAGGGTGGTCAAAAATTCACTTGTTTTTTAAATTATTTTTTTATTGTGTGTCATGGATTATGTATATGAGTACATGAGTATGCCTTGCACTTGCTATCTATCACTGAATGCATCCACTTCAAGATCCTCTTTCTTGTCTAAAGCATTATTTGTTGCATGTTTAACGGCACTGCCATGTTTGTATGTGCACTTGTTATGGCATCCCTTCTAGCACCCTACTCAGAGGCGCTCGCGACTGCAGAGCGGACACTGAATCGGAGTTTCACGCCGAAGCGCTGAGCAATTGCGAGTGAAGGACTTGCCCAAGGTCCCTACACGGCGACTTGAGGCGGATTCGAACCTTCCGGCTTCAAGGCAACGACGCCACCACTACACCACCGCGTCCCACATCAAAGATGATTAGTGTTGCCCTCCTCCTTTATCCAGGCTTGGGACTGGCACTGGCAGAGAACAACCAGTGGTGGAGTTCTAAAGCATTGTTGGGAATTGCCCCTATATATATATAATCTCTCAAGCTATATGCAAAAGCCATTATCGTCATCTTTATCTCGTTGATTGCGTTCTGCTGACCGTCATGATCTTTTTTGTTCCCAGGGTGAGGACTGCACTTGCTCAACTTCAGGCGTTTACTGTTGCTGCTCCCTCCACTTGGCCTTACCTTTTCATTGCGCTATGGGCGAAACTAATGACTGTTCTTATCAGTCTCTCATTCTTTAAAGATATTTCCTTTCTCGGGAGTTTTCGTGCTGATTTCGCCTCTGAATAGTCACTCTGTGAGAAGCGCTATATAAATTTATGGCTATGATATGATGAGTAGCTATACTTATTGGCTTATACATGTATATGATTGTGTGGACTGCAAGGTAGATTTAATGATGGATCGTCAAATGGGGGGACCTATTGATGGATTGACAGTTGGAGGGATTGACCAATGGATTGACAGATGGAGGGATTGACCAATGGATTGACAGATGGAGGAGGGATTTACCTGATGGATTGATAGATGGAGGGATTGACAGAGGGAGGGATTGACCAATGGGTTGATAGATGGAGGAGGGATTACCTGATGGATATACTGATGGATTGATAGATGGAGGGATTGAAAGAGGAAGCTATTGGCTATTAGATTGACAGATGGAGGGATTGACCAATGGATTGACAGATGAAGTCCTGATCAAGTTGTGGAAGGATGGATGGATTGATTGAGACAGATGGAGGGATCGACTGGTGGATAGACAAATGAACTGATGGATTGGGAATTGAGATCGATGGTCGAGAAGTGGAGAAATCAACGGATGGATACGTTACTGGATAACTGTTTGGATGAATTGGTTAAAATGAATAAATAATTGAAACCATGTTTGAATGGTGGATGAAAGGAATCTACATATCATCTTGATTCTTTATATAGTGCTCTTTATGAAACCCTCTAGTGGTTATTGCTGGCCTTGGGACAGGGTTGGAGAGGGTGAAACTTTGCGTAGTGATACCAAGAGGTTTCATGAATGTCTTTTGATGTTTAAGGCTTGTTAGCCTTTCTACATCAGACGCAGAATGTCTGCAGCAGCAAGCTTCTGTATTGTTTCCTGTTGTTCTGTTTTATACATGTGGGGTTTTGATGTACGTGTATACCAATGAATGGGTAAATGTCATCTAATATGCACACATGCACTTACTTTGGCATACAGACACAGCGAGTGTAATTGCTTTCCCATTGGTCGGTCGAGTTGTTTGCAAGAAGATTGTACGGCAGTAGAGCGAGAGAACAGTGCGCTGCGAATGGATGCACGGGAATTCTCTGTGGATAGGTTACATTCGCTGCCATTCATGATGTGGAAAATGGCTTAGCAAACCTCTGGAGTCATATTCTTCATGTACGAACGACATTAATGATGGAGTTGATATTAATGCTTTTTTTTGCTGTGCATCAGCAATTGTCTTATTATTTTAGCAGAACAACGTTTGGAGGTCATGACCCCAATTCCTCCCAAAATTCCAGGTTAATCGAAGGCCAGCTGAGCCCGCTTGTCTGCAGCCACACTCCGTTCATTTATACACACGATTGTCTGATATTGTCATTTGTAGTTGAGCATTGTGTTACTTCTTGACTAGACTTTACCACACTGTTCCACATAGCTTTTCATGTCCGATAATGATTACTGGCTGTGGTATGCTCTTCAAAGAGACCATCAATGTATAATGATGATGATGATGATGATGATGATGATAACGTTGATAATAATAATGATGATGATGATGATGATGATAACGTTGATAATGATGATGATGATGATGATGATGATGATAACGTTGATGATGATGATGATGATGATGATGATGATGATGATGATGATAACATTGATAACGTTGATAACGTTGATGATGATGACGAAGGTGATGATGATGATGATTTGTATGATGCAGAAGGAAAGGTGTCTGCACATGAGTTAAAATATAAAAAAAATGCCAGTTATGGTTATGCTACTAAGTACATTCTGATAACTGTAACCAAACAATTCTTCAAGTTGATGAAGTAGATGAAGTCAGGTGATATCGAATTAGATGGTGATATCGAATTAGATGGACGTGGAGTTAGCAACTTTTGTCTTGTTAGTAACTAAAAGAAATGGAAGGAAACGAATTGCTAGGCAAATAAAATGTATCCTTGGTCACTTCATTGATTTGCCTGTTCAGGTCCCATGCGTTGTTTTTCTGCTTAGACCAGAAGGAAAACGAGTGCCTCCGCATGCATTCCAGGATGCTCTAACTGTTAATTGTCCCATCAGCCACCAGCATCTGGACTGTGGATAAGTGGAATAAATTCACTTGGCTGGGCATTGGGCAAGGTATATCTTATTCCACAGCTGGCATGGACACTGGCTGGAACACAGGAACATGGGTATACATCAGAATAAAGCAGTTGGGCTAGATGAAATACAACTGTTGACTAAATAGTGTCAGTGCTTGCATAGAATAGCACATTTGCATGGTGTAGGTATGTGTAAACACGTGTATATATTATGTAGGTATAAACTGTATATGCATACATAATTACATATATGTGTATATATGTGAATTAAACACCTGTCTGTTGTCTCTGTTGATTGTGTGTAGCAATGGTTTAGTGTGGTAGTGAGTGTTGGTGGTGGTGGGAGAGGTGTAATAGATGACTTGTGATATAATTATAATCTTCAACGATCAGAAGAAGGCAATGAATTTTCTATGGGACATAAATTGTGGTTGAGAGATTCTCTATGCATGAGGAGATCAATTGGTGGTCAGTTCTTCCAGGTCAATCTTGCAGGTCAGGAGTGTTAACTATATATATATATAGTAGTTAATGTGTGATTCAGTGTTATATTTATATATATATATATATTATATATAATGTATGCTGCTTCTGTTGTATCTCCATTGGCATCAGGTTCCTCTATATGTGATCCCTCCATGTCATTTGAAGCAAGATATTGTGCTGAGGTATAATCTTTTCTAATAAACAGTTTATGGAGATTGTGCTGAAGTGTGCGTTGCCGCAATGCGCCACAATGCGCATCGTTACATTGATACAGTACCTTTTTAATGCACTTCTTCCCTTTTGTGAGGTTCTCAAAATGTGCTATATGACTGTTTTGCATGCATGCTTACTTCATGTATACATACATGCATACATACTACTACATGCATATGCATAGTGTATACATACAAGCAAACTTATATACTTGCTTATATACTTACTTACATGCATGCGTACTTATATACTTACTTACATGCATGTATACTTATACGCATGCATAATTGTATGTGCATACTTACTTGACTAACTTCATACCTACCCTATATGCAATGCCTGCTTATATACATACTGACTTGCATACTATGCAATATATGCAAAACATGAATTTCTGGTAAGTTATTACATGTATGCCTTTCTGAAAAGCGGGGCTTCTGTACAAGCAATGGGGTGAATGGGCTGCTTGGGTTCACAAGTCTTTGACTGCAAGAGAGACTGAGTGCATTGAACAACAGAAAGAGTACAACAGGCAGAACATTGTCAGTTTGACATGATGAGACAAAGAGATCAAGAGAGTACACACACACACACACACACACACGCACGCACAGACACACACGCATGCACAGACACACAAATCCGGAGAATGAAAGAGAGAGAGCATGCCAAGCAGTGAAGTCGAGACCGTTGGGCGTGGTTGTTTTCAGATGGCAGCTACTTTTATGATGCTTGTCTGCTGAGATTTTCCGGCTTACATGTCAGTGGAGTAGATAGGTTAAATGGCTTGACTGAGTTGAGTAGGTGTAGGAGGAAGAGCAGGAGGCATCGAGAGGATGAGGAGCAGGATGAAGAGGAAGGGCAGGGGAAAGAAGAACAGGAGGTAGAGTAGGAGGAGGAACATCGGTAGGAGGAAAAGGATGAGGAGCAGAAGGAGGCAGAAGATGAGGAGCAGGGGAGGAAGAGTAGGAGGAGGTGGAAGAGGAGTAGAATGAGAAGGAGCAGGAGGAGGAGGAGGAGCAGGAGAAGGAGAAAGAGTAGAAGGAGGTTGAGGGGGAAGAGTAGGAACAAGAGGATCAGGAGCAGGAGGTGCAGCAGGAGGAGGTAGAGTAGTAGGAGGAAGAGTAGAAGGAGGTTGAGGGGGAAGAGTAGGAACAAGAGGATCAGGAGCTGGAGATGCAGCAGCAGGGGGAAGAGTAGTAGGAGGAGAAGGGGGGGAAAGTATAGTAGGAGGAATAGGGGAGAAGGAGGAATTGGGGGCCTTATAAGGTTACTGTACCAGTCATAGTTGTAAAAAACGTTTTTTTCGTTTTTTATTCTCTCCCAAAAAACGTCGTTTTTTTCGTTTTTTATTTTTTCCATCGTTTTTTATCGTTTTTTATTTTTTCTTTGACTTTATTTATTCACTCACTTTCTGTTATTATTTTCCTTAATTTTATTTTTTCTGATATTCCTTATGTTTTCCGCCAACTCTCAAGGATTCAGCTAACTAAAGTCATTATTTCATCGTTTAACATCATCATTTAAGAGATAGCCTGCGTGTAGTAGGTTCCTAATCAATGTTTTCAAGATTAAAATGCGGTTTTAGATGTAGCAAAGTCAAATTATTTATCGTTTCCGTTTTTTATCGTTTTTTTGTCGTTTTGTTATTTTTTCGAAAAAAACGACGTTTTTTACCGTTTTTTATTCCGTTTCCATCGTTTTTTACATCTATGGTACCAGTACTTCTCTCAGCTCTTAATTGATGCTTATTAAAAGACAATTATTCTTCTGGAGAATTCTGTGCAACTTCTGACTGTATGCCAGCAGACAGTCTGCTCTGAAGTGGATATTATATACTGCCTTCCAGATGTCTCTGACCTCCGGGAAATCCATTGTTGCTGCTGCTGCCAAAGGTGATGTTGAGATAATTTACCTTCATGCATCATCCACCATTTCCACAGACATACCTACATCTGGCTGTAATTATAATTATGCTTGTATGCACACTGCACAGAAACACTCATTGTAATATTCTAATTGTAAATTTATATGGAAGACGACATACATGCATGATCTATGATGTATACATAATCATATATATATATTCATTATATAATGTATTATTGAGTATGTATGACATTGTATGTATTAACTTGCAATTATCGATAAAAATTATCGATAATTGCATGATAATTGCATCTATGTTGTTGACTTAGCAAGATGCATTTGTGATTGTTCTAATTGCTTTGTCTTTTGGTTTAGACCAGTGGTTGCCAACCCATGGCCCGCGGGCCAGAAGTGGCCCTCGTCTCTCAAAGAATTAACAAAACATATAAAAAATTGACAACTTGGACAGGATAGAACACATAATTATTTTCTATTACAAATCATTTTGTTTTGACGTTTACAAATAACATCAACATTCTATTTTGACTCAATTGTAACAATTTTTTATGCATTTAGTAGATTAAATTTTAGCCTTGTGATCCCTTCCCCCTAATGTCATTCAACTAAGAAAAAATGGCCATCATGTCCTCCAACTTAGCAAAAGTGGCCCTAAGGTCAAAAAGGTTGGGAACCACTGGTAATAAATTATTATTATAAATGTTATTTTTATAATATTTGTAGCAATAATCACCTTGTCACCTTGTGCAATCGATTCCTAGAACCCTAGCGACCACCATGGTCAGCCCTCTCTCCCTCGATCGCTTTGAGCAATAATACTATCTAGTTATTTTTGATTTTAACAGTTAGTTGATATTTTTGTGATAATATTAATGATAAAATCAGTAACAGTTATAATCATGGAATAAACACTTTGTGTTTGAAATGCTGTCTCCATAATATTGGCTAATTGATTAATTTTTTGTGGCAATAGTTAAGATGAATTAAATCAGTAATGTTCAGTTATTTGGAATATTTAAACGATCACACGTTTGAAATTGCTCGTCGACTCTTGCGGTAGAGGTTTCAGCCATAGATGTAAAAAACGATGAAAACGGAATAAAAAACGGTAAAAAACGTCGTTTTTTTCGAAAAAATAAAAAACGACAAAAAAACGATAAAAAACGGAAACGGTAAATAATTTCACTTTGCTACATCTAAAACCGCATTTTAACCTTGAAAACATTGATTAGGAACCTACTACACGCAGGCTATCTCTCAAATGATGATGCTAAACAATGAAATAATGACTTTAGTTAGCTGAATTCTTGAGAGTTGGCGGAAAACATAAGGAATATCAGGAAAAATTAAAATTAAGGAAAATAATAACCGAAAGTAAATGAATAAATAAAGTTAAGGAAAAAATAAAAAACGATAAAAAACGATGGGAAAAATAAAAAACGAAAAAAACGACGTTTTTTGGGAGAGAATAAAAAACGGAAAAAAACGTTTTTTACATCTATGGTTTCAGCGTTATTTGAGTTTTAAACTAATGTTCGATCGTAGTTGTTGTGTTTAGTGTGAGTTAACGGAAACCTTTTCCGCTGTTTGTCATTCTTAAGTTGAGTGCCGTCTAGTCTGGTCTACGCTGTCTTACCGTTTACTCTTTCTGTCGTCTAGCTGATTGAAGGCGATCGCTTTGGCTTTAAGCAAGAGCTATTGATTCTTGATAGTGTTGCATGCTGTCAGTGTTGGGAGTGGGTGGGTGGGGTGGGGGGGGCTGACCGTTCGGGTGTCAAGCGAACTGTGTGATAAACGAGCCGTAAACTGGAGCTGTATTTGTTGTGATCAAGTCGGGTTAAACGATATGCAACTGGGTCGGATTAAACGATATGCAACTGGGTCGGATTAAACGATATGCAACTGGGTCGATTTAAACGATATGCAACTGGGTCGGGTTAAACGATACGAAACTGGGTCGGGTTAAACGATATATGCAACTGGGTCGGGTTAAACGATATATGCAACTGGGTCGGGTTAAACGATATATGCAACTGAGTCGGGTTAAACGATATGCAACTGGGTCGGGTTAAACGATATGCAACTGGTCCGCTAACGTGTTCAGAGCAATCTCTCCCAATGGATGACTGTCTATTGAACTGAGAATTACTGCTTTCCGTTTGTTACAGCGACATGGAGGAAGAGGAGGACCAGAGCAGACGCGTTGGCGGCCATACTGCGAAAACTTACATCACTGTACGCCAAGTGCCTTTAGTCATCGTCGCATTTCTACTCGTCTGTTTTCTTCACGGAAGCGGATCGGAAAACGAGTTCTCCAGCGACGTTGACGCTACTGGGACGCTGCACCACCTGGTGGTCGACAAGAACAGCGGAAGGGTGTACGTCGGAGGCACGGACCGCCTCTACCAGCTGTCGGACGATCTGAAGTTGGAAGCGACGGTGGAAAATGGTCCAAAGGAGGACAACGCAAACTGTCCTCCGCCGACGAGCGAGTGCCAGTGCTTCGGAAGCAACTGCAAGGACTTTGAGAAGGCGATGATGCACAGTGTCAGCAAGGCTCTTGTTATCGACTATCGCGGCGAAAGACTCATATCTTGCATTAATCTTTATCAGGTGAGGACGGTGGTTGCACCCTCTTATCGGTAAACGAAGTGCTTCTTTTTAAGGATTTATCTTGCCTCTATGTCGGTTACCTGCACCTTTATGTGATCACCCTGATGTCTGTGTATGCAGTTACTTTAGTCGTCTGTGCATAATGCATAGGCTGACTATCCGTGCCTCAGATTCACGTTTCGGTGTGAACCTTGCGGGCATTACAAATTTATTTACTAAAAAAATAATAATAATAACAATAAAGTCGCTGAGGGATCCTAAATATCTCGGGGCATAAAAAAATAATAATGCATCTAATTGCAATGTAGATTGTGCTGGAATGCAGTCATGGCAATGCAGGGAACCTAAAGTCTGTAATTCAGCTTTACTATGGAGTTCATCTCGTTTTGCTGCAACCTCGTTTTATACGGCACATTATATGACTCCCAAAGGTTGCATTGTAAAGACAATCTGGTGCATCTGTAAATTGTTGCCATATCTTACATTAACCCACATATATATATATATATATATATACATATATATTTTATATATATATATACATATTAGGTTATGGTATCTGTCTATGGTGTGTATGTAAGAATTGCATCGTTTTCTGGTATGTTGTATTCATGACATCCTCTGCAAATCCTAGAAAGCAGCCATTGTATGATGTATGGATCTGGTCTGGGAAGAAGTGCTTGACTCAGAGGCCTGTTAAGTCCTACATATGAATCACTCAAGCTGCAATTGGATATATATATATATATTATTATATATCTATATTTGGATATATATATATATTATATATAATATATATATATATGCTGAATTGATTCAATGGGTGGCTTATGTCCGCTGTTTACTTGCATTATGATGCAGTCCAGTTCGTTTGGAAAACAAAATTGGTTTTCCTCGTCCATGCAATATGTTGTACGAAACGACAAAGCCAGGACCCTGTATTCAGTTTTGCATAGAACTGATGATTCTTTATGATGTGTATGAACTCACAGCAGTCACAGGCGACACTAAATTTTCTAAACGTCTGCCTATGTATAAATGTCATTTAAGTGTCATTGATGTTGATGTATTTTATTATGCTTCAAAAGAATCCTAAAGACGGAATTTGTTCTGTGAAATTGGTAAGTGAGGCTGCAAGAAAAGCAATACTAGTGCACAGGACTTTTTTTAACGTGCAGTTATACACAAAATGTGCAGTTGTAAATGGATTTGTGCAGTTGTAGAAGCACTAATGTACAGTTAAAACTAGCAAATAGGTCATTTGCCTCCGATTGGAAGTAATTTACCATGGAAGATGGGAAAGGAAAGAAGGAGTTGTGTGTGCAGTTCTAAAAATTCCTTAAAAACAGCCCTGCTAGTGCAATCAGAAATGATGGTTTTCATGCAAAACCAACCAGGTAATGTTAAGGATATTTGCCTGGATGTAGTTCTCAATGTGGCCTAATTTATAACTGAAGAAATGCGTATGACAGACAGTCTGATATGCGGTACGAATGGATGATTACAAGTTCTTACTGGAATTGAATTTAACTTTATGGCATCCATGCAAGACTCCCATCATGTTCTTATTTTGCAAATGCGACATAGCAAATGAAAGGCTGAGTTGACCTTTGAGAGGGTATAACACTGGGAATCATCTCCACACCGATCGCCTGCTCCCTGTGTGCGGGCGGGTGTTGTCCTAGATAATAAAAGTGCTTGAATAGCCAGTGTGTAAACATGGCATGTGGTCTGCGGAGTATTAGCTTGCATAAGCACACACGTTATGCGTTTTATGGTTGAAATCTACGATAAAAGGGATGAAAGGCATCGTATATAAATGTCCGATTGTTTTGTCTTGCAGGGACACTGTGATAAGCATTTGTTGACGGACATACGACAGACGGATAACGCTGTCTGGATGATGCTCGTCCCAAACGACGAAGACTCGTCTGTCGTCATGTTCGTGGCGCCAGGTCCTCCGAATCCCGCCAGCACCGACGTCCTGTACGTGGCGGCGACCCGCAGCACCAAAGGACTACCCGCCTACAAGGACATAGTTCCGGCGATCTGCATGCGCAGTCTCCAGGACCTGAACTTCGTCTCCGACGACATACTGACGCCGTCACGGATCGAGATCGAGGTCCAGCAGCGCGACCTCTTCCGCGTCCAATATGTCTACGGCTTCGGATCGCTCGGCTTCAGCTACTTTCTCATGGTGCAGAAGATCTCGGCGATAACCGACTCGGAGCAGTACGTTACGCAGGTGTCACGGATCTGCCAGAGCGACAAGTCGCTTTACTCTTACACGGAGGTTCCGTTGGAGTGTAGTCACGAGGGCGTTAACTACAACATACTTCGTGCGGCGTTTCTTGGCTACCCGGGTACGAATCTCGCCAAGTCGCTCGGTTTGCCCCACATCGCCCCGCTTACGGACATGGAACATATTTTAGTTGGTATCTTCTCGAACCAGTCGAGTTCGAAAGCGCCGTCGGCTTCGTCGGCGATGTGCATCTACCCCATGCGAGATATACGTCGGAAGTTTACGGAGACCATTCAGAAATGCTTCCACGGAACGGGGAACACCGGGCCAGATCATTTCGTTCAGCCGAAGCCGTGCTTTCCAACTGTAAGTACTTACGATGAATTCAATGAATTGGTAAATTGCAAACGGTCGTTGAGTCACGATTGACGGGTCGGCTAAATTGTCGGCTGCCTGAGCGGTTTGATTTGACTGTAAAATTGATTGGTCGATTGATTGGTTGGTTGGTTGGTTGGCTTAGTGATATTTTTGACTGATTTGTTGATTGGCATCATGGAAGATTATGCTTGAGCTTATGTGGGTTGGTCGATATAAATGCTGTGCGTAGTTTCCATTGCAATATTAGACGGCCGTGCGTGAGTTGCTGGTACTTTTCAGGTGGCATGACGACCCCATGTTGATGTTTACAATCTTTCACTGGTTTTTTCTGACATGGGTACTGGTACAATTAACAACACAGTATGCTAGTCCCATGTACGGTGTTCTTGTACTTTGTGCTGATATGTGGCTTTGAATATTCATGATTGGTCGGAGGTAGAACTAATTCACTTGTTGTTCATTTCTTGGCCAAACTGAGGACTTAACTTGAACGTGAACTCTAAAGATGATTCAAATCTTACTAAACGATAAGAACTCAAAAGTTTTAGTTTTGCACCAATTTTAGTGGGAAATTACAAAAGTGAATTGCAGAAATGCTGACTTGCACATACACACCTGCCAATATAGAAGTAGCCAGAAAACAGCAGTACTTCAGCAGTACTAGTTCTGCTGTACTTGAATCGAGGAAGTGATTGGAAACGGGATCGCTGGGTTGAATTATGCAGAACTTTTGTGCAGTCCTGCGGTTCGAGAGAGACTTGATTGCTAAGTTGTGTGATGTTAATTTCTTCGGGCACTTGGAGAGACGTCCTTGTCGCTGTCCGCTTTTGTTTCAGATTTATATGCCGCGTCTTATTGGAGACGCTGTTGTTGAGTGTTTTTATTAATCTTCCCGCCGCATCCTTGCTGTTGTCTCATCACTCGGCGGCGGTGGTCAACCGGTTGTCATTGGCCGACGGGTCTATTGATCAGTCATCAGACGTCACCGAACTGTTCTTTCGCGTTGACCCCCGTCGGCATTTATCTTTCTTTATGCAAGCATCACTCTGTGGCCATGCAAGGGACGCAGCGCTGGAGGCAAAGATTAACCATCACAGAGAATTAGAATCCGTTACCGTGCGGGCGCTGCCGCTCTTTTGCCGCATCGGACTGGGAAGTGTGTCCCGGTCATTCGTATGGGTGTGATTGGGATGTACTGGTGTGAAAGCATCAATGCCAAATTATGTGAGTCACCTTTGGCTACTGTGACACTGACGGCGGCTGCGACGTCTGCCTTCCCCGAAGGAAGTCGTTCTGAGTTTTCAACGAAAAGCGCTTATTTTTGAGTTTCATTCTGAGTTTACTCTCGTTGATTGTTTTTCGGTTTAACGACGTTGTGTGATCGCATAGACCAGTAGCGTTGCCCTCCTCCGTTATCCAGGCTTGGGATTGGCACTGCCAAAGTGCGAGCAGTGGCAGGATTTACGATAAAGGGGAGCTCTGTTTTTATATGGGATCTGTTTTGAGTGTCGTTTTTGTGGTCGACTTACTGGCATATTTATTAGTTTGTATGATTTATTAGTTAGTATTATTTATTGGTTAGTATTATTTATTAGTTAGTGTTATTTATTAGTTAGTGTTGTTTATTAGTTTGTATGATTTATTAGTTAGTATTGTTTATTAGTTAGTATTTTTTATTATTTATTGGTTAGTATTATTTATTAGTTATCATTATTTATTGGTTAGTGTTATTTATTGGTTAGTGTTATTTATTAGTTAGTATTATTTGTTAGTTAGTATTATTTATTGGTTAGTATTATTTATTGGTTAGTGTTATTTATTGGTTAGTGTTATTTATTAGTTAGTATTATTTGTTAGTTAGTATTATTTATTAGTTAGTATTATTTATTAGTTAGTGTTATTTATTAGTTAGTATTATTTGTTAGTTAGTATTATTTATTAGTTAGTATTATTTATTAGTTAGTGTTATTTATTGGTTAGTATTATTTATTGGTTAGTGTTATTTATTGGTTAGTGTTATTTATTAGTTAGTATTATTTGTTAGTTAGTATTATTTATTGGTTAGTGTTATTTATTAGTTAGTATGAACAGCAGAAGTAAGAAAGATGCCATTTAATACATGTATGTAAGCAGTTTTAAAAGTGTTTTAATCTGAAGCTGTTCTCCGAAGAGCTCTTTATATTATTGGGTCTCGGTCGGTCATCGTTGATGTGATGATTTTATTGTTGCTGAAAGGCTACTGCAGTCGGCTGCACATAATGGCATTGGGTTGGGCAGGAGGGTCTTCTTCCACAAGACTGCTCTGCTGACGTTGCCAGCTGTGAAATGGAGTGCCGAACAGTCTGTCCTTTGTAGGAAGCCATCTTGTGTGATGGCAATTGTCTGCTTGTTTATGCCTGGACATCTATGTAGCAGCTGACGTAAAACTGTCTGTGTCCCATGATCAGTGAGGAGTGTAGCATTGTATAATTTATGCCGGTTCAAGTTAGTGCAAGATAGATGAAGTTTGCACGCTGGACTTTCACCCGAAAGATCTTGGGTTCAAATTCCCGCCTTGTGTTTCGAGATATCTGATCATTACGTGCCTGCCCCCCCCCCCGAACAACTTTCCTAAGCAGAGCGTGTTGATTTAATTTTTTTGGTTATTTCTCCATTTCTATAGCGCCTCTTCAAACTCACTACTCAGAGGCACTCCCGACTACAGCGCGGACATTGCATCGATTTCTAGTGGGAAGATCAGTTGGCAATGGAGAGGACTGCCATCATGCATGTGCCGTGACTCAGTAAATGAAGTTACTGGCACTTCATGGCCACGGCTGCTGCCTCTCATGGAAAGTGCCTGAGGGGCTGCACTCTCTTTATCTTCTCTGAGTATAGACGAACATCAAGAAACGTTTTGTCTAATCATGTCAACCCTTTTAGACACGTGCGAGATAACCAAGTTTCAGCAATCAACACCATTTCTTTCGACTTCGACTGAGATAAGGCGCTATGTAAATTGTATTATTATAATTGGTTTTATTTTATTTATTTATTATTATTGTTATTTTTATTATTATTATTATTATCATTAAATGCAACAAAAGAACCCGCGAAGGCGTTAAAGTGCTGAATGGTTACCGACTATCAAGGCCGTAGCCAGGATTTTATTTTGGGGGGTGTTTCTACAGTTTCTTGTCCGAAAAAGTGATGACCTTTTCTAAGTCATCTGACCGAAATCTTCAGAAAAAGTCACCAAACCATTCAGTTTTTCACATTTTTCATTTCGGGGGTGTTTTCGTGGTTTTATTGCATGGTTTTTGCATCATGTGCTAGAAAATGCATTCTATTATTTTTTACTTTTTCCATTTCGGGGGGTGTTCAAACACCCAAAACACCCCCCTAGCTACGGCCTTGCCGACTATTATTATTATTATTACTATTATTATTACTCTTATTGCTATTATTATTATTATTATTATTATTATTATTATTATTATTCTCATTAAATGCAACAAAAGAACCTGCGATGGCGTTAAAGCACTGAATGGTTACCGACTGTTATTATTACTATTATTATTGTAACTCTTATTACTATTATTATTATTATTATTAATCAGCACATTTTAAGAGTTTCTTACTAGACATTACATACTTGTGTACAGAGATAAATATATATGCGCATACATGAAACTACAAAACTTATAAGTTCTGCAGAGCTCTGTTGAAAAAAGTAGTTCTTGGCATGCGCAATATATTACGTGAAGTTAAGCGTACAATGATTGGACAGACTAAACTACGGATCATTTCTCATACTTGCAAACGATGGATGCTGTTTCTTTTTTCTCTGCTGCTATGATGTTTACTCAGTCGATTTTCTTGTGTTTGCATGTTTGCTGGACCATAACTCAGCGGGGACCCATCTGGGGACAATACCATGTAATTATTGTAATTATTTGGGATGGGGTGGGGATGGTGGGGTGGGAATCTTCATTCATTGACTCTGATGTGCTTCTTTGGATGACTGTTGACAGCCGTTTGAAATTGGAGACGACTACTGCGGCCAGCATGACATCAATCACCCGATTAAAGGCATGGAACCAGTGTTGGGTCATGCGATCATCAGCTGGAACCAGGTCAACGTGACCTCTGTGGCCGTGACACAGACGACCGATTTTACTGTTGCCTTTCTTGGGACGGATGATGGATTTCTGAAAAAGGTATGTGAACAACGTCCGGAACGACGACCATTTGTCCAATGCTCCACTGCCATGCAGGACGCTGACCTTTAGCGACCCATACTTTGATGCGTTTCTTACTGGAAATGCAGTTGCCCGTTGCATTTGGTCGTTTTTTTATGCTCGTTTGATTTATATGGTCTTTCCAACTTTATTTATGCATTCCCGATATCTGGGTGAGAAGATATATCTGGTGGAAGTTTATAGACGACTCGCTGTTCGTTGTTCGAAAGCCGTAGTGTCCAAAAGAAATAAGAGTCCAGCACACATCCGCATGCTCACAGATAATAAATACTCCCGTTTTATATTGTTACAGAAATCTCTGCAGTATTGAAACTATTTGTCAGTGATAGTGCAGCACATATCTGTATAGTGTTTGATTCAACCGTTGGAGCAGAAACTGACAAATATTTTACTGAAAACCTTTGTGATTTTGGAACAGAAATTGTGGAAACTGTCGAAAATAATTAATGTCTTTTATGGTTGAACATTATCAGTTTAATCTTCACAGCCAATGCATATTCGTATTTTTCAGGCAGTTTATATTCATATTTTTCAGCCAATGCATATTCGTATTTTTCAGCCAATGCATGTTCATATTTTTCAGCCAATGCATATTCATATTTTTCAGCCAATGCATGTTCATATTTCTCAGCCAATGCATAGTCATATTTTTCAGCCAATGCATATTCATATTTCTCAGCTAATGCATATTCATATTTCTCAGGCAATACATATTCATATTTTTCAGCCAATGGATATTCATATTTTTCAGCCAATGCATATTCATATTTTTCAACCAATACATATTCATATTTCTCAGCCAGTTCATTATCCATAATTTTTTTTAGTAATTCTCATTACAACGGTGTTTGTTGTTTTCAATATCTCAGAGTCTTTATTATTCTTTAATCACCATAATGCTGTTGATGGACCAGAGATGATGACCTTCACTATAATCATCTGCCCTCTAGTAAGAAGATCCCGTTGCTGCATTTTCATATTATCGGCATTTTAATGAATCTCTGGAAGTGTAGATATGAAAGCCCGTCTGGTTTTATTAATTAATTAAAATTCAGGTGCTGTAGAATGAAATCCATTTAATCCTCTTTAATGCCAGTGACGTGCTGAGGCATGAATTATGTACTCTTTGTAGTATAATTTCATCAGAAGAATTAGTTGAACGGTGGTGGTCATAGTCATCGCCAGCGAGTTGACTGACCAGTAATCCTAAGGCAGTGCAGCCTGAGTAGCCTTCTGCTATCTCATCCCTTTTATCTCGATTCTGGATACTTTTATGGCTGCCAGTTAATGGTCGCTGGCCTTCTACGAATAAAGCCTCCAAAATTTGTGTTTAGATCTCTGTGATAAAGCTGAGGTTTGGTCACAAAAGTGCCAAGCCGTGTGCTGATGCTCCCCAGCTAATGACCGCTGACCAGACATTGCCCTTTTTGCCCTAATAGGATGAACTCTAGGGGATCCATGGTTCTTTGTTGTGTGCTCTTTTCTGGCTTGCAGAGCTCTATCTTGCAGGATATATCTTTGGTGATGGACTGACTGGTTGCCATGGCCATTACTGTATTCTAATTAATTGCCTTACAAGAGCAGTTTCAATGACCATGAAGGGCAATGTATAAATTTTAAAAAATGCGATACAGGTGCTATAAAAATGTTCATTTGCTGTTTAGACCACAGTTAAATCGGTTTGGCAATCTGAATGATGGGCATAACTTGTGAAGTTGTTCTCTGTGCAAGTTCTATGTTGCCACCGTTATTCTGTTAAATTATCCGAGGGCATGATTTGTAGGCGAGGATTTTCACCATTGGTTCCTCCGGTGATCTTCTATTACATTTTTCATATGCATTTTGCTCTGCCTCATAAGTCTTGGCACCCCCCCCCCCCTCGTAGCCCTTCCCCCCTCCACCGCTGCAGACCACAAATCACTTTCCTGCTAATGGCATGTCAGTCTTCTGGTCGAAATGTTTGCTTATTTGCATCGTCTTGCATGTAACTTGCAACTAACCGTCTATGACTCATCATAGTCTCTATCTATCTATCTATCTCTCTCTTTCTCTGTCTGTCTGTCTGTCTGTCAGTCTCTTTCTCTGTCTCTCTTTCTCTGTCTCTCTTTCTCTGTCTGTCTCTCTCTCTCTTTCTCTGTCTGTCTCTCTCTTTCTCTGTCTCTCTCTCTCTTTCTCTCTCTCTCCCTCTCTCTGTCTCTCTTTCTCGCCCAGTCTTTGTATCATCTTCAATCTTCATCATCAGCATCATTATCAACAGCAGGATGAGGAGGATAAGGAGGAGGAGAAGGATGAAGATTGCTTTCGTTGATCGGTTAGTCAACAATTCTACGGGTTTCAGTTGTTGTACTATTTGACGAGATTGACCTAAGAGGTCTGTTTTTTAACTGTATATTAATATAATGAGTCCAGGAAGACTGTTGTCGATCCTGAACTGTAAGGAAAATAAATACATTATGAGAACACGCCCACCAAGTGATATGGTGTCCTACAGGTTTTTAATCTCGCTTGTTTCCTTTATTCAACAGACCTCTGTCTGCGTTGTTTATTACTTTTTGGTCTTGTTTAACAATTTATGTTGTTTTTGCTACTTTCCATTTGCTATACGTGTGAATACTGATTTATGCGTGTATCTATTATTTATATCTGTGCACTTAGGTCTATTGTCTTTGTTTGCTGCAGAAAATTAGAACTCGGGAAGAAGTAGACTGTGATTGGTGACTGTATGGCTGCTGCTGTTGGTGTTGAAGGGGTTGTTTCTGGTGCTTGTGATGTTGTGGAGTATAAGGCATACAGTGCTACTGCTGCTGCAGCAGCTGTTGCTTGCCTTGTTGTTTTATGTCTGAGTCATGACCAGCTGAACTTTTGATATGCCTGTTATGTCTGGGTACTAGACATTCCACTGGAACTCCCTCTAAGTGCACTCACTTGAGAAGCTAAATGCTGGGCAGAGACGTAGGTATGGGTCCGTAGTATAGGCCAAAGCAGACGAGTACCATGCCTGCCGTAAGACAGAAGCAGAGGCGGCAGCAGCAGCGTTAAAGAAAGAGAAGCCAAGAGAAGTACAGGCTGATGGAAACAAAGATAGACTGGCAGAAGAAGCAGCGCTCTGACATGGGCAGAGACTCACAGAAACGGAAGCAGACGAATGGAAACAGATGTGCACAGACGGAAGCTGAGGAGGCAGAGGATACAGCAGCAGAGAATACAGCAGCAGCAGCAGCAGCAGCTATAGAGGCAGATTAGCAGATGCAGAGACAGACAAAGGAGGAGAGAGGGTGAAGATGCTGACGTTGTAGAAAGGTTGACTGATGGTGGAATGGGGCCCACTTCACTAAACGGCTGTTTCTCATCCGTTTCGTTTAGTTCGGTGCCACTCTAAACAGAATCAAAACACAATATTAAAATTTGCGGGGGGGGGGTGGGGGGATTTGATCGGTTTAAACACACACACACACACGCACACACACGCACACAATGGTTTGATCGGTTCAAACACTCACACAATTTACCTTCGGGCTGCTGCATTCAGCTTACAGTGTATTGTGTTCTGGCTAGAGTGTGGAATAGCTGTCCTCATTTTTCATCATCTCTTGTATTATCCAACTGGGGGAGCTTTGGTCAGTGCTGGATTTTGGCACAGGGTCTTTAACGCTTTAGCAACAACAGGCGTATGCACTGAACGTGATTTCGCAATCAATACAGCTTAAAGCGTTAATATTGGCAAGACTAGAATCTTCCTTTTTTTAGATCTTGAGCTATTGCACAGTACGTTGCCTAATTGATGCCATCAATTACTGCCGTATCGATGCCATCAAGTACAGTCATTACTTATATTGAGATTTTTGCGTAGATAAATAAATGAGAAAATAATGTTGGATCCATCTATGGTTTTCTCGAGAGCTTGCTGCTGCATTTGATTTCTCTTTCCCGGTGTTTTGTTGCTGTGCTGTTCATGATTTCAGTAGCGTTTTCAAGCGTCATTGCTTGATGCCAATAATTGAAGAAGAGTGAGGCAGAAGTCCGGACAATGCATCAGCTTAAATTCATAAGAATAAACTCGGGTGAACTGTTGCACTGATTATTTATAGGCCTCTTCAACGTTGTAGGAGTGGGGGGGGGGGTACTGAGTGGTAGACTGAATGGCAACTGGCTGCTACTGGATGGTTGGTTGGGCCACTGATTGACTGATTGACTAGTCCATTGGTTTGCTAGTAGAATGGATTGGTGGTTGGCCTCTGGACTTGTTGGTTGGCATGTTGACTTGTTGGTTGGTTGTAGACTTGTTAGTTGACTTGGAGACTTGTTGGCAGGTTTGGTTTTGTGTGTTTGGAATGTGTGTATGTTTGGGTGGTAGAGTCGTTGATTTGCTGACCAGTGCATTGGTTGGTTGGTTGGTTGTTAGTCTGGCTATAGCTGCCTGGCATGACCATTGACCACTAATACAGATCAGACAGTGAAGAGTTAGTTGTCTTCCGTTATCCTCTGAGAGCCTGAATCTGCTTCATCATGGCCAGATGTAGTGCTTCCTATGAAGTCCAAATGTTGCAACTGTAAGACAGAATGGTAGCACGTGAATCTGGCTATCAGCCATCGCCGGACTGAGTGCTGCTGCTGCTGCTGCTGATGATGATGATGCTGCTGCTGGTGGTGCCAGAGGCTGTTAGTTCTGTACCAGTCGTTGCTTTTGCAAGTGCTGCAGATATTTAGAAGACAGAACAATGAAGCTTTGGATGATTCAGAACCGATTCATGATTTTAACTGCCATAGTTTCAATCATTTCAGTCTCCATTGGATTCAGATTGACTCGATTTATATAAATTGTGATAAGAAAGAGTTGAATATTAAAGTAAATAAATAAAAGAGATTTACTTATTTGGCAAATTAAAACAATAATGGAACTTGGGTTTATACCTGCTAGGGTCTTGGGAGCAATTCATTATATCAACCTGCAGAATACGTTGGCTAAAGTTAGCCAACAATGCATATATATATATATATATATATATATATATATATATATATATATATATATGCATATGTATATATGCTATAGGGCTAAGTCCGAAGTACAGTGCTCTGTAATGAGAAACACGTTATCCAGCAAGAGGGGCATCATGAGGAAGGCTGTAGGAAAATTAGATGACGGATGAGATGCCAGAAGAACATAGTAGAACCGTTCTGTTGACCTCCGTATACATGTATCAAGTATATAATGGTTTGACATGTTCTATAATTATCTAATAAAACCTGTTTTAAGAGAGGAAGTGATACCTGACTCTCTGTGTGTTTGTCTCTGTTCATCTGTATCCATCCAGTGTCCATCTGTATCCATCCAGTGTCCATCTATATCCATCTGTAATCTGTATCCATCCAGGTCCATCTGTATCCATCCAGTGTCCGTCTGTATCCATCCAGTGTCCATCTGTATCCATCCAGTGTCCATCTGTATCCATCCAGTGTCCATCTGTATCCATCCAGTGTTCATCTGAATCCATCCAGTGTTCATCTGTATCCATCCAGTGTTCATCTGTATCCATCCAGTGTTCATCTGTATCCATCCAGTGTCCATCTGTATCCATCCATATCCATCCAGTGTCCATCTGTATCCATCCAGTGTCCATCTGTATCCATCCAGTGTTCATCTGTGTCCATCCAGTGTCCATCTGTATCCATCCAGTGTTCATCTGTATCCATCCAGTGTTCATCTGTATCCAGTGTTCATCTGTATCCATCCAGTTGACAGGAGAACCAGCCAAACTGACTAATCCATCTACTCAACATTTTATCGGCTGGTCTTTACTCCTCAGTCTCTTTACGTTGCTAGAACGTTCTCTTGTCGAGCAATTCTGTTGTTGTAGCTGGAGAGAGGCTCCACGCGTAGTCACCTGCAGACACGTAGACTCCAGATCCAGTGCCCAGTTTGCAGTTGGTTGATGTTGTTGTTACATGTTTAACGACGCTGCCATTTTGATTAACAAGATGATTAGTGTCGCCATGCCATTTAGGTCCCTTGGGGATGCGTACAGACGCATGGCTCTTACCAATGTAGCTAAGCGAGCCAGTTGACTCCATGTTGCTCTTATATGTGACTCATCTGACCAAAACCAGGCATAAGTCGGCTTTTGAACAATATGAGTGTCATATATCTTCTAAAAGTATAAAGTCTCTTCTTTAAAATGACACAAATCTTATTGCTCTGCCATGTTCCTGTCCAAAGTTATGAGTAAAAATTTGGTTCGACCGTCCAAGTTGAAATAATGAGAAAAATGCGCTTAAAGTTTTCTATAACTTTGAATTGTAAGATTCTTTAGAACCATGTTCATAATTAAATAAAATTCGCAACAAATAAACAGATTGCATAATAGGCCAGAGGGAAGTCTGGGCTTTTCACTGATGCCTAATTTATTATGTTAGCCACATGCCGAATATGGCTACCAATGGCGGGAAAGTGGAAAATGGCGGGAAAAGTTGTCGAATAATTTGAAAAAAACCCACAAAATTATCATTAAAAATATTTTAGCAAAATTTTTGATTTAATGTGTATAAAATATATTTATTTATCATTTTCTGTCAAAAAAATTAAAAAAATTATTTTTTCCACATTTTGGTCATTATCGCAGAAGCGTGTGTTGCGACATACGCCTGGTTTTGGTCAGATGGGACACATATGGGGAGCATCGGGGAAGGCTGAATAGGGGAGTATGGAAAATGAGGATTTGTGGGGAAGACAAGGTGGACAACCTACACGAGAGAAAGCCAGAACATTGGCTTGGTATGATTTTCGGTATGGCAGGCACTACATGAAGAAGCCACGGGTGGCTTGGTGTGATTTTCAGTATGGCAGGCGCTATGTGAGAAACCACGATATGAAACTGGATATCAGAGGTGCTTTGTTTCATATATAGGCAACCAGATACCAATTACTGTCCCTCTTTCTGCATGGAAAAGCGAAGGCAGTCCAGCTGAGTGTGCCAGGCCCTGAGGCCAGCCATGCACTTCCGGTGGTAGTCTTGCCATGAACACCAAATAGCCTTGTAATTGGGTTCATGAGTAAAGGGTATTTGCCTTTAACTCAGTTTGTCAAGACTGTTGTGTGGAGGGAAGGATGTGAGGGAAGGATGAACTTTCTGCTGAAGGAAAATTTATTAGATTTATGTATTGCATAGATGTAAAAAACGATGGAAACGGAATAAAAAACGGTAAAAAACGACGTTTTTTTCGAAAAAATAAAAAACGACAAAAAAACGATAAAAAACGGAAACGGAAAACAATTTGACTTTGCTACATCTAAAACTGCATTTTAACCTTGAAAACATTGATTAGGAACCTACTACACGCAGGCTATCTCTTAAATGATGATGTTAAACGATGAAATAATGACTTTATTTAGCTGAATTCTTGAGAGTTGGCGGAAAACATAAGGAATATCAGAAAAAATTAAAATTAAGGAAAATAATAACAGAAAGTAAATGAATAAATAAAGTTAAAGAAATAATAAAAAACGATAAAAAACGATGGGGAAAATAAAAAACGAAAAAAACGACGTTTTTTGGGAGAGAATAAAAAACGAAAAAAACGTTTTTTACAACTATGATGTATTGCCATCATTTGAGAAATTTGATTTAAAGACAGATTTTACATTCATACTGATTGTTAATGAAGTTGCAGATGCTGTTAGAATGAATGACCTCTACTGAACCTTGAGGCAGAGTTAGAATTTTTACTCTGGACTTGGATTTGAATTGGATTTGGATCAGTTTTCAGAGTGTCATCAAGTTTTATGCAGAGCTCTTAATAATACCCACAGGCACAACTGACTGCTGATTGATGCTAGGTGGAAGTCATTTGTGCTGAACAAGAGATGATTATGATTCCATTAAGTTTGTGATTAAGTGAAAGATTTGTGTGTAAGTACTGTTTCAGTGTACTGAACGTACAAACGAGTTTGTCTGTGTATTGTCAGAAGGGAGTGCTGCTATTTTGGGACTGAAGATGGTGCTGGGTGAAGGACTTGACCCACACTTGAGATGTTCAACCTTAACTTGAAGCTTATCCGGAGAGGTGAACTGCTAAGAATAATTGGCCGCTTCCCTCTGATGAATTGCTATCATCTGTCTTCGTTTTATAAACTATTATATAGGTTTTTTGCTTTTCCTTTACGGCATGTACGACTTTTGTACTTACTTCATGTCACTTGTCCCAGGTTCTGCTAATCGAATACTTTATTATGCTGAGGAAACTTTTCCCAGACGATCATTGGAGAAATTTGTTTTACTTGAAGTTGATTTGTTTGGAGCAGAAAAGAGTGGATTTCGCCATGGAATGTTGTTTGCATTGACTTGAGTGGATGCATTTGTGTGTGAGTTATCATTGTATTCTAAGTTGGGAAATTTAGTTAAAGACAAAAGGTTATTAGTTGCAGTTGTGGAGAAAAGATTCTGATTGTCATTTCTGATCTTGGTTGATTTTATTTAAGTAGTGTTCGAGCAAAGTTGTGGGCTTTTTACAGTCGATTAGTGATTATGGTTGATTTGATTGAATATCAAATGCCAATAAGGATATTAATATATAATTTAATCCTATTGAAGTATGATCATAATTGTACAGAATTAAAATTTAAAAAGTTTGAACTTGGCCTGATTTGGGTATAATTAAGTTATTCTATGTACCCAGTGCTTGCTGTCAGATATTTAACGCAGCTGATTGTTAGGTCTAGTAGGCCTACTTGTGTTTATGATGTCCAGATGGAGACATTTGTAATTAAATCCAGTGATTTTAAACCTTAGCCACAAACTACTGAATTGAAATGTCAGTGTCTGATTTCTCTGAGGTTAAACGAGTGGTTAATGTACTTCCCTCCTGCTGCGTTGGAGACCCTGTCTTATTAGGATTTATGATGCTCATTAGATGTTCCTTTGGCTGGACGTCTTGCCTGGTGGTTTCAGTTGCCTTTGCCTAGGTGTCGCCTCTCACTTAATGAGCTATCTTAGTCCGTGGTCCATGACAGAGTACTTTCCTTTGTCTGACCAGAGTCCAGTTCACTTCCAGGAGTTTCTGGAATTGTCCCCTGGTGGCTTTGAGTTAGATGGCTTTGATTTAGATCTGGCTGAGCTTTGATTTAGAACTTTAGATCTTTGATTTAGATGGCTCAGTATTATCTGCATCTGGATTTGAGAATGCAGTCATCTGAGGAGGCAGATCTTAACATTTGAACTGAAGATCTCTTGATTGTCATTGTCGCTGGAATTTCGTCACAAGCACAAGCAATGATTCTGTGATAGAATGGATCTGCAAATGACACATTTGAGATGCATGAACTGACAAGGTCAAGTGCAGGAGCTCCGTCCTTAAACCATATGGATCAAGTGGAGAGCTGCATTACAATCTAAGCATCCTTTTAACTAAAATTGGTCAGATGTCTAATAAAGAAGACAGGTAGCAAGTGCAGTGGTGTAGCCAGGAATTTATGATGGGGGGAGGGGGGTTATGGCCTGGCCGGATACCCTTCCCGACACCAACCCAACAGTATTACAGTAAATAAAAAGGGAATAGAGTAACAAAAGGAATAAAGTGAGTCAAAACAATTGTTTTGTTTTTCGTATTTAAGTGGATAAATAACATTTAAAAACACTTTTTCCTAAGCCATTGTTTTTTGAACCCTTCCCCCTAACCCTCCTTGTCTACGCCGCTGAGCAAGTCTCATGCAAATCTCTAAAATGATCCACAGAACTTACCTCTGTGGACAACCGAAGACTGAGAAGGTTGAGTTTGCAGATGCAGACTGGATACAGCCACGTGGCTGGTAGACAACCACATGAACTCTCTATTATGTATCGTACATCTTTATTTGAGAAGGCAGTCTGAGTGTGATTTGAACTGATGATCTCTCTTGTCATTGCATCTGGAATCTTGTCACTAGCACTTCTGTGATGGAATGGATCAGTAACATGACACATTTGAGATGTTTGAACTGACCAGGTCAAGACAAGTGCAAGAGCTCAGTCCTAAGACCATATGGATCGATCAGTCCTAAGACCATATGGATCGATCAGTCCTAAGACCATATGTATCAATCAGTCCTAAGACCATATGGATCAAGTGATTTATGAATATCTACATTACCTTTGTCTCTGTGGACAACCAGAGAATGCGAGGAACTTCGGAGGAAGGTTGAATTGGTGCAAGCAGACTGGAAACAGCCGTGTGGCTGTTAGAGAGAGCCAAATGAGCCAGAATGGTGGAAATTATTTGGAAAGCATGAATATATACTGAACAGTGAATTACTGCCTGGAGACTATCTGGTAAAGAACAACTTTGCTTCCCAGTTTGTCGCTATGTACCTGGAAGTGTACAAATGGGCAGACAGTGAAAAGTGATGTCTGTTTGGTGCAGGCACTGATGTTAACATTGTTTTAAAAGACCAGTCCGTCACATGTAGGACTGTCCTTTTGAGCCACAGTATACTATCCTGCATTCTCTGTTCATATGCAGCTACTGATGACTGGTTTTATTTAGATATTTTGTCAGCAGCTGCTGGGCCGTAGATCCCAGATTGATCAAGTCTGCTACAGTGTACAAAGGTTCACTGTTTTCGACTACTTCATTTCACTTAGCGCCTGATGGGGCTCCTAAGGATAGTAATCGTCCTTTTTTGAAGCCAACGCTGGGCAGTGTAATTACTTCGGTCCTCTATATTATATGCTTCGTTTTAGTGCTTTACTACTCTTCTTCTTATGTGCCTTTGTATTGAAAAAGTCGCTTTTGGCTGGGCATAAATTATCTGCTTTCAATTTGCTGCTTCCCCTTGGAGCATTTCATGCAGACTAAACGGAGGGGGGGGGGGCAGGGGGGCAGAGGCAGGAGGAGGTTGTTCCCTAGATGCTGCAGTCACTACCACATCATCCACAAAGCAATCTCAACTAAGTTAAGCCTTAGCCACAATCTGCTTCTGCTGAGGCATAGTCTGTTGGCCAGTTTGTTAGTACAGACTGATGAGACCCTAGGCTTTGAAGCATGTAGGCTTTAAATTGTTTATCTTAAAGTGTGTGTGTGTGTGTGTGTGTGTGTGTGTGTGTGTGTGTGTGTGTGTGTGTGTGTGCACGTGCGAGCATGAAGGCAAATTTTGAGTGGCCGAGATGGCTGTTTGTCTCTCTGGCATCTTTTGTGCAGTCCATTCGGCTGCTCGGACTGGCTGCCAATGTTTGTTTGAAGTTCATCCTCTTTCAGTTTCTATAAGAACTTGCTGCTTCTTATTGGTATTCAAAAAATTAAGATTTTGGCAACTTTTCACATGGCCATGGTGCTCTTCTTCTTCTTCTTCTAAATGTCAGTTTGTATATTCCAGCTATATGTAGATGACAGGTTAAGCATTGGAGAAATCTATGCAATACAAGACAACTGCATTTGATGTTGCACGTCTTCCATATTTCAGAAGTGCACGCGCACACGCGCACACTTGCCCATGTAACATATGTCAATGGAACTGTACATGAAAGATTTCATACACACCCACACACACACACACATACGTACACACGTGCCCACACATGCACACGAACGCATGCACACTTGCCATGCCAATGGAACTGTGGATGAAAAGTTTGCTTAGGCTCCCTACACAGTGACCACTTCATGGAAGGCCCATCCAGACAAACCAATACTCAACGGAGTGGAGTATATGTCTGCACTTTGCAGATGGAGAGCTCTAGCCAGTCTACGACGAATGTGACTTACAGTGTTTTATATAGACTTATATACAGGGTGCGCCAAAAAAAGACCCCCCCCCTAAGTTTATTGCCAATATTTTGACCAAAAGTAAGATTTCCAAATGAAATTTTACAGGCTTATAGACAATTTATATTTACACATTATGGCCGGATTTCATCAGAATATTTCAAACAGAACAAAAGTTACATCACTTTTAGTAAGGTCACCCACCGTTTTTTGACGATTCAAAAACGCGACGCAACAAAAAGTAACAAAAAACTGATCAAATTATTCTGGCCAATATCTTGGTCAAAAGTGAGAATATCGAAATGAAATTTTACAGGCTTAAAGACAATTCATATCTGCACATGGTGGTCAGATTTCATCAAAATATTTCAAACAGAACAAAAGTTAGGCCACTTCTAGGGAGGTCGCCCACCACAGAACAAAAGTTACATCACTTTTAGTAAGGTCACCCACCGTTTTTTGACGATTCAAAAACGCGACGCAACAAAATATTTCAAACAGAACAAAAGTTACATCACTTTTAGTAAGGTCACCCACCGTTTTTTGACGATTCAAAAACGCGACGCAACAAAAAGTAACAAAAAACTGATCAAATTATTCTGGCCAATATCTTGGTCAAAAGTGAGAATATCGAAATGAAATTTTACAGGCTTAAAGACAATTCATATCTGCACATGGTGGTCAGATTTCATCAAAAATATTTCAAACAGAACAAAAGTTAGGCCACTTCTAGGGAGGTCGCCCACCGTTTTTTGACGATTCAGAAACGAAACGCAACAAAAAAGTAGCAAAAACACGATTTTTTTCTCATCTCAAATAATTAGTATCATCTAGCCTTGGATGATCATTATTATTACTATTTAAAAAAGAAACAGGGTACCAGCGTAACTGCGCGTCATTGAGAAGTCACTTAGCAAGCTGACCATCAAATTGGTAAATAAGAAATCTGTCAAATTTATCAACAGCCCCATCAAGAACTTTGCAAAGAGACTCAAAAGAAGTTTTGGCACTGGTGGTAGGCACATCTAACACAAGTTGTGAAGCACTACCAAGTTCATTTGACAACAGTTATTTGAGATGAGACTTAATAAAATCGTGTTTTGTTCCTTTTTGTTGTGTTTCGTTTTTGAATCATCAAAAAACGGTGGGTGGCCTCACTAAAAGTGGTATAACTTTTGTTCTGTTTGAAATGTTTTGATGAAATCTGACCACCATGTGCAGATATGAATTGTCTTTAAGCCTGTAAAATTTCAATTCGATATTCGTACGTTTGGCCAAGATATTGGCAAAAAACCTAATTTTTGCACTTCGTTTTTGAATCGTCAAAAAACGGTGGGTGACCTCACTTAAACTTTTGTAACTTTTGTTCCATTTGAAATATTTTGATGAAATTTGGCCATAATGTGTAAATATGAATTGTCTATAAGCCTGTAAAATTTCATTTGGAAATTCTTGCTTTTGGTCAAAATATTGGCAAAAAACCTAGGGGGTCTTTTTTTGGCGCACCCTGTACATATGTTTCTTGATATAAAAGAACTTTACATGTATGTGTGTATGAACACTTGTTATAGCGCCTCTTCAAGATTTCTACTCACGACTACAATGCAGACACTGAATCGAAGTGAAGGACTTGCTCAGGGTCCCTACGTGGCGGCTTGAGGTGGATTCGAACCCGCAGCCTTCCAGCTCCAAGGCACTAAACATACTCATGCACCACTGTGTCCCACATATGTTATTTCTGAACTATTCCTAAACTATTACATCATACTATCTAGATTCTAGATGTTCTATATGGACTTGCAGTGTAATGTCTGTTGTTTGCCAATTGAGCAAAATATGAATATAGAATATGTTTGGATTTGTGTTTGTATATGTTATGTATATTTGTGCAAATGCGTAGATGCGAAAATCTGTGCATAGCTTTGTTGTGGGACAGATTTTTGGTCAATGGGTTTTTGCATTTTTTGTGGGACAGATGGCGACCATTCCCCACTGTCTCCCCATTATATGGGGAGACAGTGGGGAATGCCACTGCACTTTGCGTCATATACATGTATTGTCTGGTCTTTACATGAATTTCAAATGGAATACAAGGTAGAAGAATATTTATTAGGCCTATTTATGGTAGCGTTTGTGTGCGTATATGTGGGTGCATATATCATACATAGTCAGTGTTGAGTGTGAGCACAAACTGTTTAGCGTATTCATCTGTAAACGTAGTCTGGTCCAAGTTTTAGTATCTAACCTTATGTAACGCACTGTAATCTTTTTTTATTCTTTTATTAATGGACATGCTGCATATATATATATATGTAATATATGTATATATAAATAAAATACTTTAAGATGTGTGTGTGTGTGTGTTTTGTCTGTGTGATTGTTTATTCATTTATTCTGGAAAGCCATTACCATAAGTGTCAGTATGTATCGACCTATTCTGTGTGGTTTAGTTTATGATTTGGTCAATGATGAGGGAGGTCTGACTGGCAGATCTCTGAAGTATTATGGTAATGGTTTCGTGGATGCTTGAAATATATACTGTCCTGCAACTGCTAGTGATTGACTGCCAGGCCAGTCTACGTGGAGGGAGAGGGGGGGGGCTGATTAAAGGAGGTGCAAGTGATGCCCTTTTGCTGAGACTGTTCCGGTTCATATGGTATGAGGTGCTGTGGATGTCTTCCATTTGCTGGGTGTTCCTATTTGTTCTGACTGAGTGCACCAGGATAGATCTCTCCCCCCCACCCCACCCCCCTGCTCTGCATCATTATTTGGTTCAGATTGTGTTTGCGAAATTCAAGCCCTTAATAAATATATGTTGACAGAGTTGGGCAATAATTATTTGCTTCGTTTTTGATTGCCCGAGTAAACAGTGGGTAAAAAAAATTGATGCGTATCTATCTCTTTAACTCACAAACTGTGCATTTTTGCTGTGCTGGAGCATGCTAGAGTCGGGAGCGCCTCTGAGTAGTTCCCTTGAAGGAATTTCTGCAAAACTACTAAATCTTAAGTGGTGCATTTCTAGCATGTGGTCTTAATTTTGATCTTCTTTATAAAAACTGTGTACTACTGTGTAGCAGCAGACTGAGGATTTAGTATTTACTGGCTTGTTGCAAACACACCAATTTGATATCTCGCTTTGAAGCATGCACTGAAAAATGCTAAATAGGAACTGTTTAAATGAGATACGTAATTGTAAGATAGGAAAGTGTAATAGTTTAAGAATTCTTGGTCCCTCTGATGTGCTATGGTATGATGTGGTATGGTATAACTTGTAGAGTTATCTAATGGTCTGATTTTTAACCAGAGTTAACAAGTTTACATGAGTTTTGCCATCATTGTTTTACAATGAATGAGATTGCTATGGTCAGCCCATGCAGGAACAAGTAAATTGTTTTTGAGTAACCTAGCCCATACATGTGTTCAAAACGTTTAAGGAAAAATTGAAAGAAGTTCTGTTTATCAGATGGCATTCCATGAGACTGAAGTTTCAGTGTACCGTTGCAAACTTTAATATAACCTTCTGTCGAATGTTACACGGCCTTCAGATTTTTGAATTGCATTGTCTTGAATTACATTACCTTGCAGTACGTTACCGTGAATTACGTTACTGTGAGGCTGCATTGTTTTCAAATGATAAAAGGCTGGAATCGCTAGCAACGTTGTACGTTGTCGTCGCTTGATAGTCGTTCTCGTAAACGCGTCGGTTCTGTGGTTGCGTTGGTCACAGCTTGTGCTTCTGTATCCGTGCATTTGCATTTTCTCGTCGATTTGCATACATACGGCCGGCGTTCTTGGCGAATGGTCACTTTTATACGCCCCAGTTACCATTAAATGAACTTTCATCCGTGATACCGGTCGGCTCTGTTCCATGTCAGATATTCTTCTTCTTATGATGCGGGATGCATACGATTGGGATCAACATCGGCTCTTCATCACGCTGTCCGTTAAAATCTTTTTATGTGTACGAGCGAATGAGTTTGGCTTCGTCGTCGTTGGCGACTGCCGCCGAAGATTCATTTTGAGCAGCGATGGATAACACTTCCATTTACGATGAAAGGGATTTGTTTAAGACGATGGCTGTTGGTTTATTCAGTCATCATCAGGGCATCGTTGATGGTGATGATCATTGTGATGATTGTTTTAGTGATGGGGCTGTGGGTGGTGTGTATTAGTGATGGGGCTGTGGGTGGTGGACTTAATGGTGACTTAAGGGTGGTGCATTATTTTATTAGCAAGGACGTGATTTGAGCACACTAAAATTCTGTTGCTGGTCATAGACTTTGGAAGTTTATTCTGGATGATGTTCGCTCGTCTGCGACGTCTTTTATGGCCATCAGATCTCAACTGTGAAAACACGAGGCTGCTTCTTGCGTTCCTTTTTTGACTTTCGACTCTCCTCAGTTTCGTGGTTGGACTTGCACAATGGTATATATATATATATTATATATATATATATATATATATATATATATATAGCAGCCATGTGACTGGTGTCATTATTACGCTGGTTCCATTGAAGCTCATATTTTAGATTAGACATTCGGATTAGTGATTTTATAATTTTTTTAGATTAATTTTTTTCTTGTTTTAAGTTTGAATCTGAGGTGCTACGCTGGTGATGATTGGTGATGATGACAAATGTTGGTGGTGATGGTGATGGTGGAGCAGAGTAGAGGTATAAGTTTCTGTCTGCAACAGTGATATGGTCCTTTATAAATGTTACTCGTTAGTGTCTTCTATGAGCAGGCATTGCTTGCCATGTTTATGATGGTGATGCTGATGATGATAGCTTGTGTTGAATGCTAGTATGTTGTAGAGATGTGGAATGGTGAGTGTGTGTTTCCAAGTAATTCTTTTATTGCCCTTTGCATGTGCACACACACAATTGAAGTTGTAAATTAATTTATAACGATTTGCATCATCAGGTTAATAATTATGATCGAGCACTTCTCTCAATTGTGTTGATGAATTTAAGTCATAAAGTGGCTGAAAAGTTTCTCTGCATGGGTGGGGCGTATCTGCATGGTATTCATCGTTAGAGTATAAATAATAATGTGGTGTCATTGAGAGTTGGAGAGAGGTCAGTGACGTTTGCCCTTTATTTGGAATATAACAGGGCTATGAGGAGTGAGTTTAGTTATTTATTCATGGCTTTTACCCCCTCCCCCCAACACCCCCCCCCCCCCAAAAGACTAATGGACAGTTAGCATGTCCTACTCTATTGATAGGACTCACAAGTCTAGTTTTAAATGACTGGTTTGGGGTTTGAAGAGTGGATGAATGTTTGGGAAGCTAAGTCAAGCACGAGGTCTCAGGTACTTTTGGGCTTCAGGGAATTGCAGACAATTTCCTTATTGCCTTGACTGGATGGTTGGTGGTTGTTGTGGCAATAAAATTCCGAATGGCAATGGTAATGAAAATTAAGTGTACCGTGCAAAAGACAGGTTGAAGTGATGAGTTATGTAGTTGGATTGGCTGCCACTGCCAGACCAGTCTGGAGGTAGAGGAGGTGAGGTGAAGACTGGGCTGTGGTGGCTTGCTTCATAGCATGAAACAATTATATATCAGCAATAAAATAATTGCCAAGCAGAAGCAGTAATTCACTTTAGACAAATTTATGGTGGAATTAATGGTTCAAGAAAGCCAACAGATGGCACCAGAGTCTGGTTTTTCTCAGCCATTCCATTCAGTTGCTGCACTGCCGTAAAAAAAAGCTTCTTCTGCTGTGACTGATCCAAGTGAAGCAAGTGGGGCTTGTACAGAGGGAATCAGAGGGGGGGAAGCAGAGGGCTCCTATCAAGCACCTAATTTAAGTGCAAGGGCCCTCGAAATCAATTGCCCACTATTGTGGTCTGGCTTAAATTTTCAGTGATAACTATATTATAATGCAAGATGACAAGGACTTCTGGCTAACTCTCATTTTTATCTTTATTATTCATCTGTATTGCCTCTGATTGCTTGCGGTTTATCATGCAGCTTTTAATAAACAAAGGTATATATACCCTGGGTATTGTTTGGTGCGAAAATTTGCCGGTTAACGGAAATATCACCAGAGGCATACTGGTTAGGAGGTAGGAGTGTCATGAGGTGGGGTGGAGTGGATGGGGTGGGGAGCGGGTGGTTGGGGAACCAGTGGTTGGGCCGGTTCGAGTGGGCCAAAAGCGAAATTTATGTGGCAGTGCAGACTACCCCAGACAGGTGGAGGTAAGGATGGGCCGGTGTCATGAAACGGAGTATCCCCCCTGAAAGCTATCCGGGGGGGATGAATTAATCTATCCCCCCGGATGGAATTAACCGGTCTATACTATCCGGGGGGATAAACCATTCTATCCCTTTTTTTGAAAAATGCGCATAATAAAAATATTTATGCTGTAATCAAAATTTAAAGTGACTCTAATTGTTTTAAGTGTCCTAGGCAATGCTCAGATAAAGGCAACTCGAATTTATTTAGTGACTCTGCGTGTTCTTAAATGTTTTAAATGTTTTAAGTGCTCTAAAAACAGGGCAAAACAAATTATCTAGTCGGAATAAACATACCTGTTAGTGTCATTGTTCAAAACAAAGCAGATGAAAATTAATTTGCCAAAAAAACTCCACGCGGAAGCGGTTTTTTCGACTTTTTTAATTTTGGGGGATACAATTAATACGGGGGATGATCTATTTCGTGACACCGGCAGGTTAGAGGGTCGGTGGGTGAGTGGGATGGGCAAAATAAGTGGGGTGGGGGGGGGGGGGGGGGGTGGGGAGTAGGTGCGAGGATATTGGATGAAGTGAAGTGAGGGTTGGGGAAGTAAGGAATTGGAGTGGGGCGAATAATAAATTTCCAGAGCAACGCCGGGTACCCCAGCTAGTATAATATATAATATGTATATATTTATATCGTATATCAGACTTCAAATGTGTATGTGCTTTTGCATTGGCACACGAATTTTGCATGAGTATCTTGTATCAAAGAATATTAAAGAGATGCCTAATTGTGTTGGAAATCTAACAGTCATAGTTAGTTATTCTGATCAAAAGTTGTTGATAAGAACTTAGACGTTAAGTCTTCCAAGGCTTCCACTTCAAAGCAGTCTTTGCTATATATGCCAGAAATTTTCTTTTTTAGCTGCTATTTCTTCTCTGGATTTAAAATCTAACTGACTCGTGGCCGAAGTTTCCCCATTAGTTGAATGTAGCTGTGCCATTCATTTTTACATCGTCCATTGCTACTGTATAAGTTGGATTGGATTTGACAGCAACAACATCTCCAATTATCAGTTTCTTGCTTGATGACAAGATGATGATGATGAGTAAGATGATGATGATGAGTGATGTAAGCTTGCTGCAAGAGTTCCCTGGGGGGTTACTGGCCGTCACAGGAGAGACCTGAGCTAATGCGGCAGAAGACAGTTTTCATTGGAAGACCAGAGGCAGCCTGTTGCACGGCTGGCTTTTCCTCAGTAAGACTCTCGCATGCATGCTTTACATGCATCAGACATGCCAAAATGCATGCATTAGGTGCACGTGCCGAAGAAGTAACGGAGAAAGCTCATAACTATCAGCATCCTACTATGTGGTTGCCATGGCGACCTTTGAAGTTGTTTGACGTGAGTGGCAGTTCTCTGACGTCTTTTGAAGTCTGCATCTTGGTAATAAACCAAACGGAAAATGAAAAGTGTAGCCTTTGGAGAAGGTGGGTGGGCGGGGTGGTGGGGGCAGTGCCTCACAGGGTCCACCAACAGAGGGAATTTAATTATTTTTGCATGAACTTGCTGTCCCTGGATACTAGGTCTGACTTGCGCTGATTTTTATTAGAAAGGAGCTGATGATGGTTGACAATTGGTGTATTTATGTGGTCGGCGTTTGGCTTCCGATCCTTTTTAGCGCAAACTCGGCTTTTTGCCATTCGTTTGTCTTCTTCATTCTTTTGTTTTGTCCTTCCTGCTGTTGTTGTTGTTACAGTCTGGTTGAGAGATTTAGAAGTTACCAGATAAGCAGATGAATTAAGATATTCGGTAATATAATGCCCCATTCAATCAAGATACATTCTCTCTTCATCTAAATGGTCTTGGATAGATTTTGATGTTTATATGAATTTAAATTACCGACACTTGTTCATGAGAGTGGTATGTATCAGCTGGTGATATTAGAGAATATACTTACTCATTTACCTACTTATCCATGATGGGTCAATAGAACCGCTTGACTTTCTGCCGTTTTGTCCGGCTCCGTTCTCGTATGCCAGTTGACAAATTCATACCAATGATTTTGCTCTTGATAGCACCAAGTGCTTGGCTGTTAGAGAAACGAATCTGTACACAATGTAGTTAGTCTGTACAAAATGTGGTTAGTCTGTACAAAATGTAGTTAGTCTGTACAAAATGTATTTAGTCTATACAAAATGTAGTTGGTCTGTACAAAATGTAGTTAGTCTGTACAAAATGTAGTTAGTCTGTACAAAATGTAGTTTGTCTGTACAGAGTGCAGTTAGTCTATACAGAGTGTAGTTAGTCTGTACAAAGTGTAGTTATTCTGTACAAAATGTAGTTTGTCTGTACAGAGTGTAGTTAGTCTGTACAAAATGTAGTTAGTCTGTACAAAATGTAGTTAGTCTGTACAGAGTGCAGTTAGTCTGTACAGAGTGTAGTTAGTCTGTACAAAATGCAGTTAGTCTGTACAAAATGTAGTTAGTCTGTACAAAATGTAGTTAGTCTGTAAAAAATGTAGTTAATCTGTACAAAATGTAGTTAATCTGTACAAAATGTAGTTAGTGTGTACAAAATGTAGTTACCGTAGATACTTGAATATAACGCGAGTTTTTTAGGACGAATTTCCAAGCAGAAATTGGGGTAGTCGCGTTATATTCGAGATAAGTTTAAATTTAACTTTTATTACACAAGATATTTTACTTGTTGAAGTCATTTGGTGCTTTTAAACTGATATTGGATGGTCGCAGATCGCTATCGCATACCACTCTATAGTTTGTATACGCGGTAATTTGCATCAGTACGCTGGTTCCCCACAGTCCTTGCTGTGACATGACCAATAAATGCAACTTTAAATGCGCTGGCGTATGAGTAGCTTTACAGCTTAAAGCACACGGCTGTCTCCATCGGTTGTTCCAGCAGACATTAATTATTTGTTAGAGACTTGACCTTAAAAATATTTAGTCTTTGGTGCTAGCATTGCATTGGAAGGAACTACATTAATTATCGCTCACATGCTGTAAGAAAATTCAATTTAATCAAATAAGAACAAACTCTCAATTTCGTTGGATTTTATTTATTTATAATATTACAAACAAAATGTCAAATGTGCGTAGATATATTTTGTAGTATTTGGTTAGGTAGATCGAATTTTGCAACATTTGAACATGGTTTGGTCGTATTTTATATAAGATTTAACAACAACTACTGAAGTTTTACCGTCTAATTTTCTGATAATTTCGGAAATATTAGCCCCCGCGTTATATTCGGGTCTTGCAATTTTTACCAATCTATCTGCCAAAATGTTAAACCTCGCGTTATATTCGGGTGACGTTATACTCGAGTATCTACGGTAGTCTGTACAGAGTGTAGTTAGTCTGTACAAAATGTAGTTAGTCTGTACAGAGTGCAGTTAGTCTGTACAAAATGTAGTTAGTCTGTACAAAAGGTAGTTAGTCTGTACAAGATGTAGTTAGACTGTACAAAATGTAGTTAATCTGTACAAAATGTAGTTAGTCTGTACAAAATGTTAGTTTGTACAAAATGTAGTTAGTCTGTGTCTGCCGTCTGCCATTTCAGTTAGTTATACGAAAATCTTTATTACATTCTAGCCAAGCTTTCTTGGCCTACGCTTTGGAAAATTCTTCAGATTGAAGACGTTGTTGGTTTCTTTGAGTTTTAAATTTTTAATATCGAGGGAAGAAAAGCATGTTGATCTGTGGGGCGGTGGGCTGAGATTGATGACTATAATTCTGTCTCTATTTCATAGGTCCGTGAATCAATCTATGTATCTATGTAAGCTTACTAAAGTGCCCCACTGCCCTCCCTCCAATGTATATCTACTGAGAAGTGCTCCCAGGCTGGCCATGGCTGAACAGAAGGGTTTTTGATATTTAGGTAAGAGGCCAAGGAATGTGTCCTCAGTAGCAAATCTAGCTCCAACAGTGAACCATTCCAAGTGGTTGAACCATTCCAAGTGGTCAGCGATAACCTAGTACTGCTTATTCTATCTGCCTATCTATCTGCCTGCCTACCTACTTGCCTGCCTATCTGAGGAATTTGTTTAGCGTCCCTTCAAAATCACTATTCAGAGGCGCTCCCGGCCCAGTCACGGCCAACAAGGAAAGTCTTTTTGCAATTGTAAAAGTCTTTGTAATGTGTAATTGATCTGATTGTTGTTCATTACATTACATTACATTACAATTGTTGTCTTGATCTTGAATGTTCAGGTGACGATTGAATCGAAACAGAACGCCACGGAATATTCGTCGATCTCGATCCAACACAACGCTCCGATCAACCCGAGCATGGCCTTCGATCCTATGCTGGAGCACATCTACGTCATGACCGATAGAAAGGTGACGACTTCTCGTTGCGGATTATTTCTTGTCTTTCATAGTTTAACTCTTGTTACGTGCATGTGTGCGTGTGTGTGTGTGTGCATGTGTGTGTGTGTGCGTGTGGGTGTGTGTGCGTGTGTGCGTGTGTGGGTTTTGGTTTGTTCTGAAGAGTTCGCTTGGATTAAGGTGAAGTTATGGGCAAGTGGACCGGAGGGATGCATTACATTGATGTGCCGGAAGTTATGGATGATCTGGAGATGATGATGCAGAATCCCACGGAGGATGCATGTGATTGATTGAGGTGCGGCGGCCGGCCGGCAGGCAGGCAGAGGTAGACCTATAAGAGCAGTTGGCTTCCTTCTGCGTGGTACTGTCTGCATGGTACTGTCTGCATGTCCAGCACTTTGATGGTACTCGTATGTCTCAAAACGGCACGGCTTTACGACTTGACTGAAGAAGCGCTGATGGGCATATATTTTCCGATTATGGCGTTAGTGACTTATCGTTTGTTGATTCGTTATGGTAATAAGACAGAAGGAAGTGTCTGCGTTGTTCGAGGAGTACTGTCTGTCTACTCTCACCAGACAACATATGCAGTTGAGGGTATTATTTGCTACAGTTTGAGAGCTTGGTTGGCGATGATGCTTGAGTAGAAGGGTGGGATGTAGGAGCTGAAGTGTAGACATACAACGGAACTATTTTGATGGTACACGTAATGGCCGGTTTGATCAGCCGCATAAAAGCGGCTCAAACTTGCTAATTCTCCTGGGATTTTAAGTACTTGGATATCTAACTCCAGCTTCCTCTGGTGGCTGACTATCCACACCTCAGATTCACATTTCGGTGTGATCTTGTGCGCGTAAGAAATTTTTGTGATAATAATAATAAATATAGTATAAGTGGCCCATCTATGCTGACCATCGATTAAAAGCCTCTTGTTTGATAAGACAAGTCTTGAACCAGCAGAGAACTCTTTGACTGAGAACAGGGATGCCATTCTGAATTCAGAAAAGATCAGATCTGGCCAGAAAAAGGGCTGGAAAAGCTAGATTCAGAAATTTCTTAAAAATGCATGGAATTTCCGGACTTGAAATTGCTGGCGTCTTTTTTGTGTCTTTTGCTCCTAAATCTGAAATCCGTCGACTTTTTGGTTGTCTTTTCTATGTTTTGCCTTAAAATATGCTTTTTTTTACCTTAAACAATCAGAAAAATTGCCATCAGAAAAAGCCAGATCCTGAAAAAAGAAAGAAACCTAGACAAGCCCGAAAAACCTAGATCTAGGTTGAAAAAGCTATGAGGGCATCCCTGACTGAGAAGCGCCGAGTACAGTTAAGATTACAAGAAGTATTCTGATGACTGTACAGCAGAGGTTCTCAAACTTTATTTTGATTGTACCCCCAAGTAAAAATATCGAACGATGGCGTACCCCCAGCAAAGTCAGATCAGAAACAAAATGCCATTGCGAAGTTCTCTGGCAGTGACAACTAAAAGTCCATTTAATCATTGGTGACATCGTTTATTAGAGCCTAAACCTAAACCCCTATAAAGGGAGCAAAATCTAGTTTTGAATCATATAATCTTATCAACAATAATATTATGTTTAAAATGAAAAATAGTTCTATAACCCCTGCAAGAAAGAAAAAAGAGCCAACCTAATAGTGCTGTACACAAGCTTGCTCTGACTAGCACAGCCTTACAATATCTGGTTTCATATTTGTCAATTTCAAACGCAAATTTACCCCATGTTTGTTTTGAGAGCAAAAATAGTTAATGGTTTCACCCAGATATGACGTGCTGAAAGGAATTAAAAGCTGTAAAGCTCGACCCAAAATTAATAATTTGGCCAATTCAGCTCTCTGCTATTTTAGCTCTATAGACCTTTGGACTGAGATATTCTGGCTTTGGTACTTTCAACCATTTATACATTAGGTCTATTTGTTTAAAAATTATAGTAATAGGCCTAGACATAAATATATTGCATGCACTACATTGTATGTGAGTCTCGTTATAATTTATGCTGTGAAAGAAAGAAATGACGATGTTGTTATATGTTGCAACGTTAAAAATCACTGCTAATCAAAGAAAGATAGACACAAAATCCATAAACCGAAAGAAAATTCATATT
Organism: Lumbricus terrestris; assembly: GCA_949752735.1. Lineage (NCBI taxonomy): Eukaryota > Metazoa > Annelida > Clitellata > Crassiclitellata > Lumbricidae > Lumbricus > Lumbricus terrestris. The sequence continues at coordinate 34,573,153 of OX457038.1, read as the reverse complement.
TCTTGAATTTTTCGCGTACCCCTTACCGGCGCCTGGCGTACCCCTGGGGGTACGCGTACCACAGTTTGAGAACCCCTGCTGTACAGTGTACAGTGTACGCTGCTACATTACAGTGTATGCTACAACAGTTTACGCTACTATCTCGTTACGGGTTTCATTGTTTAGCAATGGCTTATCACTGTCAGAACTTTGCTGAGAAATGTGGATTTGTTTTCTCGATATTGACGAAGTGTTGCGATCCCTCTACGGGTTGAGCTGGAAAAGTTGATCTGACCTGGAAGTTGAACCTGCAGCACAGTCGTCTTGATAACAATCGAACCTTTCCACCATGTGCAAACAATGGCGCTATGGATGATATTGCCTTTTTTCAGAGCTTGAAAAATAAGTCATAGAAATCAGGAGCTTCTCGAAATAGAGTTCATTATAATGATGTATAGAGATATTAGGAATCATATATCCACAGAATGTCTTTTAATACAGGGGCTCGAATGACAATAAATTACAGGAACTGGGGGTTAAGGCCGCAAGTTTTATATTGCTCTTATTATTGTTTTATCGGCGGACGTTATGATGATGACCTCGTGACTTCCTTCCGCCTGCTTATTGGCATCTTAATAAATTCTGTTTGATGGAAAACTGTAAATCTGAGCACATCGTCTAAAAACAGAATATTGTTACCAAATAAATATTCTCCACGGTTGATCGTATTCGTTTATCGTTGGAGATGACAGCTTGTTTAGCGCTTCCCTACTATTCAAAAGATATTAGTATTCTGTGGGATGACTGCTACCAAATACCTTGGCTGTTTATTATTCTGTGTTTAGCAGTTAATGTAGCTGGTGATCTACTTGGAGATTTAATGTTAACGATGTCTAAGTTTGGACTTCTGAAGTCAAGCCTTGTTATAGTAGGCAGTGCTCAGTGTGTGTCAAAAACACCTGTCCATATTTATTATGTGCGAAGCGCCATTCATTCATTGCCTATTACAGCTGACGCCACTCTATGTGGTGTTAGTGTACCAAAAAGTGCCTGTCTGCAGCCACAATTGCATCTCTCGCTAGACATATTCATCAGTCGGCTTAATTAAGATTTGTTTCTACGCATACTTTTTTCTGACCCACAATGTCGTTGTCTTCTTGCTCAACTGATGGATGGGTGTATGGCATAATGACAGATGTCGTACTTAGGTGATTTTCCTGTGAGCAATTTCACATTGCCACGTCTGCTTTTGAACCAGGCACTGCCTTCAGTGTGGGTGCTTTGGCTGTGAACCCTATGCTGATTTTATCCCATTCTGTGCACCATGGATTAAAAACTAGTTTTTTATTCTTCTCAGACATTCCAGTTTTTATGTTTTTCATTTTTCGTCACGTTTCTCTGAGTTTTTTGCATGTGACTGCATTTTGTATGTGAATTAATTTTTTTTATCTGATACTGTGTTTTTTGTCTTACACTGTGTCTATACGTTCAAGGATTCAGCTAATTTACATCACTGTTTGGTCTGTTTAAAGTCATGAGTTGATGAGTAATTAACAATTAGTGCAAGAGATGAAATTAATAAAAATTATTTTTTATCAAGTTCTTATAAGTAAAAATTTTAAGTGCAATTTTTAATTAAGTGCACTCTATAGACTACACTTACAAAGTGTAGTTTTTAATTGCTAATTCTTATGTCAACATTGGACTATGTGACTTATGTTTGCAATTAAATATTAAAAGATTTCAATATTCTCCGTTTCTTATTAAACCAAGTTATATGAAATAATATAATTGTTGTAGATTAATGTCATTTAGCATTTACTAAAAGCGCCTCTGAGTGGATAGCTTGAAGGGGTGCTATGTCAAGTGCGCATACAAACTTCAACTCTGACCAATCGGTAGTCAAATCATGCATGAGGGTAATACCCCAGCTGCATTTGTACGCACATATGCAAGTATCTTCTTTAATCGCAGTTACCATCATCTGCAGAACATTTGACGATGCCATGTTTTTGATCGTAAATATGTGTTGATTAATAACTTTGACTATTAATAATACTCTGCTAGATTGTCTTTCCTTGATTTCTGAGTTTCCTGATGTGACTTATGCAGTGTCTGGCCATGACTGTTAATAAATCTGACCATTGCCCCGTTTTTTCATCTTTTTTCCCTTATGAGAAGCGCTATATCTGTCACTGCAGGAGGTTCACTCATGGGTTGTGGTGGATATATATATGCTTTATGCTTTTTTCTCTTTGCAAAACGAAATATTGGATGAAATTGTGAATGACAAATCTGAATTCTGAAGGAGCACCTTAATCTTCCTAAACCTGACATCCATAAGTACCAGTAGCTTGCCGTTGGATGAGTGAAAGACCAGAGTTTATTTGTGTTTTAGAGAAAATCTTTCAAATAATTAGCCGTATGTCATTAGCATTAGCCATCCATCATTACCATTAGCCGTCCTTGCCTTGGCCTGTCTTGTACGGATTTTGCTACAATGATTGATTGTCTGAAACTGTGTGTGTCCATGTTTCTGCTGCTAGATATTTCTAAGTCTATATATGATATTTTATATAGTGACGTGTTTTCTTTTCTCCGCTGTCTTAATGACTTCGCTTGCCATGAACTTTTGAAAATGCTAGCATATATTCTGGCATTTAATGACTGCAAATGCAAGTGTAGCGTCGTCAGAGAATGTGCGTGTTTACTCAAAATATCCACAACAGTCTAATAGGAGACTTGCGTAGTTAGATTGCTGGTCTGAAGGTAGTTATCTACCCACTTGCTATAGCAGCATTTCATTACCAGACATCAGTACCGACTGCATTATCCTAAGTGATGCTAAAGTTCATTGAGGACAGAGAGTTTATGGGTGTATACGATCAAACAGTAGCATTTCTATGTAATACTGACAAGTGAAGATGCCTCAAAGCATCTGATAGGGATGAGGATCATATATGCATATTTTCATATTCTTGCTTAAACGCCCGAACACAAAGGTGGCTGTCGAATGAAATATTACGTCGTCTGCTGAAGAAGCAGCAATGGCGGCAGTCATCAGGTTTCATTTGCTGCATTCGAGTGTGAAGCTGAGCTCGCTGCTGTGCTGGTTATTATTTCCTGGCGTCATTGATTCTCATTTCTATAGTCTGGCCGGCTGACGATGATGTTGTCACATTAATGGCCTGGCCTCTCTTTTCTCCTCTCTTTTCTCTCCGTTGTTGCCGCCGCCCTTGGATTTAGCCGGATGCGAGACGATTCACTCTAATGGTGGTCGTCGTTGTTGCTGTCCTGTCTCATTTCCCAACATTATCCCACCTTCCCCTCCCTCAACAGCTCTAAAGTAGGGCTTTATCTGTTGCTGGGACACGATGAGGAAATTTACAAGAGACACCTGTTGGTTTGCTAAGATTGGTGCCATATAAAGGGAGAGGTAGCAGCGGTAGATTATTGGAATAATCCACGGCTGAAACGGATGATGATAATAATGATATAAAATCTGTGGATGATCCAAACGAGGGCAGCAGTTAACCGAATAAAAGATCTGGAAATACCGAGACTATGAATCTTTCTAGTCGGTGTTTTGATGCTTTTCAAATATTTAAAAAGTTTAAGTATGAGTACATTAGAAAGTACATTGATTACATATACATACTGATTCCTCATTTCCTTTTCACCTCCCTCAATCCCTCCATTGCTGTTTCAACTCTAAACACCATCCACCTTTGTGGGGTCAATGTCTGCATGCCTGATTTCTTTGGATCTTTGAACCGATTTAATTCCACCCCACCTATCGATTTCGTTTTGACTAAGCACTTGTGAATGTACATGTATGCATGTTATATGTAGTAAAAAAGTTACCTGATATGACCTACACTATAAAGTTATATGCGAACTAGTCAAAATAATATCCTTAATATTGTTGATAAATGTTTATTATTATTATTGTTATTTTGACGTCATCAACACAGGCACTTTGGCGAGGCACCCTTGTGACAGCGTGCGCTGTGTTACGGCACCATAGAAATTGTTGCATTATATTACTGTGGATGTCATTTACATTTTTACCCTCATTTTTGTTTTTGTCCTGTGCTCTCAAAGCGCAGTTGTTTAGATCAGTCAGACAGCCATATATAATTGGTGTCTGTGTGAGGTACTGAAAGGTGCTAGCTAATTATCAGGCGTCTTGACACAGACAAACCATTTATTATTCGTATTGCCGAGTCATTTCATCACCGGGATGTTTTGCAACGTTTTATTTCTTTTTAGAAGTTTGGAAACAGCAGTTTGAATTTTATTATCAGTTGCATATTACGCGAGGGCCTGCAAGAAGGAGATAGACATTATAGCCGAAGGTGGTTTTTTTATTACCTTAGCTGAAGGTGATTTTTAAGGGAATTGATTGTTGGTAACGTGCTGAAGGTGCTGCACAGATGAGAGCGGCTTGTAGAGGCAATTTCCTCCAACAGCCTAACAGTAACGTTCGTTATTGTCGTCCGGAGAAGGAATTGCCCGCGTCATTCACAGTCGGTCAGAGTCAATCAGTTTTTTTTTACAGAGCTTTCTTGGACGCAGGTGGCAGAAACTAATAGAACGTCTTTATGAGAAACTGACAGAGAAGGACTTATGGACATCTTTAAGGGAATTGAGTGCTTTAGTTGAGAGGCCTTTGATAGTTGAAGAAGTGCTAATAATCTAATCATCTAATATATTCTTTCATGATTGAAAAGGTGCTTTTCATCTAATGCAATCTTTGATGATTGAGGAAGTACTAATCATGCGATGTTATCTTTAATAATTGAAGAAGTATTAGTCATATAATGTTATCTTTCATTATTGAACAACTTATAATCATGTGTTGTTGTCTTTGACAATTGAGCAAGTGCTGATCATCTAATACAATCTTCGATGATTGAGCAAGTACTAATCATGCAATGTTATCTTTCATTATTGAACAACTTCTAATCATGCAATGTTATCTTTGATAATTGAGCAGGTACTAATCAGGTATTATATAGAAATGTTATCTTTGATAATTGAAGAAGTATTAGTCACATAATGTTGTCTATGATTATTGAGCAATTTATAATCATGTGTTGTTATCTTTGATAATTGAGCAAATACTTATCATGCCATAAATCAAACAAAAGCAGTTGAGGCACTTCAAAAGTACAAGTATGTATGTGTGTGTGTGTGTGGTAAACACTTGACTGAAGAACCTCTCTTTCTATTGTCTGTCAGTGTCGTCTGAATGTTCAAAATACCACTTAAGTGTATCAGAATTTGACTTTCAGCATACTTCGCTGAGTATAACAGAACTCAAAGCTTGATTAATCTCTTGTTAAATTTCAGTAATTTTTTTAAAGTTTGGGGCGTGCAGCAAGCCATGTAGCTCAGTGCTTAAAGCGTGGAAAAATAAGTGCCTGGACGCCCCTTACCTTTCCAAAAGAAGTGCCTGGACGGCGGACGCCCTTACCTTTTCAGGTTGTGATGGCTAATAAGAGCCAGGACGGCATTCACATTTTAAAATAAGTGCATGAACGCCGTCCATGCCCGTCCAGCCACACTTTAAGCCCTGATGTACCTACTATGTGAACCTGACGAATACAAAAAATGATTTCTGACCACGGAAGTTTGGACCGAACTGTCAATCCATGAGGATTTCAATTTGAGATTGTCTGAGGACATCCTTGGTTAAAGACGGTTTATCCGGTTTCTCTCTGCATAACAATAAGATATCTTTTGTCCTTAAGATATCTTTTGTCCTTAAGATATCTTTTGTCCTTAAGATATCTTTTATCCTTAAGATATCTTTTGTCCTTAAGATATCTTTTGTCCTTAAGATATCTTTTGTCTTTCTTCATTGTTGAACAATTCTTACAGAGGCAGTGGTTGAAGAATGGTTGTGATTTGAAAGTGTATTTTTTTTGCAATAATGACAGTGTATGACACAATTATTTTACACAATTAATTAATTTGCACAGTAATTGGTTAGTTAGCCATCTAGTTACCAGTGGTTAATTAGTTATTAATTAGTTACTAGTTAGCCATCTGTCTTCCATCATAGTTAATCTCCATTTTGATCCTCAGCATTTTTATCATCACCCTGGTGATCATGATCATCAACATGACTGACAGACTTGCTGTAAGGCTGGCGTATGCGTGGTAGAAAGCACTCAGGATTCCCCAGGCTTGTAGGGTAAAAAAACAGATACAGACATGCAGACAGACGGACAGGCAGACAGTCAAGCAGACAGACGAGAAAAATATACTGGCTTTCTTAGAATGCTGTGACATTCTCTAGACAGCAGCTGGAGGGTGGCTGGTCTTGGAAAGAACTTGTAGAGATTTCCGTCAGTCAATGGATGTGAAGACTAAGGACCTACTAATCACACATTATTTAATAAAACTTGATTATCAGAATTAAAATAAAACAAATGATTTAAAAAAAATTAAAATCAAAGCTTGATCTTTTTTTGAATTGTGATGTCATTTTAAAATCAAATCGAATTCTGCGATTCAGTTCATTTTCGAATGGAATATGAACATTGCCGATCTTCCTAAATGAAGATGCTGGCCAACTGAATGGTTTCCAAAAGACCTTTCCCTTTGAGAGAGAGACAGACAGACAGACAGACAGACAGACAGACAGACAGACAGACAGACAGACAGACAGACAGACAGACAGACAGACAGAAGAGACAGAAGAGACAGAAGAGACAGAGACACTAGCAGAAGAAAAATGGTGGATAGACAAAAAGAAACCCAGGCAGACAGACAGACAGACGGACGGACGGACAGACAGACAGGCGGACTATGTGAATAAGAATTATGGTTATAAGTTTGGCAACTACCCCTTTGCAACTGTTTCCTATTAGTTGAATGGGGCTTGTGGCAGACAGCAAATTTACGACCTGTGCTCGACTGGGATAGGTTGAGTGCAAGTTAGTGAGGGGTGAAGTGCAAGGATATTAAGTATCCCTCTTTCTGGGGAAAGATTGCCTTTCGTGCTAATTTATGGCCGAATTCCGGAGATTAGAGTCTGGGGGCCAACGTGATCGATTCGGGTGTCTTTTGGTTTATCTCGAAATTTATGCAATTTGTAAATAAGTCTGGATGTGGCTTGAGATAGATAAACGACGACGGTCAACGTCATCTCGTGTTGGTCTTTTCAAAGTCCTCCGTCTTTCTGACCTATCGGTCATTTATAAATTTATAATAAATTACAGTTTCTCGATTTAGATTTGTGGCAGGCTGTCTTGACAGAGTGCCATAAAACTGGCAAGATCTGTAGGTTGAAAACAAGTACATCCTTCTGCTGTTGTTTGAAGCGGGGGGGATGAGGGTTGGGTTGCTGCTGCGGCCATCTACCCTCCTATCTTCCCTCTTTGACAGTGCAACGTCCTGCCTGTCTACCTGAAATAGCCTTCATTTGTTTTTTCGGATAGGGATATCAGCTGTTTTTGTAATGGAGTACAACGGTTGGAACGAAGCCACTTGTGTGATTAGCGTAAAAGGCCGTTTGTCACGCTGTGCCACTGATGTATTACAAGGCCTTAACAAGCTTTCTAAGCCGACTGGCTATGCAATCTAGACTCTATTTCTGGAGGATTTCGGCTGTAATGTGGTTGGATGGAGCAAGTTTCTATTAAAAAAAACAGTAACCTTGTTTTTTTTTACTCCACCCACTGCATGATGTGAACAGTAGGGCATCGGCCTTGAGGTTTTAGGGGTTCATTATCTTGGGGAATGAGTGCTGCTGGTATGAGTATCAGGAACATGATAATTTCAGGGTGCATGACTATTTCGGGTATGAACATGAACGCATGAGCTTTAGTAGCTTAAGCGTCGGAAGCATGAGTTGCATTAGTGGCATGAGTGAGCGAGCGTCAGGCATTAACGTTGGCTTCAGATGACAGTTGCCAGTGGCTTATTATTCATAGAGGCACTCAGACATTAACTGCATTTCCCTGAGGGCCTTCGAAATTTATTCAATGTCCTTTGAGCAGGATTTCATTACAGCCCCTTGCTGCTGTGTGTTTTCACGCTACTCCCAGATGGCTTCTGCTGTGAGCCAAATGGCCATTGTTATCATTTTCAACAATTCACTGGAATGTCATGAAGCAAAGCTTGTGTGTGTGGTCTGATGGGGGTGGTCTGTGCCTTTCACAGGCACATGGTTGGTGGGGTGACGTGTTGTGATGGGGAGATGCAGTGGTGGTAGAGTTTATCAGGGTGAGATTTTATGGTGTTGAGGTGTGATAGCGGTGGGATAATTTTTAGTGGTTGTGGCATTAGTTAATAGGGAGATGTATTTTTTTTAGATATAACTATAGATTTTTAAACTGGTGATTTGTATTGATGTAAAGACTTCACTGGGTAGATGTACTGTTCAGGATTTTACGCCCATTTCATATAGGCTAACTAGTGGGTTTGATCCATGCTTCACATATTACAGTGCTGCAAATTCAACATTAATGCAAGCTTATGACTGTCAAGTGTATTTTGAAAATCTGTTTAAAGAGGTACCCGGGACCTATGAGCAGATCTGAAAATCCCAGGCCTGCCACTTGCATGAATCATGTGTTAGAATTAGCAGTGATTGGGTTGGTGGTGACACGTAGCAGCTGTGAGATACATGTATAGATGCGAGAGACATGTATGGATGGGGAGATTTAGCAGAGGCTAAGCAGATCGAATAATTAGCGGCCAAGGTTTTCTCATGTCCTGTACTTTACAGGTTTATATTTAATTGTGGCTATTTAAAACACTGTGTTTCATGTGAGGAAGACAATTAACGCATGCTGAAGGACTTAAGGGAGGAGCTCATCATAACTGTTGTTCAAACTCATGTCCCTAATGTTTATTTATCCCCCAAAATACAATGCCTGTGCTTCATTTGCATCTTGTTTAATTTAATGATTTTTATAACATGAATCGCGTCATATAAATAATTAATGCGTAAGAAATCAGTTGAAGTGAAATGCCATCCAGAATTAAATATTGTGATCCATTGGGAGATAATTAATTAATCCAGGTCGATATATTCAATAGATCAGAGAGAGATCTGAAGCCAGAAAGCTGGAGTGGTCAGAACCTGGCTGCTGCCATTCCACATAGACTTCTTTTGGAATTCAATTTTTATTTATCGCTAAAAGTGTTCGCAAGAAGCGTGTTGTTTTTTAGTAATGTAATTTCTATGGCGCCAATCACAGCCAAAGCCATTCAGTAGTGCTCCCAGTGTGAGCGCCCGAGAGAACTTGACTCTTTGACATTACTCGATGATAATGATTTAGACTACTTCTCCGAAGCAAACCTGGATGGAAAATGAATGCACTGACTGTGTGTACATTGCAATGTCAGTGTAAAGATCAAACACCAAAGGATAACACCAATCATCATTATAGGATGGGGTAAAGATAAGGAACTGGCTAGCGGTGTCTCTTATTCATGGTTAGCTTAAGTGGGCTGCTGTTATTCTAAGTTAGCGAAGCATCGGTATGTGTGATATGCTATGAAATGGTGTTTGAATGAACTGGAATGTTCGAGGAATGAATAAGATTAGATTAGATGAGATTATTTTTTTTGTTTCTCTGACACTGAATTTACTGCTGCAACTGTTAAAATATTCAGGATATGTGGTGTCATCTCAAAAAAGGAGGCGCGTAAATTGTCACTGCCAGGTTTAGTTATCACCCAGTTGTTCAGTCGCAATAATGTAACACTTTCTCATGACATTATAACTGTGTGACCTCTGTGTGTGTGTGTGTGTGTGTGTGTGTGTGTGTGTGTGTGTGTGTGTGTGTGTGTGTGTGTGTGAGTGTGTGTGTGACCTTACTCAATGCCAATTAGTCTGCACATGCTTATGCCCTTGTGACTTATTATTCTATGTACAGGTGCTGAAGATCCCAGTGCAAGACTGCGGCCAGCACGTGACGTGTCAACAGTGTCTGAATGCACGCGATCCTTACTGTGGCTGGTGTTCTTTGGAGCGAAGGTTTGTGACAAATTCCAGTTCAGCATTAGTTTCTGGTCCATTAAACGTTCTGTAAGTAAGTAGCAACGCGGAACCAGTAGTTGCATTTGATTAATCCAATCCTAACTAATTGTATCCAGTTTCATCTCGTCTGACGTGATCTTATTACGTCTTGTGTTTGTAGGCTTTGGATTCAAGCATAGCGTCTCTATCACATATTTTGATACTCTTACTTTGCGAGTTTGGTCTGCTGGCATGTTGATATAAGATCCAAAAATCACCAATGCTTCTCCAATTAATCTGACGGTGAGCTATGAGAGGCAGATGGGGCGAGCAGAACTTTTTTTCTATTTCATGGAATTTTTACCCACCGTGATTCATTGCCCCATGAAGGAATACCGTCCATTGAAATGCATTTGGAAGCACAGCTTAATCCCGTCTATTGATTCCCGTTGATGGTCTTGTTATTGCGCGCGAGCCAATGTCCATTTGAAAAAAAACCCAATTTGAATATTTCCGTCGCAGATTGATTTAAACAGCGCTTCTATCATTATTCAATTCTTCGGGGCATTATTATGTTTCTGCTTCGTTTTCCAAGCGGGAATGAGATTCGTACGGTGGTGGCCGGACCGATGTTTATTGCGGACCATTACAGCGAATGGCATAAATTTCGGAGCGCTTCCGGTTTGTTGTAGGTGTAGCGTCAAGTCCAACTGTTCGAGTGCGGAAACGGCGTCCCGTTGGCTTCCATACAACACCGGCCAATGCCCGAAAGTTGTTGCCTTGGCGTCGACCCAGACGCAGAAACAGAGCAGCTCGACATATGAGGTAAAAGAGTTGGTCGTGAAACCTGTAACAGACGGACTGTCATTTGTTGTCGATATATATTGAGTAGATGGTCTTGAAGGGGTGCTATATAAATTTCTAAATGAGAAAAAAAGAATATTGCTTCAGTGGTTGACCAGTGCGGCTGTTGAAGAGAGCTGATGACTGTTATTGGTTGGATTTTTATTCTGCCCACTGTGAGATGTTTTTCTTTATGTCTTTGAGTGCCTGGAACATCGTTGAGTTCATTTTACGAATGTCTGAAAATGCGCTGTAAGCATGGGTTTGCTGGTGCTCCATACGGGTGAGGGATTAGTGGACGACTTTGGGATGGCACAGACGACTTCAATAGAGTGTATCTTTTGAGTGGCTTGTGAATGTGCAAATCTTGATTGAGAGAGTTTCTTGGAAGACTAAGGCTGATGCGGAATTGGATATATCAGAGAACCATTTGAATCGAGTCTGAGCTCAGACAGGGTTGAAGAAGGAATGGATCGAAGAGCAGTGACCTAATGTGCGTTCTGGTGATTATGCTAGAATTGGAAATTTTAGTTATGGGGTGTGTGTTTAGATAATGTTAAGATTAACGAATTTGCCGTTGTCTTCTTAAGCTGTTTATTTCTCTTGATGATGATGATAAAGAAAACCATGGTGGCTGCATGTGTGTCTTTACTGAATTGTACCAAGTTTTTCAGTTGGGGAAATTGATGCTTCTGGGCCCTTGTTTGAGAACTTTGGGACTACAGGCGTTGACACAACTATCTGATAAATCTAGCTTATCTGGAACAGTACATCTTGAGATGAACTGAAATGTTTCTCAAGTCTTATCAGATGAGATGGTGCAGATCTGTACCATACTATTCGTGCTATTAATTATTCCATGAGGACAGTTGTATGGGTGAGAATGCAGGTCATTGTAGCATGAGGCGAGTGATCAGCTCTGATGTCAGCTCTCATGTCGTCCTCTTTCTCTTGTTGGTGTTGAGCATATTGCTGCATTCTCTGTATTGTCAATGATATTGTGTTTGTCATTGTTACTCTTAATATTCATAATGATCTGCAAGATGGTGGCATATGGTCATTGGTCAGTTATTGTTATTTTAGCCTATTGTTTTTAGTTATTCTATTTCTATAATGTAAGATTGTTTTAGATTATTCTATTATTCAGTGCTTAGTATTAATTCTATCTGTATTTACCCTATTGTCTGTGATTGTTTGATGTGCCGTGACCATTAAGTTGTATTTGTCCTATTGTCGATGATCGCTTTTCAACATATTGTTTGAAAGCATTGTTACGCTACACAATGGTCATTGGTCAGTGTGGTTAATACTCTCCATATTTTTTCCATTGTTCGTTGTCATATTTTTCACCCTATTGTCAGTTGTTATCATGTGTATTGCTATCATTTGTCTCACTGTTCTGTCTTACTGTTCGTTGTGCTGCAGTCCTGTTTGTTTGTTTGTATGCGCACTTGTTATAGCGCCTCTTCCAGCCCTCAACTGCTACTCAGAGGCGCTCCCGACTGCAGTGCGGACACTGCATCGGAGTTTCACGCCGAAGCGCTGAGCAATTGCGAGTGAAGGACTTACCCAAGGTCCCTACGCTGTTGTGGTTGTGGTATTTGAGCTGTAATAATGAGCCCTGTGCTGACTTAGAATTTACACGGCGGTCACACTGAAAGTTGTTGCCTGATTATTTTGAATAGTGACGGTATGCAAATAGACTAAACTGACGATAGAGAGCGAGAGAGAGACCGTGTTTTTCAATTTCTTTTTCTGGCCAGTTTCCATATGAGTGAGCGACATTTAACGCATGGCTGATTGCTCGTGGGTGCCGAATGATTATCGCTTGCTTTTGCATGTCATTCTGGTAATGCGATTCGTGAGAAGGCGGCATCTTAGGGCGAAGGCTTAACGAGTAACTGTCTTACTGCATCTGCTAACCTCGTTTCTTGGAAGTTCTTAGTTGTTCGCAGAAGAAGTCCCTCACGGTTATAATGAGAGGATTCAGTTGATGCTGATGCTGATTGGAAAGGTAATTGTGATGGTTGATGGTTATGCTCAGGGATGTTTAAAAGAAAAAACCAAATGAAAATGGAATGAAATATCGTGTTTTAAAAAAAGAGAAGGAGAGAGAGAGAAAAGCGGAAAACGAGAAAAAATAACGGAACTTTGTTGCATCTTGTGGTATAGTTTAAAATTAAAAACCTTGTTTATGCGATTTAACTTAATCAGCAAGCAAATGGCACAACTTTATTAGTAAGCACTGGGTAAGACGATCAAATAGTGGCCTGAATTTGGCGGAATCCTTGAAAGTACAGAGACAGAGTAAGGAATGGATATCAGACGAAAATGAAATTAAGAAAAATAATTACAGACAGTAAATAAATAAATATTTTTCTGAGAAGAATAAAAACGAAAACCAGTATTTTTGCAACCATATTTCTGTTGATGAAGAGAAGCAGAAATAAGAAGAAAAGAATAAGGATGGTGTGAGTTGTGTTTAATCACGATGTCATCATGAAATGGTGAATCGAAGAAGTATAGGGTGTTAAGAGTTGGAGGTACATGTATGTTGTAGATCTGCTCTTTTCTTTCACCTCGAAGTGTAGATAGAGTAACAGCAGATGAAGATTTGAAAAGAGAAATGAGTCAATGTAGATGGAGAATAAGAGATTATTCCTCTTCGTGATAGGTTCCATCATAACTGCTAGACAGTGCTAGTGAGTGATGTGATCGACAGTATTATGTTCAGCCTCCAGTCAGATTTTAGATTGAGGTCAGACAGGATATTTCTAATGATAGCCAAATGTTACCGATGTACCAACTGTTGGCTGCACCAACTGTTTGTTGCCTGTCTTGGTTGAATCATCATCATCATCATCAGCAGCAGCAGCATCCATGGGATGATCGTAATGAACTGCAACGTTCTTCGGCTGGATCAGGTTTCAGGTGTATGATGAAAATGTTCATAAAACGTGAGTCATTTGCTGACAGGCAAGAATGGGACGGGGGGGGGGGGGGGAACTAAAAGGTCTGGGATGTGTAAAGGTTAAAGGTTTGACCCATTTGGTGGTTATGGGTGGGGTGATCGGCACATTTTTATTAGGAACCTGTCTGGTACAGGGTGGTGAGAACCAAAGTCTTGGGTGGGAGGGGCAGGGCAAGAGGATCTTGAAGCACCAAAATGGCAGTTACAGGGATACTATGCAGACTCACAGAGGCAGCATATCATCATCAGCAGCATCATCATCATAATCAGCTGCCGCAGCAGCAGCAACCTGTAGGTGTCCATGCCATTCTCACCATGTTTCTCTACGCCTTCCTTTCATCACGATGTATGCCGATGTATGCCAGAAAGCTCAATGTTCCACTCCATTCATTTATATCATCCTCCCATTTCTTTGTTTGCACCATCCATCATTCATTCCATCCAACGCGTTCTAATTTTCCTTTAGTGGCTCATTCTGCATATAAATATATCTTAAATATATAAAAATATATATAAATATATATGAATATACATAATTTATATAAATATATATGTATATGCTGAGTTCTCCTTTAGGCATACGTACCCTTTTATATTTTATTAGCTGCCAACCTGAAATTTGAGAATTTCCTGTGTCTGACTTGATTTACCTGTATTAAATCTGAAATGCATTGACGATGGATCAAGGTATTTCCGTAATATACTGTGCATGGAATGAGGAGTCTTTTCCGTTGCGCCTACAGTCGCAACCTTATTTATCAACCAATTTCCATTGCGTTGGATTATGTCTTGGACGCATATCATCATCATCCGTGAGATAAGGGAGTCAGAGAATATGTTCATATGGAAGGGGAGTGGCTGGGGTTATTTGGATGGAATCCGTTGAAGGAAGCAGCGAGATATACTTTGATGGGGCATTTTGTTTGGAAGATAAGGAGCGATTGTGGGTTATTTGCAGTCATTAGTGATAGAGACTTTCATTTGTGATAGAGACTTAAAACATTGACTGTGTAGAAGAGAAGCCTTATCGCTTTTCATCGCTATCTGCTTCTTCTTGATGCCAATTTGCTTCTTTGCTTCTTTTTCTTTCTTACTGCCAGACAGACAGTGAGCAATGTATATGGTATGTACCTCCTCCTCCTCCTCCTCCTCCTCCTCAGACGTTTAGATAGTCACACAATTGTATCCTGAGGCTGTCGGTGATTTTTCGATATTAATAGAATCACGAGCAGGACCGTAGTGCAACAAATTTATTTGTTTATTTCTCCATTTCTATAGCGCCCCTTCAAACTCTCTACTTAGAGGCGTTCCCGACTACAACGCGGACGCTACATCGGAGTTTCATGCCGCAGCGCCCGAGCAATTGAAGGACTTGCTCAAGGTCTCTACAGCTACGCGGCGGCTTGGTGTGGATTCGAACCTGGCTCCAAGACACCGACGCCACCACTGCACCATCGCGCCTCACAATTGCTGAAGTACTGGGAGCATATTGCACAACTGCCAAGGCTATTTGATTGACTATTTGATTGACTATTTGATTGACTATTTGATTGGCTGTTTGATTGACTATTTGATTTACTATTTGATTTACTATTTGATTGGCTATTTGATTGAGTATTTGATTGACTATTTGATTGAGTCTTTGATTGACTATTGGTGCAGATGGATGATATACCAGTACAGTCAGATGTTGACGATGGAAATGCTCTAGTAACAGTAGACGTGATTTGCATTGAGCCGAATGACTCTGACTCTGACTCTGACTCTGACTCTGGCTCTGGCTCTGACTGACTCTGACTCTGACTGGTGTTTGCTCTGTCTGGATCAGATGTGCCATGCAGCAGCTATGCAGAACTGGCAACTGCAGCAGCAGCAGCACCAGCTGGGCTTTGACTTCTTTGCTGCATTTAGTTCTTAGATGAATTGACCTCTTCACCTGGTGAAGATGAAAGGCATCTGCTGCATTGGTCCATTGGTCGGTTGCCAGTGACATATGTCTGGAGAGCGGGTGATGGGGGGTGAGGGGGGGGGTGGGGGGGGGGGGGGGCGAGGGGTCGTTCCCAGTTCAGAAGGCAGGCAGTGGTGGCAGGGTGAGCTTCTTCATCAGCTGCTGCTGCTGTGGACGCAGAATAGCATCCTGATCGATGAGGATCAATTTGCCATCCTCTGTATCTTCCTTCGTGGCAGGGAGGAAAAATGAGGAGGAGAGGTGGGAGCGAGGAATGGCAGGACTCGCAATGACTAGAGCACAGGCAAACTCTGATCTCTTTGAGCAGCCATTGTAGCAGACAGACAGGCAGGCAGGCAGGCAGACAGGCAGGCAGACAAGGTAATAAGAAGGGAAGAGTAAGAGTAACACTGTGGATGAGTTGCTATAATTAACTGCCATGGCAGGATATAAACAACTATAAAACAGATGAGCAGAGAGAGACAGACAGGCAGACAGACAGACAGACAGAGAGATATTCAGGCAGACAGACAGACAGACAGATAAAGACAGACAGAGGCAGTGAACGAAGACTTGCTCACTCCCTGATGCACCCTGCTTGAAACCTTTATTCCTTTCAGTAAATTCATGGCAAGATGGAAGTACTTACTATTCAATGGTTGGGTGATGAGATGGATGAATGGACGAATCGATGGGTAGAGTATTTGGTGGATCAATGGATGGGGCATTGAATTGATGAGTGAATGGATGAGTGAATGGATGGATGAATAGTAGACGAGTGAATTGCATTGGCACAGTTGTTGTGAGGGTGCAATACTAAATGGAATGAAGGCAGAAAAATTGTGCATGATCACAGCTACTCAGTTACAGTTTTATTGCCTCCATGTAAAATCAGATTCAGCTAATCATGATTATGTGTGACTCATGATCATCTGCTTTGACTTTGACAGATCTATGGATGATTAGCAAATCATCCGATGTCTCATACTTTGATTAGATTAAGATTTATGCGTCTATTGCGCAGAGAAATTATTTATTTATTTATTTATTTATTGCATTTGCACCCTTCGAGCTGTCTACTCAGAAGCGCTCCCAACTACAGCGCGGACACTGCATCGTAATTTCACGCCGAAGCGCACGCGCAATTGCAAGCACAGGACTTGCTCAAGGTCCCTACGCAACGGCTTGAGATGGATTCGAACCTGGAACCCTCTGCGACTGCAAGGCAGCAAACATACCCACTACACCACCGTGCCCGACAATTAATTATTTGCAGTGCCTTATGGGTCCTCTCTGCTCCACGGTCTGTAAGACTTTTAAATCAGGTAAAAAATACGTTAGGTGTATTACTCTAGGAATTTATCTAGTGCCTGTATTAAGGACCTCCTGAGCAGAAGCGTAGTGCACTATTATATACTGGGCGGACTTTATATGGCGTCGTCGTCGTCACTTGTAGAAACTAACTCATCCGCAGCATAGTCTATCGCGTGCTGTGCAAACCGCCGCCGCCGCTAAGTCTTCTCCTTCAGGCTTATCAGTCTGCTGCCGCTTCAGCAACTGTTTGTCTTAGTATTGTCGTCGTCGTCGTCGTCGCTGATGGCTGCAGTCGCAGTCACTGCAGACCTTCTCCCATGCAGCACGCTGCTGACAGGATGGCTTTACTGGCCGCCTCCAATTCTGTCTCTTTCTGTTTGCTCGGCTGAGTCAACTTGACACTGGAGCCGGAGATTTAAGGCCTCCACTCCTCATCCTCCTCGTCGTCCTCCTCCTCCTCCTCCTCCTCCTCCTCTTCCTCCTCTTCCTCCTCTTCCTCCTCATCTTTATTGTCCTAGTCGTTGTCCTTCTCCTTCTCATCGTTGTTGTTTCGTCATCGTCTTTTTCCTAGTCCTTGTCCTCGTTCTCCTCATCATTGTCCTCATCCTCTCTGTCTTGTCTACTCTCTCTCTTGTCCTTCCTCCTCAGTCACCTTCTCCTCTGTCTTTTCCTCATTCTTGTCTTCCTTGTCCTGTGCCTTGTCCTCCTCGTCCTCTTCATTCTCGTGATCGTCCTCCACTTACTTCCTTCATCTGCCGTGCCATCCTTCTTGTCTTCATCGTTGTCCTCATCCTTCTCATTCTCCTATTCAGTCCTCTTTGTCCTCTGCCTTCCCATCCTCCTCTTTATCCTCCTCCTTATAATCTTTTCCTCCTCTCCACTTTATCCTCCTCGTCCTCCTATTCACGCTCCTCTTCCTCCTTATCATCATTTTCCTCCTTGTCCTCGTCCTCTTCTTCCTTGTCCTCGTCCTCTTCTTCTTTCTCTTCGTCCTTCTCTCTCTCTTATGCTCTGCTTTATTCTCCTCCTTGCCATCCTTTTCATCATCCTCCTCCTTCTCCTCCTCTTCCTCCTTATCCTCCTTCTTCTCTGCCTCATCCTTCTCTTTATTCTCCTCTTTGTCCTTCTCTTCCTCCTCCTCTCCTTCTCATCCTCAGCCTCCTCTTGCCATCCTTAACTTCCTCGTCCTTCTTCTTGTCCTGCTCCTTGTCCTGCTCCTCCTCATTCTATCTCAGCAATGGACACGCTGACAGACTGACCATTTGGCATGATACATTGCATGTGTTCAGGGCATCAAATTGTCAAAATCGTTCCTTTCATTATTATTTTTTAAGTAGTTTTGCAGGCGGGCAAGTCAGGGTGGGGGGAAAGAGGGAAGAGTCGTCCTGCATAAGAATCGTTGTCAAATATTGTATGGAGACTTCTGACTCCATTCCATATAGATTTCCGTTGAGTAAACACTGTCCAAGTTAATTGCCTCAGACTGTCAGCCAGTCATCCAGCCAGCCAGTCTGCTTAGATAGTTCAAAGCTAAATAAATATTTCTGTAGAACTGTTACTTTTCGCTGAGCTCTCTGTAGAAGCCATTTATAATAAAAAATAATTTATGTTACGGTAAGTTGTAATTGAGTTCCTTCTCTTTGGGTTTGAATGTGAATTCTACCGACAGAGTGATACAGACAGAGTCATGTAAGCTTATGTGACCTTTGCCCGGGGGTGTTGTACATCAGCAGCGCCAACCGCACAACACCATTGGTGTGAAGGTGCTGAGGAAGAACAATCTCTATATACTTCTATGATCTTCTTTATAAATTGGACTGGGTCCAGAGTGTCATAACGAACAGCCTACCACTGACAGGGGGTGGGGGGCAATGGGGCATAAGAAGTGTCCAGCTGCTTCTGTTTCTCTTGGTGAAGCAAAGGAGCACTGTCATCATCATCATCATCATCATCATCATCATCATCATCATCATCATCATCATCATCATCATCATCATCATCATCATCATCACCACCACCACCATCATCATCATCATCATCATCATCAATCAGTAGCAGCAGCAGCAGCAGCACTGCCAGCTTCATCATCATCATCATCATCATCATCATCATCATCATCATCATCATCAACAACAACTTCATTGTCATATCATCACTATCATCATCAAGGATGGGGTTTTGGCGGTTGATGTAAATCCATCAGTCCTTGGCGGCAGAAATTGCAGAGTTTGCTTAACAAAAACTAGACGCAGACTGTTCCGTTTGAATATATGAAATAAATGAATAATATTGCGGTTCTAGGAAATTGAAATTTCTTCATCGTTGAACAATTGATTCACTTGTCAGAGTGCATTGTTGTTGCTCTGTGCAGACCACAGTGCCCCTCCCCTCCGTATATTTATTCTCTGCAATAATCATACAGCACTGCCGCTGCTGAACAAACAGCCGAGTGCTGAATGTCAGCGATAAAAAGAATAAATTTTCTTGTTGGCTATATGAAGGGATGTGGTGATAATGATTCGTAATTGATGGCTTGAAGAATGAACCGCTGACCAAGAGAGTTAATCGACTTCTTCTTCTTTTTATGCTGAATTGCAGTTCTATGAGATCTCTATATTCGCCGATTAAGTTTATGGATGATTTGGATTGGGAGGGGCATTGCGGGGGTTGAAAGATGGAGTGGGAGAGGACTGATCAATATAACTGCAGACTTCTCACTTCTTAGTTGATTATAGGACATTGGAAGTCTATCTTCAGCAGCACATGGTGCGAAGGCATTTGTAGCTGTTGAATGGCTAGCTGATTGATTGATTGATTGATTGATTGATTGACTTCACCACTGTTTGCCAGATTGGTTGCTTTCCTGTTTGTATGCAAACACTTATTTACTATCCAGCAGCGTTAAATCCATTCAAGTGTATGTAAAATACGGGATACTTTCTCTGTCCTTTCGGCCATGTAAAGCTCCAGCTTGTGTCTTTAAATTCTAAGTGAATATCTGTGTCTCTACTTGTGGAGTTTAAATTCCAGGAGCACTGTGTTAGTAGGTCAGCTACAGGGCTGTACACAGAACTTTTGAGGTGAGTACACGCTGCCGTCGAAAAAATCGACTTTTTCGAGCCAAAAATTTCTGACGACTTTTTTTAGTCATTGAAATTTCTGGCGACTTTTTTTAGTCATCAAAGTTTTTGGCCGTGGTTTTCGACCGGAAAGCCTTTCAAACAGCGTAAAATGCTCTACTTTCATGATTTTTGGGCTTTTGGCCTTCGTAATTCGCGATTTTTGCCTACGTGTACCCAATTGGTCTTACCCTCGTTTTTTGAGGTGAGTATACGCTGTCATTTTTCCCTGAGGTGAGTATACACCGTATACCCGCGTATACCCTTGAGTACAGCCCTGGTCAGCTATCAAGTAGGTCATGAGGTCAAAACACATTTACAATCACAGGATTTAGCTACATAGCTTTTTGGTTATTATGTTATGTTCATTGTATGGTATTATTGGTTTCACAATTGTTATTGCGATTGCTTATAGGTTGATTAAATCTGATTAAATATAAAAATTGAGAGATGATTTTGGCTGCATTGGTTTAATGTGATCACTATATTATTTTCTTTTGCAGGTTGTCATATCTGTTCAGAATTTGCCAGTTCAGTCACTGCAGTCGTTGAGTGAGTTGCAGTGCGCCTTCAGAGGCTACGGAGTTACACGCTACACAGAAGTCACGCTTACCAACAATCGGGGATCGGAGAACAGCACGATCAAGTGCGAGACTCCAACAGCCAATCTCCTTCCTCCTTTTCCAACTGGAAAAGGTACAGCTTTCCATTCTTAGCATGGCATATTCATAACATTTTCTACTTGAATGAGTTATTTTGAACGTAGTTAATTGAACGCATCTGTAGTAAAATACCGGTAGTATATACGGTTTCTCTTTCCATGGCTCTCTGATTGATTAGTCCATACTGCAAGAAGCGCTTTATAGATGTCCAGATACGATGTGATAGTATATATAATTTATGTATGTATATGTATAATTGTACATATACCGGGTATGCATAATTGCATATATATATATATGGTGATTTTGATGACTTGTGTACACTGAGCTGAACTTCTGTTGTACTATAATTAATGCTCTGTATGTTTTTTTATTTTCTCATTTTAAAATCTTTGTTCCTCTGCCTTATACCTCTTTGGCATGTAGTAAAGGGGTTCATTTATAGGATTAATTCAGCGTTTTAGACTGGAGATTGTATAGCTGCACCACGTATTTCTCAGTTTTCTGTTTGATTCGTGTGAGGTTGTACGCTATTGAGTCAGGTTTAGTTGCTGAGATTCTATCCGATCCAGATGTCTGGCATATGATATGATTCCTGCTGGTCAGCATTGTACAATTTTTGTAGCAGAAATTGTATATTTTCTGTTCTGTCCAGACCTCCAGTGCACTCGCTTGTGATCATCAGTGCTCAATGAGACAAAGATCCTAGCAGAAGATTGGCACACACACACACACACACACACACACACACACACACACACACACACACACACACACACACACACACACACACAC
Source organism: Lumbricus terrestris (assembly GCA_949752735.1). NCBI lineage: Eukaryota > Metazoa > Annelida > Clitellata > Crassiclitellata > Lumbricidae > Lumbricus > Lumbricus terrestris. Next base: position 34,551,540 of record OX457038.1, on the reverse strand, counting down.
ACACACACACTTCACACACACACACACACACACACACTTCACACCCTCGGCTGGCTTTTGTTGGCTTACAGGGAAACCGATCTTATCTTGGTACATTATTACAAGAACAACACCGCAGTGTAATTGACAGTTTGCAGATGCAGCACAGTTTGCGTGTTTTCCATTCCCAATTCCCTGTTCATATTTCCTCAGCTTGTGGAGCATCCTGACTTGTTTCCATGCCATCTCCCTCCCATCACTTGGCACATCCCCTTGCGATTCCTCTTCGTCGTGAGTCATCTGGGTCTTTTTTGCTTCTTTCATTAAAAACTCTGTTGCTTTCGTCTGGCAATTAAGAATGAACAGTTAAATGTGTACGATATCATAATATTGTTTTGTTGTGCTTCATGCTGAGCTGCTGACAGACTGAATTTACCCCAAGGCATGATGTAGAATTCTCTTGGGTTGACATCTCACATACCCAAATCATGATGTATGCTCTAAACTGTGGTATTAAATAATCAAGGAAGCAAATAAGGGTGTGATTAATCCAGAGTTTTAAGGTCTTCTGTCAATTTAATCGTGCTGCAGTGTGATGCTTTGTGACTAAAGGTAAGGCAACTATGATGCTAAGCCAGTTGCTCATTTATTACATGATGGAACAGGTGGTCGTCTTGAGTGCGAAGATTTTTCCTCAATTACAGATCTATGGGAGGCAGGTGGTGACAGAATCTTAAATTCCTTTTGAAGTTTTATAAAGTATAGAAAACAAAGTCATTGTACTCATTTATAATCTTAGGTTTCTTTTTGAAGAAACCTGAATGCTACGTTGGTGTTGCTAAAGTACTGGAAGTTCTATATCTAGCAACTGACTGACAAGTATATATATATATATTCGTTTAATGATAAAAACCAAGTGACATACGGCACATGGGTACATAAAGAGATATAGAAAATAATATAAGAAAGTATTGAAAACGTCTTCTTTAGTAATGGTCATTCAGTTAGATAGGCATATAAAGTTTGGGGGATGATTTTTAGTGCCTGTCATAGACAGATCTGTCGTTTATAAATAAGGAACAATGAGGGTGAATGAGTTTAACTCTTTCCGTTGTGGTATTAGTCACCAGGTTACGTGATCACCACTGAGCTGGAGGGGTTGTGCACTGATTATACGTTACATTGTCACAATCAATTGCCGAACCTCTCTGGCTGTTATCGTATTGAATATATATGAAATTCTGTTGCGTGCTTGACTTTTCACAAGCATTGCTTGTCTAACTGCCATATCTGAACCAGGCTTTGGCGTTGTTACAGCGTTGAAAAGATATTGTAATCGTCATCAGTAACATCATTGTCATGATGTGTTTCATCATCATGAGCTTCATCAATCATGGTGTAATGGGTGTGTGTAGTGCCAGCCTTTGGTGGTGATGAGTAGTGAACAACTGGTCTTGTTTTGGCCATTTGTCAAATCTAGCGTGTTCTTTCATCTTCGTTCAATCCATGGTGCGCTTTCATGTTAGTCCAATTCTTGCTGCTTCTGTGTTTATATTCTCTCGTGGTCTCCATTTCTATATCTCTCCTTCAAGTGATTTTCGTCTATGTATTTTACTTTTTGTGTTGTGGGCATGGACTGCATTTAGGAAGAAAACTCAAGTTCATGGGAGAGAGTTCAGAATAACATTAAGTGCCTGTATGAAATGACTTATGTCCCAAGTTTTTTTATGAGTAGACTTGCTTGTTATGCCCTTTTTCTTTTTTGTTTAGGAGCGTTGTAAATGACAGTTTAATAATAATAATAATAATAATAATACTAGTAATACTAGTAATAATAGTAATAATAGTACTTTTATGCACAACACTGGGACAAGGACCAAGAACCATAGTAGCGAACAATTTTCTTCTGAATTTTTTTTAGAATAGGGACGTGTCTATTTTTCAATAAAGGAAATACTAATACTACTACTAATTAATAATAATAATAAAATGCTACAACACAGTTTCATACCAGGGCAGGCGCCTTGTCTGGGCTACCCGGGGCCATGGACCGGCCGTCCTAAGGAAACTAAAATTGATCTATTAATGCTAAATCAAAAACTGAAACTAGCATTCTGGTTATAATGATAATAATTATAATAATAATATTAATGATAATGATTGTAATATCTTTTTGGATTTCAAAGTAACAAACCACAGGATGATTTGATTACAATCCATGGTATGAACGGATGATGGGAAGTTATTGCAGATATAATAATAATAATAATAATAATAATAATAATAATAATAATAATAATAATAATAATAATAATTCGCATTCCGAGGCACTTTTGATGATCAAGACAACGAAGAGTAGGGTCATTCTGGACTTGTTTTTAACTAATAGTTAGTAATGAAATCCCTGAGGGATCCTAAATACCTTGGGGCAAAAAATAATAATATTAATAATAATATTATTATTATTAATAATAATAATTATAATTCCAAATGATCCCCATTTGAATTTCAGCAACAACATGATTGTCTCTTTTTGAGGGAGAACAATCAAAACATGCATGGTTGGGTGATCGTTTGAATAACCCAATGTGATCTGATCAACTGTTGAAGGCTCTTTCGAGTATATTATCAAGTTTGCCCATTCATCCTTTTGAACATGATCTCGAGCGGTAAATGAATTTTCAGTAATGATACTTTGGATACAAAATAGATATCTGGTCAGCGCCAAGCCAAACGTTATACTGAGCATATAAATACATATATGTGATACAAATGCAATTGTGTACGATCATATATATTTAATATATATATTAGGGTGGCCCTTAGCATACAGCCAAAAAATAAAAATCGTAAAATTTTGTCTGGCACCCTTTCAATCCATGCCAATTATAGAAATAACATTATGTTGAAAAGGATTTTGGAATTGCAAAACATTTATGGGTGCCCCTCGAGCGCCGAAATTTGTTCTTTAATACAAATTTGATCAATTGAATTATACAATTTCAACCAAACTATATTCAAAACACTGTCACTCAGAATTTTACAGAGATGACTAAAATACACTCTAGTGATGCAACAATGCCAATGAAACAAGTGTTTACTGCTCAATTGTAATTCAGTTATTGTTCACTGTTCAGCTGGTCATCATCATCATCAACAACCGAGGGACCAATGCCAGTAGGTGCTCGATGCCATTCTCGTTATTCCACGCCAGGTTCGTCTCTCCAAGGCAGCGTGTATTAGGTCCTGTAGTGGTGCTCCACACTATTCTGATAATTATGTTATCCAGCCAGTCCTTGTGTGGTCGTCCTTTCCTGTTAGATCCCTCCATTCTTCCAAGCACAACTGTCTTGATCTTTCTGCTGTTGTCCATCCTGCATAATGTGCATATATGCCCGAAGAGATCTAGCTTCCTGGTTATTATTTTCTGCATAAGGTTGCCATCCCCCACCGCTTTGAGGTGTGGGTCGGTCTTTGGGGGGGGTTTCAGCTGGTCACAGAAGTAAATGATCAGTACAGGACAATAAAATGCAGGAATCACTGCTCTCTACTAATTTGACACGAGATTTCTTTTCGTACAGTCAGGGAACTATCGTCGATGTTCACTGACAACCTGCAGGCTGCATGAGAAATTGAAGCTGATCCTCATCTTTTGTTAGCTTTTTTATTTAAGTCCTGGATGAGTGCCACACCTCGTTCAGCTCTATCATTGACGATATCCAACCCTTTGAGTGCTGCTTGTGCTTCTCGAAATGCTTCATGCGCTTCCCAAAGAGCAGGATCTTTGAAAAGCATCATCTCAGTTAGTCCATGCAGACCAAGCACCTGGAACAGTTTCTTGGAGTTGGTTGTATAGAATTGTTCCAGATCGCTGGTGCCAAGAAATGCATCTGACTTCACACTGGGTCGTTTAGGCTGATGATCTGGGGCTACTTCTTCCATGGCAGCAATCATTAGCTTCTTGGAGTCATTGGATACCCTTGAATCAAAAAGAGCAAGCCCAATGAGCTCTTCAGACAAATACCAGAGATGAAGGTTTTGTTTCCTTTACATCCAACATCAGGCCCACCACTTTCATCACCTGATTCTTCATCACTTGAACAGGAATCGGTATCCAGTACTAACTGGCTTGTACACGCCGCGAGCTCTTCCTGTGCTCTTTGTTTGCACATCTGTTCCACTTCCTTCCGTTCCTGTGTACGCTGTCTTCCACGCATATCCACCATGTCAGCTGCACCAACTGAACCTGGACGTCCCTTCTGCCTTTGAGAGAGTAGAAAGTATATCTTCAGGAATGGAGATCATTGTCTGCATGGGCAATATCAAACAGGTCATCTAGTCTCTCAATAAATTTCTCCTCCTTAATCTTGTGAGCTGTAGCTGTTCGGTGTCTATGCTTTTGAAGTCCTTTCCATTCCACGAACACCGACTCCAACTTGTCAATACAATGCTTTTTACCTCTTGCAGGTATACCAGCTCGGTTACAAAATAGAGTGGCTTTTTCTATAGCCTGTTGACTGGAATAACGGACTTTCTGCTTGCCAACTTTGAGTAAATGCATGAAGTATCCCAAAGTTTAAGGATACAATGGCAACTTTGCTCCAAGAATTTCAGGCTCTTAAGAGCCAAGTAGATACACACTTGTTTTCCCGTGCGTTTGCATAATTAATTATGAATAATTATTTGCAATATTTCGTATTTAGTATTTACTATGTCTGACAATGTAGGCCTATGTTTCCAATAGTAGACTAAAATCAAATGTCTTTCCTTGTATCAAACAACTCTTCATAAAAATTTGCCACCTTTTTTCAACCAGACAACAAACGTTAATCAAACATATATTTGAAATTGTACAGTGCACACTGTACAGTGATTAAAATTTGAGAGCTCACATAATTTTAATAAGTAAGTAAGTACTAAATATTAAATGTTGAAGCACTGCAAACATTAGTAGGCCGACAGAATGTATAAAAGCACTGAAAATTTCAGTTTGCGATTCCAATTATTATTTGGAAGTTTACTCGTACATTATTGAAACTTGAGAGCTCGGGGGGCACCCCTAAATATTGCCCTATTTTTTGCACAAATTATTTTCTTCATAATTGAAATAGATTGGAGGGGTGCCAGTAGATTATTTTTAACTTTCATTTTTAAGGGCCACCCTAATATATATACATCATAAACTGCATATATATTTATAAATATATGCTTTTATATATATATATATATATATATATATATATATATATATATATATATATATATATATATATTATATATGCAGAGGATTATGCGTTACTATATTGGACACGATGTCCATGATTCAAATAGCCTGAAGGCAGAAAGACATTCGAAAATTTGATTATTGTTATTGAATCTCTCAGATGAATGAGTGCATAATTCCGGAGCGCTTTTGATGGTTAGAGACTGGTCCCCTGTTCTGCGATGCTGTGAATGGACCTACATGTCAAAGTGGCAGAGCAATAAGTTTGCTCAACTGCGAGGGCAGAGGTTCGGAGATTAGATTCTCTGCTGCCATGATCCGCCGTCATCTGACGAGGGTTGAGAATATTATGAAGTTGCCTCTGGATATATAACTGATGTTGTTGGCTTAACGTAGGGATGTTCGGTTCTTTCTGTTATACAAATGCAATTGTGTATGCTCAAATGTATGTATATATATATATATATAATTATATATGCAATTTATGCGTATATAAATTATATATATCATATATATATAATATATTATATTTGCAGAGGATTATTGGTTACTATATTCGACTGGACTGTTGGATATTGTACTGTGTGTACTCTGTGTAAGGGCGTATTTATGTAATGTATGTACTATGTAGTGTATGTAATGCATATAATTGTATGTGGTGTATGTAATGTATACATAGTCTATGTAATGGAGCAGTGTATGTAATGTATGTAGTGCTTATGTACCGGTAGTCTGTACTGCCTTGCTAAGCAAAAAGACAGTAACTCCTTACCGTTACAGTCTGAGTTACTGTCTTTTTTGCTTAGCACGACAGTGTAATTTACATGTATGTAGTGTATGTAGTGTTTGTAGTGTATGTAATGTACGTATTGTATGCAACATACGTGTATGTTCGTATTATATGCTATCGTCTGTATAAGTGGCAGGGTATGGCATGTCTCATCTCATCTGTCTGCATCGTATGCTTTATGTGTATACATGCATTTCAGTCAGACAGTAAGCAGCTGCTTGTTTGGTTTTCATATGAGAGGCAACGATGAAATTGGAATACGACAGAAAAACTGACCATGCAGTCATGGACATGCTACTGTTCCTTTTGACAGAAATGATTAATCCACTATTACCTTTTGATTCAAATTGCTTTTCTCGTTCGGATCTCGCTTCAATATGACCGGTTCAGTTCGCTTTGATTTTCATGCCATGCGTGAACCGTGAATGCCGGAGAGTGACTCGGTAGATGTCACTTTTTATTGAATGTTCGTGTTCTTTGTGTGATGAAGATTATGGACACTGATCCATCTATTAATGTTTATATGATGGATACGGAAAATATTAAGAATTACAGCTTCAACATTGGCTGGATGGGTGGGTTGGTGGATGGATGGGTGGATAGGTAGGTGGTTGGGTGGATGGATTGGTAAATGGATGGATGGATGGATGGATGGATTGGTAGGTGGTTGGATGGATGGATGGATGGATGGATGGATGGATGGGTAAGTGGGTGGATGGATTGGTGGATGGATGGATGGATTGGTAGGTAGGTGGGTGGATAGATGTGTGGATGGATGGGTGGGTGGGTAGGTGGATGGATGGATTGGTAGGTAGGTGGGTGGGTGGATAGATGCGTGGATGGATGGGTGGGTGGGTGGGTAGGTGGATGGATGGATTGGTAGGTAGGTGGGTGGATAGATGCGTGGGTGGGTAGGTGGATGGATGGATTGGTAGATGGATGGATGGGTGGGTGGGTAGGTGGATGGATGGATTGGTAGGTAGGTAGGTGGGTGGATAGATGCGTGGGTGGGTAGGTGGATGGATGGATTGGTAGTTGGATGAATGGGTGGGTGGGTAGGTGGATGGATGGATTGGTAGGTAGGTAGGTGGGTGGATAGATGCGTGGGTGGGTGGACATAACTGAATGTCTGGATCTGGCTGGACGAATGGATCTGTCATATGACTGGTTCCCTAGTCTTTGTATTGGCCCTGTAATCGTGACAAGATCTATGATGGAGTGCATGGATTTATTTCTTTGCACTTTGGGAGACTAAGCCGGGTTATTCTATGAGTAAATTGATGTTTGCTGCAATAATATATCTGGACGTACGTAGATTATATATTCTCCATTTTGCAGACCTGTAGTGATTAGTGAAACTTGTGTATACATGTCAGAGTTCAGTTTTAACTGAATGGCTGTGCTTTCTGCCATGTTAACTATACAGCATGCTGTGCAAACCTTCCATAAACGACAGTTAGTATATATTTATATATATGTGTATATATGTATGTATGTATTTGTATGTATATGTATGTATGCATGCATATGTATGTATGTATGTATGTATGTATGTATGTATGTATGTATGTATGTATGTGTATGTATGTATATGTATGTATATGTATGTATATGTATGTATGCATGCATATGTATGTATGTATGTATGTATGTATGTATTTTAAAGTTTATTTCTCGCGTAAATTTGCTATAGCGCCCCTTCAAGCTCGGTCATCAGAGGCGCTCCCAACTACAACGCGGACACTGCACTGGAGTTTCATGCCGAAGCGCACGAGCAATTGCAAGTGAAGGACTTGCTCAGGGTCCCAGCATGATGGCTTGAGATGGATTCGAACCTGGAACCCTCCGGCTGTAAGGCTCCGAACCCGCCACAACATCACTGCGCCCTGCATGTGTGTATATGTATATTGTGTATGCCCGATATATGTGTATGTATGACATTTGTGCACTCTGTATGTACGACGTTGTACGTGTGTATGTCTATATGTGTATAATCTGCATTTGTTAAATCTCACTAATCAAAGTTTGTTTCGTCAGTCTCTCAAATATTTTTTTTCTTTTGCCATGGCTGGGCTGTAAGCACTCCTGAATAGATTTCTATAAGGCCGCTCTCCAAGTCCATAGAATGAATGATTGAATGAATAAGTATGCATGTGTGTGTGTCTATTTGTGTATGTGTTGTATTACATACACACATGCGTATGATGCGTACATATACACATGCATACAATGTACATGTACATTGTACACATACCCACGTGCTTGCACATGCACATTAATGTACGACACTAAATGTTGTGCCTTTTAGGTATTGCACATAACTGCTGGCTTTGCTGGCCAAAATGGCGTTAGTCTTTAAGCATAAAAGTTTATCATCGTGCAGAATCTTGCTGAGATAGCGGTAAAAACTGCCGCTGTTTGGTCTCCGCGCATACATGTAGATCCTCCGATCCATCGGATTCGTATCCAGTGCGCTGGATTTGAATAAGCCCTAAATAGCATCGCGCTCCATCAGTAAATGGCCGTTAGGAGATTAAAGAGCTTTTTCTAGGAGCGCTGGAATTATTGGACTGCAGGTTACGGTTTCCATGATGGCAGCTGTTCAGTTTTAATGTGTGTTTGCCTTTTGCGTTTGAATCCAAAGTTTGAATTGTAAAGTAGACAGTTAAATGTTGAGCCATGATGAAAATGTTGTACATACGATGTCGGGCTGCATAATTTAATAATAATAATAATAATAATAGCAATAATAACGACAATTTATACGGCGCCGTAACGCGGCCATGCAGCTACTAGGGTGTTTGCTTTACTGGAATTTCGCTTCATTTGTGTTTTGATCATGCATATTCTGCGGCGAATGGGGAAAAACAGTTGAGGTTTATTAGTGAGGAAGCTTGTGATAAAGTAATGTAGTGAGGAAACTTGTGATACGGTAATGTAGTGAGGAAACGTGTAATAAGGTAATGTAGTGAGGAAACTTGTGATAAGGTAATGTAGTAAGGCCAAAAAAAAATAATGCTGTGTTTCCGGTAACAGAGCTAAAAAAAATTGGGTAGGTAGGTCGGAAAATATTTTTATTTTGGAAAAATATTTTTATACAGTGACTGTCCGAAAAATTATACCCACTACTCTTTTTTGCATAAAGGTACACGCTGCAACAAAGAACGTGTTCTAAGCAAGTATAAACTGCCTGTTTCCTGACTGTCTGCACCTAAAACTGCCCTAGAAAACAATTCTATTAATTTTATTTTGACATCTTTTCTGGTAAGATAAAGTGGGAAGGGAAGGGGAAGATGAGTGCAAACAGAACATCACTGCTAGGGGTCGTTCCAGATTGGCCGAGCCAGTGACTATAGTTACACCTAGAGGTTGCTAGATTTATTTTCCCTAATCACCGTTAGAGGTGGCTCAAGTGAGAATGATAAGGCTAGAGGTTTCTCAAGATTGGCAGCCAGGAAGTAGTTAGTCAGGAGTGAAACTCTAATGCAGTGTCCACGCTGCAGTCGGGAGCGCTTTTGAGTAGATAGCTTGAAGAGGCGCTGCAGAAATCGAGAGATCAATAAAATAAAATGAAGCATTCTATTCATTTGAAAAATGTTCTTTTCGGCCATGCTAGAGTCGGGAGCCCCTCTGAGAAGTTAACTTGAAAAGGTGCTATATAAATTCTTGAATGAATGGATGTTAAATTCTTCACCAAAGGGTGCTCGAAATAAAAGGGAACTGCTCAGTGAGCGGAAGAGAGCAGAGTTAGAAGAACAGAGCACCCTGACCACAAAAAGGCACAGTAAACACAAGAGCACAGTGAGCAAAAGAGAGCAGAAAGAGGCAGAGAGCAAAGGAGGGCATAGTGATCACAAGAGAGCCTGGTCAGCTAGAATAAAGTGAGCAAAAATGGACTGTCTTAGGACGGAAAAACAGCAAGTTAAACTATAAACTTGCAGCAGGCTGTGTATAGCCATCATGTGCTACAGGCTAGATGGCCCTGTACTCAATGCCTGCAAAGAGCTACCGTGAGAAAACCCTCCTTTCAGATCTATTACTATCCCCCCCCATCCACCCCACAACCGCCTGCTTTGTCAAACTGACCGTGGGAAACTATTGATTGCTCTAATTAACAGATCATTATATACCTTGAAAGACGACTGCTTACGATCGTCGCCTGGCTTAGTGAAGGTTATAATTATGATGTTCCAATTGTACATCTCATATACGGGAGGCAATGTCAGTGTAAATAAAAATTTTCCACAAAATTTTCCGAGTTGCGGCAATAAAAGTGAGTCGGTCGGGTTACTGGAAACACAACATTAGTTTTTTGGCCTAAGATCCAACTCTATACGGAAGGCAATGTCACCGTATTATGTCAATACAAATTTGTAAAAAAAAAATTTTTACAAAAAAATTTTTTTTTAATAAAAATTTTTTTTTAATAAAAATATTTTACAAAATTATTTGAGTCGCGGCAATAAAAGAGGGTCGGTCGGGTTACCGGAAACACAACATTATTTTTTTTTGGCCTAAGGAAACTTGTGATAAGGTGATGATTACTTTACCTCTCCTGCCTCTGTTTTATTCTTTTCAGTCTGTGGACTTGATGTTATAACTGTCATTTGTCGCAATAGTTGAAAGGTCTTTGTTTACGCACGATAATGTTTACGGGACTGAACAAGTAATCTTTCACTTACGCAATAGGCAGTATAGCATTAGCCTACCCTACCCTGTCTCTGTAGAAAGATTTTTGAGAGAACCATGCTGGATGAATTCACTGGACTTTCAGCCAAATCGTATCTTTAAGACAGCGGTCGCTTGTTTGATTTATTCATGCATTTATTTTTGAGAATTTATATAGGGCCTCTTCAAGAGAACTACTCAGAAGTGTTTTGATGTCAGGATCAGGTCCAGAGAAGCAAAAGCTGTTCAATCATTTAGTATACAGTTGCATTTTCAAACTGTGATTTCACTTGCTTAAATATCAAAAATTCGTTACAAAACTGACAATATGCCACATGATGTGTGTGTATATATACTTGCATAGTTGGAATGTGCATTTGGATCTGCCATGCTTTGGATAGCCATAAGTTTACTTGGAGTGACTGATGCAGGCTCAACACCATTGCTAACCAGCTCTGTCATTTCAAATTTAGAAGATCTTCTCTTCTTATTTTGTGTTCCAGCACATTTAGTAAAAACGGGAAACTTGAGACTTGCACTTTGTTGCCATGGTGATCCTTCAACTAACTGGATTTGTGACGTTATTAGTGTCCACTGTCCATAAGTAGCCTACTCTTGGTTATCATGTATAGCTCACGGTGCTCGGGTGGCACTGCTCATGAGAAGCTTAACGTTAATGCTTCTTCCGAGTCAAAAATGGCTTTGTTTGCCATCCATGCTTTATTGCTGATCCACTCTGGAATTGTCTGCAGCTCTCTCAACGCAGTGCTCTATCTAGTTAGCGTCCATCTCCTCTGATGCCACAGAGCATATAATATAGTCGGTGCTTAAATGAGTGCAGGTCTTGATTGGAAGATTTCCGATTGGTTCTGCCCGCCAGCCTGCCACAGCTTGCCATTGTGACTTCTATCTGTATGAGAGGTTATGAAAAGGAAACTGCAATCAAGTCCTAAAGAGCTATGACAGTCAACGAAAGTGATTCAGAGGACGATCCCTGATGATGTTAGATGCATGATGATGATGATGGTGTTAATTAATGCACTGTGTGACATCTCCTCACTCACTCACTCACTGCACTTGTCGGTCGTCGACCAGTGGACCAGCATCGGCAACACACACAGCGAAGATGTGTGTGATGGTCCATGCCGTTTGAGATGCACCGGAATGGCAGCATTCTTCCGGCCGTATTTGGGCGGTCATTTTGAAGCCAACGACGGACTCATTACTTGGGCAAAATTGCGTCGTCATATATCGATTCGTCGTCGAAGCTGACGTCGTCGTCGTTGAAGGCAGACGACTAAACGACTGAACGATGGCGGGAAAGGAGTCGTCGTCGTCGTCGGTGGTCGAGGAGAGTCACCGAAATTGATCCATTCCGTGTTATCGCCTCCAAAGTGTTGCTCTGTTTAACCGGGATAAAAATAAAGCAATCTGCTCCATTTTCTGCTTAATGGTGTGGAGGTTTTTTAGTGCCGACGCCGACGACGACGCAGCTGACGAGTGCAGAACCGGCGCCCCACCCTTCCACCCACCCACCCACCAGTCGATTTCTTGGTTTATGCCTCGGTAGGCACGTTCGTTGGTTCAGTGGTGAGAAGAAATTTATCTCGTTTCTGTTGTGCCTCTCTCTCTCTCTCTCTCTCTCTCTCTGTCTGTCTGCCTGTCTCTCTCTCTCTGTCTCTGTCTCTGTCTCTGTCTCTCTCTCTCTCTCTCTCTCTCTCTCTCTCTCTCTCTCTCTCTCTCTCTCTCTCTCTCTCTCTCTCTCTCTCTCTCTCTCTCTCTCTCTCTCTCTCTCTCTCTCTCTCTCTTTCTCTTTCTATCTGCCTCTCTCTGCCTCCTCCCCCGCTTGACACACGACGGCCACATTGACCTACGATGGCGACGACGTCGATGGCTGACAAAGACTCCGTTGTGTTTGGAGGGAACAGTGGCGGGCTGTTGTTGTCCAAGTAAAGATCCATTTTGAGTGGCAGCCCGGCAGAGTTTGGGTCGTTGTTGTCGTTGTTGTTGTTGTTCCTCAGGAGCAACAGTGGACCTTTCTGAGCGGACGGTTATTTGCGGTTTGCCTTTCGAAACTAGCTACCATGACTGGCGGGGTATTGTAGCGCTTGATGCTTGATTTTACTCTGAGGTATTCATTGACTGATGATCTGCTGTGGTACGTTGTTCGTTACAATGGTGATGTGGAAAAAAGTCAGCACAATTCACTGCTGTTGTCAAAGTCCTCTTCTGTACAAGTAAAAGGCTTTGCTGTTTCAGTTCTAATAGGAGCTACTGACATTTGATATGCTAAAGCAGGGTCAGAATTGCTTGTGGGAGGTGGGGGGGGGGGGGGGGTGGTTGAGGGGTTTCAAATTTCCCCTAGTATTTCTCAGGGCCCCAAAGTAGTCTTCTTTTTCACACCCCAACTCCATGTGCATCTGACCCCCTCCCCTCAGTTGTTTTTCTACAATTCTCATACTGTGCTAAAGTTCAGAGCTGTATGATGAGCAGACGCAGGATGAAACTATCATCCTTACTATGAAGGTTGTTTGTCGTCTAACGCTGCGCCTAATTAGTCTACCTAGTTTTTAAGACAAGTGTTTTCGAACAATGTCTGCTTGCCTGAGCAATTAGAGGACGATCTATAGGATGTGTATAGTGCATAGGACGAGAAGCCAACAAGTGGCTGCAGCGGACAGGCATCTCGCTTCATCTATAGACTCTACCACTGTCGGTTGCTGCTGCTGCTGCTGCTGCTGCTGCTGCTCTGCTGCTGCTGCTGCTGCTGTGCGTTATTATGTGTCGAGAACAACAGCAGCGAGACTTGTGTGCTAGAAGGATGGCTTGTCAGGCATCTGTCATGTCTGTCAAGTTTTACAGTTTCTGCCCTTCCTCCTGAAAGCTCCAGCCATTGGATTAGCCAGCAAATGCTTCTAAGGACACACCTGGGTTCCCGAAAAGCATTCATCAGCCACTTGATTGGCAGTCAGACAAAATGAGGGGCCATGCTGTTGGAGCTACTTAAAAGAAAGATAGATGCAGGCTGTTGGACAGACAGACAGACAGACAGACAGACAGACAGACAGACAGACAGATATATAGATAGATAGACAGACAGACAGGCAGGCAGGTAGGTAAATGCAGGTTTCTCTATATGCATCCTGCAATAATTCAGGTTTTCAGATGGAAGGATGATACATTTTATGACTATGAGATAAAATGACATAATTTGTGGAGTCTTGTGTTAAATGTAATCAGTGTATTAATTAATTATTCTACTCTGTTCTTTGTAATTATTCTATTCTGTCGCAGGTACCAGTTGTTTACATGCTTATTATCAGGCATAGTAGAAGTGCAATAATCTTATTTTTTATATTTTGTTTTGTTTTCGTTATATATTTAAATATTTTTTGATTATTTCTATTAAATTATTGCTAGCTTTGGTTCAGCTTTGCCTTCCTTGAATTGGTGCATAGTGAATTGCAGTAAACGAAAAAAAGGTTATAATGATTAGATCACAGGAGATTGGATTAGATCAAGTGAGATTGGATCTGATCAACAGGGGTTAGGTTTAATGAAAAGAGATTGCATTAGATCAGTGAGATTAGATTAGACTAAAGAAGATTAGATTACATCAAAGGCTTGAGTTCTAGATAAATAGAACATGTATGTGGCCGAGAAGCAGATCTACATTTGGAAGTGGAAAGAGAGTCACTAGTTGCTGCTGCTGCTGCTGCTGCTGCTGCTGCTGCTGCTGCTGCTGCTGCTGCTGCTGCTGCTGATCTGAAAGCTGTTGTGCCTGGAAGAGTGTAATATTTGATTCATATGGGATTAGAGATGAACTTCAGGGCTGATAGGAGTTCCTTTCTCTCACCTATCTGCCTCATCATCTGCCTCCTCATCTGCCCAGCTGCAGCTGTTCAGCCTCTTGGCCTCCAGTCCAATATGGATTGAAGGTAATGTGATGATATCCCAAACATTCACCAGCAGACTGAGCACCCAGTCTGGAACTTCAAGAGCTGAGATGAGGGTCACTAAGTGCAAAACCTTTGTAATATGCCATGGTGATTTACTAATTGGAATCATTTGATGTAGAGGGCTGTGATGCCAAGACTAATCAAGGATATTTGGTTGCTGTTATCATTGGACGTATATACCAATTATGCAGCTGATTATGTTATTTGTGCTCCTTTTTAATTGCCAGGCTTCCATTGCGTTGATCCAATTCAGTTTATCAGAAATTTTTCCTCGTGGCATTAAAAACCGGTTTTTCAAGTGAAAAATTGAATTTCGTTTATGACATTTGAATCGTGTTTTTAGAGAAGGATTCGACAGAATGAATTGGATTAGAACAATTTTATTTATCTAAATGAAAAATTATTTTTTCACTGCTTTCCATTTCTGTTTTTAAATCGGCGATGTTGTAACATTTCAGATCACATTGTGATGAATCTGTCACTCGTTTCTGACGGCCGTGACTTCCTTTCCGTTACAAACTTCACGTTCTTTGATTGTTCGATGCACAATACGTAAGATTTCCTGTGTCGGAGAATTCACTTACTGCATGGTTTCAAATTAAATGTTGGAATAAAATTATGCATTTATCTCGTCTAGAAAGTAATTTTTATAAACAGTTGCCGTAGTGTTACTCTGCTCTTCAATTGACGATAATACTGTAACTTTACAAACTTAGGTGGGTTACGGTATATTGACCTCGATAAACTATTTAATTTTATGCTGTAATTAACCTGGAAAAAGGGCTTAATAGCAATATATATATGTATATGTATATATATATATATACATATAAGCTGAATATGTGTGCTTAGCTAGATGAGAGTTGAATTTTCAACCGAATTGATTTGGGTTTAATTTTGCATCAACTTTAACTACGGACTTTGACATGAAATTTGCATTTAGCAGAAATAGTCGATTGATATGTATAGATATTTAGCATCAATTCATATATTGAATTAAGTTGGTTGTTGCGATTTTAATTTGGTAAAAATTGATTTGAGTTGTGAAATTAATTGAATCTGGTATGTTTTGTGCACTTTTCCAGATGTACGCAGTGCACAAAGAGCAGTTTTCCATGTACGTGGTGCGTGGAAAACCATCGTTGTACGAGCAACAAGGAGGAATGCAACTCGGATATTCTTATCACTGGAAAACATGTAAGCGAGAGATGATCGAATGGAAATTGGATAAGATGGCTAAGGATGATGATCAATGTGGGGTGTGGTGGTGTAGGTGTAGTGGTGGGTTCGGTGCCTTGGAGTCAGGTTCGAATTCACCTCAAATCACTGTGTAGGGACATTGAGGAAAGTCCTTCACTCACAATTACTCATGAGTTCTGGCACGAAACTCTGATGCATTGTATGCGCTGTTGTCGGGGGCACCTCTGAGTAGATAGCCTGAAGAGGCGCTATAGTAAATGTGCGAAATAAGGAATAAAAATGATAATATGTACATTTATTGTAGTGAGATATTTGCGGCATGGGATTGAATCATATCTGCATGTATTGAAGAGGGATATAAATTGTGGCCTGAGATTAAATAGGATTGTGATCATATCTGCATGTATTGAAGAGGATTATTTGTGGCATGCTCCTCATAGGTCTTAGGCAGGCCTCATGCGTCTGCCCGATATGTTGTTCATATGATGTTGGTTGTCATCCAATCTCTACATATTTTGTTATGGAATTTTACGACTTGTGGATATCAGCCATAGCATTGCAAACGTATGAATATATAATGAGAGAGATAGAGAGAGACAGAGGCAGAGAGATAGAGAGATAGAGAGAGAGACAGAGATAGAGAGACAGAGACAGAGAGCGTAAGTTACTGTGTTGTCTTTCATTTGCTGTTTACAATTCATTATCTGTGCACTTTGGCAATGTATCCCAGTTGTGCGTTTCGATAAATTTAGATTGTTGTCACTTGGTTTATGGGAATGTGTTGTTGTTGATTCATCTCCTCATCATTTCATTTACCAGTCTATCATCATATTTTATCATCGTCTCTTTTCGATTATTTCTTTATCATCAGCTTGTCCATGCTTATCAGCTTGTCCATGCATTTGTGGTTTCGCGACTTGACTACTGTGGCACCAAATGCAATGGATATATATACAGACAAGATATCTAATTAGGGTCCTGTTCACTGCTGCCTGTTGACCGTATTCCCAAGTTTTGCCATGTCTCAGAGCACATGCAGGATTTCATTCTCTGGCTTCCTTACTCACAGCGAATCGTTTGCGTAATTCCTGCTTTGTTCCAGTGCTGTATTGAGGACTTAGCCCAGGTTCCATTCTTGCAGTCACTCTATTGCGTCACCACATGCATCCAGCACCACTGTTGTCTCTACTCAGCTGCACAAGCTGAACTTATTATTATATTCATTTGCTGATGATAAAAACTGATAGACATCCACTATAAGGTACTGAAAGCGATTGCCTGATGGCGATTGATCAAATCAGAATATATGCCAAAGATTGTTTGTAGGAAATTTTTGTCCCACCCCTGCTCATGGACTGTTATCAGGCAGTGCTGGGCCTTCGCCGTGGCTGGCCCTGTGACCTGGAATGGTCTTCCTACTGCCATTCATTTAATATCTATCGGTCTATCTGTCTTAATTTTTCACAGTTCTTAAGACTGTCCTATTCGACTGGGGTTGGACTGGGAGCGCTCCTGAGTAGGCAACCTTGAGGGGTGCTATATCGAAATGCTGCAATGGATCATCTCGTCATTTATCCATATCTGTTAATAATCTGAATTGTCATCTTGTAATATTTGAATTATATAACTCTGTCAGCAGAATTGTCATTTTGTCTTTTGAAAAATGTTTCTGTCTCATCTGAAATTGTCATCCGATCATTTTAGTTAAATTATTGAGTCATGTGAATGACCATCAGATTGTATTTTGAATTGTTGGTCTATCTTCAGAATTATCATCCGGTCATTTCTCTTATCGCTGTCTCTTATAAATCTTACTCCATATTTCACTGTTGCTATTTAATTGTTGTGCGTGCTTTGTCTCAGATTCCTCTTTTGTTTGTTGTTTATGTCGAAATAGTTGGGCGGACACTCGGACACACCTGGACCGAGTTTCTGCCCACGAATCGAGAGCAGCACCAACTCCACAGAGATCCTCATCTCTTCTGGCTCTGAAACACCACTGCGCGTTAGAGTCGTTCACTTACAGGTATGTGGTCAATGGTGTTCATACGAGTGGTCAATGGTCATACGAGTGGTCAGTGGTCATACGAGTGGTCAGTGGTCATACGACTGGTCAGTGGTCATACGAGTGGTTATACGAGTGGTCAGAGGTCATACGAGTGGTCAGTGGTCATACGAGTGGTCAGTGGTCATACGACTGGTCAGTGGTCATACGAGTGGTTATACGAGTGGTCAGAGGTCATACGAGTGGTCAGTGGCCATACGAGTGGTCAGTGGTCATACAAGGGGTTATACAAGTGGTCAGTGGTCATAAGAGTGGTTATACGAGTGGTCAGGGGTCATACGAGTGGTCAGTGGCCATATGAGTGGTCAGTGGTCATACAAGGGGTTATACGAGTGGTCAGTGGTCATACGAGTGGTTATTCGAGTGGTCAGTGGTCATACGAGTGGTCAGTGGTCATACGAGTGGTCAGTGGTCATACGAGTGGTCAGTTGGTCGCAGTGGCTTTTCTTCTGCTGCCCGTTGCGAACTGGCGACTAATTAGCGACGTACAGGATTAATGGTGGGAAGGGAAATGTGCCAGCGGTTGAATGGCAATTACAGAGCGACACCTTCTGTTATTTGCTGTCGTCTGCATGCCGAGACATCTTGCGACAAACCACGGCTTTCTTCAGAAGGCATGGCGACTTACTCATTGCGAGTTACTCGTTGCGAGTTACTCGTTGCGAGTCACTCGTTGCGAGTTACTCGTTGCGAGTTACTTGTTGCGAGTTACTTGTTGCGAGTTACTCGTTGCGAGTTACGGGTTACTCATGGCGAGTTACTCATGGCGAGTTACTCATTGCGAGTTACTCTTGCTCGTTGCGAGTTACTCGTTGCGAGTTACTCGTTGCGAGTCACTCGTTGCGAGTTACTCGTTGCGAGTTACTCGTTGCGAGTTACTCGTTGCGAGTCACTCGTTGCGAGTTACTTGTTGCGAGTTACTCGTTGCGAGTTACGGGTTACTCATGGCGAGTTACTCATGGCGAGTTACTCATGGCGAGTTACTCTTGCTCGTTGCGAGTTACTCGTTGCGAGTTACTCATTGCATGCCTTTTCATGCTCTCTTCTCTGTCTACGTGTATCAGTAGCTCTCACTGTCTCTTTCTGGCTCATAAACAAACACAAACACCATCTCCTTCTTGGTAATAAACAAGCACAAATGCTTCTGTGCTTCTGCTTCCTCCCACGTGAACACAAGCCATGGAACTTGCTCATTAGATGGTTAGTTAAGATTGATTAAGAATTTTAACGTAAGGTTATTTGGCTGGTTATTTTGGCTGGTTAGGCAGTTATATGGTCTTCACTAACATGGATATGATTTAGCTGATGTTCTAAGGTGAGGTAAGGTCAGTTTAGGTGATCATTATTGTGTAGATGATGCTTTGTAACAATAGTTCTTGGCGCCTGATTCATTTAGGGTGGTTCTTAAAATGGTCAGAGAACAGAAGAACCATCTATTCTTGGTTTCTGATTCATATAAATGGCTTCAGCAACAGATTTTGAATTCGAAATATGAATGGGTTGTTGATGTCAATGTGGCTGGTTTGGCATAAGCTGCAGAAAATGGGCGGTTTTGGCAGTTTTTTTTCAGAATCACAGGGTTGCATATTGTGCCGCACAACGTCTATGGGTAATGGTACTCAGACGTGGCGATTTCCCTTCAATGAATGAATGAATGAACGAACGAATGAATGAATGAACGAATGAATGAACGAATGAACGAATGAATGAACGAATGAATGAATGAATGCTCTCGCTGGATGGAACCCCATCTGATTTAATTATCCATTCAGCAGTTGCTCGATTTCTTGCATTTGAAGCTACGATCTGCGCATAGAAAAGACCTGCTTATATCGAGAGCAGCGGCGGCGGTGGCATCATAGAGCGCCTGCCTACGTCGTCTCAAGGATAATACTTTTGCCGTTTCCGTTTCTTATCTACTTTTCTCTTCGCTGATAGCATGGTTTATGGGTTCGCTGTGCCGGGGTCATTCTGGCTGGTGTGTTAATCGCCGCACAATGACTGGACAGCGAGAGAGATGGATGGAAATTAGAATCCACCTTTCAGTTCTGCCAGCACACTGTTATTCGATGCCGACGATTTACTGGAACGCTGGGGCGCTCTGCAATTTCCTCTCTTCGAATGTCGCGCTGTTGGATATTTCTGTTGGTGGCTTAATAGGATTTCCAGTTTCAGTTTATTTTTATAATTACTTATAAATCAGTTGTATATATTGGCATTGGTCCTGTCAATGGGAAATTGGCGGCCCAGGGTACCCACCCATAAGGGCTATGAATTCAATACTTGATATCTATCGCTTTCTAGGCATTACTTTTGAGTATTAAGACCCAGCGGCTGACGGCTTAGAGTGGACCGTCGCTCTGCTATTGTCATCTCTGTGTATTATATATAGCCGAAAAGCTCAGTTTGCAGCGACCACAGACTCACAGTCGCTGACTTGGTTGGCTGCTGGAAGTTGGTGAGGTATCAATTACTGTAATTTTGCCTTAGTTACTGAATACTGATACTACATTAATGAACATATGTGTGTGGTTTCTTCAGCACGTCTAAAGGCATTAATTCCATTGCTATGGTTAAATTGCATGAATATAAATATGGGTCCTCCACTGAGTAGCTACCTAACAAATTCAAATGTGTGAATGAGGTTTGGCCTGCAAAAATCATAAATGACATTACCGTCATCAAGTGTGGAGCATATAGCAGCATGTTTCAGGGTCATGGCAGCTTTAGTCATCAGCCTATGTAATGTTTTGCAAATCTGGCGCATTTAGTATTAGTAATCCTGGCCTCAATGAAGCAAAAATTTATGTGATTTAAATATATATATATATATATATATATATATATATATATATATATATATATATATACACGGTGCCACATTGGAAATATTGGTTAGGCATATACAGTTATATAATATATATATATATATATATTATATGTATACTGTATAGAATTTGTATAGAACCACGCTGGAAATATTGATTAGTTAATAAAGCTCGGTGCATAATTTAGGGATGTATTAGAATTGATAGATTTTTTATGCAGGTCAATTGAAAATATTTATTCACATATTTGGCCTGTTGATAGGGGAGTGGTGTTTGACTTTGCTTGCCCTGTACTTCAAAGGTGCATCCTTTGAGGCTGTTGATCACAGCAGTCTTTTGAAGTGCTGGCTTGAAAGATTGTTCATTGTCATGAGTTGCCCTTTGTTGTCGTTGCATTCCTATTTGTTTGAGCGAACTCCGGCAGTGAGTTTTGGTTTCTTAGTGTCTGTATGGTCCATTGTCTCAATTGGTCTTCCACAATATTACTTTCTAGGTCCATTCTCCATTTATTTAGCCGCAGACTTTTCTTCTTAGGGGTTGTGATCCATCAGTATATGTTGATGACTTCCATGCATATGTCCTTGGCCCGGGTGGATAGGCTATCTCCTTCGTTCCTTCGTAGAGACAATGCTTCTGACTGTGGAGTCTGAAGCTCTATTTCCTCTATTTCGTCCAGTCACCGAAATCCCAGTTTATCGGATTTAGTAGCCATGGGCAGATTTCCAAAAACTGACTTGCCCTGTTTACAACAATGCATCCTTGTAACCTTTTTCTTTACTACGGTAATATGCATGATCTGTGTCTGACTGCAGATCATGCATATTAATATCTATGTGGTAATGTTTTTTTAAATTTCATCCATCCATCCATTTCAAAATGCTGCACTTGGTAAACTGATGACTAAAGCATTTAAAAGGTGAATTGTATAAGATTTTCTGCGGCTTCTATTTGCTCATATAGTTTTGAGTTTGTCATTTTCTGCATGCATCCAATTCTCATCAATTTTCTGTAGCATTTCCTCTTGAAGGCTAATATCTTTGACTCCATTTCTTTGGTTATTGCCCATGCTTCGCCTCCATACAGCATACTGCTGAACACGCAGGTTCTCAGTACTTCTAATTTTGTTTGTAGGATTTGCTCTTCCAGACTTTATGCAATGCCTTTAGGGCTGTCATTGCCTTCGCGATTTTCGCCCATACCTCTTTCTTGTTGTCTAAGTCACGTGTTTTGATGCATCCTAGATATGTAAATTTTTCTACATTCTCTATTTGGTTATCGTCTATTTCCATCTTCCTAGGTAATTCCTTTGCCCCAAACACCATCGTTTTGGTCTTCTCAAAATTCATGACAAGACCATACCTCTCTAGGTATATATGTAATAATTTGGTCTTGATATTATTACAGATTTTCTATCAGGGGGGCCGGTCTATTCAGATTTTGAATTGTCATTGTCTTGCCAATATGTTCTTCATGAATGAGGTTTTCATTTATTGTTTAGTGGAATTTGTTTACTGTTTTCTGCCATCTTTTTGAATTTGCTGCCAAGTTGCTCCACTGTGAAAAGCTCTCTTTATTGATCTTTTATGCATATTTTTTTGTGCGTTAAGTTTTTCTGTTTAACGTTGTGCACATCTATTTTTAGGAATTCCAGTCAAATTTTAAATGTTCGTTCAACTTCAACGGTGGGGTTGAAAAGAATGCCACTTTGGTTGAGCATGGCCACGAGACTCTTGTGGTGTGTGACTCTGTTTTGGTGAGTATACAGGCAGTTGAATTGTATTTAGGTCGAGACTAGATAACAGCAGGACAAAAAGTATTTCAAGATTTCTGTTCCAGTGACGTAACATAACATAAATCTGTTCAGAAACAAATTCATAAACGTGAATCCAGCAAGAACACAATAGCTGATGTACTTGATTTTTACTGTACTGACTTCATTGACAGTTGACAGTACAGTTACAGATGAAAGATCCTATGGACAGTAATAGCTGATTTACAACTCTTTATGTCATGGATAAGGGTCATGTATGCTTCACTTGTATTGTTAGCCATCCATTGAGCTTGGTTAAGAGATTGACCATTGTTGTATGATGACTTTGTTTGGATTTCCTCTTTTTAGAACTGACCTATGAGATTAGATCTGGTTTTGCCCGACAAATCCAAATTGACGGCACTTAAAAAATACAATTTTCTCTGAAATTAATTAATGTTGTAGCATGAAGTTTTTCAAGTCGTAATTTTTGTTTTAATTGCTCAGCTGATCGTGTCAGTGTTGAGTTTCATTAGAAATTGGCATTCAGATGATATGTCCGTTCGTATTGATTTCCCTTGTGGCCTGAGGGTTAGATTGGGGTCACTTCTTCCTCTGCTTGTCCAAAAGAGGCTCAGGCTCGGACAGGAAGCACATCCATGCCATAAAACTCCTAGGTCCCAGGAGTTCATATTACCATGGGACGCCTGTCCAATCCAGGCGTACCTAGAAGGCTGTCAAATGGTTTGTGTGTTGGGCTGTGTTTATGTGTGTGCGTGCGTATGTGTATGTGTGTGTTATTGTTGGTGTATGTGCATGTGTTAGTCTTGGTGTGTGTGGGTGTGTGTGTGTCTGTGTGTGTGTGTGTGTTTTGCGTGTGTGTGTGTGTGTGCTTGTGCATACATCAATTGGAGTTTATTGATTGCATGGTTGTCTGGCTAACATGAAAGCATAACTGCTTCATTGACCGATTCAGTCTTTGGATCATTGACTGGTAGTTTGATTAGCTTTTTGACTGGTGGCTTCTTGACTACGGCTTTGCCAGTGATGATTAACGACTGGATGACTCAGTAGATGATTAGCATTTCATTAAACATTTCTGTATACATTGTTTCTTTTGTGTACTTAGTTTCAGTACAGTGGTTCATATATTGTTTCATTTGTGTACTTAGTTTCAGTACAGTGGTTCGTCGCAGTACCTCAACGTTCCATTCAGTATTCTGTGGGGAGCGCGTCGTAAACCACTTGACAATCCAAACAGTATTCAAGGTATCGTATATCTTGCTTTGTTCTGTTCTCATCGCCTGCATAGTTATAGCAGCATGTTCGCCAGCGGGTAAAGAAAAAACCGCAATATTAATAATGAGGACGAGAGGCTTATGTAGTAGCACAGTTGATGCTTTGTTCTTGCGTTACAGTACTTAATTCTACAGCTTCTAATGCATATGTTTTGATCAAATCTTAGGATGTCAAGGAATTATATGATGTGCAGTTTTGGTTATTTAAGCATGTAAGTAACGAGTAATGTTTGTGCGTGCCTGGCCTATAGCAACTCGAGCAGCATGATCATGACCAGAAGGCAGATTATTATCTGTTTAACCTGTCAATGTCAGTTGGCATTCATTTACATTTCATTGAAATATGGTGAGTTTAGACAATATAAATGACCAGGTATTTTGTAGACTGCCACTTTTGAATGATTTTGCATTGCTCAGTTTTTCCTTTTTTTTGCCAAAGTAAGATATCAAAATTTTCCATCCGATCGTGATGTTGACTATTGTTACATAAGTGAAAGGCCAACTGATGCTTGTGGTTATATATCATGTATCCATGTATTGTATATGGACATTTATGTAGCACTTTAAACTAACCTCACGAAGGCACTTAACATTGCTACCCGTCACAGTGACAGAAGATGATTCGCATGCAGGTGTTGACATGCAGACTGCTACACCTACCTCGAATAGGCAACAGCGTTGAGCATGCAATTAAGAATGTAAATAACGTTGATCAGTACAGATACTTTAAGGTTTTTGTGTTTGAATTGGTTTTAATCGTATTCATAATTGTAATCTTCTGATTCTAAAGCATACTGAGCATGCAGCACAGTTTGAAACTGCAGTAATTTCTTGTGGCTATACTGTAGTGGTTGACAGAAGTAACGAGTTGCCTGTTTCATGCGTTTTAGTGCGCGTCTTCAAATGTGGTCACATGGCGTCGAACTGTGGCCGGTGCCGTTCTGTAGACGTGCGACATGGCTGTGGATGGTGCACTGGAACGAAGAGGTGCAGCATTCGAGAGCGATGCCGGGATGGATCGTGGCTCGGCAGAGACGAGACCTGTTCAAACCCATCAGTCTATCAGGTTCACAGATTTTGGAATCGTTGTATTGAACCCAACATCTATTGCCGTGCTAGAGTCGGGAGCGCTTCTGAGTAGTCCCCTTGAAGAAGTGCTATATAAATTCTTGAATGAATGATTGAATGAATGATGCACTGGCAGAATCCACTTGTGGACATGATGTTTCATTTGTATCTGTTAAATGCATGAAGAAGTTATGAGACAATCTGATACTGGTTTCCATGAGCTATCATTCTGGACCAGGCTTCATGGCAAACTGTGACATGAGCTTCTCTTTTCTGTGTCTTCTCTATTTTGCAAGTGGTTGAGGACCATTCTATTCCATCGTAATTTTGTATTATTGCATGGATGCAGCAGCCCTGTTGAGTTTTGCTGAAGAAGCAGTTTGTTAATTGGCGCTTATAATGACACTTAGAAAAAGTATTTCTATGAATTTAAGTAATTATCAAGCTATGATCTCACTTTTTGCTTTTGTCCGTAATAAATACAAAGAAGACAAAATAAGGGTGGGAGCAGAATGCCGATCTTTTGAAATTTAGCCTTGGTTTGAGTTTTCAAGTTCATCCGTGAATTTTTTCCTAAGGTGATTGTGTTGTGGTACGCTGACAGTAAGAATGTGTTGTAGTAAATAATGTATGATAATAATATAGCCATGTTTATCAGATGAAACAATGCTTAGAGGAGAATGGCTGTATTTATATGAATAGATATTAAATTGTGTTGCGTAGGTTCATCCTGGCAGTGGACCAGTGGACGGTGGCACCAGTCTCACCATTAGTGGAGAGAACCTTGGTGTGCCTGGTGATGACACAACTGCATCAGTTGCCGGCACAACATGTCGCATCACGGGTTACATTGAGCCGTCAGAAAAGTGAGTTTAAAAAATTAGTGTGTACATATCTGGAAATCTATTCTGTGTGTTTACTATGTTAAGCTCTTCTTCGTTTCCAGAACGTTTGCAGATTATTGCGGGGTAGGATTTGCCAACTATTGTTTACTCGTGTACTAAATTCATTTACTGCTCCTCTTACAAGTATGAGGTTTTACATGAGCCGATGGGATGCCAACTATTGATTGCAGATGTTTTGCTGAAGAACAGCTATAAAATCAATGCATCAACTGTACACTAACATTAACAGTCTTCGTTATTATTATTATTATTATTATTATTATTATTACTACACTGTGAGCTGTTTTGATCTGGCTGTTTGCTTATAAGATGGTGAGGGGAAGTATGATCATCTGTTGTTCTCAAATGCTGCATAGCACGATGCTTTTGATCCCTCGTGCTGGAGCCTCAATCTATCTGCATTGTGCTTTCTCAGCAGTAGGTCCATCTGTCTGGAATAGTTGTCTTTTGTTGGAGATGTCCTTATTATCTACGGATGACTCCTCAGTGTTTTACAGGATACTGAAGACCCATTGGAATCACCGTGGTTGGACTGCGAGCGCCTGCGTGTGGGCTTCTTGAACGGGTGCTATTTAAACTCTTGAAATGAATGGATGTCAAGTTCATGATATTGCATGGTTGCGTAATGACCATGTCATGTTTCCTGCCTAAAATAAATTTTGATTCTTTAAATGTGGTGGTCAGGTTATATTTGACTAATAGCAATTACAGTGATAAATAAAAAAGAAGTGTGAATGCTGTGAGTCAAGTGGTGTGGTGCATTTTATTTTGATTGTTCGATTGTTTTGATTAATAATGCTAGATGGAAGTTGAGTAGAAATCTGAATGACTCCTGACCTAGGAATTTTGTGTTGACACTGGAAATTGTAATTTCTTAAACAGGTTCGTTTGTGTGACGAGATCTTCTGGAAAGGTCACTTCTGGTCCGGTCAATGTCACAATCGCCGACAAATACACAGCAACATCACTGGTTCCCTTTGCCTACGTAGTGAGTTTTCTTCTGGGTTTTGCTTTTTCTTTTTTCTTTTGAGTGTAGAAAATCTCTTTAAGTTGTAAATTGTATTAGTTTTTATGTTGCTGTCATTGGGTTTGCTGGATAAGCAGCCAAACCAGAAGCAAGACGCTCGATTTTCAGCATTTTTTAGTCAGTTTTAAAACATCTGTTTATGGAAAACTTGTCATCATTGGAATATTGAGTTTGAAGGTGAGCAAAAAACAGCATGTTGCGGTATTTTGGAAATTTTGGCATATTAGTACAAAAATGTGTTAGGGAATTTCAGGCACATTCATTTTGAAATTCAAATTATCTGGATTAGCTGGTCTATTTAATGTCAACATCTTGAGCAATGTGATAGGTTGACCACTTTTGAAATTATTAAGTTATTTGTGGTCATTGAATGCATGGGCGCCCGCACATAGGGGCAAGGGGGGGCACTTGCCCCCCCTGGAAAATTGAAACCTATGTTTTTTTAACTACTACTTTTGGGTTTTTAACAAATTTCTTTGCATTAATGCACCATTGATACGAATGATACAGACAATGAAAGTCAGAAATCCACATTTAGATATCACTATAGAAATAAACATGCTTTTATAACTTTCTGCCTTGCATGCTCAAGATCTTTCTAAAAACTCTTACAATGACCATTGGCTTTCAACCTTCCTGTGGGCATCCATGCAAACAGCAGGCCTATCGATTATGGCCAACTTAAGTGGAATCCAGCTGTAATGCAATTAATCACAACTGCAAAAAAATTGTCTTAAATACTAACGCAAAAATTTGAAAATTTCTCAAAGTACACTGAAATTTCATCAGGGAGATCTTCTTATTCACCAGCATTGCAATTATATAAACCAAGTCCGCTATAAGCCAGGCTCCAGTTTGTCTATTTAGCAAGCTGCCAGTACAGAATCCAGGGAGGTCAAACTGTAGATAAACTTGGCTCTGGTTACCACGCCTCAGGATTTACACCCAAAACTGACAAAGAGATCTGTTCAAAAGAATTGATACCCGCACTCATCTGATCCTCAGATCCTCCACCTTCATAAGCGAAACCCGCGTTAAGTTACTCTGGCCCTCTGGCTACCAGACTCGGACCTCATTCTGACTACTCTTGGGAATAGGCTTCTGACTCGATGCAGAACATGTGAAACTGCTGGTGCCCTGTGATTGGCTTTCGAGTGGCGCTTTAGAAGCAGCTAAAGGAGCAATTGCCCCTTGCAAACGGACACCTTTTACGTTCATTTAGTTATTCGTTCATTCTATGGAATTATATAGCGCACCTTTAGGAAACTACTTTTTAACATAGATCTGCTATTTGATTTGTAACAAATTTCTAAGAAAACTATTCAATGTATTCATATTAAAAATTATGCACAAAATGAAACTGAGAAATTTGCATAAAAAACCTCTTTGAAAAATACCCGTATTCCTAATTTCCATGCAGCATTGCATTTTCAAGCTCTTGCTACTACAAAATTTAATCGTGACTATCGTAAAATTTTTGCCCCCCCTGCGAAAATTTCTGCGGGCGCCCATGATTGAATGTTCTCAAGTTGTAACTCTGTAAATGAATTTGAGTATCAGGCACAACTTATAAGAATTCCCTAAATACAGTCAATAATGAAAAATGACTTTGTGGTTTTAATTGTTAAAAATTTTGTTGTTTTTTTTTGATTTTATTTGTAGTTGATTTTGTGAATCTTTAATTTTTGCCATCACAATTTATAAGTAAGTGAATGTATATCATAAGATGAAGAAAGGCTGTTTTTTCCGTTGTGCTACATTGTAAGGACATGTTGCAATGTTTCTAGCGACCTGAAGTGACCGACTTCAGTCCCGGCCAGGGTCCGCAGTCGGGTGGAACGCGGCTGACCGTCGCAGGTCACAGTCTGAACGCTGGTTCCAGTGTTTCCGTTGTTGTCTCCAACCAGACGACCTTGATGGAAACACCTTGCACAGTTGTTTCACGAGATGAAGACTGGCTGGTGTGCGTTACCAGCGGAACGTTGTTTCCCTATGGAGCGGATCTGCTCCAGCTGCGGATAGATGACGCTACCGTCACGTACACCGGCGCAAGCTTTGTTTTCGTTTCCGATCCAGTCGTGTTGTCTGTTACGCCAGAGAAAACAATTTTCAGGTGAAACTATGCATCAGCTTGTCGGCCATGTTAACTGTCATTATCACTTATGATCAGCAAAATAGGGGGAATTCTTGCTAGAAATATTTTTATCAATCTTTGACTTTGCACCAAATGTTAAATTTCTTTCTTTGAATTGCTTCACGTTTTCTTTGGCCAGTAATCGTAATTACTTGCCCTGTGAAAGTCATTGCTATGACCTTAATGATCATTGTTAGCATGTTCATAAACTTATTTGATTTTATAAATTTATTCATTCTTTGTGCAATTACTGGTAATATTGACAGTTTAATGAGCTTCTATTATTATGTATGTTGTTGTTAGTTCTTTTTTCTCAGTTGATTAGTGGCATTTGAAAGCAACCTAATTGCTAGCTTTAAATTTTCTTTCTAAATTTCATGGAGGTGTATATATGTTGTTTCTTCTGACTTTGTTTTCAGTGGCGGAATAAAAATCGCTGTTACGGGTGAGAGGCTGGACTCGGTGAATAACCCCAGGATGATCATTTATTTGCCAGAGCGAAATGTTTCTGGTGTAAGTATGCATTCCTAAGTTCTTTTACAGTTTTCTTATCTAGGTACATTTGATTAACAGGTAATTCGAATAAACAATGAATCTTAATTTTAAATGAGAACCTACAACTGCACTTTGGTCTTTTTTTATAGATTGAGTTTACTCTGAATTGCAGCTTTTGTACCTTGTTGCATTTGTGTCAAAGAGTCTGTACAATAAAGTAGTAGTAGTAGTAGTAGTAGTATTAATTGTTGTAGTGGAAGTGGTAGCAGCAGTAGTAGTGGTAGTAGCTGTAGTAGTCAGTACAATCCTTTTCTCACTGCTATCACTTTCCATGACATTGTCTTCCTCCTGGCTTCACCCACTTGATTCTGGCCGGTACCAAACTGAGCAAACAATGGACTTGATTTGATGCAGCACCAGTGAATAGGCGCCTGGTTTTATTGTGCTGCCGAGAAGTCTTGGAGATTTACAGTTCAATGCATTCTGAATATTATTATTTTGACTGGTTTTCATGTCAACAACCTGGTTTTCCATGTAGGCTTGTGACGTCGTCAGCTCAGAGCTGATGTTCTGCACTTCTCCGAGTCTCGTATCGCCGGTTCCAGTTGGAGTAAGTGAGCCAGTGGTTGAGGAAGACTTTTCCTCCAGTTCCCCTCTTCTGCTCCACTATGGCTTCCTCATGGATGGTGTTGAAATACTGAAGAACATTTCATTGACCGGAGTTGGAGGAGGAGCAATGCTCGTCTTTCCAGATCCGACATTTGAGCCGTTTGAAGGGGGAAGCAAGCAGTTCTTCTACAGCAGGAACGAATATCTCACCATCAATGTTAGTCAATTACTTTATGTTTATATTTGTATTCATGATGTATTGATGGTAGTATACGTACAATGTTTTGTTATAGGTTTTAATATTTTTTGAGTTATTTAACTAAGTTGTATATACTACTTAAACTCCATATCCAGCCCAGCTTGTTTTTGCTTGTCATCATTCATCAAGCATCACTGTGACCTTTGCCTGCGAAGTCATGATGTTTAAATAGTTTAATTACTACAAAAAGATTGTAAGAACTATCTTCCTTGGGCTCTCTATAGGAAGGAGCTTGCTCAGAAAGTTTGCCCAAACAATATTTCAGAAATGTTTACTAATTTTATTTCACTTTGCCCTGTAACCGTGTTGTGGCTTGGCAACCTGGTTTATATTAAAAGAATATAAATATATAATTTACATTTGCTCATTCATAACTTGGTGCTCTTGACACTTTTATGATATGCATAAATGTGCCAATAGGGCCATCTATTTAATTATTATGCATGCAAGGAGGCAGAGGGTGATCGGATTTAGCATATGGCAAGGAGGAGGAGGGGTCTAAAAAATGTTTACATCTGCATAATAAATTTCTAATTATGACTTATGATGTCCAAATTAACCCTATTTGTAAATCTCTATTATCGTATAGTCGCCCGATGACATTTTATTACATCATGTAAAAGTCATTTTATGCTGTAAATAGTAGTCTATGGTAAAATAAATGTCTTGTAATTGACTTTAGCTAATTAAGTTTTGTATGGGGGTCAGAGAAGCTTGGTTGTACGTATGCATGGTTAGGGGATCCACAAAGTGTATGAGTGTGACAGAAGTTAGGGTTATGAAAATATTATTAGTACGTAATTGTATTGTTGGCCCCTTGGTGCTTGAGGAACCCATCCAGCTTGTTATAGAGATAGTTACTAAGTAGATAAGAGAGATTTTAGACCATTCAAAGAAATCTTGTCAAAAGGCTCAAGAGGTATTTAATGGTCATTGTGTAAGTGGCCTATACCGTAGAGGCCAGAATGCAAATGACATGTCTTTATGCACCTATTGTAAAACAAATGTCTTTTAAAGTTTCATTTTAGTCTACAGCAAGCTTATGATGATGATGGTTCTCTGCCCGAAGGCAGGTTCAATGGCTTAACGCCCGTGGGGATGAGATGAGTGAGGTTGTTTCCCGTTGCCTTCCCCACAGACAATGATGGGTAAGCAACTTGTCCAAGGTCGCTCCGCAGGAGCTTGCGCCCCTGCGTCCCACACGTGCTAGCCCGAGATATCTAAATCTCTGAATGTCAACTCCCAGTCCGGGGCTTGAACCGCAGTCCGATGCAACCAACAGACGTATGCTGCTCTCGCTTACCTGTGTAGCTAACTAGGCCAGTCCAGCAAGCTTAATGGATGCAAAAGTAGAGTATTCAAGCTGGCTTGTATGTAGATAATTGATTTTAAATATCCCTGTTTCTATTACATCATCAGTTTTTGTTTTCTTAAGTAGACGAATTACTTCAGACATTGTTTTCTTTCAGGGAAAGAATCTGAACGTTGTTCTTACTAAGCACGACTTCCGAGTGATGATTGGTGACGTAAACTGTTCAGTGACGTCCATTTCTAGTTCACAGCTCACTTGTCTGCCTTCAGAACAAATCTCCATCCTTCCTGATGCACCGGTGAAGGTAGGTTACAGTTTCAGGACTTGACCTCTTTTCCCCTAAAGAACAAGACTGTTCATTTACAAAATACTGCACTTCTGTTGGTGATGTGTTTTTTTGGTGATGTGTGTGGTGTAAGAGGTGCTGTGATGGATTTTTTTATGTCCGCTTAATGCTGGTTACAGATGAAAATAAAATATCTTTGAGTTTGGTTAATTAGGTGGGTAAATTCCCATGAACTAACAGACAATCTGGATTAGTTTTAGCTTTCCATCTTCTGGAAGTCAATAATTTTAATATGAGAAGGAAGGCTTAAAAGTTTCCTGTTGAACTTATAATATTTTTTCTGTCTGTCTTTAGCTGTGCGTACGACCCGGTGGCTTATCGGTAACGCGCTCGCTCACGGAGCGGGCGGTTGCGGGTTCGACTCCGGGTAACGACCTTGGGCAAGTTGTTTACGCACACGTGCCTCTGTCACCAAGCAGTATAATTTGGTGCCAGCGTAAGCTGGGAAGTAAATGGCAAGTCCTGTGATACGCTGGCTCCGTGTCCAGGACCTTGGGATTCGTCCATTGTCGGCTCAAGGCCAAGAAAATGAGATGAGCGCCGCACCGACGGGCCTTCGGCCCTAGGACGACTTTACTTACTTTAGCTGTAAAACCCTTTAAAACTCAGCTCTGGAACTTTTGACAAGTTTCTGATGCAGCTTGTAGACAAGTTTTTCCCTTTTTACTGTTATTCATGCATGCACGATCGTTTATTTTACCGAGTCTATTAAAACAGTTTGAATCACATGGATCTTCGGACATTTCTGGTAGTTCGAAGGAGTATTCAAATTTTGTAAACCCAGACTGTAGGACGAATAAGAGCATTGTTGGTTGTTACTTTCCTTTTCTGTTACGACTAACCTGCATGTATTTGGTTTTCAGGTGGATTTCGGAAATGGAAACTTTTCCTCGATTCACATAGGCGCGTTAAAATACGACGGGTCGAAGAGCTTCATCACTATGCCGGTCGTCATAGCGTTTGCAGTGGCCGGTGGCATCTGTCTCTTTGTTATTTTCATCATCTGTCTGGCGTATCGAAGCAAGACAAAGGAAAGCGAGCGTGTTGTTCGTCAGATGAGGACCCAGATGGACACACTTGAGGCACGCGTTGCAAACGAATGCAAAGAAGGTACTCGTATCGTTTTAATCTCCGTCGCCAATCCTTTCAATGTGTCGTATCGTATCCATAAATGTATGGAGCGTCTCTCATAGCTTAGACTATTCAGAGTCACTTTCAGCAGAGAGAACCCAAGGAAAAATAAACGTCTTTCGATATGAGTGGATGTAGGGAGAGCACAGACATGAGCTTAACCCGTAGAAGAGGGGAAGGCCAGTCTATGTGGAGAAACTTATCACAGGAAATAACCGGTTTTGAGCCAAGGCAAACCGAACACAAGGGACAGAGAGGTCAAAACGGTTGGTAGAGTGCAAGGTTGGTGAGCAGATCTCATATTTTTAGTACTCGAGTGATGGTTCTCGTGATTCATGAATGAGAAGGCATTAACATTTTGTAGAACTTTTAAAACAGCGCTATTGAGAGATTCCTAACAGGCGCTGTTAGCTATGCGAGTAAATTTATAACTATAAATATTTATTTGAACTTGCATACCCACACAGCACATACAAATGCGTATGTGCGTTAATGCACATCCAATGCACTGTGAGTTTATCTGACTTGTCAATGTATTTGCTTGCTTAGATATATACTGACAAACATACCATTTTATTCCTAAATGCTTAATACGTAGAAAATGTAGTCTAATTATAATTAAATATGTTTCTGTAGCACTCATGTCAGCTTTCTTGTGTCTGCAGCATTTGCCGAACTTCAGACGGATATGGTACTGGTGTCTAGCGACATCTGTGGACAGGGGGGAATACCATTCCGGGAATATTCCAACTTCTGCGTGCGAGTCCTGTTCCCTGGCGATCGGAGTAGTGAGCATCCCGTCATGCGGTCCTTCGATGTGAGTCAAATTGTTTTGTAACATACATCCTTCTCATACATTTCTTCAACCTTCACTTTTTTCAACTTGTACAGGAAATTGAGTCCAGTATTTTTCACGTAAGATGATGATTATATGGATACTTTAAGCAACAAAAGTATGGTATGGATTCTATTGTTTGGTGTAAAAACCGTAAAAAGCCGTAAAAAGCAGTACATGGCGAGGTCACACCTGAAGAACTTTAGAATTTCACAGATTACATAGGAATGTATGGAAGATTATGAACTTTGGATGATGGTGATTATGATGATGATGATGATGGTAACGATGATGGCGATGACGACGGCGATGATGAAAATAATAATCTTCGTTTGTTATTCCAAACATGAACGCGGTATGATTACAAGTCATAGTATGAACATTTGAACATTGAACGTTGAAGAGGTGATCACAAGTTATTACACAAGACGAGTGTCAGTGTATGGCAGCCTTGCAAGTTGCTCATTATGTCAATATGTCCTATTGCACATCTTACCAGCGCCATGTGGCAAATGAAAGACGGAGTCAACCTTTGATGGAGTGACAGGAAGCAATCTCGCATCCATGCTGATCTTCTGCTCTTTAAAGTGCCAGAGTGTTGCCATTCACCTTAACCACCTTCCCTCTCCCAGCCGAAGGTTGACTGCAACAGAAAGTATTCTCCGGTTTCTTCAACTGCGTAGTTCGTGTAGAAAATAAAAGTTGGAATCCCAGAAATTTTCAGGTTATTTAATTCGACCAGAGAATAGCCGATGAAATGTTTGTTCAAACAACATTCAGCGCATAGATAAAAAAACTGCATTGGTAAGGAATGGACGAGAGGGTCAACTCGATTCACTCAAACCCGTTCTCTGTTGATTCTATTCAGGCCGATATTCCATCTACGGAAACGTCTGAGCGAGGCCTTGACATGTTCAACCAGCTCGTTGGTAACAAGACGTTTCTGCTGATCTTCATCCGAACGCTTGAACAACACGACGACTTCACCGTTCGTGAGAAAGTCAATGTCGCGTCGCTGATCTCCGTTGCACTTCAGAACCGGATGGAGTACCACACAGAGTCAGTGGCCAGTTCAATTGTCCTCTATCCGTTGAATTGATTAATTTGCTTCAGTGTAATTGTTGTGATTGTCGCCATTGTCGTGGATATCTGTATGATTGTTGTATGTGCATCCAATCTGATTCTAAGGCCTCTTAGATGGTCATCATCATCATTATTGGCATCGTCATCATTGGCATCATCATCGTTATCGTTGTCATCATCATCATCATTGGCATCATCATCATTGGCGTCATCATCTTCATCGTCACCATCATAATCATCATCGTCATCGTCGTCATCATCATTGTCATCACCATCATCATCAGGTCTGTGTCAGGAATTGTCTAGATTATATGCTGCATTTGAAATTGGAATTCATTGGAGTGTATCCTGTCATGTAGCATGCCATTTGTTGATACTGTGTAAGAGTATTATATTATTATTTTATTATTAATTTTTTTCACTTATTAGTATTATCATTGATGTGGATTTGTATTTTTATCACCACTAGTCTTGTGTACCAGCACAAAATCTCATCTCTCGTTGTTTTTTTGTATTTAAATCGTTGCATTCTGTTGGTCTACAGCATCTTGAAGACACTGTTGGCCGAGTTAATCGAGCGTGCAATAAATGGCGGCCGCGGTGGCCGTTACCATCCTAAGCTGCTGCTGAGGCGGACGGAATCAGTGGCCGAAAAGATGCTCACCAACTGGTTTACGTTCCTACTTTACAAGTTCCTCAGAGTAAGATTTGGAATATATATATGTATGTATATATATGTGTATATATATATATATATCAGTTATGACATTTTGCTGGTAGATTGAAATCGTTATTGTAATCATGAATTTATATAGCACCACTTCGAGAGAAACTCCTTAGAGGTGGTCCCAACTTCACTGCAGCAGACGACAGTCATAGAGAATAGTTTTCAAATGCTTGCAGAAAAGGAACAATGAAAGAGCAAGAAGTTACAGAGACTGGAAAATGGATAAATGTTTAAGTAATCATGTCATTGCTTATGAAACATGCCATTTTTTTGCCCAAGTATCCCAGCAGAATAACAGTCCAAATTTACACAAAGCGGATCTTTTATCGTTTTGAGCCAACTGTTAATGTTCAAGCGTTTTAATAACATGGTTGTCACTCTTTTAAAGTTGTTGAAGACTGTGCAGGATTTTATTTGATTAACCGATATGTTGTTTAGAGGCTAATCAGCAGCAGAAGTTTCAGAGTTTCCCATTACCAGTTCTGTCACATTTGATCAGGCGCGGTTGTTTTGCTCATGGATATTAGATGAGAGATAATGGACTCCTATGTAATTGGCTATTATGTGGAGTTCCATTACAGGAGTCATCTTCAGATTGGACAACTGCTGGGTCGGGTTTTAAAAAAGAAAAAGCCTCCACTGTCATTGGAGCACCACTTATGAATCTACTTTGTAAATTGCTTTCTTGGAGAAGCATGAAACTTAATTATAATGATCTTAGAGCTTAGATATACATTTGATATGTATATATATAAAAAATATACATATAAACATTCACAATATTACACATGTATAGATGGCATATATGTGCATGTGTTTGGCTTGTATATATAAAAATGTATAACCTATTAAAATATGCCATCTGGGATGCAAGAATATACACAGGTAAGAGTTTCGAAAGACATAATTTTTGTCTTTCTTTCATTTCTGCTGAAGCCTACCTGCTTCCCTGAGTATATATGCTGCATGTGTGTATATGTATGTATACATCTGTTTTGGAAACACACGTTCTTAGGCACTGGTGTATATATTAAAATTCATCTGTAACTTAGCTTCATCTACATAGTCGACAGTTTGATTGACATATTTTCATTTTGTAAAGATATTCTTGCAATGGAGCATTATGTACACGAAGGTCTTTAATCCTTTTATGATGAGTTCAATTGTTTTCTCAGTAGTTTGTGATGCCTCATTGCCTGCAAAGAATTAATGCTAATGAGGTTGTCAACATCGTAGATGATATCAGTTAAGCTGGCATTCTTTATGATTGCATAGAATGTAAGTTGACATACAGATTTCGTTTTCCATGTCTGGTAGGAGAGTGCTGGTGAGCCGATGTTTCTTCTCTTCCGAGCGATTAAGCAGCAGATTGAGAAGGGACCGGTCGATGCGCTGTCGAGCGAGGCCAAGTACTCGCTCAGTGAAGATAAACTCATCCGACAACACATTAACTTTAAAGTCATGGTAGGAACTGATCAGTTATTTGCAAATCGTTCAGCTTTATTAGCGTGTCAATCAGACTACATTGATAAGTCAATAGAAGCGGGTATGTATGTATGTATGTATGTGTGTGTGTATATGTATGTATGTATGTATGTATGTATTTATGTATGTATGTATTTATGTATGTATGTATGTATGTATGTATGTATGTATGTAATATGTGTGGTTTTAATTTTTTTTCGACTGTATGTATGTGTGTATGTATGTATGTATATGAACATTTATATAGCGCCTTACAATAACCTCACGAAGGTGCGAAGGTGGTGGTCGACAGTAGATTTTCATATGTTGCACAAATATTTTTGTTCGGCTGTTACAATTTTTTTTTTATGTAATTGCCTCAAAGTGGATGAATTAAGAAAATTAGATGTTATTTGTTATTTTTATTGATTTGGTAATATGTGTGGTTTTAATTTTTTTTCGACTGCATGAATATATTTTATTCAATGAGCAGCCAAGGAGCTACATCATTTCTGTTGGTATTCTGTCACCTGTTTTCTTCTGTCACCTGTTTTCCTCTGTCACCTGTTTTCTTCTGTCACCTGTTTTCCTCTGTCACTTGTTTTTCTCTGTCACCTGTTTTCTTCTGTCACCTGTTTTCCTCTGTCACCTGTTTTCTTATGTCACCTGTTTTCTTCTGTCACCTGTTGTTCTTCCTTGTCTGTTCTTCATTGTCTGATCTAATAGATGAAATCAAATACACGATTTAAAATTTCTGATTCTGCTGATTTTTTTAATCAATGAATTTTGATTTGATTCAGATGCCTAACTTTGAATATAATATTGGAGAGTAATTAATATAGATATCTGGGTTTTGAAATACGTTTCTTCATTCCAGATCCTAGTTGATTTGTAATCTTGCAAAATTTGTCGTTGCGCCGCAGACGTTGTCCGTGCTTGATCCAGAGACGAAATCAAACCACGATGTGAAGGTTCTCAATTGCGACACGATCACACAAGTGAAGGAAAAGATCCTCGATGCTATTTATCGGAGTGCTCCATTCTCCAGCCGACCGGACAAGGACGACCTTGACCTTGGTAGGAAAGAGTAAATGCTTGCCATGCTTTGCTTTGTTCGATTATGTACCAAGATTGTTTAACTCTAGATAATTAATGTTATGAGTTGCAACCTGTTTTTCATTCCTCATTGAGAGTAAATTGATAAGGAATTAAACGTGGCTCTTTTGTGGAAACATTCCTAGTGACTAGGTGCCACTCTGGATGAAAACAGAGTTGAGGAAAAAAACAGAATGAGCCTCGGAGATTAGCTTTTAAAACGTTGGCCATGCCTTAAGTGAAGCATAAATAGTTGGTCATCATAAAGAATATATACTTACATTGGATTTACATTACAGTGGGATGATGTGTGTGATTTTAAAATATTTAACTTTTGATTGGTTCTATGGGTGATGTACGTTTATAGCCAATTAACCATGTCTGTACAGTAAAATGCAGATAGCAATTGACAGATTAAAGAATGCTCTTGTTTTTCTTCTTTCATTCTCATGATCCTCCTTCTCCTCCTCCTCCTCCTATTGTCATCAATATAGTTGTTTAGGTTGTGATGGTTGTTGGACTGGGGCGCAGTGGTGTAGTGATGAGTTCAGTGCCTTGGAGCCGGAGAGTTTCAGGTTCGAATCCATGTCAAGCCGCCACGTAGGTAGCTCGTGCAGGTCCTTCACTCGCAATTGCTCGTGCGCTTCGGCATGAAACTCTGATGCAGTGTTCCGTGCTATAATCAGGAGCACCTCTGAGTAGAGAGCGTGAAGGGGCGCTAAAGCAAATGCTTAAAATAATTAAATAAATAAACGACTTAATGATGAAGTTTCTGAGTTGATGGTTTATGTCATTGCAGAGTGGCGGAATCGGCCAGGAGGTGATTCAAGGGGTCGTCAGATTCTACAAGACGAGGATGGAACAACGAGACTGGAGGGCGACGTCAAGCGCCTCAACACCCTTGCTCACTACCAAGTGCCTACAGAGGGCGCTAGAGTGGCGCTCATCCCTTGCCGGTCGGCGTCGGTCGTTAATCTCGCGCTTAGCTCGGAAAAACTGCCACTTAAGTTTGGCCAAGGTATGTAACCAGAACGTGTGTATTATGTCTAAGTGTATATATCCTAGACATTGATGGCTTGCTGTGCTACTTTCAGCAACAATGTTGTGCTCGGCATAATGCAAGGTTTTCTCTGTTGTATAAGGTCACGTTTTAAGACTGTAATAAATTTTGTACTTATGTCCTCAACTATATTTTTTTTTCTCGTAGGGATGGCACTATTTATATGCTATGTATAGGTAATTTATATATACATTATTTATGTATATATAGAGTTATCGGGGTTAGTTAAGGAATATGAGCTGACTAGACAACATATATATAGATTTTGCAGTTTATTTTAGAAGTGCTTCTAACTTCTATGAAAGCCATTTCAAAGCAGATGGGATAATGACTGTTTTTAGTTAAAATCCAGTCAGGTGATCATGATAATGTTTACATGGGTTTCCATTTACTCAGAAAGTTTTCTCTCATCCTTTGAAATCTTTTCATTTTTCTGTTTTGTTGACTTTTTACTACGAGTCTTCTTTTCCTTCTGGCTTGGACTCTTTACTATGAGCAGTGAGCACCGGTAGATAAACAGCAGTTGAAATCAATCTGACGCTTAGCATGACTGTTTATTTCTTTAAAGCATGTAGCAGCATATACATGCATAACCACCTGGCTAAACATCTGTTTCTGCTCCTCTGGTGCTACTGAGTACCTCGTGAATCACACTCAATTCGATGATTCACCACTACATGTGCTGCGTGTGCCGACTGTAGTGTGATGTTGATGTGCTATACTGCAACATGTTTAATTTGAATCAGATGGTGTCTACAACGGAAGTCTTCCGCACAGCCACTCCCTTTCCATGTCGCATACAATTAACATGTCACCCGAAATCGGCTCCAGATGCTATCATTTGGTGAGTTACATTCCAGATTCTAATCCATGTTAGGATCGCCTGAATTGCCATTAGGACGGGATTCTTATGTACAGCTCAGCCGCTTTCTCATCTGGCAATCATCCCAGTACTACTTAGGTACTTCTGAATCCGGTGTTTAATATACTTTTCATGATCTCTGATTATATTGATATTGTGTGGGTTTTACTCTTCACTGTCATGATGGCGTCCAACTGTTAGTGATGAATGCTTTTGTAGATGTAGCTTCCTACTCAGCAAAGGATTTCTTTAACTAGGGTCTCATTAATCAATCAATCATGCAATCTATATATATATATATATATATATATATATTCGTTTTGTACAATGAATCCAGTTGTCAAGGATACAATTGGGTACAAGTAGCTTAAATTAGTTGTAGAGTGAAGCTAGAGTACCGGTGGGTATTCAGGACATTAAACTTTCAATGGCCACAATACTAAGTGCCCATTCTCTCTGTGTTTGTCTCCCTCCCTCCCTCCCTCCCTCCCTCCCTCCCTCCCTCCCTCCCTCTCTCTCTCTCTCTCTCCCTCCCTCTCTCTCTCTCTCTCTCTCTCTCTCTCTCTCTCTCTCTCTCTCTCTCTCTCCATTCTGATTAGACACATGTTACTTGGTTTTGTCTTTTTGGATTGTTGATCTAATCTAGGCTGCATCTCTGTCTTCTGTAGATTGTTATTGTATATATTCTGGATTTATTACTTGTATGTGATTTGTCATTGATTGCCGTCTTGTGCATTAGACGCTGGTGAGAAGAAGGTTACTGATTAATTAATTATTTAGTTAAAGGATTGCTTTGTTTTCAAGGGTCTTAAGCGAGTTGAAGATGTTTTGTGGTCTGAGCGTTGAATTAAGATGTGTTCCGTGTGATCCTATTTATTCCAGGTAAAGTCACAGGAGTCGGAGCATTCTAGGGGAGAGAACTGCAACAAGATGGTCTCAGAAATTTATCTCACTCGACTGCTGGCCACAAAGGTCAGAATTCTTAGGGTTTAGCAACTTATTTTCTTCGTGGATTAATTTTAAAAAACCTGTTTCTGTTTTCTAGTTTTTAGACTTTTATTCTTATTTCAAATTGGAAATTTCCATTTGGCTGATAGTGTGGAATATTTTAATAACTTTAATCACAAAATCACAACTTTAAATTATCTTTTTTAAGCACAGATGTTTTTGCCAAATTAAATTAGAGGTTTGTACACAAGTTCCAGCAACTGGAAAAAAGCACATTTACGATTTTTGAAAATTTTGATTTGAGTCTGGAAGGTGGTTGAATGGTAGTATGCTGGAATGGACATTATATATACATGAATTTGATACCCGCTAGCCCCATAAAGTTGGCTCAGCCTTCCACTCCTTAGGGAGAAAATGAGCAGTATTGTAATGTATTGTATTGTATATAAGTAGGACAGATCTTGTGGCACCTTGCAGGCTGCCATACAGTTGAATTCCACTCCTGTTAAACCTGTTACTATTGTATCATGTAATCTCATTGTGCGTGTGTCGTTTTTGAATTAATAGATGAATATTATTATTAATTAATTAATTAAATGTTCATGAATAGATGGTGCTGCAGCAATTTGTTGACAATCTATTTGAGACGATCTTTGGCAAATCGAATCGCGGCTCGTTCCTGCCTCTCGCCATTAAGCACCTCTTCGATTTCCTCGACGATCAAGCGTTGCTTCATGGCATCACCGATCCAGAGGTCGTTCACACGTGGAAGTCGAACAGGTCGGTGCTGGAGTGAATCATCGAATCTATCATCATTATGTCATTCGCTCCGAGAATTTATATAGTGCCTTTTCTAGAGAACTATTCTGAGGTGCTCCCAGTGCAGCCATGGCTGGAGCAGTAGGATTTGAGCAACTTATATAAAAAGCAGGCAGGTTTAGCCTAGGCATCAATCACAAGCCTAATGGGAGGCTAATAATATGGAGCCATGGCTAGCCAGAGTTCACAGTCGCAAGACACCACTCACCTATGTCAATCGTTGTTTCTTACCTGGGTGCAACATTTTATTTGTGATTGCACTTCATTCTGCTCTCGCATGTGCTTTGTAATATCAAGAAAAAATGGTAAAAATGACGTGCAATGATTGGCTGTTCTTTTTAAATAGAAATAATGTTAACCCTGTCTACTCTAATCTAGTCTGGAATTTCTGTGTTCTTGTTATTATCGTAATGCTCAATACTTCAACTAATGGTTGCTTCTATGCAACGTTGCATTTGCAAATCATAATCCATTAGACATAAGCACACCATCAGGATCCAATTAGACATAGGAGGTCTAGCTGAATAAATGGAAAAATGCTATGCCATTTGCTGACTTTTTGCTTCTATATTATTTTTGTGGTTATGTGTGACTCTTTATGCCATTAATATGTTTTTAATTCACCCGCATTTGATTTATATTATTTATCTAACATTTTGATGTAATTAGAGCAAATGGTTTCATTTGTAATTAATTTAGACAGCATCGTTGATTCTCTGTTTCTGTAATTAATTGAAATGTTTTGACTGTTTCCAGCTTGCCACTTCGGTTCTGGGTCAACGTGATCAAGAATCCAGATTTCATATTCGACGTTTACAAGTCGAACATTGTTGATTCGTGTTTGTCGGTTGTTGCTCAGACGTTCATGGACAGTTGCTCGATGAGCGAGCATAAACTGAGCAAAGATTCGCCTTCGAGCAAACTACTGTATGCCAAAGACATTCCTCGATATAAAGATTTGGTAGTCAGGTAAGGTGTCTTGTTTTGATCATATAGGGCTATTTCTGATCAATAGCAAATTAGTCTTGGAATTAGTATATTTTTTTATTGAAGTCTTTAGTCATGTTGCAATGACCCCTCTATGCGTTTTAACTTTGTGGCACTTTATTACAATCGTCAACTCACAGTTCCTTAACCACTACATGGAAGCCAAACGCAAGGCATCAACTTTTTCATAAGCATGGTGCTGTATTGTATTGTATTGCACTGTATTGTAAATACTTGTATTTATAAATTTGTATACAACACCTCTCACAGACTATTCAGGGGCGCTGTGTTATGAGTGTTGTCCAGTGAAGATATACCGAAGACTACTAGAAAGACCTGAGAGAGAAAGGAATTGAGGAGCAGCTACAGCAGATTCACCTAGGACAAGAAAACCTGTACTTGCTTAAATGCACCGGTGGCAATTGTTTAGTGGATGCTCGAGGTGGCTCAGCACAACTGCATGGACGAGAGAAGCTGCAGCTTTAGAAGTCAGAGAGCGAGCAATGACCCTGAGCTGCCGCAGTTGATAGTAGCAGCTGCAGCACACCTGATCTATATGAGATGCGAGGGTGAGTTCAGAGTCCAGAAGCGCCCCAAGGTCACACACCACCGAAGAAAAAGTCATAGATGGGAATTGAGAAGAGAGAACGCCCAGGTTGAGCTTAGCCAGCTGTTGCCTAGTGCCCAACCAAATGAATTGGGTTTTTGGGCTTTGAGGTGGAGTCGGTTTGAGGACATCCAATCTGTGAGGGGCCCCATTGCTCGTTGCATGGTGCGGGCATTTGCATTTGACGTCAGTGCTGTGAGAACGGGGCTCAAGTTAAAGAACTTTTTTGGTATATTGCAGCTACTACGAAGATATTAAAAAGATGCCTTCAGTCAGTGAACATGATTTGCAATCAATGCTGCGTGATGAGTCGCAGGTTGGTCCTCGTTTGTTTTCATTGTTTCTGTGCATTTAGCATTGTGCAATTGTCGCTTGTTTCTTGCTTCTAATTTATTTTAAAGTGCTGTTGGAAGTCTTATGGCAAAACATATCTGAACCTAAATTTGGAAATGTAAAGCCTCCTAAGTTTTTCGGACATTTGTTATATATCATAATCTGATCAGTCGCTTAGCAGTTGAATTATGTTGTAGAAGTTCTTTGCAGTTATGTCGTAGAAGTTTGAGATCAAAATTAGTTTTGTAAAAGGTTGGCAGCTAAATAGATGAACCTTGCTTTCAATAAATATCTGTGGCTCTTGATGTGGATACGTTGCAGCTTAATCGTAAGTTTGCCCATTGATCATATAGAACAGGCGAGTCAGATCCTTTATAGGTAAATACATGGAATACATGCATAATTCATTGTTTACCAGCACTGTTTATTACGTTGCACTGTTGATTTAATTTAGGTGCACAAGAC
Source organism: Lumbricus terrestris (assembly GCA_949752735.1). NCBI lineage: Eukaryota > Metazoa > Annelida > Clitellata > Crassiclitellata > Lumbricidae > Lumbricus > Lumbricus terrestris. The sequence continues at coordinate 34,507,208 of OX457038.1, read as the reverse complement.
TGAATTCAACACGAGCGCTGCTCTCTATGAACTTTACCAGTACACAGTCAGATACAATGACGACGTACGTATCTTAACTTGCCACCCAGTTCACTTTTATTTAATTATCTATCCACGGAACTTGGTTCTAATGGACATGAAGTCATTCAGAGCAGTTGTTAAGTGCCACTTATTGATTAATATGCCTAGACATTTCAACAGGTAGAAAAATTTCTAAATGTTTCTGAGCTATGTCAGCTTATCAGACAGACATGGGATGCACTGAATCAACAGATAATTGACACCAACATAGAACATTTTTGTGCAAAGATTATAGCTTCATGTGTCAAACATAATAATAAAATTGACTGTTGCCAAATGTAATTAAAGATTTAACTGCTATTAATTTGGATGCAAAATTGTGAAGTTTTCTAGGGGTCGCTTTTTCCATCATGTGGACTGATGGCGATTCTGTATTAATGTATGAGCACACAATCCCACATACGGTAACCCGTTATTAGTGATGGTGTAGTATTGAGTTCATTTAACTTAAAAAGCAAGGTTATGAGCAACTCCACGAAGATAGTTAATGGCCCTGTGCACATCGTATTTGCGAACAATTGTCAGAATCCTTGCGTTGGTGACAGCATATTTCTTCCGTGTCGTTTGTGGTGGGTGACCAGCCAGAGATTGGCTACAGTGAACTTCTTGTAAGGCTTGTTCCCATTGGATAAAGCCAATGAAATTCCATATGGTCAGATGGAAGCTCCCGACATTGGACTGAAAACTTGGTAATTGTCTGGGGGTTATGCACTTCTGAGCTTTGTAAGGAGGGCATTATCAAATTTCAGTTGTATTGTATTGTATTGTATTATTGACACAGGGTAGTTGTCGGGTGGTAATGGACACGGGGGCAATTGTCCATGGGGTAATTGTCTGGGGGTAATTGTCCTAGAACCCTGTAATAGGCACTTTATAAATTCTCATAATTATGCGATACGACGAGCAACCATAGCTGATGCTATCACAGTGCGAAAAGTATGATGATGATGATGATGATGATGATGATGATGATGATGACGATGGCGATGGTGATTTATTATTTATGATTGATGATTTTGATTATGATATGATATGATGATGATATGATGATGATGACGATGATGATCTGGTTATATTTCAGTTGATGGAGGAACTAAATGCGGATGAATTTGCTCGTCACAATCGCCTCAGCCAGACGCTTCACCTTGTTCACGACGCGATGTTGGAGGTCTGACACCAGACAATCGTCGTCGTTGTTTGTTGGTCGATTAGTACATAACACGATCCCCGAAGAACAGAGTCAGAGTCTTGGCGATGATCGCCAGTTTGCATGATGGACCGATTGCTTTGGCTTCTGCGACATATCGATAGCCTGAGTTTGGCTACGTGCCAGACTGCTGCTGCTGCTACTACTGCTGCTACTGCTGTAAACAAAGAACGGTCCGTGGCTGCCTTGATTCTGCTGGATCCAGATTATCATGTGACTGTACTGAGTAGATATTAAGAAGAATCCATCGTTTCAATGTGTGTGTGTGTGTGTGTGTACTAGTCCCACTGAATGTATTATCAGTCAGGGTGAAGTAGTAATGTCTGTTGCACGCGAAACCCAACAAGTCCCACAACAGTATATGGCAGTCGTGTCTACCACCGGATAAAAAAATGTCGAGATTTGCGGTTCAGAAGGTAACCGCTTTGACGACAGACATTATTTTAACTGACTGAATGGCGTTGGTTCGTAGGTTGACTGTTTGCCGAAGCAGCCTCATTTTTTAAACTATCGCTGGGTTCTGTGCCTGATAAAATGCTTCGTTCTCATTACGTTAGATTATTTTAGGCTTTTAATGTCAAATAGGTGATTGCCATGTAGAGAACAATTGTCCCAATGCCTGTCACCTTCCAGCATTGTTCATTCCAATTTTATTTAACTTCCATAATTCTAGATACTAGAGCGGGAAGACATCATTATCTCTGTGAGGACGGATACTTGAAAGCGATACAAGAATCTGCGATACACGATACAGATTTTAATACTCCATTGCAGGTGTTCATTCTTCGGAGAAAGAGACGAATTCAGTTATAATCAAAAAGTTGTTTTACATGTGATTTTATCTACTTTAAGAGTACAGTAGTAGGCAAGCAAATATTGGTAGACGCAAGAAACAATAGAAGTACCAGGTAGTTATTTCCGATTAAGAAAGAAGATATTTCTGTTGATGAATAAACAGTGTAACAGCGATGAGGTTGTCATCAGAAGATGCAGCATCATTCAGGTGCCCGGCGCCAAGGGCGGATACAGGAATTTTCTAAGGGGGAGCCAAAATTTTTGGTGTTTTTTAGTCATTTGTTTCCATTTCCCAAGAAAAAGCTACCATTTTATCCGCAAAAAAGTTGACCTTTTTTTCTTAGTCATACGGGCCTTGTGTGCAGACTTCGTGGGTGTGGGGGTGAGGGCTTACGGGATTACTTATGGGGCCACGTCAACTTTCCGAGCCAGAATAGCTGGTAAAAATTAAAGAAATTTCTAAATGGGGGGCCATGGCCGGATTGGCCTCCCCCCTGGATCCGCCCCCTGCGCGGCGTGCCGTTGACCGTACCTGCCTTCTCGATGGAAACAATTAATCTTGCTGCTGAAGTTACTGGTCAATTGTTGTTCATGCATTTAATTGCAGATGAAACTGTGTTGTTTTGAAAACCGTTTATTAATTTTTTAGTTTTATCACTATTTTAAACAGTAATTAACTGAGCTTTTCACTTTAGCTTAGAGCTTTAATTACAAGATGAGTAACGAAATCTTATTGCTTAAGGAAGCAACTGATCATGTATCCATAGCAACTGTTTCTGTTGACAACCGTTTTGTTACTGTTCATTTTTGCTTGTAGCGTTTGCTTCAGGCTGTGTTACTGTCAATTGTTTGCAATCTTGTAATAATTATTCTGTTGAGCTGCAGCTCAAATCTGTAGATTATGTATTCATGAATGTTTATGTCAAATATTATGTTTAGAACTGCGATGTGGAAATGATTTTCCTGCTTTGTAAAGACTTTAGGAACTTGCAAAGAATAAAGCATCTGACTAAATTGTGCTCTTCTTGTTTTTGTGATATTCCTCTGAAGTGAGTTATTGTGGCTTTGTTCAGTATTCCACAATTTGATCAGTCATAATATGCACACAACATGTCAACAGTGTTGAGTAAAAACGGATTGATGAGTAATGGTTTTGATAGGTTGCTAGATAAAAAAGGGTCAATTCAGCTGAAGCACATGTTATGTTAATTGGTTCCATACATGTAGAACAATTGTTTGACAATGAACAATTGCTTTTGAGAACTGGAAAATTGCACCACACCAGATATGTAGCATGTGCATCTGGTTAATCTGGAAGAAGTCCTTTGAGAATGGCCCAAACGAATTCCACTCTAGAAGCTTGTCCAAGCTGACAGTAAGGCCTTATTCTAGGAAATTCTCTAGAAAATAAAACCTGAACTGAAAAATCTGCCAGATATTTATTAAAATCTGTACAATTCACAACGAGAGAAGGCACAAACACTCAATGGTCAACAATTATACACTTATGAACAAATATGCTTGCATATACTTTATACAATACGTTTTACGTGTGTCTGTGTGCGTGTGTATGCAAGGAATATGTCTTCAAATCCTAAAATATACTGTACATGAAATATAAAAAATCTGATATTACAAATCTGCAATTCTTTGTTTGAAAGCCACTCTCCCATTAAATTACATTATTATTACGTTACCTCGGTGAGAAAAGGTAACAATATAATGAAATTGGGCTACGCATATCACGTCTTTTGATCCAAAGGTCATGAACTTTTATACAAAAATATAAAGCCTTGTCTGGCAGCAAATCACGTAAAATTTCAATACTCATAGTTTGTAGCACGCTGAGTCACATATGCAGATGCTTTAATTGTTAGGAGCAACACATAATATACATGAATCTTAGGGAAAAGGTCACTTTTTGAGTTATAAGTGACAGGGGCGGATACAGGGGGGCCAATCCGGCCATGCCCCCCATTTAAAAACTGCATGGGACATGGTTCCCCCATTTGGTTTCAACAAGCCATAAATGCTGATAAATGAAGGATAGTAGAGAGGCCATTACTCTACGACTAATGACTAAAAAGTCATCAACTTTTTTGGTGGCTGAAACGGTATCTTTTTCTGGAAAATTGGACGAATGACTAAAAAAAATCATCAGATTTTTTGCCGACCAAGACGAAATTTGTTTACCCTGTGGCACAACCCAAGACCTAAAATTTTGGCCCCCCCTTCGAAAATTTCTGTATCCGCTCTTGATAAGTAATCTACTCTGTTTTCTCTGCCAGACAAACATGCAATGTATAATCAATCATACAGCTACTTATTGAACAAAACATCACAAATAGGCACTAATTAACATGTTCTTAATGTTCCATACTTAACTGGCATTACTTGCAGATAAAAGCATAAAACCACATGTAAGAGAGCCACAATTTGCAATGTAAATATCCAGTGATAGGCTTGGACAGCATAATTCTAGTATTTATTAGTTTATTATAAGTATTCGCATTGGCTAAAAGGCACACACACATTGTAAAGACCAGTTCTGTGACAGCTATAGGCTCTCTAGATGACAAATGCCTGCAAAGACACCACAGTACAGATACAATTATTAAGTATGCAATCCAAGATTTGTCAAGTAGCTCACGATGTAAAGTGGATTACCTCAATAATGGCAAATGGCAAAAAACAATAGATGATAAGCAGGGAAGCAAATAATGTTTATTTCTTCAACACTTGCCGGCTGTCTGGGAACTCGTGTGCCTTCTACAGAGAATGCTTTCACTTACGAAAACTATTAAAACTTTTACAAATCTCTTTTGACTTTGGATTTAATAATCTCATTGGGAATAATACTTTGATATTGCACACTGTGATTTTTCTCCTGCAGCTTCACAGATTCCATGCGATCAAGTGCTGCGTACCATGATTATTGTATTGGCATTGGTAAAGAGTATTGTATTGTCACCGATGCATTGCTAAGTACTACAGAACAACGAAGCTGCAATTTATTTGCAAAATAGTACGGCATATGAGAAAGAGAACAAACTTGTAGAGTTAAGTTTTTGTCGTGCCCTAGAATAGCTCCAACTGACTAGTGGTTATAATCTCAACAACTGAGAGACCGGTAGTTTGCATACTTGTAACTTGTCTCATGATGCACAATTCAGTTCTACTGACACACAAAATATCATTAATGTTAGCCATGTGAGCTGGATCAACTGCGTTCTGTAAAGATGCCACAACTCAAGGCTGATGCTGGAAAGCAGCAAGATTTATGGTAAAAAACATAAAAGCAGCAAAAATCACATAAACACAAACAAGTTTCTTAAAGGCATCACTTTGTTGCAGTAAATGGAGAGTAATTATCATAAGCGAGTCATATACAACCAAAGTACACTTCCTACATCATCACAACGTCAAAGAAGAAGCAGGCAACTAACTGTGTTAGGCAATCAGCGACTGAATAGATCAATGAAGTGTATATACCTACAACCTCATCGCATTGAAACACTCGGGTCAGTACGAACTGAGAAACTATACTGCGGCCATACAATCATTACACAATAGCAAATCGTATCATAAAATGAACAATGAAAATACGTTACTTCATTTACTTGTTACCTCATTTTACGATTAATGAACCAGCACTCTTGTTCGTTTGTCACAACTACTATTCCGCTAAAAGCAAGTTTAAAAACTCGGCAATAAAAGCAGTTAGTACAGCGACACTTTCAAAGACCACAATGCTAATTCGAAGACACTGAATCTCAGGCTAACAGATCTATGCAATTTCAAGTCCACAAAAACTACGTCCTTCATGAAATCGTCTATCAGTTTCTATCGGACTAATAATATTCCTGGCAAAATAATAAAACTGGCAAGGCATTGTCCTAGATACTCAAGGGTAGGAAACCATGATTGACATGCAAAATACATTCATTTCTCAATTGCTAACCATGCAAGACATCTAATGGCCTGGGTTTTTTTACACAGCAATTCCTAATTTAAAACTATCTTACAAGACAAAGACTTTTACAAGAAATATAACAGATCTTAGGCTTGGTCGTCGGCTGTAAGGCACACAAAAAGCAACTAGACAATAATGAGGATCAGCTCTGTGTTCAGTCAGTTGTTCAACGTCTTCAAATGCTGCGATTAACAAACGAGTACATGCCCAAACAAACAATAATCAAACTTCTCACCCCAAAGAAACTTTGGAATAACATCACTACAGTAGACTGGAAGGCATTAGTTACATATTTGGCACATGAGCAACAACAGCAAGCACTTGTACAGCCAGCACCTTAGACATAGGCAAACAGCAGGTCAACACCCTAGCCGTTCAAAGAGGCGGACTAGAGGCAGACGGACGAAGGTAGCTGGGAGACGAAGGGTCAGTTGTGTTGACGTAAAGCGGTTCTTCTTCTGCTGCGAGGCTGTTGGGCTGGCGCTTCCGTGGTGGGTTAAGGAGGATCTCCAGGCGGTTGACAAGGTCCGGAAAGGAGGGGCGACGCTCGGCAATCTTCTGCCAGCAGTCGGTCATAATGCGGTAACTGGACGAAACAAACAAAGAACTCCGACTGAAAACGATCTAAAGTGACGCTTGAGAAAAGTAAATATAATAATACGATAGCAATGATTATTGACTATGACGTATAAACTGAATGCAAATATTTTTTGCTGTTACACAAGTGTGTTCACATGTTCAAAAACAATAACAAATATAAATGTAGCCAGAAAAATAAAAATTGTCTTGTGCTATAACCACAATTAAAACGCCCAGCTCTTATCGGGTCTTTTAAAGTAATAATAAACTATTGGCTGGCAGCACACTTCAGTGAAAGTGTTTTTATACACAGTTTTTGCTAGAGCTTTTAGTTAGAGTTATTGGCCTTGCTAAGACATTAAGACATAAACAAGACTTACACAACTTACAATACCTAGGGTCTCAATTGGACATTCAGCTACCTTCAGTGGGAAGAATATATTTACATTTCTCTTCTGTTAGTCTATTGAGCTATGCAGGTAATATACCGAAGTAACCAAAAAAATGAAGGTTCATACACAGTGTCTCCTTTCAATTGTTCAAAGTGCAAGTAAAACACCACAGCTCATAATCCACAAAATGCAATAGTTAATCTCTGTTAATATTAGTCCTCCTCCATCTATTCTTCCCCCCACTACAATTGGTTAAAAATATCTGCATAATAATCGTGCACCGCATACAAGCATATTACTTGGACGACTTACACAGTCTCTGGACAGTACTTGGGCTTCTTAAGACGCTGTCCTTCAAGAAGAAAGTCTTTCATCTGTTTGAGTGGAATATCAGAGTAAGGCGTGATGCCTCTTGTCATCAGCTCCCACACGAGAACACCAAATGACCACTAGAAAGTACGGTATACAATTATACAAATACAGAAGGCATGGACAAATTCAGTCAAGAAAGCAAATAAAATACTTGCTGACAGGATAAGCTTCCAACTAAAACTAACTAAACAGTTATTAACGTAGATATATTACATCTGTCAAAAAACTACTATTGATCACAATATTAATTATACACCAAAAAGGCTACAGATGCCTCCACATCAATATCATTGTTGAATTAATCCAAAACTTTCCAATACTTTATTCCATTTATTGCAACCTGTTCACAGTACCAAAAAAGAGTCAAAAATCACTTAAAACACAAAGACAAGTTTCATGACCGGAAATCATTGAGGTCAACTCAAATCTGCAAAAGGTAAAACAAACAAATGTATAAAGAGTAAAAAAAATTGACTTTATCTAATCCAATGACTTCCACAGAGCTGTTATATCTAACAGGAGAATTATTGCAATTGTCTATATACAAGAACTTATCATTCAGCGGACTACAGACCACATCTGAAGCCGAGGTGAAGACACCGCCCTCAAGCGTTTCCGGTGCCATCCATCTGATCGGTAGTTTTCCCCAGTCATCTTCTGTGCCATATTGCAAGCCTTGTTCAAACAACTCGTGGCACAGGACAAAGTCACAAACCTTCACCTCCAGTCGCTCGTCCAACCTAGACAACAGCAAACCATAACGTGACAGACCAACAGTGTGCTGCTGCCATCTAAAAGACCATCAACTTTAACACCTTTACAAATTGCACACGTCTGATATATCAGCCATAAATATCTTCAAACAGTTTCATTTCCAGCACCCTTGTCTTGTTACCTGATGACCACGTCACCACAATTACTGCAAACACTCTCTCCCAGCCTTGAAAAGTGATTTTCCACAACATATAAAAATGCATTAATATCCAGCCAAAACTTCATCTGGATTTTGCTGCACATTAATTGTTGCAGGCTATTTGTTCAACTGTCTGACTGTAGAATAGTCTTGTACATGAGTGAGCTGAGAGTAAATGCAATGCACTGACTCTGCGACCACCAGGTTTTTGGATTCAGAGCCAAAGTATCTTAAAGGAGCTTGAGGTGGATTTGAACCTGGCAAAAAGGCACCGAACATACCCCTACATCACCACGCCCAACATAATGGTCCTATAATTTCATTGCAGCATTAAAGGAACCTGATATTGCCTACACCAGTGATTTTCAACCGGGGTTCCGCGGAACCCAAGGGTTCCGCGGGCGTCGGCCAGGGGTTCCGCGGCAGTTTTATATAAAATTTTAAAAACACCAACTGAAATCACAATAGTTTTAGCCGTTATTTGAATTATTTCACAGCTTTCAGTCATTCTTGCTAAAGTAAAATAATTTCGCGAATGTATTGCAGTTTTAAATACGTTTTATGCACCATGATTGTATGGCCCTATGAATTAATCTGCGCGTTAATCCTGTCATTAGGAAGAAACGTACATCAAGCGGGAATCTATCATCTATAGATGCCACGTGTCTTCAACAGTAGTTCAGACAGACAATTTTTATGATGGCTTTGAACTATTTGGACGCTCTATCCTTAAAAAATTGCTTTCCCATTAGAATCTGCTGAGCACTGTTTATTCTTCTTTTGATCAGTTAGCTTTGTAGAGCCAATGGTTCAATTTCTCATTCAGAGGTGGCGGATTTGCCAATTTTGCAAAATATTTTGTAAAGCCTGAGCCTGTCTGACGAATTTTTAGTGGATAGGACTACCCGCTATTTGCTAAAAATATTTGCGTAATCGCATAAGATGTCAATCAGATGGTCAATTATTGTGACAGAAGTTTCAGATGAAAAATGTAGCCTAATCAGTGCTGGGCATGGGAGTTGGTAATTGCCTTCACGTGAAGCTGAAACTCTCGTGTCTACGCTGAGACCCCATTGCCCCACTATAAATAATTATTACAGGAACAAATTTCGCAATAAACTCGAGAAAGGATGATTTAGGATAACACAACGCAACTTGGTCATAACACTGATCTAGAATGCGCTGTTGTTCTCTTACAGTGTTTTATGTGCTGGATCCACACTTATAGAAATCCAAAGCATGTATTTGTAATGTACAACTATAGGTATATGCTGCACTCGAAGTGCAAATAAAGTATATTTAAAGTTTAAAACAGTTTAAGATTAATTATCATCTAATTTTGCAAGTTACAACTGCATGTGTTTCTTGATGCATTGCACGGGTGAAATGCAAAGGGTTCCGCGAGCAAATGAATTCTTTGAAAAGGTTCCGTCACTTGAAAAAGGTTGAAAACCACTCGCCTACACAAACGCAGACAAAACCTTGAAATCACATACAAGCAGTTTCTTGCAGCCAGATTTCGATGAACTAAGTCACGACTTGAGAGGTACGACATTCCTTCCGCAACTTGCTGTGACATCAGCAGCAACTGGCGAGCCGTAAAGTTCTGAATAGAAAAAGCAGCAAGTAATCAAGTTAATTGTGTAAGTAAAGCTTCAAACAGGTGAAAATGCATCGTCAAGTACTGGAGCTGCAATGATGGAAGCAATCAAGGATAAGCACTGAGGGAAGTTTCAGTTCACCATGACCATAGGCTCAGGCATGGAAAACACTGGTCACCTTCAATGGAAAACACTTCACTCCACTAACTCCATGCTCAATCTAACGGGAGAAAAAATACATGTAGTGTATTCCGATAATCAAAAACTACAAGAAGACTAAATGAAGAGGTCTTTCATACTAAAAGCAGAACTTTATCAGAGGTATTACTGGATTTCAGTGTTTGCTGCATACGTAGTTCTTTAGATCTTTTACAGTTTGTAACTAAAGTATTCTGATCTGCATCAAAATAAGCAATCACTTTGCACAACAAAGTGATTGCTGTGTGATCATATAATTTCTGTCACTTTGCTGCGTCCTCTTAGGTCCTCTGATCGGCTTGACCTCTTTGTCCCCCGAGCAAGGCCGCCATGGCTTAATCCAGATAATTTGCCTGCATCGGTCCCTCCCTATGGAATGGGCTTCCCACATCATTTCGCTCTGCCATCCTCTCTGGTAGTCTTTCTCTCGTCTAAAACTTGCCTGTTTTCTCGGGGTTGAACGCACTGGGAGCGCTTCTGAAAGGCTCTTGCAGCAAGAAGTGCTTTATAAATGGTCAGATACAATACAATACAACAGTTTAAACCAACATGACCAGCAAATGGAGAAATCGCCTACAAGATTTGCTTGCCTATGGAAAATTGACAGCTGGTGATGCATTTCATTACCTTGCTTTTGTCTTTGATGTAAGTCCTTAGGTTACCATTGACCATGAAAGGAAGTATCACAACAGGATTGAATCTAGGACCCAGACAAAGTCCAATCAGACTGACAAGCCTAGGATGGTTAAAATTCTTCATGACAACACCTTCCCGTAAGATTGTCTCCAACGACTTCTCATCAAATTCTGGACCTGCAGAACAGACGTACGAATCACGTAAGTGCAAATTTTTTATATAACGCATTAGATAACACTATTAGATAAAACATTTACGAAGAGTTTTAATTATTCAGTTTCAAAAACTATTCGACTGAATATGAATAAACTATTCAAAATGCTATTCAGTGCAAAGCAAATAGAGCATGAATATTCAGTACAGTTCTAATTACACGTAAATCAGCGTAAATTTAAGAAAGTTTAAGATCAGATAGAGAATTTTCGTATGGATTTGCTAAGAATGCAGGTGGCACAATTCGCAGCAAACAATACAAAACGGCATTGTTCCTCTCACCTTCGATTGTCTTTGCAGCAACATGAATTGGATTTCGCATTGAATTGTCTTTCAGAGTGGCCATGTAGACACAACTGAAATGACCTGAAACACAGTCACACATTTATATTTAAAATTCGCTAAAATCTAATCAATTAATTCTAATTCCCTCACGAGAATGACCAACAGCTCAAATCAAAAGATCTATTCGTTTTCATTTTTCTAAAATGATTTGTCTGATAAAATTCCATAAGCAGCTTTTTCATTTTCAAACTATCCAAGCAACTACCTCTCACTGACAGACTCATTGATTGATTGATTAAATAAACAAGAGAATAGTACCTCTTCCGATCACGTTATCCATTTCCAGTCTGTCTCTTGAAACAAGGATTTCTCGGGCAGCACTTCGCCTTCGTGGATTTACGATTTTTCCCAGCAGGTCTCGAATGAAGCGGCTGTCATCTAAAATCAGAATATCCAACATCTTTGGTTGTTCCTTCATGTTGCCCATGTAAAACTCTACAAATGGCCATAGGCAAATCCAATGACCCGTCACCACTCCAATCTATTCCAACAAATTTCTCCGTCATGTTCCACACACATCGTTTGCTGGTAAGCAAAATGATGGATTGCATGGGATCAGTTTGTTTGAATGCAAACAGCAGGATTTACTTCTTATGAGTGAAATACAGTTTGAAATATTTTTACATCTGACTCTTCTTTAGTCACACCAGTTCAGGTCCAACAGAGAAGAATTTTGAGGCAGACATATTCAGCAAATCGAATTGTAGACAACCAGGTATCTTCATGAGCTCACATCACCAGAAGAAAGCAATCAAAGACGTACCTAACACAACCTAACGACAATAATTATTACAGCAATTCGATATAGCATTCCTTCAAGGTCGTCTACACAGGAGCACTCCCAATCCAACACTGGACGAATAGGACAGTCTTATGAACAGTGAACAATGGATATTTCCATTGTCTTTCATTAGATGACATGAGAAGGCGAACCTTGACTGAGGTCATCGTCCCTATAATCATCTTCTTCGTGAGGATGATCTCGCAGCGGTAGCATCTCGGTCTTGCTGTACGAATTGACGGCGCGCTCTTTTCGGTTTCCATCGGCTCTCATCTGGTCGATGAGGGTCTGCGATCGGCGCCGACGCTTCGCTCGCAGCAGACAAAAGATGAGGACAAGGAATCCAATGATCAGTGGCACCGCCACACCACAGACAATGCCAATAATGAACATAGTTGACAGCCCGTAGTCATAGTAGCTCAGGTGACCAACCGTGTATTCAAAGTTGCCAACGATTACCTAAATAAAACGATGAAACATGTCAGCTTTAATAAATTTTAAGAAATCTGAACATCACCACTCAGTAATAGTGAGCATGAAAAATAACAGCAAATGTCATCTAGTTGCTTGGAAGATGATCTAAACAATACCATCACTAGCTAAGTCCACTCAGCTGGTTTCAATCCAAACTCTCTGAATGAACCAGCAGTTGGACTTCATCCAAGGAACTCTTCATAATGTCTTATCCATAACACATAGATCTCGTCTTTGCTTCTTACACAAAGAAGCAACACTTAAAGATGCTGAAAGCAAATCTCAAAGTGTATTCGTTCATTCATTATCGAGATTTATATAGCGCCCCTACAAGGTTACTACTCAGGAGCGCTTCTGCACCAACCACGACTGAAAAGGATGGTTTTAAGGCTGCGACAAAACACATCCGATTACACGCAGGCATAATAAGGTTCAAAGACAATAAGAGCCAATTCCACACCATGGCGCCAACAACAGAGAAAGCACGGTGCTGTCTAAGTACAATCTCAGGAACGAGGAATTCACCCAAAGAGAAGGTGCGGACAGCACAATGTCCCTGCACACCCAGAGCAGAGAGAAAAAGATCTCATGCAGATATGCAGGAGCGGCACCTAGGAGGCACGGCCACACCAAAGCAGAGACCCGGTATGTAATCCACTCCAAGATAGAAAGCCAATGCAGGATATCCTGTGTATAATCATTTTACTTGTAACTGAAGCTAGTGGCTGTGCCCAAGTACAAAATTGCTCTGTGGGAACATATTCTACATGTACAACAAGCCACTGAAAATATGAGCCAGACATTCTTCCCTTCCACAATCTCATTCACTCATTCATTCAGAGAATTTATATAGCGCCCCTTCAAGAAACTACTCAGAGGCGCTCCCACCCCAACCATGAACAAAGAAAAAAGACTTGAGAGACTTGCAGAACCCAGTCAGATTGACCACAAGCAGAGAGCGAAGTGTAGCCGGGAGGTCGTTCCAGACAGCAGGCCCCACGACCGAGAAAGCACGGCGCTGCTTAATAGCTAAGCGAGCCCGCTTAATCTCGTGCAGTATTCCAATGAATTCATCAATATCACTTAGACCTCATCTGCAGCTCAACAGTTTAGCAGACGAAAATCTCGATGAAGTCACTTACGACAACCAAAGCATCTCCATCTTCCGTCAGATTCTTTGGCTCGTTGGGCCCACTCGGTGGATCACAGGTCAACATCGTGGACGAAGGAGCCTCGAGCGACAGACACTTCAGACCGTTGACCAACACCATCGCATCGGTCCAATGGTTGAAAACTTCCAGATTCTTTCCCTACAAAAGACCAAGAGAAATAACAAAAAGACTTAAATCAAACTATCAGCAGTTGATATGGCATAATGCTTAATAAATACATCACACATACAATTACTTTCCAAGCATCATTTGCCTGCAGACGAACTTGATTTTGGAGAGCCACTGCAACATTCAGCTAGCAAGCAGCACCTAGTAATATATAAACATAAATTTCTGACTAACATCCATCGAAGTATGCTATATACTAATCCTTTACCCGTTTGCCCCGAGAATATCCGCTGAAAACGGGTTTAACGGGGAAAAATGAACGAGTAAAGGGTTAAGTTAATCAGACTTTCTGGAGCTATAATGCAATACTTTGTGGAATCAGCGCTAATTCCCCTAAATCCAAGAGTGCACCCCTGTCAGTTTGCATATTTATAATTTCTATACCTTGTTTGCTCTATTTATTTTCAGTTTCAAATAATTGAAATAATTACGAGAGTTAAAATTTTACTGCTCATCGCAAAAGTCCATCAATCATATATGCAACAACGGCATACTTTGCTGTAAGCATTTGCCACTAACATTCAGCCAACCTGAACTGCTATAATGCATCGACGCTCTTTCTCAGTGGCTGGCCCTAGAACCTGGAATGGGCTCCCTGTTGCACTCCGCCTGGTGCCAAGAGATTACATCACTATGTTTCTTTCTCACTTAAAAACTGCCTTATTTAGCCATTGGTCGACCGGGAGCACTTCTGAGTAGATTAAACGGGGAAGGCGCGCTATATAAAAACTTTAAAAAAGTCAATAATAATAATAATAACCCAAATTTACTCACATAGATTCTTAGCTGTGTTCCCGGCTCGAAAGGAACCGGAAATTCAAATTTGTGAATATCAGGATCTCGAATATATTCGATCTGCTCAACATCCGGATCCTCATCCTGCAGTCTCCGCAGCCTCGATACGCCATCCATGATGAACCCGTAGTCAAAACGGAGCCTGTCATCCGACTCCTCAAAATCGACGTATCCACGCAGGTCTGGCGCTGGACACTGCATGAAACTGGCGCTTGTAGCAAGGCGACATCTCTGAGAAAAAAAATCATAACTCAACAAATTATACAAATAGCAGATCACAGAGAGGTATCATTCATAAAATTGAAAGCAGACAAGCGACTGAACACCTGCCTGGCATGCATTATTTATATACGCACACAAACCGGCAAATTTTGAGAGGTTTGCTTGCTCTCTGGGTGTTTATTTCAATGGGGTATGTTCAGTGGTGGCGTCGCTGCCTTGAAGCCGGTAGGTTCGAGGTTCGAATCCACCTCAAGTCGCTGCGTATTGCGTAAGGACCTTGGGCAAGTCCTTCACTCGCAATTGCTCAGCGCTTCGGCGTGAAACTCCGAAGCAGTGTCCGCTCTGCAGTCGGGAGCGCCTCTGAGTAGAGAGAGAGCTTGAAGGGGCGCTATAACAAGTGCACATACAAAGAGATTCTTTACACAAATTTGCAATTTTGATTTCCGTTTCAATTCTGCATTTGAAGCGATTTTCGACTGATGCAGATGCACTGTATATTATTTTGTGTCATAGAAGTCAACAGATCAAATTCTGTACGGAAAACGAGCTATTGAAGCATAAATATAGTAACGGTCAAAGTTGATGTAAGTTGAAGTTAGGAGCATATAAAAGATAACAAGTTTTATTTTATTTATTTTTACGACAACAGAAATGCACCAACCGTTGTCACGTTTTTGTTTCCAATATATACAACGAACTGAGGCTGAGCAACTGTGTTTAAAGTCGTCCCGCGAACCTCCAATGTATTCCCTCCACTGCAAACGAAACACAAGAACTTGGCATACAGTAAACAAAAATTGTTCTGCAACTAATTTCATGAAACGTGAAGATGAACGCATAAAAATAAATGACATCTAACCTAAACACATTTATGTATATGTCAACTCCTTCATGCAACATTGTCATTGTGCGGCACTGTGGTGTAGGGGTATGTGGGGTGTGGTGGCTCAGGGGTATGTTCGGTACCTTCGAGCTGGAAGGTTGCAGGTTCTAATCCACTTCAAGCCGCCACGTAAGGACCCTGAGCAAGTCACTCACTTGCAATTGCTAATGTGCTTCGGCGTGAAACTCTGATTCAGTGTCTGCATTGTAATAAAGAGTGCCTCTGAGTAGGAATCTTGAAGGGGCACTATAAAAAGTGCTTACACTGCCTTTTTTCTTTAAATTATAAAAACTCTTCAACATTCCCAATTACAGTTCCTGCAAAATCCTTTTCTCATTTTCAGTATATATTTAAAAAAGAGGCACGTCACAGACGACAATGATGATGATGACCCTTAAATCTGACACTTGGTTAATAAACACAGCGATGCGATGGTCAAATGGTGACACACGCTGGTGCAAAGATCAGTAGGACGTGGGTTCGAAACCCACTGGCCCCCTAAGGTTGACTCAGACTTCAATTAGCTAGGAGGGGGTGTCTGTAACATGGGTGACTGTAACATGAGCAGTAGTACAGACGAGCGCCTTGCAGGCCGCAGTTCGGTCACCTTCCGACTCCTGTTATCATCTGCTAGAAGTATATCACGTAATTTTACTGCACACTTGTCAGTTTGAAATTATTTTTTAAATATTACTTTTAAATCAAGGTACGACTCACCTCAGTAGAGCCACTCTTGGGCTAACTGAACTGACAGTTGGATCCTCGCTATATACAAAGCCGTCGGTCTTTTTCCAGACCTCGTTATGGTCGACACGAAGCGCCAAATACACCGACCAGACACCAGGAGGCTTGAAAGGTGGCATGATGAAAACAAGATGGGATCCATTTCGCCTGAAATCAGTAGATCAAGTCAATCAACTAGAATATCAACAAAGACGAAGTTACTAGTTCTTAACCAAAATGCTGTGTGCAACAGTGCAAAACAGTGATCTGTTGGTAGCATGTTTAACAATTTCAGATTCAAAGCCACTAGGCAAACTCTATGCCAGTGATTTTCAACCGGGGTTCCGCGGAACCCAGGGGTTCCGCGGAACCCAGGGGTTCCGCGGAACCCAGGGGTTCCGCGGGCGTCGGCCAGGGGTTCCGCGGCAGTTTGGTAGAAAGTTTAGTGCACCGACTGAAATCCTAAAAGAATCAGCAATGAGTAGATTCTTTCCCAACCTTCAGTCATTCTTGCTTAAAAAACATTATTAATTTATTACGTGAATGTAGGACATATTGTTTTTCTATAGGCCAATTATGTCCTTCAATACTTGTTTTTCTGAAGGCGCTTGCATCAAGTAGGCCTGTACATTTCCAACTGTCCAGTCGGACAAAGCATTTTTATCATTGGTTTAAAACTATTTGAACAATCCAGATCTGTTCTGACTAAACAGAAAGTGCTGAGCACTCGGCCAACGACTTGTTTGGCTACTTAGTTCCTCTTTTGAACAGTTCATTTTGAAGAGCCAATGGTTAAATTTCTCATCCAGAGTTAGCGCGTATTCAAAATTTTGCAAATGTAAAGGCGCTGAGCATTGAGCACTATATTTGTCTGTAATATCTTTAATCGACAGGCCTAGGCCCTATACTCGCTATTTGCTTCTCGGAAAGTCACATTAGATGTGTGAAATAAGATCGAATCAGATATGTGATTATTGTGACAGAATCACTTTTCAGGTGCAGGGATAACTAGCAAACGAAGTTGACACTGCTCAAATAAGCTGAGGTCCTCAGCCCCACTAAAGCCTCTCTCACTTCCCACACTCATGACGGTTGAGCCCCAAAAAGATTCATTTATGTTGAAGATGAATCATTATGCGTCTGCCTATATACGTATCTCTCTACGATGCGTCGAAGACTCAAGGCAAGGAAAAATTTGCAGTAGCCTAAACTTGAACAAATACTTTAATACAACTTGTCCATAACACTGATCCAGAAGAGAACATAATTTTATTTTCATTTTTGAATACTCTATCCGTCTGTTAGATGGATTGATAGTAACTTTGTTGGCGAAATAGAGCAGAAATGCAGTTCTTTTGACTTAGCCTACACTATAGGTTCTAGAATTCTAAAGTAAGTATTAGTAATACGATAATATAATAAACTGCACCAGAAGTGCAAGTAACGGACATGTAAATATTACATAATTTCAAAAATTACAACTGTAGGCTAGGCCTATGTATTTCTTGAAATACTGGACGGGTGAAACGCGAAGGGTTCCGCGAGCAAATTCCTGCCTTGGAAAGGTTCCGCCACTAGAAAAAGGTTGAAAACCACTGCTCTATGCAATGAACCTAGGCACCCACAGTTGCAGGAACTTTGCTGCTCTACTTTATATGTCCAGTTCCTTTCGTTCATCTCCACAGGCTGAGCTTCTTGTGCCTCGCTTGTCGACCTCTACAAGGCAGCACCGAGCTTTCTCGGTCATTGGCCTTGCCACCTGGAATGGACATCCTGTGGCATTTCGACTACCCAGTAGTGCCCAGTATATCCACCATGCTCTATTCCAGCCTTAAGACAAGACTGTCCTATCAAGCCGATGTTGGGCAGGGAGTGCTTCTGAGTGGATAGTCTGGAAGGAGTGCTATATAAATGCTAGTAATACAAATAAGATGTCTGCACACACACACACACTTGGCTCATTCAACGATTCAGTAACAGCATCATAATCGCATTCACGATTTTTTTTTTAACTTTAAGAGAAGCATCAGCTGGGCAGCAACCAGCCTAGGACCTTTGAATTGATCCACCGGCAGCACAAGGGCTGAAGAATGTAAATGAACACCCCTCCCCGACTTTCCACTAACCCTAACTAACTTTCCTTAACCCCTTTACTGGCTATCCCGATTATAATCGTCAATTTTATATATGATGAAGGGATTAAAAAGGTATTGCATGCAAGATCTCAAGGAAAGAGACGAAAACTTAGGAAAATAGAAACTGTAGACAAAGACAGAACAATGGTCAAACAATAGAAGAGCATTGAACGACAACATGGTCACGTACCAGACAATTTCAGCCTGTGAATTGTTAGGACCAACAAGTATTTCGACAAAACTTCCAAAGTCTAGATTCGTGCCAAGCGCCGTTGCACGTGTCCCTCCAGATACAGGTCCTTTGCGTGGAAATATATGGGTGACGTTCGGATTCTGATTCAAAGAACAAAACATCATGATCGGTAATGAGTTATGTCACTGACTGTTCATCTGTCACTCCCTCTATTGTAATTGTAATCGTACATTTATATAGCACCACTTCTAGAAAACTGCTCAGAGGCGCTCCCGACCTGACACCAAACCACAATCAAAGAGAATGGTTTTCAAACGCTTGTGGAAAAGGGGCAAAGAAAGACAAAGAAGTTCATTATGGAGACTAATAGGTAACTTATTCCAGAAAGACGGATCGACCATAGCAAAGCTCCTGTGCAGCGCTGTGGAAGATCAAACCATAGGGACAACCAGGTCACCTATCACCTTGCTCTATACATAGCAATATCTTATTGGGGTGTCCTACTCATTTCTTCACTGCGTGAACACATCCTTATTTTGGGGGGCTACCACTCTGAATCACTAGCACTGTAAGAGGCACTTTAAAAATTCTCTTATACGATACATCGCTTGGTATCAGTAAAGAAGAACTTGAGTAGATTATGAAGACAGACTATTGAAAACTTAAAAGCTCGATAATGTTTAAGATAAATGAAAATAGACTGAATGGCAGTAAACAAAAGCTCCTGAAGAGTTTTCGAAACTGGTCATTAGACAGGCTAGTGTGTATTGACTCTATTACTCATTTAGGGATTTCTACTCAGAGGTGCTCCCAACTCCAGCACGGTAAAAAAAAATAACGGTTTTCAAGCGATTGCAGACCACGTAAATGCTTTTAAGCGTGTTTAAGGAACAGGTGCAGCTCTCAAGGGAGGTCATTTTATATACTGCCCTTCCCCCTACTGGAAAACCACAATTCTGCATGGCAAAGGGCAAAAAGGGACCAAGAAATTTCCCTCCGGAAGAGCAGGAGGGAACGACTACCTTAAGTCCCTGACACAGGCCAAAAGAGGTCAAGTAGGTGAACTGGAGCCAGGCCCAGCTAACACTACCACATCAGAGAGACAGGTCTGTATTCAACACACTGGCGGACAACACATGATTAGAGACATGAGCAAATTAATGCTCGTACATACATACACTGTCATAGTGTCAAAAAACTTGATACAGCACTTTTAAGCACCTCACAACAAGCTGATAAAGCAATGGGAAAATAAACCCAAAACGCAACAAACATAATCAGGAACAGATCAAGATGAAATAAGCGTCGGATTAAAAGCATAAAACTGGAATTGATTCTGTCATTAAAGAGTGAACCTTGTAAATGTAGAATTCATCCGATTCTGTTGAATTGGTAATAGTGCGCACCAACAAGGAGATTGTTCCATTTCGAACACTCCCAACTTTTCCTGTTCGGCACACAACTCTACAAGAACAAAAAAAAATTGACAAATGCTCTACTTTGTTTGCCCACTTTCACAGACTGCAGATACACAGCATTGTCTTCACAATCCACAATTGTCATGAACAATCAACCGTAGTCTTCAGCTAGGGTTCCATACCTTACAGAAGGAAAACAAGATTACAAGGACCGCAAAACCCAGAGATGCAATCCGTCTTAAATTCCACGGCTTGTTAAAACGTTTTTATTGAAATCTAAATTTTATAGCACAACAATTCACAGTGTCATAACACTGCTGAGGCCAGTGAAAAGTACATTGTCCAAGATTGAAGAACTCAGAATGTCGAAATTTCATTTATAAAAAGCTACAGAGCCAGCTTTTCATTAATTATCAAACGTTACAAAGCCTACATAATCGATCATCCATGATTTGATTACCTCTCCGTTGGTTCGTAATCATCCTCCAAAACGTCACATGTTTCAGCAGCCACTCGGACGGTAAGATCTGTCGCAACTCTTCCAAGATTTACTCCACTGATGGTGACCAGGGTCTGTCCTCCAATTGGTCCTCCTTTCGGATTGAACTAAACAAATTAAGTTCTTTCTCAGATGTAGATTAGAGGTCATCCACAATTTTCAACAGTGAAAATTCAATAAAATATCAGGCAGTTAAACCAGTATTTGAAAAGTATCATCGCTAAAAATGAAAAATAATATAATATCTACAAATTTACTATGTGGGCTGCTGCATTATGAAAAATGCAATACAATCAACACATATATGTGAGGCGATCTGGCAAAATCAGGATTATGTCGCCTGATAGCATCTTGAGATAATGGTCGATTTGAGTGAACTGGAGGTCATAGGTCGATTTTTACTTTTTTTGCATTTTCGTATAGCACACTGTATTATCTAAATATTCGCCAAGTATCAAAGCTAAAATCCCGTCTGGAAATATTTTAAACTAATTTTATCTGCGAATGTTGCATCTCTCCAAAATGTCAAAATCAGACTCTGTAGTGAGTGCATTTTTAAAGCATTGCCATCGACCATAATAACCTTTCACCCTTATTGAACTTGATATCCTCTGAAAGCTGAGACTGTGGGTATGCCCAAGGGCAGTCAAATAAATTATGCTAATTATTTTCAGGCCATGATAACACGCAGAATCTAGAGGCAGCCTTAGTAAACAAACGAAACTAGGGTGATCACCTTGACCTCGTTTTTCCCGAAAACTGCAATATCGCAGTTTCAGACACTAAAATATTCATAACTCAGTCAAATATCAGAATAGGGTAACTACGGTTTGTTTTAAAGGGAAACTTCTATTGTTTAACATGGTATCAAAATGTCATTTTCGATTTAAACGACATAAGCCTAGTTTTGCCAGATCACATCACAATTATGTGACTTCAGACTTAAACATGAGTTACCCAAAGATTGCACATCCAGAGACTGGATAGATATGAAAGAGCATATGCACAGAAATACATGGGATCTTAGGTTCTTACAATTCCAGATAAAAAGAAAGAGTTCAACAACAGATAGTTAGCATCCACAGGACCGCAAACATCACTTGAAATATAGCGAGGTGCTAAAGTCTTCCTGTGACACCATGACAATCAGTGTATTTGCAAGTGCAAAGCAACTTACTGAAATGATTCTTGGATCTGGGCAGATGTCTTGGTCAAAGAGAAAAGTGGGATGATCACAGTCTGAACTTAGATGGCATTCATGCATGCACCAGACACAGTCGTAGACCGCATTCAACAGAAGACATTGACCGCAGTTCAGTCCCATGAAATGACATTTGTAGACTTCAACTGCTCAGAAGGAAAAACAATCAGATCAATCAATCATTCAGAATTTAAATAGTGCCCTGGCTTCAAGATAACTATTCAGAGTTGCTCCGATACATCAACTGTGGGCATGCAGCCGTGCATTCTTCACAAACATACATATACACACATATTTTCTTAGTAGATATCGATAATGATCATCAAAAATAATGTAGCTTCCATAGACTTAATTACGAATTTCTAACCATAATGTTCTACTGGCAACTATTTCATTCGCTAATTGCGGGGCGCGGTGGTGTAGTGTTGGCGTCGTTGCCTTGAAGCCGGAAGGTTCGAGATTCG
Organism: Lumbricus terrestris; assembly: GCA_949752735.1. NCBI lineage: Eukaryota > Metazoa > Annelida > Clitellata > Crassiclitellata > Lumbricidae > Lumbricus > Lumbricus terrestris. The sequence continues at coordinate 34,484,775 of OX457038.1, read as the reverse complement.
AATCCACCTCAAGTCGCCGTGTAGGGACCTTGGGCCAGTCCTTCACTCGCAATTGCCCAGCGCTTCGTCATGAAACTCCGATGCAGTGTCCGCTCTGCAGTCGGGAACACCTCTGAGTAAAGAGCTTGAAGGGGCGCTATAACAAGTACGCATACAAACATACAAATATATGTCCTATGTCCCACAGAGGCACCAAGTTCCTTCTCTCAAGCACCAAAAAGTTAGCAATGGGTTAACCTTTAAAGATCCTGTACATGAGAAGACGGAAGGGCTGGCTCAAAGTCGCTACCATGAAGTCATAGATGGAGTATGCATATACCACCATGTCATACGGTTTTAATGCAAACATCATCAGCATGGAATAAATTTCAGTTTTTAAGATATATATATGCACTACCCTCTCCTGGACTATTTAACCTTCTAAAATTGCCGTCAATAAACAAACGTGGTGACTCATTACTTGCCTTTTATTGGTGACAGACTGTCAAAAACAAACTGTGGGTCAGAACCCCAAACGACATCAAGTGGAAGAAACTCTGACGAGACGTTAGCCGAATACTCCAACTGCAAGCAATGTCAAGAAAAGTGTCTTGAAAAGTAATCGTGTTTGGCAAGCTTTTCATGACTAAGAATTTCTGTGATTGCCACAGATACAAAATTGTGGCAATAATGCCGCAATATAGGTGTGCTTACTACAGTGGCTGGAAGATATGTAATGTTCAAGCATTCAAACTACATAATTATATACAAATTAATAACAAATTAGAGCAACAAATCAGCTAAAATTTCACAATAGTTATTTACACACAAGTGGGATAGTTGTAGAGACATTAGACTTTAAAGTCGGCAATCTTTTACAATTCTATTTTACTATCGAGTTGCCAAAAGAAGCTGAACAATGCTGAATGATCTTTGAAGTCAGATTGGAAGGATTTCATACAATTATGGATCACTGGAACAGCTGCAACATAAAAAGGTCTTTTCTTGAAATTGATAATATTACACAGAATTTCTCCTGCAAGTAATGATACTAGTGCAATCCAGTTGGGAGTTACTGCATCAACTACACTAGGTTCTTTAGTGCTCAGTAGTATCTTCTGAAAATAGCATAGCAGTCACATGGAATAAAAAAATTAAAACATGAAAAAACTTTTCCTCACAACAACAGATGATATAAGACGCCAGAGACACGTACCTTGACTGAACTGCACGTCACGATATAACCGGTATCGTTTCCTGGTTGTTGTTGAAGAGAGGCATTTGTGAAGGTGAAGTCACTATTGGCACCAAAACGACACTTTAAGCCATTCTCTTTATGAAATGGCTATAAATTAAACAACAACACACAGTATACGATATACCATATACATAAATTCTATAATTAATATCACAGCCCCATCTGTCTGTTTGTTGATTATACTCGTCCTAATTTTAATTACAAATTTGTGCAACACCTTTTCCAGAGAAACCCATCAAGGGTGGTCTCAACCTGACAGTCAAAAGAGATGCTGACAGCTCACAAATCTTATGAATAAATTTGTTGCTGACTTGATCATGCTGTGTTACACTGACCAAATAACATTCAACAATATAACAGTCAACTTTAATCACATTTGACCAGTTTGGACAAAACTGGAATATAGTTTCAACAAAAGAATACACAAAATATGATCGAAGTATGTAAGTTTATCCTTTATTAAACCAATTGCATATCCGCATTCCGCACTCTAGTGAAAACTGCACTTGAATAGAATAGATATATAATAGATATATAGGATCACATTAATTAGGCTACGTTAACGTAAAACACCTATATGTGAATCCAATAATGAACACAGGACCACTGGACCAGCCATACAATATATTCATCTGAAACTAGATGATGGCATCGTGAAATTCAAGTCGCAAAGTCTTACAAGGATGTTGACTGCGGCTAAGCGAAAGTCCTTGATCATGCCCGATCTGACGACCAGTGACGACGATCCATCATTTATCGACTCAACCATTGGACACTTGGATGAATCTGTCAGCTTCAAAACATTAAGCAACTGCATCATCAGCAACCATCAACGACATCATCAAGACGACAACTAACTCCTTACATTACTTCTCAGAGATTGCGATCATCAAGTACGAGTCTTTTAACTGAGCCTGATGCAGAACAGCTTTAGGCTTGCGTGCATTCCATGCCTCTGCACCCATGGAATGAAGTCAACTTCTGCTCTTGCTTTGTAGTTCAAATTATCTCTTAATCTGCCGGCTTTACAGAAGTTATCCATGATCCAAGAATAAGAAGCATTTACTTACCCAAAGATTAATAACAATACGTTTACTTATGTCAAGAAGAAATCTCAAATTAGTAACCACTTGCATAATTCATTCAATTATTATTATTAATCATGTAACTGATTTATAAAGACACGGTCCTACAAGCACTGAAGTCCAGATGAATAGAGATTGTGAAGATGACCACCAGTGATGAAAATCCTAATGCGAGCTTAGTTAATGTCAAAGTGATAGCAATAATGTACGTACATTCAATTGCAATGCACAGTGACTAAAGAGTTACCAGTAACTCCAGTTGGAAAAGGAAGGAGGACGAAGAAGACAAGGAGGAGGAGGATGAGAACGAGAAAGATGAGGAAATAAAGAGCAGAGACAGCATGCTAGAAACTATGTCTCACCTGATTGGCTTCAGATGAACACTCATCTACTACAGAGGAATGTCGACACAGTTGACTCGTCGCGCACCAGCGGCAGGGAAATGTTGAATTCAGGCACATGTTGCAGCTATAAATTACAAAATCACACAATGAACATCAAAACGTACAGATTAACAACTGATAGCAACTAGCTAGTATCTCAATACTACATTATCTGAATGTGAATATTGCAATGTTACACAGTCAAACATCATGGTATTGCCATCACACACACACACACACAAAAACCAGTACCTACATACGAAAATAAAATAGTGTTATATGCTCCAAACGATTAACAGAACAAAATCACACATTTTTGCAGCTAAACTGCAAAAATTATACCTTAAAACATTATTATGAATCTAAGCAGCACAGTAACAAACAGTTAACCCTTTAATGCCGAGATGGTAGTAAATGGTATGGGAAATCCTATACCCTCCGGCATTAAAGGGTTTTAAGCTAATACATCAAATGTCAAACATCTGTATTCTACAATAATATACCTAATTAATTAAATTGAATTAAAATCTCCTTTTGCATTCTTCTTCTTAAAGGTCAGTAAAGGTGATGCCATTTGCTGTTACTGCATTAATTATGGAACAGTTGTGCAAGAGCAAGATTTAGGCAACTAGGGTCTGTTACTGTATTTTGGGATTTAACTAGCCACCAAATAAAATAATTTACCAATAACATAAGCGAGGAACATACCTGACCATGAGACTGCAGTCATATCCAATGAGATGGCCTTTGAACCAAAGCAATTCATTCAAGAATACAGTGACTGAAAGATTAACAGAAGCTGAAACACACAAATCAATATGACTTATCATCTAGAGATTACAGAGTTAAAGCATGTCACAACTATAATAATAATAATGCAATACTTCTTCACAGTAAATGGGATCCTCTTCGAACGTACAAAGAGCATCATCAACTTCAGCTTATCATATCATGAGTATTAAAAGTTCCAGCATCATAGCAAAAATATAACATATTTTTGATATATTAGAAATATTGCTAAATATAGAAGAAACTAAACCGTACTCAAATTCGCAAGAAGACAAGACGCAATGAAGCAAACATCAAAATGCAAATTTATTTACCAAACGAGAAATTTTGGGTTAACGTTTTCCTGTAAACATTCTCTCTACTTACAGTTTCAGATTATACACAATTTTAAAGAATGATTTTTAGGAAAGTATTGTTGCATAACCATTATATTATATTATCAGATGCCGGATTTCACAGTAAGCATTTCAAGAAAACGTCGTCCTATACACATTTTTTGTGAGTAGCCTAAATAAAGTTCAGGTTACAGTTTCAGATATTCACAACTTTCATTAATGATTTTTAGGAAAGCACTGTTACAAAAGCATTTAATCAAATGCCAGATTTCATAGTCAGTTTTTCAAGAAAGTTTTTCTTTCAATACGCATCCGAGATCAAAAACTTTACTGTTCTAACAAAAGTTCTGGTTAACATTGGGCATTAACATAATTTACATATTTCAGCCGTGTCGCCAAACAAAATGGTCTCAATATAGCAATATATTCTGAAGGGAGAACTTTCAGTTCTGGTGGAGTGGACCAAGGCACAGATCTTAGCTGTCTAAATCCTGCTCTACATTGCAAAACTGCTGCATAATTAAATGCAGTAACAGCAAATGACACCAGCAGCCAATGATACTAAGCACTGAATATAACTTTGGCTAACTTTAGGGTCATAAGCCTTATTTGCATCTTTGGCTCCAGCCTGAAACTATTAAAACTGTCAACATGTATTGGAATTGGAGCAGACTACGTTAATGCATCCTGGATATACAGTTTCTGTGTGTAGGTCCAATGTGTTTAGACGTTGCACTACTTTCAGATCTTTCTTTCATGAGACCACCTTCTTTCATCTTCCAAGATCACACCAGCTTTACGTAATAATTTGTTTTTATTGTATAATATATATATATAATATATATATAATTATATATATAATATTATATACATATATATATAAAATCTGTCCTCCAACCTCCAACACCGCGTTACTCAAACTATGGTCTGCAACCCATTATAATTTTATCGGTCTGCGAGTGATTGTGTATGACAACTAAAATCGCAATTTTTTCTCACCCAAATAAAATATTATATGTATGCACAATAAAAATGTTTTTGGATTTTAAATGAAAACAATATTATTCAACAATATATAATAAAAAAAATTAGTAATTAGTAATTACTTCAAAGCCATGGGTTAATTAAAAAGATCCTCATAATTGAAAACTGAAAAGCACTTGACCACCTCCACACTCAGTAATGCTGGTCCACACTGTAAGAAAGCTTGAGAAGCACTGCTGCACACTAAAAAAAAATTAAACTCAAAACTGTCTTTTTTGCCATGCCTGAGTCGGGAGCACTTCTGAGTAGTCCCTTGAAGCACTAAATAAATTCTTGAATGACTGAATGAATGTATAAACCTCATTTAACTGTTGGCAGCCAACAGGGTATCCATCACATCCTATAAAAACTACTCATTTTACTAACACCATCTGCCGATTGGAAGGTTGAGTGGTTCCTTGGGAAGTGATCCCGCGTGCATGCACTCTCCATGCCAAAGTGTTAACCATTACCCTAACCCCCTCCCTCCCATGGACAGTGAAAATGCTCTAAAACTGTTGCCAACACCTGTTTTTTCCTTATCATGCTCACCTAAACATCTGCCTATCAGAATTCGTATGTTGTACAGTAGCACAGGTGATAATCTGTTACATATCTTTACACTCACAGATAGGACTCTGCAGCTGCAGTGGAGGCGAGACCAGAGCTGAGCAAGTGATCATCCAGATACCCTCAGTTGTATGATTAGTGCTGGCAGAAACTTGATCACTAGTGTAACCCTGATCACCTTTGAACAAACAAGTTACTGTCTGGACTCCAAGAGGCACATGCTTTACAGCAACAACCACCTGTTCAGCCAAAAACGAAAGAAGAAACATGAAGAAGCCATACTCACATAGCTGTTGCTCACATAGCAACAGGAAAAAGACAGACAATTCATAAACATAATTCATCATCCTTAACAATGACTAAGAAGAAGACTTCAAAGAAACCAAATGAGATAAGACTCATCGTGGAAATTTGCTGCAGAACAATGATCTTCATGAAGCATCGACAAAACATCAAAGGCAATTCATCACTATGATTATCATCAACATAACTACTGACATCACCATCAGTGACAAAGCTCCCCCGAGATAGGCAGGGGGCCAAGCCACACGAGGGACAAAACCCTGTCAAATATCAGAAAGAAATTTTATTAAGCCAAATCTAAAGCATGTGGCCTTCGTGAAAACTCCTGTAAAGCCAAGAATTATAAACCAGTTTCCTCCCTCTGCTAAGTATCTGCCACCTTAACAACAGTCATATGAATAAAAATAAACAATCACATGTAAGCAGTGTAGAATAAAAATACGAAGACAATCGCATAAAAAATTACAGGCACAGTTAACTTACAGGCGTTTCCCTTAAGAGGTTTAGAGACAATTTCGATGGTTCAACTGCTTCAACTGATGGACACTGAACAATCAGGTTCAGCCAAGTGTTCATACCATCAACAGCAGAACAAGTCTCCTTCGATGTACACCTAAGAACAACAAGAACACATTTAAGACCATCATCATGGGACAATGGTTGGCCTGGCAAAGGAGTACATTAGGGAGCTCTGTGTTCCGTCTCCAACCAACCAGGTTGTTGGTCTCTGCACTCTGCAACTCGTGAGGACTTGATACTTTCACGCTCCCGTACATCAATATGGGCCCACCATGTTTTCTCATGGGCTGGACCATCATACTGGAGCAGTCTTCCATTGCCAATTCGTGATACTGCATTGCATGCATCTCATGAAATATTCTCGAGGTCAATTAATATAAGTCGCACTTGTTCAGAACTGTCGGGTAGCTACGTTATGCACCTTAGTGGGGTTATTGTAAGGTGCTATGTTCGTATACATACATAGTATTACATACACATACCAATACACCTCATCTGAGAAAATATTTACTGTTAATTTCTAAAGGAAGAAAGCAAGAATGAAAGAATGGAATGAAAGGAGGAATACTGGAAGCAAAAAGCAGGGTGGATAAAAATCGTGATTTTTTTAATTAAAAATCAAAAAATCGGATTTTTTTGATTTAAATCGGATTTCTTTCTTTCTATAGTTCACATTTTGTATGTAGTGCCTTTTTTGGGTATCAAGTCACATGCTTCATTAGGTAACAGTTATTACCTTTAATTCTACAGCTATACAATACAGGGTGGATAAAAATCATGATTTTTTAACTAAAAATAAAAAATCCGATTTTTAAAATTTAAATCCGATTTCTTTCTACTAGTTCTAAGTTTGGATTTACTGCCTCCATGTGGGTATCAAGCCACTATGCATTATTGTAACTGATATTTGGTATTCGGTAACAATTATTACCTTCTTTAGTTTTGCAGTTATACAATACAAATTAACACCTTTGAAGTGGTATATATGACTTACGGCTTTGACAATGCTTTCGCATGTGACAGCCGCCCAGCTATGGAAAATCTCCACTTCTCTCTTTCTTGGGCTTTGTGTGTAGCCTCTTGTATGGACCAACCCATATCCAGACAGTCCTCTCATATCAAGTCGAACCATCTCTTCTTTGGTCTTCCCTTTTTCCTTTTTCCATGCACATATCCGTTGACAGCAATCTTTGGATATCTCTCGTCCCGCATTCTGGTTACATGGCCAAAGTAGCGTAGCCGTTTGCTCTGAATTTTGTGTATTAGGTCATGCAGAATATTCAGTCTGTTGTATATCTCTGTATTCCTTATTCTATCCCTTCTCGTGACACCTTCTATCTTTCTTAGGCACGCCATTTCAAACACCCTCACTCCCTCAGCCGCTGCTTCTGTGCTTCCCTCAGTGTCCAAGTTTCCCAGTTGTACAGCAATGCACTCGGCACCAATGTCTCATACATCTGAACTTTTGTGGCTTATTTCCTTCGAGCTCCAAACTTTACCAAGCACCTGTAGTGCCAGATCCAAGCAGTAATCCGACATCATAAATGATCGGGACTCTAACCCGAGTGTTGTAAGTAGAGCTATCCATAATTATTTGAGTTTCATGATCAGTTGGTGTGAAAGGCGACTGATCAGGTCTCTCCCTCTTCCCTGGTTCAGATTTAGCCAGGACCAGGTCCTGTTGCCTAGGGGAGATGACGAGGACATACTGAACCATCCCCCCTAAGTGAAAGGAAACAAACCTGCAAGTTGTGTGGCACAAAAGCATTGATTGAAATTTATTTTCACTATTCGATTTAAATCGTGATTTTTATTACCGATTTAAATCGTGATTTAAATCAATGATTTAAATCAACCGATTTAAATCATCTCCACCCTGGCAAAAAGTGAGGCAGGGAAAGAGGGAAGAAAGGAAGGGAGATCTAGAAATAACTAAATCAGTCAAAAATGAATAATTGATAAGTTGTTCTCCAATCTGCCTTTATCTGGGCCAACATGCAGACGTTATGAATTGCGTTTACTTCATCAAATCCTCAGACTTCCTGTACATAGAACACACACAGAATGCAGTGGCTTACTGGGTGTGGTTTTCCGCTGCAACACTACACCCTATAATGCACACTGTACAAGCATATTGGCCAAAACCCGTCCCACATTGCACATGGCCATTTGTTGTCTGGTTAAGACTTGTCCCATGCAGCAGTTGGATTTTTGTCCTGCAAGTAGATGTATCTAGGTGACTAGTGACTACTTCGCTATGAATGACTATGATAAATGAATGACTATGAATGACTGATAAGATAAGAAGTGATTGTAGATAAGAAGTGTACCTTCGTTGTTTCATGCACCAGCCACAATGAGGATCCTCTACACACTGTTCACAGCTGTTTACTCTTGAACAATCAAACGCTGGTACTCGGCACAACTGTCAAAAAGAATACAAGGTCATTATCAGCAAGTTACTCATTCGAAACTTGAAGCACAGCTCAACTATAGTATTGCATACAGACTACAGATGCATTTCAGTTCAAATATATGTCAATCAATCTCTAATAACCTCCATATTCCTAGACAAGTGGGTTAAACGTGTTAAAAATTGGCACAATCTGAACTGTGTCTTAAGCTGCACACATGTCGTCTAGTGTCTGCAGATTACTTTTGGATCATATAAATTACCAGTTGGAACAGCTGTTTAATACTGCTGAAGTCCACAGTCTACCTCACATGAAAGATTCTGAAGAAAAGCACTCCAGCACAATGATAAGAACTGGAATGTTCAGACAATGGAGCAGTAGGAGACAATAATGAATACTTACTTACCTATTAGCTTACAATGTAGGATTGCTCACTTTTTGCAACAATTTCCTTACTTACTTACCGGTAAATATGATACCTCATTGATCACTGCAGTGATGCATAACAAATGTATTAGCTGCTGAACAACGAGCGTGTACTACGATGTATGGGACACGAAGCAACTCATCATCAAACGGTCAATGCATTTGCATCTACATCAACTGAACTTACAAACTTACATTTCCTGACTGTGCAGTATTTGTTTTGCCATTGTTAATTTATGATAATTTATGCCATAATTGATGATAACCATTGCTCCACTCTGACCAGGTACCAGACCCAATTTCTCCAGAATGTTGACTGAATGCGTGTGATTAATCCAGTTAGGACCTACTAACCTTCTGACATATATACCTAAAGGAAGCTAAATTTTATCTATATCAATAAAAGAAGATAATGAAGGCTGATGTGTGGTGTAGATGTGGATCATGAACAGCAGTCATAACAGGAAGACCTTGTACTGCATTTTCAGACCTAGTATTGCTTATTAGACACAGCAAGCAGCAATTTAAGTGGCTCTAATTGTCCTATTATACATAAACACATGCGCTTTTGTGTGCAGTAAAATAGTATCATGATACATGTTGTATATACATACATATACACAGTATTACACACATACATACATGGCATATGTATACATACAGTCATGACAGCCATACACAATCAGATAGGGCAGACAATCAGCCAGTAAAATTCATTAGCCAAGCAAACAATCAGTTGCCCACTCTAACAGCCAGCCAGCCCAACCATCAGTCAGCCAGTCTCAACCCAAACCATAACCTAGTCAGCTGAACCTGAGAACAGGCCACAGAGCTTATCACCACAGCAGAGCCTCTGCTCCCTCCAATTATATTCAAACCAGACTAGGGCGCACTAAGAACTCTGTAAGCAGACTCAGGAATAGATTTATCGCTTGTGGGGTAGTGTCTGCGGAAGACAGACTGCATCGTGCCACAGTACGTGAAGTCAGTTACATAAACAGGACTCGCAAGAAACTTACGGACTTATCAGTGAGTAAAAACAGGTTGTCGGCCACCGAGCCGAAGAGAATCTTGTTAACCGGCCATTGTGAAATTCCATTCGGCACTTCCAAGTAGCTGTAATGCCAATCGCTGGTTGTTGAGACTGCTGCCTACACCACATAACATCAAGTGCATGTATACGACAATCAATAGAAGAACTTTCTTCTTCAACACATGATAAATTTATCATCTGATCATTTCTGCTCAGTGTTGATTATAAGCGGAAATGCATTAATAAGTTCTTAATGTAATTACTATGAAAGGAATCTAAATAGCAGCAGCAACTGAGGTCAATTCTACCCATGGAATCATCATCCTTAAAGATCCCTTCCCACGATGCTGCCCAGTTAAGGTCATAAAGTTAAGGTGGTGCAAACCCTAGAAGAATGTTTCATGACATCGTGAGCCCAGTTCAGCTAATTAAGTATCAGTGGTGACTAATACACGCAGAGCTATGAGTAGTCGAATGAGAGAAGAATGTTCCGAGACCTGCATGATTAGCCTGGAATATATGAAGAGGTCAATGTTTGGTGGCCTAAAGGGCAAATTATCTAATGACAGACGTTAGCAAATTTCATAACACTAAAGAGACAGAGCAAGATGCTTATTAGCAACATCTTGCTAGAGCTGTTAGGGCAATGCAAACTAATGAATATGTGGTCAAACTCAATGATTAGAAAGAAACCAGGGCCTAAAGTGTGACAGGACAGTCATCGATGGCGTCCAGGCACTTATTTTAAAGTCACAACACCGTCCTGCCACTTATTTGGCCAGCACACCTGAAAAATGTGAAACGTCCAGGCACTTCCTTTTTACACTTTAAGCACTGATTGAAACCAAAAGCCTCGTGTAAATCAGTCATCTCATACTTTGTTCAAATGAATTATGTATTCAAGAAAACAGAAGGAAAGTAAGTGAAGCAGCAAACACATAAAATAATTACACATACAGTCAAATCCCATACACAAACAATTTATCTTCAGCTACAATACTTTGTCAAAGAAGTTGTTGATGCTAAAGATGTTTCTAAAGAGCTACTCTATCAATATCAGATTACAGATCTATTACACTCTGTATTATGGCAATAAAACAGCAGAAGTCACAATAAAACAGCAGAAATCACAATAAAACAGCAGAAGTCACAATAAAACAGCAGACGTCACAATAAAACAGCAGAGGTCACAGTGCTCAGAGACAAGAAAACCTTTAACCCTGAATTATTCAGTACTTAAACAGTTTTAAGACAGGTCTATCCAATTGTTCTTGCAATCTCATCTCACCTTCAGTATCTGTCCTTTGCTCGTTCCCATGTACAGCACAGTGACATTATTGACCAAGCGAGCAGCCACAGATCTCACTAAGTTGTCTTTGATGACAGAAATATTTTTTGGTTGGACAGCAACAGCACCGGCAATGGGACTATTGTAGCCCCTATCCTCACAATAATCACTGCCAATATCTAGAGGCTAAAGACAAATAAAAAGCATTCACAAAGTATAGAAATCTGAACATACAGAAACTCTGATACACAAGTAAACTAATACTAAGACACTCATAAACAGACTGGTTGATTAATGCACAGGATAAGATTTTCATGCACAACGCCAAGTATGGGAAACCTCTTTTAATTTGCACAAAAACAACAAAAATAGCGAAAATTAGAGAAAAATAGAAAAAATGTAGAGTGAAAAATTTGCATGCCAGAAATTTTATTGAACACCTAATGAAGTACCCAAAATAAAGTGAAAGCTATAATAGAAAAGTCATTGCATTACTTTGGATGTGACTACTCAATAATCATAAATAATGCAATTTATTATGAATATGGAACATTACATTGTTGTAATTGTAATTGAACATTTATAAAGTGCCGCTCACAAATTCAGCAGCGCTTGCTGGAATAATGTTGTCGATGGACAGTAGATGTCAGCAATTTTATGTATGGTTTGCAGTTTTTTGTTTTCAATGTCACACATGCAACACTTAAATCACCGGTTGATCTGTTTTGAGTTCTGACTCATTTGAATTCATGGTTGAGGTCAAAGAGTCGCTAGAGCGAATTTACAGCAAAATCAAACAAATCTCAAATTTCAAGTGCGTTCAATGTGCGTGCTCAAAGAACGTCATTATCTGCCAGTGTCAGGTTGGGCATGCATGCAATAGGGTCACCATCCCCGCACTTGGCTATAAAAAAATGCGAACTGTATACACTGTATACGTGTAGCATACTTGCAAACAAGTAAGTGCTGAGTAAAAATGCAAACGTTCACATAAAACACCAAATGTGATTAGGACAGGCCAGACCGATAGCCAATGAGAACAAAACAACCAAACAGGATAAGACAGCATAAGTCAGAGGGAAACAGAGAGGCAGACAGGGGTAGAATAAACAGACAGAAAGATAAAGATATATAACCGGGTAGATATATCAAAAACAACACACACATATATGCATATACAGTTAAACAGTACACACTTATCTAAAATCAAGGAAAAAGTAAGCGAATCAGAGTGAAACAAAGCAACATCAAAACATGGAAACACAAAACCAGAAAGGCAATACAAGAGAACTGATAAAGACAGACACAGACAGGCAGAAATTAAAGAGTGGGACTGTCACACTATATAGGAAAATGTAAGAGTGAATGAGAAAGAGACACAGGAACGTGAACACAAGGACGGAAAAGCAGACAGACACACATGCAGGTTTCCTTATATTTTTAGACAAAGCTCTATAAACACATAAATCTGCTCAGCCCATGTGGATAAAACCATATAAGGGCTTGTAAGCAACGTTAAGGATTTCAGGCAGTAAATGACTAACCTGTCTAAACAAAACTAGCAATAACCTGATAGCATGAAGATAAAAAATTATATCATTTCTCACCCAATCAACTCACATTAAAAGGAAATCACACGATTCATACATTCATAATTTTCGATACAGACCTTCTCCCACATTCAATAGTAAAATTTTAATAGTCATGAACATCCAATTTCGTCAACTGATCCATGGATACAATAGAAATCAACATTTTTGTCATCTGTATCTTGTAGGAACGTGGGGAGAGATTGCTAGAATTTGCAACGGAACATGAAATGATGATATGCAATACGCAATTTCAACAGAAGGATTGTCGCAAATGGACATGGCGATCACCTGATAACAGAAGCAAAAATATGATAGACATGATACTAATTAAAAACTGGAAGTGCTAAGAACTTGCGTATTCAGCAGCATGCTGTACGGATGTGAAGCGTGGACAATAACCAAGGAGTCAGAAGCAAGAATACTCGCTTTCGAGAGAAGGTGCTACAGGAAGATCTTGCGAATTGGATGGATGCAGAAAGTAACAAACGCAGAACTGTATACTCGCATAGACCACACAGAGAATCTTATGCAGAAAATAATAACCAGGAAGCTAGACCTCTTTGGGCATATATGCAGGATGGACAGCAGCAGAAAGATCAAGACAATTGTGCTTGGAAGAATGGAGAGATATAACAGGAAAGGACGACCACACAAGGAATGGCTGGATAACATATCAGAATGGTGTGGAGCACCACTACAGGACCTAACACACGCTGCCTTGGAGAGACAAACCTGGCGTGGAATAACGAGAACGGCATCGAGCACCTACGGGCATTGGTCCCTCGGTTGTTGATGATGATGATGATGATGATCTTGTAGGACTAATTTTTTACTAGTAACTGCCTGATAATGGATCACAGCTGTGGACTTTCTAGACACAAAAGGACTCATATGATTGTACTGTACACTCCTTTCAGCTACATCTGCCAGACAGGACTCAATTGTTCTAGTTAATAAAGGTGAATCACTAACTATTCTGTTAAGTGCTGATAACCATCATCATTACCTTTCTACACTTGATGCTCACTTCATGAACAAGACAAGCCATCCTTCTACCGAAATGAATGGTACACAAGCTTATTATAATAATTAATTATTATATAGCTCATATATTCACTCAAGTATGTGTAGTCCGCTCAGTAGTTGTGCTGGAATATCACCACTGAAATTATTAGTTACAGATGTTATTAACTGGCTCACCTAACTAAACTAAATCACTATAAGAAAAAATAATAGCATAAAAAAAGACCTCAAAAAGTCGGTTTTGAAAACCAATCTCTGATCCTTTATAATGAAAAGTCACTTTCAGTATATATATATATATATATATATATATATATATATATATATGCCCTTGTTGCAAATGGGTCAACAATAGAAGAAGGGCAGTCTCTCAAGTCCTGAGGCAGCAATGATGTGTATGAAGTGTTAGCGACGTCATTTTCTTAGCCTCGGCATATGAGGGCATAGTCAGTCCTCTCCCTCACCATCTTATCTTCCCACCAACAGCATATGAGGGTATGGTCATGGGTCACCACTTCATCTTCACACCAACAGTGTATGGTCATTGGTCATTGTACTCATTATAACCGAGTTGGCTAAAGGTGCTGGTGTAACAGAAATCCTGGAACAAACTTTCTGCTCTGGTGGGGATTTGAACTCTCACCTTTCAATTGACAATCCAATGCACTAATCACTACACTATCGAGCAGCTCCCAGGTTAAAAACAATAGTGGGACCGGTGCCAGAAAATTATAAGTGGCATGAAATACCTCTAGAAATCTAGAGATTGATTCATAGAGCCAAAAGCCTACAACTGAATAAGTGAGCTCATGACAAGCAACCGAATGACTAAGAAAACGTCTGGCAGCACAACCAAAATGACAGCTTGACAATTGCAATCAGCCAGTCATTGCCAGCTTGACAGTCAAGCCAACCAAATGACAAAGAGTGATAGATAATACTTACTGATATTTTCGTGCACTGTACCATCGTGTCACTTGTCACATAACTTGGTCCCAAATGGAGTTCACCATTGAAGCAGCTTTGAATAGCCATCCGAAAAGCTTCGTCTATATCGTCAATCGCATAGACACAAACCGCAGAATTACGACTCCCATCTCCAAACACACCAAACACGAACTCAGCATCAGCACCTTCCGTGGAATGCGGTGCCACGACGGCATCACGAAGAACTGGAAAGTTTGATCCAACTGTACTACACGTCACTGGCACCTCAACCATGGAGGATTTCGTCGGAAGATCCTGACAGATTCGAATGACAAAAGTCGAAATGTCCTCCGAGGTTGTAGATACCTTGCGCAATACAAAGAAGTAAACGAATTTGCCACGCTGAAAAGCAGTAACAACGCGATTAGGAGAAGTCCTCAGAAGGTCGGGAAGAATTTCAATAACACGAGACTCCGCATCCAGAGACTGCAGATCCCTTGCGGAGATCAGAGGAATGTAAGCTGAATCCGGGCTGCTGGATGCAGATGAAGCTCCAATGTACAGGACATCTGTTCCGTTGGCACCAACACCAACAAATCCAACCACAGAATCGCTGGCGTTAGTTGGCACAACAGGTCTTCTTTCATGCCGAATCTGTACAAACTCCCCAAGGTCAATAAACTCACATGAGCCGTTGTACAGGTTGCTACAGGCGATGAGTTCATTCGCTGCCGAGTTGATGACAAGCAACTGGCTGAAGCTGGACACCGGTTCTGCACTCTGAGAGCAATTGCTCTGCTGGTCTTCACATGACTCGCATGATTCAGAAGGACTGGCTCCACATCCAGGTCCTGTCGTGTGAGCATTCAGTTCCTGGAGTTCGGGTGTTAGTCTATAGATGACATTGACTGATCCAACGTATAGCCTATTTCTGTTTGTATCGAAAACAACATTACGCAACGATGCACCTTCCGTGTTTTCGTCAAAACAGATCGAATTATCATGATCGGAGATTGCACTCAGTTCTTGAGTAACATAAATGACGACAAATAAAATCCAAGAGACGCCAAAACTGAACATCTTCGTTATATCTACAATTAAAAGAAACAAGTTTATGTAATGTGGCAGATGCATGTTGTCATAGTAGGAAGAATATCAGCACAACCTGCACGGTAGGGATGTCCACCAATGCATAAGGAAAAAATTATTTTCTTTGATTGGATCGCACAAGGTCTCATTTTGTTCCTTTTGCAATATTATATAATATTCCAAAAAAAGTTCATCTAAAATATAATTTTTAGATGGTGCTCATTGAGGCCAAAGTTTCAGTTGTCCTACTTTTGGACAACACGTTTGGTGCTTTGACATGACAGTCATAGGTAGCATCTTATAAAGGTGCTGAACTGATTAATGTGTTCAATATCTAACTGCAGCAGTGCTGCTGTATTAGACAATATATTATCCTTGAATAATTGGACCGTTGCTTTAGGATTATCCTAAAGCTAGGCCAAGTATGGAGCAGAATAGTCTATGTGCTATGTACATTTATTATAATCATACCAAACTGCACATTTTAAATCTTTCTTTTCAAACTGCCTAAGTCCACCATTAGACTGTATTAATTAAAATATTAAATGTTAAAATTATTAATTTCAAAGTGCATAAAATTAATTTTTGACAAATATTTTTAGCATTTTATATGCTAATAATTATGATATGCAGCCACCTGTACTTCACAAAGACATTGTCATGCAATAACATAACTATGTGATGCTTATGCATGTTATTATTACTAAATGCCCTGTTTGTTAATTACCAGTAAGCTTACTATTTCTCCTTGCAGTTTCAATATTCAGTCTGTTGCTTCTGTATTTAATATTCTATGCCTCTATAGGCATATCTGCTTAATTGGCATCACTATTATTTCTAATTCAGATTGCTAAAATGACAACCTGTTCAATATGCACTGAAACTTCAATTTGGTTAGTTGGTGAAGCTGAAAGTGATCTACTACTGGCTGACAACGATCTCCCAACTCAAAAAAGTGTGCTCAGAAATTTTTCCACTCCCACAAACTTAAAAAACGGTACAAGAAAGTACAAAACTGACATCATTGGCTGTGATGCAAACATGAAACCGAGCACGAATACCAACTACCTATCAGCCACATGTAGCTTCCAAAATGAAAGCATTGAATGATGAATATAACTTGACCAAGAAAAATAAAGCAAGAGCTTCTGATTAGCATTGGGGTAGACCCGATAGAGAGTGAATTTACTGTGAAACTAGAAAAACTTTTTGATATTGTGTGCAGTGATGTGGACAATCTGGTCACAATTGATGAACATAAGTTTTTTTCATGGATAAGATGCTTTCAAAACAAGAACTAAGGCAGCAGCGCAGAGAAATATACCAAAGTAAGAAAGATCATGAATAGTGTGCAATGTGCATGGCACAGCACCAAGTTAAAAGACCCAAAATAGTTATAGGGAGTGTGAGTATTGTGATGCAGAGTCTGAAGTAGAAATTTCTTTATATCACAAGAAGCAAATATTTTACCCAGATGACAGTTCCACTAGTGATACTGAGTCTGAAAGTGACAGTAATCGTCCACGATGCATTACACAATAAAAATGCTGTCATCATACGACGTTACATCGACTCTTGATCACATAAACATTTCAGACAAAAAATTCACCATATTGGATGAAACAGTGCTTTGACATAAACAAGATGGTGCCAAAAGCTGCAATGAAGACGGTAAAGAACCAACTGTGCTACCTTAGACCCGAAGGTGTGCAACTATCACTGTTTTCTGCTAAGGTTTTCAGTGAAAAGTCAATGGTTCAATCATGATCCGAAGTGGAAGTGAATGGAGCAACATGTGAGCAGTTGGAGAACAAGTTGGAGAACAAGACACTGCATGAACTGGTTACCTCCTCTTCAACTGCTTCCTTGAAATCTCTTGGAATAGATATAGACAATTTGTCAATCAACGATTCAGATGTGTAGCTAACTACTGGTATAGTTGTCATCAAGTTGGTGAAAGTTGTTAATGATTCAGCAGAGAGCTCAGTGGCTTTGATGAGCACATTTAACCAATTGATAACAAAATCAGAACAAGAAATGCAAAAGTCAATACAGGTGGTTGAACACAACAGGAAGTGAGTAACAAATGCTAGCAAGAAGACACTAAAGTCTTACAGTCTTCGGTAGCTTAACTATAAGATATCACAGCATTCGTGGACTTGATTCGATGATCAATATGGAAGCAGTGAGGCCTTATTTGCTTATTTAGTCATGTGACACTTGTAATTGAAGGTTAAGACCATCTGAATCACCTATGATTCAAACAATAATTTGATCTCTGGCAATTTTATTTCTTTATTCACAGCTGCAGTCTATTAGATGCTATTAGATTGCATTCGCGAGATTGTTTCGCAGGTTCAAACTTCAACCTCAATGAGCACCACCCAAATATTGTCATAGAGACTTGAAATTTTGCATGAAATTTTATTTAGGTAAAAGCAACAATATGAAAGGTTGTGCAAAATGAAATTCCCCAAAAACTTTTTTTGGACACCCCTACTGCACGGCAATAGATTAGTATATGTCAATAATTTCGTCAACACGCAACAAAAACCATCATGAACTACCGGAATAAAAGCGTCTTCATGTAATATGCCCATGGTGTACTTTTGTTGTGAATTGCAAGCTAGGAAAGTTTTATAAATTACAGCAGTAAATTTGGTCAGTGAATTTGGCAAAGTCATACCGATTAATGTTTTAAACCGTTCGTGGAATACTCGGACTGACTCCTTGCCCTTTCCCGTCAGTCTTCCACTGAGACCGTCTTGCCCTTCAGTTATTAAGATTTTTCTTAAGTACAAAACGAATACCACCCAGTAAAGTTGGGAGCACCATAACAAGACACCGTCGTACAAGTCAGCAAAACAGTTACGTTTACTAAACTATAGCAATGAACATGAAAAGCTTCTTTACTTCTGTACTTGTTTGTTAATTACATAATTATTGCTCGTTGTAGCATACATCGGTATTATGTTTAGGCACCGGACATTCTTTATTCTGAACACCTAATAAAATCGTAACTCGCCCTCGGAAATGTAGCACGCAACACAGAATAAATATCGCTCCATCCTCAATCAACTGAAATGACGTCACATCACGTGTAGTGCCATCTAGCAAAATCGTTGCATCTAGCAAATATGGCTGGACGCAATTGAGCGAAACCATAAGTTTAAATCAAAGTTTAAATTGTTATGAATTGCAGATTTATTGCAAATTGAAGAGTTTTCCCAGTGGTGCAACATATAGGCCTATTAATGATCAGGTGCCTACGACTGCAAAGATCAGTGGCGCCTGAGAAAATTGTACTTAGTCATTATAAGTCATACCTACGGTTAAAGGCCCATATGAAAACGGGTTCATATCTTCGAGACTTCGAAACTGCTCTTTGCGATAGGCTACTTTATTTGTTTAGGCTCTGTCTCACCCCAAATAAAATTAAAAATCAACCATTTAACACTTGATATTATATTAGTCTATCTCCTATTTAGGCTATCTTTATAAAACCTTTTCTATTTCTCCAGACCTGGCTACCCGAGAAAATTGAACGAGACAATTAGTCTGGCCTAGCCTAATCCAAACGGATTGCTTCCTGTACTGAAGCAGGCCTATTTCATCAATCATCCACACTTGAATTATCTCAAGCAGTTGGTTTAGTCGATAAAAAGACCGAAACAATGTAACAAATTGTGCGTCTGAAGGGATTCCAATCTACGGTTGGCAGGATATAAGCGGCCTAAACTATAGGCCTACTTCCCGCCAAAGATTGCAAAAAGTAAATGCATGCCTATTCGTTACGATGGTGCACCTCACACCGTCACACGGGCTAATTGCTTATAAGAATCACAAGGATTCGTAAAACGTTCCTTGATTAAAATCACCGCTCTAAACCTTAACAGTTGGCGCTATAGAAAACTCCAAACATTAGTCATATAATAATTAACAGAAGCAATGACGTCATCAGCTGCAATCGTTGGAAGGATCAATGGTTGGAAGACATTTCGTCTGTTTGTTCTTCATAAATATTGCAAAAAATTAGTTGTTTCCGTAACCGTCAGCGTTCGATTTATATATCCTTTTTTAAATCAACAGTTTGTGACTCAGAGGACCGCACTCGTTGAAGATGATTGATCCATTTAAGAAACGATGTCATTATAGATTTTTTCGTCTTTTCTCAGCGTCTTTAACAATTTCAACGAGAGGCCACGTGACGGTCACCAATGGCAACGTACCGGTATTGTTTTAAGTGTCGTTGCAATTTAAAGTAGCCTAACTGAGAATAATATTGCAAGTCGTCGTTGACCTAATAGTGTAGCAGCTTTTCGATTATCATAGGCCTATGTAAAATACATTCATTCAGTCATTCGTTTATTCCGAGCACTTATAATATAGCGCCTCTCTCCGATACCTATATACTGATGGGCGTTCTGAGGTCAGCCCCTGCGAATTAGAGCTACTTTAAGACAAAGAACACAGACTTTATACAAGAGTCCTTGCCATGGTTAAAAGAACTATCAGACCTAAAGAGAATGAGATGGGGCAAAAGAGCGGCCGCGAGTAGGCCTAACCAGTAACCTATAATATTCCCGACTGGCACCATGAGTAGTCAGAGTTAGGCCTATATTGATCCTAACTGGCACTGCATTTTATGGTGCCCCTGCATTAGTTGTGTCTAGTTCCTTAGCACTCACCAGGTGTTTTGTCGACTCGGCTACAAGATGGGTTTCTATGTGGAATAATTGAGTGGATGAAATATTATTAGGCGGATAGATGGATTGCAGCATGGATGGGTTTTGATAGAAGAAAGGAGGGGTTGATAGATGGATGCCCGGGCGGATGGTTTCTTAGATGTATTGATTGATGGGTTACTATTTAGATGGATATAATTATGGATGGATGAGTTGTTAGATAGCCTATGTGTTGTTCTTCGTTATCTTTTTAAAAGTTTTTTTTCTTAGTTATGTTCTTTTTAGTCGTTTTCGCTGCTTGTTATGTTATTTCTTTGGTGCTTTTCTTCTTAGTTGTGTCCTTTTTAATCATTCTGTTCTCAGTTATGTTCTTTTTTTTAGTCGTTTTTGTTCTTCGTTATGTTCTTATTTGGTCATTCTCATTCCTAGTTATGTTTTCTTAGTCATTTTCGTTCTTTGTTATCTTCATTTTTTGTTGTTTTCGTTCTTGGTTATGTTCTTTTTTATTCGTTTTCGTTGTTTGTTATGCTCTTTTTGTTTTCGTTCTTAATTCGGTTCTTTTGAGTCGTTTTGTTCTAATTTTTCCAGTAGTTTTCGTTGATTGTTATGTTCTTCCTTTGTTGTTTTTATTCTTAATTGTGTTTTTTGGGACAGATTGTTTTCGTTCTTACCTATGTTCTTTTTGTCGTTTTTGTTCTTAGTCGTGTTCTTTTTTAGTCGTTTTTGTCTTTCGTTATGTTTTTTGGTCATGTTTGTTCTGCATTATGTCCTTTTTTAGTCGTTTTCGTTCTTAATTAAGTTTTTTAAGTCTTCCAGTTTTTAGTTATGTTCTTATATCGTCGTTTCGTTCTTAGTTTTGCTCTTTTTTCGTCGTTTTAGTTCACAGTTATGTTCTTTTTCGATATTTTCCTTGGCGGCTATGCTCTTTACTTGTCGTTTTCGTCCTTAATTTGGTTCTTTTTAGTCATTTTCGTTCTCAACTGTGTTCTTTCTAAGTCGTTTTTTGTTCTTAGTTTGCTTTTTTAGTCGTTTTAGTTGTTTGTTTTTGTTCTTAGTTATGTTCTGTTTTGTCGCTTTTGTTGTTTGTTATGTTCTGTCTGTTCTTGTTTTCGTTCTAAGTTGTGTTCTTTTTTAGTCGTTTCCTTTGTTACGTTATTTCTTTGCCGTTTTCGTTTCTAGTTCTGTTCTTCTTTGTCGTTTTAGTTTTGGCCTTGGTTTTTTATTCGTTTTTAGTCGTTTCTATTTATGGTAGTTTTTCATTCTCACTTATGTTTTTTCTTAGTCGTTTTCGTTCCAAGTTAGGTTTTTTTGCCGATTTCGTTACTTGTCATTTCTCTCGTTGTTGTTTTCGTTCTTAGTTGTGTTCGTTTCACTCGTTTTTTCTTAGTTTGTTCCTTTTTGTCCTTTTTTATTGTTTGTTATGTGTTTTTTTTAATCTTTTCTTTCTTAGTTATGTTATTTTTAGTCGTTTCCGTTGTTTGTTACGTTATTTCTTTGATTTTCTCTCCTATTTCTGTTATTTTTGCCGTTTTAGTTATGGTTTTTGTTTTTTTATTCGTTTTTTGTCGTTTCCGTTTTTGTAGTTTCATTCTTGGATATGTTCCTTCTTAATCGTTTTTCGTTCTCAGTTATGTTCTTTCTGTGTCGTTTCAGTTTTATTTTGGTTTTTCTTAGTCACTTTTGTTCTTATTCTTAGTTATGTTCCCTCGTTTCCGTTCTTAGTTATGTTCATTCTTTTTCTTTGAAGTTTTTAGTTATCTTCTTTGCTAAAAGCTTTTCGTTCTTATCGCTTTCGTTCTCAGCTATGTTGTTTTGTTTTCGTTCGTAGTCATGATGTTTGGTTGTCGCTTTCGTTCTTAGTTATGTTTACTGTTAGACTTTTCCAATCTTGGTTATGTTCTTTCTTAGTCGTTTTAGACCTTATTTATGATTTTTTCATTTTCGTTCTTTTGTTAGTTTCTTAATTGATCGTTTTCGTTCCTAGTTACGCTCTTTGCTAGACGTTTTTGGTCTTTTTTGTTTTTCTGTTAGTGGTTTTTTATAGTTATGTTCTCTCGTTTTTTCAGCTATGCTCATTCTTTTCGTTTAAGTTCTTTGTTATGTTCTTTGTTAAAAGGTTTCATTCTTTGTCTTTTTCGTTCCTAGTTATGTTCTTTGTTAGACTTTTCCAAGCATGGTTACGTTAATTCTTAGGCGTTTTCGATCTTAGTTATGATTTTTTCATCTTCGTTCTTTGTTAGTTTCTCTCTTGATATTTTTTGCTCCTAGTTTTGTTCTTTGTTAACGTTTTCGTTCTTTCGTTTTTGTTCTTTCTTTTCTAATCGTTTTTGTTCTTAGTTATGTCCTTCCGTTTTGTTATCAGTTTTGTTCATTCTTTTTCTTTTAAGTTCTTTGTTTTGTTCTTTGTTAAAAGGTTTTCATTCTTTATCCTTCTCGTTCGTAGTTGTGTTCTTTCGTTTTCGTTAGTAGATGTGTTGCTTTGTTGGTTTTTCTTAGTTATGTTCCTTGCTGTGTTTTTGTCATTTTTGTTGCTATTTGTTTTATTTCTTTGTCGAATTTATTTTTAGTCATATTCTTTCTTAGTGTTTTTTATTCTTAATTATGTTCTTTCGTTTTCGGTCTTTGTGATCTACATTATTGTCATTTTCGTTCATATAGAAATGTTCTTCGTTAAAAGGTTTTCGTTCTCTGTCGTTTTCGTTCTTAGTTATGTTCTTTCTTTGGCGCTTTCGTTCCAGTTACGTTCTTTGCTACACGTTTCGCTCTTAGTCGTTTTTGTTCTTAGTTTGATTCTTTATTTTTTCTTTTGTAGTTAGGTTCTTTGCTAGATGTTTTTGTTCTATGTCGTTTTCGTTCTTTGTTAAGTTCTGTCGCAATTAAGTTTTTCTTTGTCTTTTGCGTTCTGTGCTTTGTTCTTTCTTCGTTTGTTTGTTCTTAACTGTGCTCTTCCTTACACCTTAGTCGCTTTTGTTCTTTCTAATTCGTTCTTAGTTATTTAGCTAAGCTTTGCTAATAGTTTTTGTTGCGAGTTATGTTCTTTTGTTTTCGTTTTCTTTCTTATATGTGTTTCTTTTTGTCGTTTCCGTTCTTTGTTGCGTTCCTTTCTTGTTGTTTTTCGTTCATAGTTATGTTCGTTTTTAATCGATCTCGTTCTATCTTTTGTCTTTTATTCGTTCTTAGTCGTTCGTTTATTCTTAGCAGTTTTCGTTTCAAGTACTTTTCTGTCTTAGTAGTTCTTGTTCGTTGTTGTGCTCTTTGTCAGTCGTTTGCGTTCTTAGTTTGTTCTTTTCTTCATATTTGTGTTCTTTTTGAGTCATTCTCGTTCTTTATTGTGTTCATTTTAATTGTTTTCGTACTCAGTTATGTTCTTTCTTTGCTGCTTTTCTTTTTGTCGTTTTCGTTCTTAGTTATGTTCATTTTGGTCGTCTTCGTTCTTAATTGTGCTTGTTTATTCGCTTTTAGTTGCTTTCGTATTTGTTAGTTCTCGTTTTTATTTTGTTCCTTCTCAGTCGTTTTTGTTCTTAGTTAAGTTCTTTGTCTTCTTTCTGGTCATTTTGTTTCATTTGTTTTTTTTAGTCGTTTTCGTTCTTTGATATGTTCCTTTTTTGTTGTTTTCATTCTTAGTTATGTTGTTTGGAAGACGTTCTTTGTTTTTCATTTTAGTTCTTTCTTTTATTCTTTCTTAGTCATGCCAAAAGAGAATCTGGTCTTCTATGCGAACGGGTTTCTTCTTTTTCATGTTAGGCTACTATTTATAGTTGCTGAATGCAGTTTTTTTAGGTATTTTTAAATTTGTCTGTATCTCAGAGAGACTGAGTTTGACCTGAACGAACTTGTTGAACTTTTTAGAGGGAAATAATCGGTTTAATATTCTACGAAATTTTCGACCAAGCGACTAAAAAAAGAAAAGGTCATCCGAATTTTCGGCCGAAGATCCGCAAAAAATTTCCCGAACAGCGCCCCACATTTCTTAATCCAGCCCTGGTTGAACCGTTGAACGATTGCTGTCATGTGCTAGAGAATTTACTTAAGCCTTAGGTACGTCGCACACTTCACAGAAGAACTGGACGGATTGATGAAATGAACTGATGAAAAAGGCCAGTTTTTTCTGCCGTTGATGTTGCGGCCAGCCAGCGGAGAAGAGAACAAAAAAAGAAACTCAAGGAATATAGGAGTGAGTGCCATGGCTGGAAATGAAAACGTTCTAGGAACGGCTAAAAATGTCAAGCAGTTAAACTTGAAGAATCGTATTAATGTCCGACTTCAGCGTCACTGGGATCAAGTTCATATACCATCAGTCGGCGTCTCATAGCCTAAGTCTTTTTGTGAAGCGTAGTATGACCTTTGGTCTTTTGATTGAATCCTGTGGCATCTGGTCCCATAGTAGGCTAATTATTTGCTGCAAGACATTCTTCTGCTCGTCAGTGTACATGTACTTCGGTTTGGATGAATAATAATTTTTTATAATGTCTTGTAGTGTTCCGGCATAATTCGATCTCCAGACCTGTTTAAAAAACAGGGTTAAGGTCTGGAAAGGTGTTTGGTGGCCATTCATCTTTGCCAATGAATTCACTGCATTATATGGCAGTGACCATACATGTAGTTGTAAAAACTTTTTCCCTGTTTTTTATTCGCTCCCAAAAAACGTCGTTATTTTTCGCATCGTTTTTTATCGCTTTTTATTTTTTATGTAACTTTATTTATTTATTTACTGTCCATTATTATTTTCTTTAATTGAATTTTCGTCTAATATTCCATAGCCTACGTTTTCACCGCAGTCTCAGCTGACTATAGTGTCATTATGTAATTGTTTAAGTTATTATCATTAATTTTTTGAGAAATAGGCTACATGCAATAGGTCCCTACAAGAAATGAAACTTGTAAGAATTATTTTGATATAAAATTCTTGAACCTATAATTAATATTTATAAGTAATCATTTTAAGTGCAAATGTACAATATATAATTTAGTACAAATCTATGGTCTTTGCTTTTGATTAGATTTTAGGCCTAATTGCGTTATGTCCCTTTTGATTAGATTTTAGGCCTAATTGCGTTATGTCGATCAGCATGAACTTATGTCGATTTATGTTTACGATTTAAATTTGAAAATATTTCATTACCTTTATTTTTTCTGAATTTCTTTTTGGACCAAAGTTATAAGAAAAAATAACTGTGGTAGATTAATGCTGCTTAAACCAATTAATTTTGGCCTAATAATAAAGTTGTGTTATCTGCAGATTAAGATAAAATTGCATAAGCAAGTTTTTAAGCTTAAAATGAAATTTCAGATGTAACAAAGGCAAATTATTTTCCGTTTCCGTTTTTAATCGTTTATGTCGTTTTTTAATTTTTTCCGAAAAAACGACGCTTCTCCCGTTTTTTTAAATTTTATTTTCATCGTTTTTTTACATCTCTGGCAATAACCTTTCTCCATGTCCTTTCAACATTTTAGCAGAACAAGTAATGAGGAAAGCCTTGCAGGGATTCAACAGTGGATTCAGAATCGGGGGTAAAACCATTAACAACCTAACTTACGCAGATGACATTGTATTAATTACTGACTACATCACCAGAGGAGCTACAAGAATTGGTGGACAGGGCTGAGAGGTCTGCAAACGAGTATAGCAAGAAGATTAATGCCGCAAAGACGAAGGTCATGACAAATACGGACACAGAGTTGGAGATTAGAGTGATAAGTGGTAGATTAGAGCAAGTAGACTCCTTTGTCTGGGAAGCAGAGTAACGAAAGATGCAGACTGTAATGTAGAAGTGAAAACAAGGTTAGCCATGGGCACATCAGACATAATTAAGTTGGCAAATGTATGGAAGAACAAGGCAATCAGCTCCAAGACAAAAATACGACTGATGAGGGCCTTAGTGTGGGCCATTAAGCTGTTCTAAATACCAAATTTCGCCTGCAGATAGCCAGCATAGTGAGTGAGCATACCAAAGATTGGAGCTAGGCCTACATGAATATCTGGCTGTATGCTATACGGCTGGCTATTCAAAACGTATTGAGTTCAAGATTCCAATGTTTACGCATAACCTAATTGCCTTGCAAGCTAAGGCTTAGCCCCAGTTTTTCGTAGGGAGTTTTGTATGCCCGTCTTATCCATGTAGGCCTACCAGCTAGGCCTTATAGATTCCTTCGCTCTGCTATGGCTCAAACTACCACAGAGTTCCATCTACACTCTACAGTCTATAGAGTAGTTTGCCAATCAAATGAATTTCTTGTTTTTCTTTGCTACTTTCGGCAAGCGTTTGAAAATCATTCTTTTCGATCGTTGTTTTGCTGTCGTCAATTCGAGAGTGCCTCTGAGCAGTTTCTATTGAGTGGCGCATTTTAAAATTTCGATTGCGTTGAACCCCTACATGCATGTATAATTTTAGACTATACACGGTGTAAATGGGCTTTTACAGTTTGAAGCATGCGTTATCAGGGCCGCATTAAGACTAGTGCGGGCCCGGATGCTGTGATAACCCTGGGGACACTCTTCTGTCAGACACCGGTCCACCAGGTAGGCTAGGCTACATAAAAATTAATGCGCCGTGTTTACTAATGAGTGAAGCCTAAGGATGCTTTTCCTGCGGTGTATTTACTTTCTTAAGAAAAGTGTCAGAGGTTAGTGCGGTAGACTATAAGTCTACAGTGACAGAAGGATCAAACGACTTCTTCAGTTGTAAAATAGTCTTTGCCTTTTAGGTCCTGTGCGGCTGTGCCTATCATGCTTATGTTCGATCCAGTTGATTTTCTTTATTGTTCTCCATGCCCAAGTTTCGAAGACCTCTATAATCGGTTTCTTTTTTCTGATGACTCATGTCCCTCATGATCTGATCCATACAATACCACAGTCCATGTCAATATAGCGAATTCCTGTTAATTTTCTCATCTCAGTTTAGCATAACTTTCATATTTAAATTTAGCCTATGCGTTCCTCTTCCTATTTCAGGTCTAATAATATATACATGTAGCACCTGATTTCTTTCGCAGACTTCAACAGGGACGTCATTTCAGTTTTTTTCAGGGGGGGGCAAAACTTAGCTAGCTTATGCTTCGTATTTAGCCTATATATATATATATATATATATATATATATATATATATATATACACACACACACACACACAAACTGCAAGCTATCGCGAGCCGGTGTTGCACGCTGTCTGGATTGTCTGCGTAATTATAATAATATTCTTTACTGAACAAAAATTAATCGGGTTGACAGTCCGGTTACATTATAGCCTACAGTTATGCAATGACATAAATCTCTCTCTCTCTCTCTCTCTCTCTCTCTCTCTCTCTCTCTCTCTCTCTCTCTCTCTCTCTCTCTCTCTCTCTCTCTCTCTCTCTCTCTCTCTCTCTCTCTCTCTCTCTCTCTCTCTCTCTCTCTCTCTCTCTCTCTCTCTCTCTCTCTCTCTCTCTCTCTCTCTCTCTCTCTCTCTCTCTCTCTCTCTCTCTCTCTCTCTCTCTCTCTCTCTCTCTCTCTCTCTCTCTCTCTCTCTCTCTCTCTCTCTGTTATAGGCAGTTGTAGTCGTTTGCACTTGCACTGTTTATCTCGTTCAATGATTCAATCAATCAATATAGGTCTATTTATATAGCGCCCTTCGAGATTCATACTCAGAGGCGGTCCCAATTCAGGCCATGCGAGAAAAACAGAGTGACTTGTACTTACCATATCACACCTTTATACAGCTGCTAGCGACTAGGCCTACTGTGACTTGGAAACAAGCAGAAAAGAACTTAAAAGGCAAAGCAGAGCACTCTTTGTAGGCTATGATTTATCAATTTAACTTATTTGACATTCACTAATAATCCTCTATAGACACTTCAATATTAGTTCTCGAGATGAATTTGATGAACTGATCTTGGTTCTGTGACTAACATATACTATATAACTATTCTTAGGTGTCTACTCCCACTCTCAAAGCTCACGCAGAATACTATGTAGCCTACTGACGCACAAATATATATAATAATATATGTGTATATATAATATATGATATCCAACACGTTATATATCCAACTGCCTTAATTTAGCTATCCCCTAACACTTAATACGTCCAGTCTGATAAATTAGTCGTCACATTCCTCCTCAGAGACCACCTCTACTCCTGCTTCGGCATATCTGTCAACGACATCTGTTTTCAGTGGAATCGGGCCCAGAGTAGGCTAAGGTTTCCAGTATCGGTGTCCACAATGCTCCCTATACAGGGTGGCTCCAAAAAAAATGTACCACCGGGAAAAATGCGATATATTCGCAGCCGATTGAGCTATTTCTGCGAAAATTTCACAATTTGAAGGGGAATGAATTTCCAACAATCCCTGAAAGTTTCATTTGAAACTTTTCATGTTTGCAAAAGTTACAGCTATTTAAACTTTCAACTTCGTTTTTTCAATTATCCGGAGAATCATGCTCCAATACATATGATTTCATTCAGATTTTTTGGCAAATTACAGCACACAAATTGATGATGATGTCATACGACCTCACTATCAGCTGTAAAGAAGCTGTTTATGAAGCAATCTGCTGGTATTTGGTGATATTTTATAGATTAATGTATAAATTCGTGAATCCATTACTGAACGCAATGGGCAAAGTTTTTGTGGAAGATAAAGTGTCTTTTTTCTCGGAGTTAAATGCACTGGGAGCGCTTCTGAAAGGCTCTTGCTGCAAGAAGCGCTTTATAAATGGTCAGATAAGATAAGATAAGATAAGATAAAGTGGCAACTCGGACGTTGCGTGAACAGAGACTGGGACATTGCGTTATCATAGCAAATATACGCAGTGAAAAGTGGAGCCTGAGCACATTGAAGGCTATCTGTAAACGTCTCTATGTAACTAAGATCAGATGTCGCAAGAGAGGCAGGAAGTGGTCGTTTGGTCTGACGGAAAAGAGCGCGATTTTCACGAAATTCGCTTCGTAATCGAAAGGGTCAAGTGCAAAGCACATCATGATTTCGACATCAGATATGCTGGCGTGTGTTATGGTTGCAAAAAAGACTGCATTTAATCCCAATCAGTTGGTTAGATGTCAAACTCATCGCTGAACTCTCTTACCCAGACTCATTGAAGACCAGGTATGCTGTAACATCTGGTTTTGTTTTCCAGCAGGACGGTGCGCCTGCTTGCTCGCACGGCAAGGTTGATTATGATGGCACTACCTTATTGCCATCAACTGAAGTAAATGTATTGGCAAAGATGACAAACAAACTCGCCAGACCTTAGCCCTCTTGCTTGTCACGTCTGGGGAGCTATGCTGGAACGCTGCAAGACATTTCATCCCAAGTTGGAGAACATTTGCTAGCTGAAGGGAGTCTTGCTGCCAATGTGGGATCAGTTGCTTCAGGGCCCGATCAACAAGGCCAAACTGAGCTTCACAAAAAGAATTCGAGCTTGTGTTAAGGCAGGGAGTGGACACTCTCATTATACCTTACAATAAACTGCAAAACGGAATTCTGAGATCGTAGTGAAAAGTGAAATCATTTGACATGGAAATCTAAAAGTGACGTACATTTTCCGCGGAAATTTGAAAAAACTAAATTGAAAGTTTAAACATCTGTAACTTTGGTAAACATGAGAAGTTTCAAATGAAACTTTCAGGGATGGTTGGAAATTCATTCCCCTACAAATTGGGAAATTTTCACAGAAAACATTCAATCGGCTGCGAAGATATCGCATTTTCCCCGGTGGTACATTTTTTTTGAGCCACCCTGTATATCATACTGCGAGACAGTCGCCTAGCTTGCTGACCCTCCATTTAGGGTCAAAGTCAGCCTTTCGCCGGCTTAAGATGTACCGTATGGACCTCGGTATAGATAGGGAGGAAGCTCCATCCCTTTCATCACCTGGATTTACGACCCTGACTTGTACACTGTTGACCTCTCTAGGGGTGCTCTGCAATTTTAGCTATTTTCAAATTTAGCATACGAGATCCATTCAATCTCTTGGGAGTTTCTATCACTCTAGGAAACCACTGCATGTGTGCAAAGTTCTGACATAAATGACAAAATGCACAGATATACACATAAAAAATAGTTTTTTTCTCAAATTCAGGGGGGGGCAAATGCCCCCCCCTGCCCCCCCCAAATGACGTCCCTGGTGTTAAGTCCTGAGTGGAAAGGATAGAAAGCAAGTGAGAGGTAGTGACAGGCGAGAGGGGGGATGAGCAAAATGGGAGAGATTCTTCCAGAGTCTGTTCAAAATTGCTTGTGCTGCATTGATGAACGAGCAGTTGGAGATTTTCATGGAGAGAAAAGAGGAAGACAAGAAAAGGAAAGGCATGGTGAAGGGGAAGTTGATCTGTGTGATTGGTTTGAGAACAGTTAGTTGGTGGACGTATTAAAGAGTGTTTGGATGTTTGAAAGGCATCGTAGGCTACAGATGCAGTTTGAAATGGATGCTCTATAAAACTTTCAGCTAGTGTTGTGAGGCGGAAACTTTCCGTGGAAAGTTTCATATCTTTCCGGAAAGTTTCGGAAACTTTCCGACGTATCTTTCCGGAAACTTTCCGACATATTTTTCCGCCAATAAAATATTATTAAATACATACTCAATTCTAATGAGTCCGAAATTTTCTTTCAATATAATGTTGCTAAATACATCAATCACTATTTAGCAGTTAGTATTGTCAGAAAAGTTTCATATTTTTCCGGAAACTTTCCGACGTATTTTTCCACCAATGAAATATTATTAAATATATACTCAATTCTAAGGAGTCCGAATTTTCTTTCAATATGATGTTATTAAATACATCAATACTATATAAGCAGTCTTAGGTGGTTATAACTGATGGTTTAT